>CP130735.1:47228623-48428623 GCA_030553155.1 Nippostrongylus brasiliensis
CCATCGAATGTAGGTAGGAAGTGTTACGGTAGTGAGCCACCGTAAACCCTTTGAACTACCTGGTGGCTATTACCCTACTCTACTGGTCTACCCATAGGGGCCACCGTACACGTTCTAACCTAGACTCGGTCATTACTACACTTCCTGACCTTCCCGTTGATCACTACCGTAAACCTTCTCACCTCTGCGTAGATCACCACCGTAAACCTTCCGACGTATCAGTAGATCAACAACGTACATTTCTGATCTGCCCACAGAATGCTACCGTACGCTTTTTGAACCATCCGTAGATCACTACAGTAAACTTTTTGACCCTTTCGTAGATCAATCCTACTATATAATAAGCGAAACCCAAGCGACGTTTGTCATGGGTGGCTCATATGGGTCCCGGCGCGATAGTCTGTTACCGTACTCCCAGGGCGTATTTCATCAGTCCCTCGCCGTCTTTTACTGCGTGATTTTTGATCTTCGTTTTTTGCTTTCAATGTTTTTAGTGCTATCGTTTTTAATGTTATTGCTTTTCGTTTGTAGTGTCAGCGACCCCCCCCCCCGCCATTCCTTAAAGCCGTTTGGCGGCCAGCAGGCCGCTGGATAGCTGGTACCATATACTTCTGACCTACCCGATTCTTT
The DNA here is from genome assembly GCA_030553155.1 of Nippostrongylus brasiliensis. NCBI lineage: Eukaryota > Metazoa > Nematoda > Chromadorea > Rhabditida > Heligmosomidae > Nippostrongylus > Nippostrongylus brasiliensis. The sequence continues at coordinate 47,229,254 of CP130735.1, forward strand.
TGCGGATCTGCGAAACAATGCCCTGTTTGTTGATGATGGTGACAGCATGTATTTTATATGATCATTTTCTAACATATTCAAATTCGCACCAAAAAAATTATTTTTACTTTTATTGAGAGGGCTGAAACTTTTTCGACTTCTCTCTCGCGCTCTTGGGTGCCCAATTAAAGACCGGACATTTCTTCAAAAATCTCGTATGCACCTTTTTCTTGAGAAAATGATTTTCCACTTTTTTGAAGGGTCGTTCCCTAGAGTTCAGGGAAGGACTTTTTCGACGTCTCTCTCGGGGCTCTTGAGCGGCCAATTAAAGACCGGACATTCTTTCAAAAACGCTCTTACGCCATCATTATGTGCGCAAAGAGCCAGAACGGCGCGCTCGCCCACCTTGATCTTTCCATTCGGGTTCTCCGGTGGCGTCCACTTCAAGCGCACTTCGTTTTCACTGATCAGAGAGAACGCGACACCTGTCGGCACTTCCGGCACTAAAAACGTTCTCTAATTCTGGACGATAATCAATTTCGATCAGTTTTAGATCAGTTTCAATCAGAATTCCGCGCTTACCATCCTCGGCGGTCAGCACCACCGTCGGCACTCGATTCTCCGGTCCGCATCCAACAATAGTGCAAGCCGATATGAACACGAAATAGCTCGTGTACGCACGCAGGCCATTGATCTGAAAGTGATCATTGATCGGCAATAATCGATAAATACCCTTCTCAGACGAAAAAAAAATAAAGTAAGTAAAGAATACAAAAAATGTAAACCATATGCCCGATTCGTATACCACCTTCTCGCTGGTTCTAGTTTACAAATAGGGATTCAGACGAGACTCGAACCAGCATCTAAAGCTTACCACGAGAAGTTTGAACCACCACACCACCGAGCCTGCCTGCCGTTCATTTGCTCTTCTTTAGCATATGATTTGTTGAATTCTACCATATTCTCACAAACTATGCTAGAGCTCCTAAATTCCAAAGCAAAAATGAAAAGTTGCGAAAGCATATTCCATCATCGTTTTCAGAGGAAACTATTCCTGTACAAACAGATGAGCATAACAGAAAAGTTTCAGATATTTGAAGTGGTATTTTATGGAGTCTGGGGGGAGAGGTGTGTTCTGGAAGAGTGAAAAGAAAACTGGTCCGATTTTGAGTGGATCAATGTGATAAGAATAGTTTTTATAGGAAGCAATAGTTCAGAAGAAATTCATCGAAGAAGGAACTTCGGTTTGAAATTCATCCAAGCTTCATGGATTAAGATTCTGGGAAGATTCGTAATAACTTTTCTAAACTTCGAAAAATCAAAAAACGCAACTCATAACATAATAGCTTTTTCCAGCTGAATATTGTGACGAATTAACATTTTATCAGACTGCGCTCCAGGCTATGACTTAGCTTCTGGTGCTAAAGGAAGAAAAATGCAACAATCAATGAAAAATATCAAAAAAATTTTTTGAAGGGAACAGCTCGTTTCGTCCCTTATGCTTAAATTCAAAAAAAAATTCAAAAATTCAATTCATAATAACATAAGAGCTTGGTGAGACATTTCTATGATATTAAACTTTAGAGTATGAGTTCAATGTGGCCGTATGCGGTTGCTCGTGCGTATATTGGCTTTCGGTTTGTTCGGGAGATTATTTGAATTCTGTCATGACCTAGTGAATAATTTGTAGTCAGCATAATTCGGGCTTCTTTGCCTTCTTCTAGGCCAAATTGAGCAACCTTTTTGATGTGAAGCAAAAAAAAATGTATAAATAAATGACACAAAAGGATACAAAGCCGATCCACCACTCCGGAACTGGTCAGTAAGGTAAATCAAGTCGCCTAGTGCAAGAGCTTGATCGCTACAAAAAAAAAACAAAATTTATTCTTCACATCTCATTCTACTATTAATCATTAATATTATTTATTTATCATTACATTTTATTATTTTCAGTTTACACTTAATCCACAACCTACCGATTTCGACAGCTTTCCAATTCCCGCCACACTAAACGTTCGCGTTCCATCGGCTCGCAACCACTCTTGTTCGGGCTCCAGCCGAATCTGAACAAATAAATAAACTGCGCGCAATCAAATACACACAGTACACTCATCAAGTGCTGCTACAGCCATCTACACGCTCAAGAGCTATTCGCCAACAAGAAGCTTTACAAGAGCTGATCTGAGCAACAAGTAATCAATAGTAAAATCAAAAGGACAAATGGTCGATATTGATAAGTTCCCTAAAAACACGCCACGCACTCGTCTTCCGATCAGAATCGTCGAGACGAGCTGAACGCGTATTTGTCCTATACAACGACTTACGAGGACCAGTCGCTATACTAAGCCAGTGCCTTTACATTCCCAGATAAATCTGGTATCAATTTACCGGACCCCGGAGGGATGGAAGGTATGACGGGTATAGGCACAATATACCCGGGAATAAACCCCGGTCGGCGCGATTATTCGCATTCATGAACGCGCCGCGGAGTGGAATAGACCCGCGATATCCCCCAAATACACTCCGCGGCGCGTTCATGAATGCGAATAATCGCGCCGACCGGGGTTTATTCCCGGGTATATTGTGCCGAAACCCGTCATGAATTTAGGCCCAGGTCAGAGTCTTTACCTTCCCAGACAAGTCTGGGACCAATTTACCCAACCTAGAATAAATGAAGTGTTGGATTTTCTGGCCGAGGATCGATCGCTCGACCCTGTGGACGGAGATAGCATCTCTTACCGCTTCACCGGGCACGCCGTCGATTCATTAAAAGTCAAATCCAGAATTCGCTTGCATAACTTTCAATCTAACCTCTTCATTGACTACAATTTATATTCCAATTTATCCGACCCCGAGGAGAGGGAAGGCTTGGTTAGCCCGGGCCGGGATCGATCGCTCGACCATGCGGGTGACAGCAGCGCCTCTTACCACTGTACCACACGGGCCCTCTAATCAGAAATGGTCTAGAATCAGAAACTATAACTAAATAAACCATAATCAGAAAATCAATAAATCGAAGATCTTGACTACCTCGTATCCCCTTATGATGCCATTCGCCTGACCATCTTCCACCGTCTCCCATCTCACCACCACTGCTCGCTTAGCGTCCACATCAGCACGGACGTTTCGAGGCGCCCCTGAGGGAACTCCTTCGTAGGTCCTGAATTCAAGAATTATTGATTGATCAGAGAAATCAAAGAAATTCTAGCTCACTTCGCTTCTGATGCTCCCGAAGAGGCACTTCGGCCAAACATATTTTCAGCGAACAACTGCACTTCGTAGCTGGTGAACGGTTGAAGATCGTGGAGGATGAAGTCGCTGGCTCGGAGCGATGGAATTCGGACTTCATGCTGAAACGATGAGGGCGATATCGATGAGAAAATGAAAATGAAAAATCAGAATCAAACAAAATTCAAAAACACCTTTCGATTCCTATAAGTATCAACTTGACTTAGAAGACGGTGGAACCACTGAGGGAATATAAATCGGGTGAGATCGCTGCCACAATATTGAAAGGAAATTTTCCGACCAAAAAGCGTAGGCTCAGCTGAGCCAGGCAGACCCCAAAGACGGCCTCTCAAATCAATAAATGGAACAGTTTTTCTACTTTTGTATTTTTCTTCTCAAAAATTCTCGAGCCTCTATTTGGATGTCGTCGAGTAGACGAGTTGGTCAATTCAAAAAATGCCGCAGTATCATCACGAATGATGAGGAACTGTTACTTGACTTTGACCGAATAGATCCCTGACAAGGATTATAAGAAAGCTAATTCTTATTTTTCAGAAAGCTCGAAGAAAAACGTCCAATTTCAAAGAAAAATTAGGGTCAAGTCGAAAAAAATAGGACTAGGGGCTCCGGTTACCACGTGATAAGCTAGCTGCGCTTTCTTACCACGAATTCACCGCGGTTCCACGAAAATCACGGTGCGAAATACTCAGTGGGTCTGGGTACCGGATACCTCGTCGTTATAATTAAGAGTATCTGATACCCGCCCACGCCATAAGCTTACCCGCCACTTATCGGCCTATAGGCCGTCGTTAGTTGGCCATCCACAATGTCGGATTGGATTTTTCGGACAAAATCATAGATCGACTAAAACTTTGTTTAGGTAGGTTAATTTGAGGACGAAAGAACGAAAGAAAGAAAAATTTTCATGAGCTCCCTTGTCGCTGTGGGTGCATTTGGTGTACGGTAACAGACTATCGCGGCGGGACCCATATGAGCCACCCATGACAAACATCGGCTCGGTTTCGCTTAGTAGGGTAGGATATGAATCCATGGAATTGAGGTAGTATTACCCCCCCCCCGAGTGTTGGCGAGTGAGGGCTAGCTGGGCTACTTTCTCGGGTTACCGGCAGGTTTTTTGTGAATCTGAGCCGAGATTTCCGATGATCCGGATCGTTTTTCGATCCCAATTCGGTGTGTTCAAAGGCAAGCTGGTGTTTTCTGTTTGTGTTTCTTTCTGCGGATCGTTGTGCTTACCCAGTGATCCATTTCAGCCTCCTTGTAGAGGATCAGATAGCCTTTCGGCTGTCCGTTCCACTGATTGGCCAGCAGCGGCGTCCACGACAGTGACAACGACGTCGACGAAAGTGGTTCGGCAAACAGTCGCGAAGCCGGCGTTTCTGGATTCGTTTGCTTGGTCTGAAACGATTCTCAAACAAACATTTCAGAAAGTTTCGCGCCAATCTTGGCTTCCTGAAAAACCATCTAGAAAAACGCCAGCCGCCGCGAACGATTTTGGAACAGCAATTTGGTTAGAGAAAAAAATATTATTTAAAAAAGTTATTTTGGAGACTACTAACGTATTTGATTGGAAAAAATATTTTAAAAATTCATTGTAAAATCTAAATAGGCATTAGCTACGCCTCTACCATGTTACATGGAGAATAAATGTATAGCGAAGTTAGGCTTAGCTAGCGTCTAACACTCATAAAACGTTGTCGTAAGTCAAAATGCGTTTTACTGTGGATTAATGGATAAAAACAAGATACGTTATGATTGAGACATAAACAATTACTCAGAACAGATTCGAAAACATTTTTGAGCATTAGACACGCCAAAAAAGGTTTCTCAATGTTTTATATTTTGTGTATTTTATTGCTGAAACATGTGAGCCCCAAATAAATCCTGAGGCAGATATATATATGTATTGGTTATTCGTTTCATGCATTACCCAATTATTTCCCTTTATTACCTATTACCATATAAATGAATACGTAAAAGGTAATAGAGGGGCTAAAACAAATAAATAAATAATATATAGAATAAGTAATCAATATACCTCAGGATTTATTTTTTAATCACTCAAAATTTGATTTCTCTATTACCACAAATATAAAATAAACCATAAGAAATATAGAAAATAAAGGGTCTTAAGCAGTCCAAAAGGAAAAAGAATCTACTTACCTCAAAGGCAATCGACGGCTCACTAGGGGCACCTCTCCCTCGGACATTTTCGGCGATTAGACGAAGCTGATAGCGGGTATATGGTCGGAGCCCGTTCACCGTGATAGAACGAGCCTTGGGAGCACTTAAAAATAAAATATAAAATAAATAAAGAATAGAAAAAGGTTGGACGACTCGGTTGCTGAGATCTGGGAAGCTTCGGACAACGAGAAAAATACGAGATGGCTAATCCATAAAATAGTCAATAGTTTAATGCATAAAGAATTCATTTGCGCGCCGCCATCTCTCTAGAAAAAGCTTCAAAGGAAGGTAAAGGTGCCGGCGTTGATCAGTCCCCTAATGGCGCGCCATGCATCAGTTTTCCATTCAGAATCTTACAAGTATGGCGAATACGTTGTTAGCCCATACAATGACCTGCGGAGGCCAGCCAATGTACCAGTCAGTGTCCTTACCTTCCTTGACAAATCTGCTACCAATTTACCCGATCTCGGAGGGACATAAGGTTTGGTTAGCCTGGGCCCGGATCGATCGCTCGACCGTGAGGGTGACATTAGCGCCTCCTACCGCTGAACCCGAAAAACAAAAGGAAACGCAAAAATCACTCACCTAACATTATAAATGATCTGGAACACACTCGAGTCGGCCACTTTCGCCTCAACAATCCATTGACGAATCGCCGTGTGTCCGTCGAAACCCGGCACAAAGTTCAACAGCACCGACCTGGCTCGGATATCGGCCAGGGTCAATGAGCTCGGCCGACCGGGAAGTTCTAAAATTTAGAAAATTAAAAAAAATGTGAAAGTTGCAAACCTTTCTCGATGTCCAGTTATCTAACGAAGAAAGCCGCTCTAGACGGGATTCGGTGATTTTTTCTCCTCAGGAATTTCGCAGAAGGAACATTCAAAATCTAACAGATAAATTGGAAAGCCATTAATAATAATAACAATATATGTAATTAATTATTATTATTATTCGACGTTAAATAAAACAAAGAAGAGAGAAAATCTTGAAGAAAAGTGCCTAGTTTTGAAATTTTACCTGGAGGGACACCAGACTCGAACTTCGTCTCTTCACGAGGTCCGTCGCCTTTCACCGTCGATGCCATCACGTCAACCTTCAAAATTTGTTTCACGTTCGGAGAAACTCGACAGAATTTCAAATCAATCAATCAATCAATCAATAGGGATTCCCCTAGAAGAGCTCTGAATCCCTACAGTGTAATGGGTGGACGGTGTTAAGCCGGTAATTGTGGCGTTTCGCTGCAATCCGTCGAACTCCATCACACTTTTGTCGTCCGGCGATCTGCTATTCCAGTATCGTAACTGAAAAAAACCAAATTATTTTAAAAATTTGAGCTGGTTGACTTTGCTCAGTTGCATGAGGACGCGCCATGCACTCGCATTCCACTCGGAATCGTAGAGTCGTGGAGAGTGCGCATTCGGCCTGCATAACGACTGGCTGGGGCCTGTCACTGTACAAGTCGGTATTTTGACCTTACCGAACAAATATGGTATAAATTCACCCGACCACAGGGAGTGAAATGCTTGGTCAGGTAAAGCGGAGATCGATCGCTTCACCGTGCGGCTGGTATTCGCGCCTCTTACCTCTACACTGTTTAAATAAACTAAAAAACGATGAAATAAACCAAAACATACCACAAAACGGGTAATCACACCATTTGAGAACTCTGGTATGTCCCATACCACAACAGCTCCGTCGAACATCACCTTAACCACATGATTCGGCTATAAATTTAAAATAAATGTGGGTAAAAACTTACCTCAGCGATACTCAGCCCACTAACTGGGCCAGGGGTGTCCTCTTCGGTCACCACCAGGACTGGATTGTTCCGGGGACCATCACCGGGAGAGGTATAGCACAATACTGTTAGGTTGTAATGTCCTTAACAAGCTTTTTCTTTAAATAAATATCTAATTCCTCTTGAAAATTTTTAGAACTACTTAAAATCTTAAAATTACCGTATTTTTCAAGATCATTCACGAGAACTTTCAGATCAACCGACGTCGGATCGACAAGCACCTGACGGTGAAGCTTGCCGTGTTGAGGTGTTCCTTTCCAGAACTCCACCTGAAAGCAATTTTTTACAGACAAAAATCCTGGCCAGAAGAATCTGTAGAAAAAATCTGGGCACTCACCTTGTATCCCAAGTTTACCCCGGGTATTCGTTGCTGGTCCGGAGCGGTAAACGTTACCTCGACGGCCGTCGAATTTAATACGTTTGCGATTACATTTTTTGGAGCTTGAGTGGGAACTGGAAAGACAACAGCTGGACTGAATAAAATTGCAGTCAAAATATAACTTAATTGAAAAAAATAAATTATTGATAATTAAACTTAGGTATACATCTACTAATCATCGCTGTATTAATTCTGTCCATGTTCGATGTATCAGCCGCACAAAGGTAAAAGGTAAAGGTACAGGTATCGGCGTTGATCAGTCCTCTAAAGTCGCGCCACGAATTCATGTTCTATTAGAATCGTAGAGGAATATTGAATACATATTTTTGTCCTGTCAAATGACTTGCGGGGGTGGCCGCTATACCAAGTCAAAGTTGTTACCTTCCCAGACAAGTCTGGTACGAATTTACCCGACCCTAGAGGGATGGAAAGCTTTGTTAGCCCAGACCGGGACGGGATCGATCGCTCGATCATGCGGGAGTCAGGAGCGCCTCTTACCACTGCACTACCCGAGCCCAATAATTACACAAAACGAACAAAAGACTCTGCTAGCACAAATGTTGGTCCAAATTCCATCCCTCCCGTCCTATTTTAATACCCTATTTGTTTAATAACTTTGTTAGATTGTGAGTACACCTTACACGGCGCGGAAATAAAATTATTCAATTGAATTTTTGTTTAGAAATAGCACTAAAATAGTGTCCCGTGCTCCATTTCGATTGTACTTTAGCAATTCGTTGCGGGACCGCCGGTCAAATTACCTCCTTCGGCGGTTGTCACGTCGATGCTCTTGCTGAAGACACCCAATCCTCTATGGTTGTACGCGGCCACCTGAATCTCGTATTCCCTCCATGTGATCAGCTGGTCGATCGCCTGAATGACAACATACCTTCGACGATGGTAAACATAGGCGCTAGGTAAATAAAACCGCGAACAACACCACAAACAGAATAACAACTAGAAAACTTGGTTAAGGAGTAAAAATTAAAGAAATTTGGGAAGAGAAAAGGGAAAAATTAGGTGAAAACTGTTAGAGGAAGTGCTGTTCAAGTCGCTCATGTTTTGCACTTGTTCATTTTTTATGAAATACACCGAGGAGCGCATAAACCTTCTTGGGTAAAAAGCGCCTAATCACTTAAAGTACAATAAAAAACAAATATGAATTTCATCTTTGACGGGAAAAACTCCTCTTTCTAATTTTTTTCGCTTAGTTTTCCTTTGTTAAAATTCAAATACTATTCGTGTTTTTCTTCCGTTCTGGTTTTTGCGATTTCTATGGTGTTTCTCGAAAATGGGTAGAAATAAATGAATAAGCCCAACCCGTATCCGGTAATGAATAAACAAAATTTGTGCCTCAAGTACTAGTACGGGATATTACGTTCCCGCAAAACACCAAGAACTCCTGATTTTTTGAATTTACATAGAATTCTTCTTGATCATGGTGAAATTGTAGCGATCACCGACCCCGGCAATAAAAGCGTTGTCGCCATCGCATACCCAATTCATTACCCAAACCCAGCCGCCGGACGACCAGCCGTTTTGAAATATCGGACGGCAGGTGTTCAGATAATATCGTCCCGAACTGTATGCATAATTTAACGCTAGGTCTCACGAAGATAAATTCAAATTCTCAGCTCAAATGTTAATTCAGTTACCTAGAAAAGGAGGCTAGGAAAGAGTCAAAAATCTATGAAAATAGAAACGAAACATCTCAAAAGTGTGGTTCCAATTGAAAATCTGATCGGTGACTTGAAAAGAAATTTCAAAAAAAAAACAAAATTTAAAAAAAGAGCCAAATAATTATGGATTGAAATAGAAAAGGACGAGTGATATACAAGTGAAATGTGCAGCCACCATATTTGAGCATGAACTGCCCACAGAACACAGAATGATATCAAGAAAATGAAGGAGTAATCAGGGATCATTTCATTCCATAAAGACAGAATAGTAGGAAATGAAACTACTCTGCTTTTTTCCGCTTTTTGTATAGTGGTTTATAAACGAGAATTAGTATTTTCATTTTTTCGTTTACCAGTTTTTGACAATTTTCACTATGCATGGGATTTGAGCGATAAAATGGACCAAAGCAAGTGCATTCTCTTTGAAATCTTCGAAAAACTCGAAAAAAAACAACAGGAAATGAAACCAAAAATTCTTAAAGAGAAACCTTATGACCTACCGTATTTCGCGCATCCTTCGTCGTAACGTTCTTCTCGATCCACGGGAGAGTATAGCCGGCTAGTCGATATCTAAACGTCTATGAATAAAAAACCTTCGAAATTTTTTATTCTTTTTTTTCGTTTACCATTTTTGACGATATTTCACAATGCATGGGATAGGAGCCATCAAATGGACCAAAGCAAGTGCATTCTCTTTGAAATCCTTGAAAAACTCAGAAAAAACAACATTTAGAAAATTCGTCAGTCTCCGTCACGTCACAAATTTAAAAATATATGTAAATCACATTACAAGCACAAGAATAATACAAATTTCACAATTTTTGAACAATTTTTTGTCAGACGAAAAAATCTAGGAAAATCTGGTAATGTATAGATTTCGAAAAAAATTCATTTCAATTTGTTCTTAGCCACATGGAAATTTCTCACATTCTTCAAAATGTAGCAAATTTACAATGTTAAGTGAATTCCAGGAATCATTTTGGGCAAAATTGGGAAAAAATCACTTCAGAGACTTGTACCAGTAAAATTTCTTTTTTTTTACTTTTATTTTTTTCTATTTGACTTTTATTTCTTATATTTTTGACTCGTTGTTTTCTCGTTCCCAGACTAACCGTGGAATGGAATCTCCCAGGGTTACCAGCGGATCCGTCGATGATGAATCCGCTAATCAAGAGCAGCTACCCAAGAGACATAGACACTTACCTAACTATATACCCAAGAATATCTCCGCTCCACTGTTCCTCTTGTGGTTGCTGCCACTGGACAATGATGCTGTTCGATGATCGAGCCGATGCGGCCACGTTTCTCGGCGCCGCAGCTGGTGGCTGTTGAGGCATCGTGACGTTTCCTAATCAATCAATAATAAATAAACACATACAATATTAAATATTCAACAAACGATCGATCATATTTGATGGTTACTGCGCGGGCCACAGATGTACCGGTCATTTATTTCAAAGACCGTTTTTTGCCGTTCTCACGACTCATTCATATTCGGCCGCAAAATGTTGCTGGGAGAGGTCAGAGACGCAGAGGACGCGACTTAGCGGTTTGCACCAAGGTTGAAATATAGGAAAATTTTGAAGAAATGAAAAGCCTCCTAGGTTGAATCTGGGCTTATCGTGACTATGAACCCGGACACAAAGAGAGAAAAAGGGCCAGGATCCCTGAGAACCTGATTTTCAAAGGAAATCTTGTACAGCTGCGGCACTGCTTTGCTGCCAAGTATGAATAGTCCTTTAGATTCCACTCTTCCCAAAGCAAATAACTCGAAAAGATGCGAAACTAAGTCGAATTTAGACATTTCTAACGAGTGACAGAATAATTCCACGTTAGAAAATCAAAATGAAGAAAACTGTACAAAATGCGACAAAAGAAGGACTTCCTTGATTTTTTTGAAAATTTCTATTTCACTCCATTTTTCTCATATTTTTTTCTAGTTCTGTAGACGAAAACTGACCAGAAGGCAACGAAGGTTTTCCTGAACCGTAACGATTCGAAGCGATCACTCTGAACTCGGCCGTTACCGACGGGCGCAGATTATCCACCAGCACTGAGCAGCACTCCTAGAAGAATAAAAAGTAAATATCAGCAAATTAAAAAATAAAGGAAGAAAATCAAAATATGAATTGCTAGTCAGTAATCAAGACCAATAATTAGCCTTGTTCGATTTGAGTCAGAATCCGATCTCAAAGAAAAGGATAGCATTGAATAAAAAAACCAAAACAGCAAAAGGGTCATAGAACTTAAAGAAAACTGCAGAACTGGTGTAAAAACATACACAAAAAATATGGTTAAAAAATTAAAAACGATAAAAATGAACTACCTCAGTCGGCACATTATCAACCACTGTTTCCCAATCGCTCCATAACTGAGTTGGCCCTAGCGTCCGCATATCGACAGAGTGCCTTAAAATGGGAAAAATTAATTTTTTTTAGAAAGATCAAACAAATTGAGAAAAAAATACAGAGAAAACTGAACAGAAATCAATAGAAATCTTATCAGTTCCTCCACCCACTTGATAATCGGAGAATTTCCATCGAAACCCTCTACCCATGAGACACGTATTTTCGCCGGTAGAGTCGTGTTGATGAGTTCGGCACGGACAAACGTCGGCATTTGTGGTCTTTCTGAAAATTAATTTTTCACCTATTTTATTTGTTAATTCTTCAAAAATTGACTAAGGGGTTCAAGCGGATCGATGAAAATAATTCAACAAAATTCTTCCAGAGAATTAGGTCAAGATAAAGATGAAGGAGCCGGCATTGATTAGTCCCCTAAGAACGCGCCGTGCATTCGTCTTCGATTCAGGATTGTAGAAGCATGGTGAACGCGTATTTGGCCTATACAACGACTTGCGGGGACAGCCGCTACACCAAGTCAGTGTCTTTACCTTCCCAGACAAGTCTGGTACCAATTTGCCCGACCACGGAGGGATGGAAGGCTTGGTTAGCCCGGTCCGGAATCGATCGTTCGACCATGCGGAAGTCAGTAGGGCCTTTTACCATTGAACCAAGCGCGTCCTCGATAATAAGTTTCAAAAAATAAAATGAAAGGTACCGATAATCTTCAGATAGGCCGATGCGCTCTCCTCCCGTCCATCAGCCGTTACTGTGCATCGATACTCTCCAATACTATCGGGTCCGACTTGTTGGATGAGGAGGCCGCCTTTCTTGTCCCGGCTCAGTCGAAGATTTGGGTTTCCTGTCGCCGGAACCGGCTCGTCCTGAGAAAAAGAGCCTGTCTGACGCCAAAAATAATCCTCTCAGTCAAGGTTAAACGCTCGAAAAGAGCGAAATTATAGGCTTAGTCATTTTTTATTTTATTTTTTCTGGTCGTTTTACCATTAATTAATCTTTTTCTCATCAGTTACATTCCGAACTTTTCGACGAAATTCAATTTCGGCTTCTGCGAGCGGCACTCTCTGTTATTCTTTCGGTCCCTACTCACTTCTTGTACTCTATTTCTCTCTCGTACTCCCCAATTACCTCTCCCCTTTTTGCTTTCTCTACGAATACTTTCCTTCTCTTTCTCTGACTCTTACTCTACCGCCTATTCCATTTTTTATTCTTGTTATATTTTAACCAATAATATCACCGAATAGTTCAGAGAACAGAAAAAAAGCGAAAAGAAAAGAAAAATGGAAGAGACCGAGCTCGAATAGCGAAAAGACTCCAGTGCTAGTAAGCCCAAACTATAGAAAATCTGAGGATGGAAAAATGGCAGCCCAATTCTAGACAATATGAAAATCTAACGAAACAGCTCGAATTCTCCTCTCTCTTTCTTGCTTTCTCTCTTTGATTTACTCTATCTCGACCTCTAATTCATACTTCACCAACCGCCCAATTCTTTTTTCATTTTTTTATTTGCGAATGAAAATGAAGAATTGAAAAGAACTCACATTCACAAACCACATCAGATGAGCGTTGTCCTGATAATCAGCACTAACTTCACACGGAATCACAATATTCGTACCGATTACCACGCTCTGATTCGTCGGTCCATATTCGATCAGATTTGAACCTAAAGACTCCAAATATTACCCAGCCAGCCATACATCTTGTCACTTAGGTTAGCCTTAACTTAACCCACCTGTGGACGTCACTCTGGCTGTGGCGCTGGTCATTCCGAAGCTGTTCTTCGCTATGCAGCTGTAACTTCCACTGTCCGATTTTTTCAAATCGTGAATCACCAGGCCATCTGAGCTCACATCGTACTTTGTCGAGTCGGCGGTGATGTCGACGTCTAGAAGATGCTTTCAATAGCAAAAAAATAGGACAAATTAGTTCAAGTGTTAAAATTCAGTTGAGGATAGCTTAACTTTTGAGTTCTTCAAAAAAACAGTAGTTAAACGAAAGGGTAAAAGGGTATGGTAGAGGTAGGAACCGAGTTTTTCGATACTTTATGGTTTTTGACTTTTCCACAAATTCTATGAAGATGCAAAGCAACTTGGACTTCTTTTGATCTCCATGGTTGATTCTTTGTCGGATTATCATCATTTGATTAGACAAACATTCAAAGCCATTTATAATCAGCAGCTTCGCGCGGGCGGCTAAGACCTTGCTCAAATACACCAGTATCAGCAGCAGGTCCATGGCTAGCTCCATTTCCAATCTTCAATTTTTATCAATTTATCTCCTCATTCAAGCATGAAAAGTCTTAAAACTACAAAGTTACGCAGCAAAAGGCACTATTTCATTTTGATTTTCTCGACAGAACTGCCTCATTCAACCTGTTTTCGTCCGAATTTCTCAACAGAACTTCCACATTCGACGACAAAGCAGTAGAAGAATGAGAGCAGTATTTTTTGTGAGCTCTAGAGAGAAGAAAGAAGAAAAGATTAAAAAGAAAGGAGAAGAAGAGCGGAAAAGAAGATGAACAAGTAGAAAAAACGGTTCAGTTTAGATTTGGTGTCGTACTTGACGAGCTTGAAGAGCTATTGTTATTGTTCAAACTGGCTCACAGGAAGAAAACCACTCAAGGAACAATTTACCAGCAGCGCTATGTCCCACCACATAATTGGTCTCCAGCTGAAAAAATGGTAATGGAGATGCTTTCGGCACTTGGAACTTCTCGCTTCTTCGTCGTGTTCAAGGTTTTCTGGGTTTATTTATACCCGAGATATCATTTATCAAAAATTAAGGTACAGGAGCAGAGAAATTATCAAGATCTCCAACGAATGCAATTGGACAGTGAATGTAGTGAGCTAATTGTAAGAGCTGGACGCTGATTAATAAAATTACTGATGGTAAAAATATCAGACTTCTGTGAGGCGCAGGAAAGGTTGAGAACAAACTTCAATTATGAAAAAAGATTTTTTTAGCTTTTCCTAAGATTCCAGAAGATCCAAAAAAGTCTGTAAGCGTCGGTCAGTAGTCAGTTTGACTAATAATAAAATGTTTGGATATCTATCTATCTGGGTTTTTTTTTGAGAGAGTATAGAAGAAACTCGAAAGAGGATGAAGAGAAAGTGAAAAGAAGGGGACAGGAAGAGGAAAGCCATGAAAAGGGGAAACAATGGCAAAAGTATCGGCGATACCCAGTCTCCTAAACCCTCCGTCCTACCAAGCCGGGTATGCCAACTCCCCTGGGCCCAGATTCACGAACAGACGAGCGGTCTCCGAAACCGCGGCGCAGCCAGAACCAGACGGCAGAGTCGATGAGAGATTCCGTTTAGCACAGGAAGTTTAGGGCAAGACAAAGGTGGGCGCCGTTCGGTCTATATCTCGGGGTTTATCGGGGGTTTACCAATGATGAATCTGGGCCCTGTTTCGTATAGCGGAAGTGGATGTTCGCATTTACATATCGTACTCGAAATTCTTATTTGCCAAATTTGTGGCCATCAACGGCCATCCCGCCGCCATCCATTCATGTGTCGTCGTCGGAATATCTGTCTGACAACGATCAGGTTTCACAAATATTAGAGCTTCGACGGCGCGGCGAAGACAGACGGCTTTGTGGAAGAAATCGCGGAAGAGTAACGGCTCTTATAAGCTCTATTCAACCGGGGAAATTGCCTACCATTGAATCGCCATAGGACTGTAGTCGCCGGCGGTCCAGACACAACACAGCTGAGATTCAAAGTGGCCGAGCCGACGGCGAATGAAACGTCCTTCGGTGGAATGGAGATCACTGGAGCGCCGAAACCGCCGCTGTCGGTGGAGATCGCATCCTCCCGAGAACTGATTTCTTCATCGCTTCGAAAAGGCTCTGTAATTATCAAGATTTATTTAATTAATCTAAAAATCCTCACATTTCAAACAAAATTCTAACTGTCCCACAAAAAAATCTGAGGTTTCTCCATTTCGTTTTAGTTTCTTGTTTTTTGATGCTATGAGGGTAATTTGTCCTCCTGACCACATTCACCGTAAGTACCTATTTGCGCAGCTAGTACACAAATAAATATCGAAATAAAAACTATTCGATTCTACACATCTTGCCCAACGATTCTTCAACGAGTATATGTCTCTATGAAAGAAACTGACATCACAGGAATCAAAAAACTGACGGAGCTCTGATTCGAGGTGGTCAAGATTATCAAATTGCTGCTGCCGCAGGTGCCCTTCTAAAGCCCGGAAAAAGCGATGATCAGTTGGGGAGAGGTCTGATGAATAAGGAGGATGAGGGAGAACCTCGATGGCCAACTCCTTTAATTTTGCCGGGTGACTTTCGAAGAATGAGGCCGAGCGTTGTCCTGAAGTATAACGGGCCCCTTTCTATTCATGACGGCCGGCCACATTTTTCGCAGCTTTTCCAACATTACTACCAAATCACAACAGTACGTTTCTGCTGTAATTGTCTGACCAGGTTGGAGGATTCTGTACTGGATCAAATCTTTGCTAAACCACCAGACAGTAAGCAGAGCTCTCTTAGCGTGGAGATCCGGCTTTGGAAAGCTTGTTGGAATAAATAAACAGTATCGATGATCAATCAACCCAGGATGCGCCACGCACTCGTCTTCAACTGAGAATCTTAGTCATTATAATGGCTACATGACATATGGGCTTATGCAGTTACGTGGGAAAAATCTAAACTATGTATAAAGTGATCGTCGTTGAAAAGTTCCCTAAGGACGCGCCATGCCCTCGTCCTCCATTCAGAATCGTAGAGGCATGGTGAATGCGTACTTGGCCTATGCAAAGACTTGCGGAAGCCAGCCGCTATAGATAGTTAGTGGCTTTACTTTACCAGTCAAATCAGGTGAAAGTTCACCTGACTGGGATGGAAGGTTCGGTTGACCAGGGTGAGAATCGATCTCTCGACCGTGAGAGTGAGAATAAGGCCTCTTGCTACTGTTGCACGTTCTCATTAAGTAGTAAGAGGCGCTATTTTCAACCACACGGTCAAAGGATCGATCTTCGTCCAGGCTATCCAAGCCAAAGGTAGTCAAACCTTCCATCTCTCCAAGTTCAGGTAAATTGGTGCCAGACCTCCCTGGGTAGTCGAAGGTACTGACATGGTATAAAGCTGGTTCCATCATTGTCATTTTATGCATAAGCCAAATAGGTATCCACCGTGTTTCTACGATTCTGAATGGAAGACGAATGCACGGCGTGTCCTCATGGTGCTGGGCAACATTGACACTTTGCCTCTACCTCTCCTACCAACCAAAATAGGTGGAAGAGGGAAAGGTGGTTGACATATCTATGGCAATCGACTCGGCTGGCCGCCTCGCTCGTTGTCACCAATCCGCTTTGTCAACCCCTACTTAACTCGTCCCAATCCGCACGCAATAAGTGGATAACGGACCACAATTATTACACCTTATCCAGATGCACAACGGGGCAGATCCCCTACGAGACACCTGCTTTCGATGCCTTCTAGACCTTCGTCACAAGATGAAGAACATCCGGTCATTAAAAAACAACCATAGTTTCACATTCCGTACTTCCAACAGCTTTTCTCTCTTTCATCAATATGTATTTCATATTAAACGGTAGGAGCCCGCGTGGTACAGTGGCAAGAGGCGCTGCTGACACCCGCACGGTCGAGCTATCGATCCCGGCCCGGGCCAACCAAGCCCTCCATCCCTCCGGGGTCGGGCAAATTGGTACCAGACTTGTCTGGGAAGGTAAAGACACTGACCTGGTATAGCGGCTGGCCCCCGCAGGTCATTGTATATGCCAAATACGCATTCACCATGCCTCTACGACGTGAATGGAACACGAATGCGGCGGCGCGTCCTCAGGGGACTGATCAACGCCGGCACCTTTACCTTTTACCTTTACCCTTATTAAACGGTTTGAAAGAATTTCAGATTTTCCAGTGTTCTCCTTCCCTCACTCGGCACAGTGGTAAGAGACGCTGCTGACACTCGCACGGTCGAGCGATCGATCCCCGCCCGGGCAAACCAGGCCTTCCATCCCTCCGTAGGTCGAGCAAATTGGTACCAGACTTGTCTGGTAAGGTAAAGACACTGACTTGGTGTAGCGGCTGGCCCCCGCAAGTCTTTCTATGGGGCAAATACGCATTCACCATGCCTCTACGATTCTGAATGGAACACGAATGCAGGGCGCATCCACAATTGATTGCTGGGAATTGATCAACGGCAACGCCTTTACCTTTTCCCCAACGCTGAACAAGGAGCTAAGTCCATAAACGCATAACGATGCCTCTACGATTCTACATGGAAGACTTATGCACGGCGCACTCTTGAGGGACCGATTGGCACTGACTGCTTGAGCTTTATAATTCAATAAACTTTAAAAGGGAAGTGTATTTTAGGTCACAAAAAAGAGCCTCCCTGAACAGCCCAATATTTGTCTATAAAAGCTGCGGCTACAGGCCACCCTGTGGAGGGAATTATTAAAATTGCTCAGTCAGGTCTCGGTTTTTTCCCGAGGCAATTATCCCCAGAGCAGATCCGCCGCCTATAAAAACCTCGCCGTAATGAGAAGCTTCTCGTAAGCCAGCTTTTACAAAGAATAAATCGCGAAAACCAGTGGGGAATCGAATACGAAGGTCGATTCGCTCCACCATCGCAATTATCCCGCAACAAAACGCGCACTTCACTCGGCTCTCTGCATCCCCCGGGTTGAGTTGCGGAAACCGCGACTTTTTCAAGGAGAGGACAAGAAACCGGACTGCCATATGGCACACTGGCGCGATTATACGCGAAGGCCAACTTTCAAAAAGCCTCAAAATCCTGTTTCATAAAAGGTAAAGGTGGAGGTAAAGGTATCGGCTTTGATAAGTCTCCTAAGGATGCGCCGCGCATTCGTGTTCACTTCAGAATCATAGAGGCATGGTGAACGCTCCTATAGAATGACTTGTGGGGCCAGCCGCTATACCAAATCAGTGTCCTTACCTTCCCAGACAAACCTGGTACCAATTTACCCGACCCCGGAGGTATGGAAGGCTTGGTTAGCCCGGCCGGAGATCGATCGCTCGACCGTGCTGGTGTCAATAGCCGCTCTTACCACTGCACTACGTTCCCCCCATGTACAGTAGTGGAGTGTGGTGCTCCCATGATGAAAGGTTCATCGCAAAACCGCGACCTGGGCAGGGATCGAACTCGCTAAAAGTGCCTGACATGAATAAGTGCCGAAAAAAACCTTCCGGGTCTAAAAATTTATAAGAAGAACGGGGATGACCAGCGAAATTGAGAACGAAAAGTTGGCGCTCGCTGGAGTAGTGGTGCAGCATCCCAAATAAACCCTGAATAAACCAAGGAGTGCCTTAATGAATCGGGGTCTCCGCGCTATTTGGGGTATATTTCGTGATTTATTTATTGGGTCCGCGCCCAGGCCACAGGCGCAGGTTCGAATCCCGCCTGAGTGTCGTTTTTTGTTAATAACCTAGTAGTATCAGAGCATCAAACCCTTTCATTGCACTTAGGTATAAATCAAAAAGCACGGCAACAAATGTAAAACAAAAATCAGGGAAAAAACGAAAATGTTTTAAAACAAAAAACCTAACCTGACTCCTGACCCTCCTTCACCCAAATGGTGTTCATAGTGGATCCGGCCTCGTTCGACGCCTCACACTGGTAGACACCATAGTCCTTGTGAGAAAGAGCCCGCACGACCAACCTTCCCGCTTTACTCGAAATCTGAAAATATATTTTATAATAGTAGAATAAATGTAAAAGCATTTTTCATGTTTATATCATTATTATCATTATTTATCTACTACAGTCACATATTATACAATTTTTTTTGTATTCTGTTTGAGCTTCGTTTATTTGATAATCAATGATAAATAAATGGATAGATAAAAATAACCAGTGTTGAGGAGCTAAGGACGCGCCATGCGCTTGTCTTGCATCCAAAATCGTAGAAGTATGGTAAAAAAGGTCCGGCCTATGCATGCAGGGAACTGTGGCTCAACTATTCAGTGTCATCACCTTCCCAGACTAGTCTAGTACCAATTTACCCATACCTTAGAGAGATGGAAGGCTTGGTTAGCCCAGGCGAGGAATGATCGCTCGACTGTGCGGCTAGAAATAGCGCCTTCAATGGCTTCTACACACGTGCCCAATGTAGTACAATGCACATAAAAACACCACACGCTTAGGTTTGAAGACAACAAGACCAAGATAAATAAATAAATAAATAAATAATCAAAGGGATCGATCGCTCAACCGTGCTGGTGGAAGTGGCGCTTCTTACCACTGCACCACCAGCCCTATATTATGAAATACCTCCCCTAGGTCCATTCTAGGCATTCTAGACCTGCAGCCAACCACTCGGCTTTCACTTCCTATTCGGACTAATATGAACAAAGCTGCGAGCCCTTCGAATCCTTTTATGGAGAGTCGGTGGAGTGGATTAGCCGCACGGCGCGATCTACTGAACCCGCTGCGCGATTCCATTATTAGTAAATAGCCGCCTACGGGGCGAGACAAATGGATTCGTTTCACCGGATCGACCACCGGCCGATTACCCCCTTTTGTGAAGCCCTCGATGAATTTGTGCCGTCAATTTAACCCTGGAACGGATTCACCCGGCTCTCAACGGATTACAGCCAGATTCTGCCTGATAAAGGTAGAAAGAGGCCAATCCAGGAATATTGATGATCGATTCAAATCATCGGTCTCCACCAAAAACACTACGAAAAGGTAAGCGAGAAGTGATCGGTGTCAACCAATCCTCTAAGGACGCGCCATGTACTCGTCTTCTGTTCAGAATCGTAGAGCCAGTGTGAACGCATATTTGGTCTATACAATGACATAAGGGCAGTCACTGCACAGGTCTGTGCCTTCACCTTCACTGAAACCTTCGGTGCCATGTTACCCGCGATCTTCATGGGATGGAAGATTTGACTAGCCCGGCCGAGGACCGATCGCTCGACCGTGCGGGTGTCAAGAGCGCCTCTTGCTTCTGCACCAAGCGGCGTCAGAATTGTTATTCAGTTGTGTATCTCCAAGAAGAAATGGTACACAAAATTCATTATATTATTCTATTTATACAAAAATAGCTAGAAGAATTTCCAATAAGAGCTGTCAAACCCGTCGATCAGACTTCATTTCTCTTTGAGCCTTGCTGTGACAAAATGGTTTCACTTTTTTCAATACAAAAAACAAACACGAGCCAGTTCACAATTATCTCGACAACAAAAAGAAAGCACAATAGAGTTTGATTGCTTCAACTCCATTCCTAGACAAATTAGGCCTCTAACGATGTTTGCAACGATGCATTCGACCCCAGTACAGCCTATGCAAATTTTCCGCACCAAAAGCGGACAATGGTAGATCAGGAAGTACAAAAACTTCACCGCACGCAGTCCGCAAATAACGACTAAACGATCGATCGTCGCGCGTGCTCATCAAACCTCAAACCCCTTCGTGGTAAGGTGAATTGATACCTATGCTGTCTAGAAAGGTGAAGGCACTGATTTGCCAAACGGCAACCCCGCAATTCACAGCATAGGCCACCTATCTACGAATTCACGTTGCCCCCACGATTCTGAATGGAAGGCGAGTGCGTGGCGCATCCTTAGGGGACTGGTCAACGCCGACGCACTTGAGCCTTAGTTTTACTGTAAGCTATTGATGAATTATGGCGCTTAGGACAACGGCTTAGAAGTGCAAAACGAGACGAACACTGAAAATTGGACTTTGGTAGATACTAATACTATAAAGTGAAGACTAGTAGAAATAAATTCGATTATAAAAACTTCAATATTTCACCCAACAATTGAGAGCATCCACGAAAACTGATTGGTTGGGAACTAAAAAATTCTTTTGTGATTGGAAAATTTGCGTTTCAAGAGAAACATTTAAAATGTCGGCTCTACCACTTCTAGTTCATATTACGCAATCCTAACTTCCGCGCGAGATTAGCACAAATTTCCATTGAATAGAACCAGAACTCCTTTTTCTATACTTTTGGGTTAAATTCTACCCTAGTCACTGCAATCATTCCAGTCAAACCTCATAGGTCGCATGGGAAACCGATAACGATGCTTTCCGCCCACTACATCGACGTAAGACACCATCGAAGGTCAGCGGCAACCCCTCGCTGGGCTTAGTCAAACAAACCCAACCGGATAACCACGAGGCGGTCAGCCAATTCCGCCCAATACAGCAACATTTGTTTTCGTGTCACGGCATTGACATCGACAGCAAAAAAAATGAAAAAAACCGGACAACTGTCACTTTTCCCGCCGATTCTCACCAATTCTCATCAGTCATCGATGACAATCGTATCTGATTCGCTCATCACCGTTCTCCGAAGGGTCAGAGACGGCTGTTATTAGCCTGATCGCAGTGTTCACCACCGTTGTTTCAGTGAAAACTGGAAGTGGAAAGCGTCGCGACACGCTCAAGGACATGTCTATGGAAGGAAGACAAACATGGGAATTAGCTGGCCGGAAGCTCAAAACCGGAAGCATAACAAGCGCAAAAAACAAAGGAAAAATACCCTAAAAATAGTGGAAATAGGTCTTGAATTGGTGCAACAATACAGAGGCCAGGATATAATTAACAAGCATGGTCAAGTTCCGCTTATTTCCACATGCTTCTAAATTTTAAGAAGGACCGATAAGGAAACGAGCAAATCCAGCGGGAACTGGAGAGAAAAAACTCAAACAATGAGTGGCACACTCCGCCACAAAAATAAGGTAAAGGTAAAGGTGTGACTAATCCCCTGTGGATGCGCCTTGCACTTGTGTTCCAGTCAGAATCGTAGAGGCATGGTGAGCGCGAGCTTGGCCTATACAATCAGTTGCGGGAGCCAGCCACTACACAAGTCAGTGTTTTTACCGTTCCAGACAAGACTGGTACCAATCTACCCTACCCTAGAATGATTGAAGGCTTGGTTAGCCCGGGCCGGGATCGATATACAAAAGTAGAAATTTTAAAAGTCAAAGCATTTGTAAGAACAAACAATTCCCAGAGCAGAAATGAACTCAGACGACCAAAATAGTCATTCTTCTTTCAGTATTCAGAATACTATACAACATCCTTTGTAAAAATACGAAATTCAGATGCTACGTATCGTAGAAGTTTTCAAAATTTAAAATTTTTAAAGTTTGAATTAAAATTTAAATTTCCAAAAGAAAAAGGGAAAACCATTATTTCTAAACGTATAGAGCTTATATTCTGCTCCCTTCATGTAATTCTACTTCCCAACAGAAAAAAATTTGGCATGTCCATTATTTGGCACCTTACCGATGCGCATCGCTGCGATTCATGGTGGCTTAATCTTTTCCGGAAATATCTCCTTCCCGATGAACGTTTTCTTCCAGATAAAAACAAAAAATAGCGTCTTCCTCCCTTCCTCCCTCAATTTCCATTGCAACATTCTCATTCGAGAGGGAGTCTACGATCTAAGAACTTGAAGAATTTGGTTACGAGGGACCTCAAGCGTAACGCCGGAGAAATTCCAGGTCAATGGTCGAATTGGGTCATGTTACTACTCCCTAGTTACGGTGGTGGCGGTGGTGGTATTAGAGGGAGAACGGACGAATCGCCTCCACTATGTGCGGACGCGCCGTGTCGCCGATACCAATTAGTGCGGATAACTAGTGATGATTGCACTCGCCAGTAATATGCACACTGGTTTCATCAGCCAATAATCTCTGCGCATACCTCATGTACCCCCGTTCTCCAGGTCCCAGAATGGAAAACCTCGGAATATACCCTACATGAACCCAAAAGCGCAAACCGCGATCCATCGACTTGAGAGGCGGGGTTTATTCTGTGCTTATTAGGGGTATATTTAGGGCTTATTCGGGATCTAACCCACCCCAACGGGACGGCGATGATTTGTGGATCCCCAGCTGGTAACCAACCTCTGCGTACATACCTCATGTACCCCCATTCTCCAACATTCATGAATGATAAACCTCGGAATATACCCCAAACGAATTCAAAAGCGTAAACCGAGGTCAAGGATTTATCCAAAGTTTATCAAAGGTTAATTCAAGACTATCAAGGGCATACTGAGGGTTTATATGGGGTCTGACACACCTCATCGGGACTCCGTAGATTTCGAGCTAGTAACGGTGCACAAAAAAAAACGAAAAAAAAGGAAATAAAATCCCGAAGCTCGGTAAGGACTAACGACTGAATACCAAAAAGGTAGTCACCGACAAAGGAGGAAGAAAGCGAAAAAATTGGACATAAACGGAGTCATATCATTGCCTATAGCCAAGCCTCACTATAGCAAAAAAAGAAAAAGATGACGAAGCAAAAAACGAGGTTAAAAGAAAGAAAATTCCTCAAACCCACCTCCTTTCCATTGAAATACCACTGAATCCGTGGCGAAACACCGGCACGCTTCCTTGGTGAACAAGGAATGCTCAGCTGCGACCCAATGGGAGCGACTTTCTCGTCCGGGGCAGCTCTCAACTTCGGTGGCTCTGGAGTAGTGGAAAGGTTCTACAATGTTTTTACAAAACTTTAGAATCAACAATGTTTTCGAAATAGGCGTTTTAACTTGGGAATCCTTTATTTTCGAAAATTTACCAGAATAAATTTAATTCGATTAGAAAAAAAACTATACGAGAAATGCCAAATCGAGGTGAATAAAAGCTAAAAGTTAGATCAAACGTAGGGATCCAAGGTTGGCCGAACAATACAAGCCGATCAGAAAGTTTGCAGTTAACCAAAAAAATCTCGAAAATTTCGAAAAAAGAGTGGGAAACGTAATCCGACTAAAAAAGCTTCATATAAATCTTGGGTGCCGCTAAGCAACGCTAAACTTCGAACTGGAAAAACGTCAATATTTTTTCTAATTTTTAATGATAAGGAATAAAAATTCCAAAGACAAAAACCCAAAAAAAATTCAAAGACATACCTATGGTTCGGATCTTCAACGACTTACTATCGAACAGTGCACCCGATGCAGCGTCAACTTTGCATTCCAGTTTGTGCTCGGTCTGACCCTTAAGAAAAAATCGATCCCTGTACGAAAAAAAAAACATATTTTTTCAGAGAATGGAACTCCATCATCAGAATCTATTTAACTAGTTAGTCCACGAAGAAGAATCTATGGTACATAGTAAAGGTATTTATGAGGTAAATTGAATTTTTTACTTCAAAAAACATACATTTCCAATAATGCCGCCGGGTACGGTTAAGGTTAATCGGCGGTTACTTTGCGACAGTTCTGCGCCACTTTCCGTACCGGTGATCCTTACACCATTGAGAAACCACCGGGTTGTGACGTCGTCCCTGCAGGTGGACCATTAAAATTTTACAAATTTCGCTTGAAAATTTTCTTCCTCTCTAGACTCTTCCTAAAAGAAGCTAGAGGGGGCAGAAGTCTAGAATGACTATTCCGCTACAGTAGAACGCACTTCAAGGACGCGACACAATCGAACGACTCCGTTCGCTTTTGAGACGATTCGGCAAGGTAGACAGTTCGATCCTCAGAGAAGTAGACAATTCTCAGCCCGTTCGCCGAGCCTCTAGAATTTTTACCTTGGTACTTTGGTACAAAAAAAAAACAAAAAAAAAGCAAAAACTGGAGCAAAAAAAGTAAAAAAAAGGAACTGAGCTTACAAAGGATTGTCCAGCTGCTGAACTGTGAACACATTCGACACCGCTTCACCCAGTCCTTCGACGGATGCAACCACCTGAACAGGTGATGGGTTAGGATTCAACTTCTGGGCCCAGATTCATCACTGGTAAACCCCCGATAAACCCCGAGATATAGCCCGAACGGCGCGCAATAGTGTCTACTTGTCCTAAACCTCCTACGTTAAACGCAATCTTTCATCAACTTTGCCGTCTGATTCCGGCTGCGCCGCGGTTTCGGAGACCGCTCGCCCGTTCATGAATCTGGCCCTTGGTTACCTATACTTTCAGATATGGAAACATAATTTGAAAAGTGGCTTCTGAAAGAAACAGCAGGTAGAATGGAACGGGTAAACACAAAAACCCACCAGAGCTAAGCACCTTCATATGGAAAGACAGCGTTTACTCACCCCAGGACTTGGGCGCTGGACGACGGAATTAAATTGTGACTCGAAAAAACAGCAAAATATAAGAAAAATCAACCGCGCAACTGTAGCATATGTAGTGCTAATTTTAGAGGGGTACGGTATTTGAGAAGTTTTAGTATGACGCTTAAAATCCGTGATCCACAATCACATACAGCGCGGACGAAAACATGCTGTGCCACGCGCGAGCGGTCGCGGCGCGTTCCGACCAAGCGACAAACGCGACGCCGCGAGCGAACTAGCAGGCGCTGCTGAGCCGAGCGGCTCTCTGTTGCCTCTTCGATTTTCACGTTTTTCTGCATTTTTCCCGATTTTTCGACCATTTTACGGCGAATTCCGATAGGGCTTCAGCTCAATTGCTCTGTCATTATAGAACTTTTGCGGCTGCAAAAAAAAACTCCAAATCTTACCTTGTAGGAGCCGAACGACGAGCGAGTCACATCGACAACGACCAGATCTCCTTCAGAAGTAACGTAGTGTGTCCGGTTGGAGAAGACCTGGAAAATAGAAGCACTTAAACTTCAGGAGACCACTGTAGATCACTTGATGACCTTTACAAACCAACACAACCTAAATCTATGATTTTTACAACAGTACAACACCTTACTCTAACACATGTCGAAAAAAACCCTACTTCAACTTGAAACAAGAAAAGTGCAGGCATATCAACTGCCCGCAAAAAGGCTTCCTGTCTTGGAGACGACTCGAATCACAAATAAGAGCAGTTGAAAAGAGAAGGGAATCGAGATTAATTCGAAAAAAGCAGAAAAAATATAACCGTAAGAATAAGTGTTAAAGGTTAGGGTAAGAATACTCAAAATATTACAGTGGTAAGAAATAAAAAAGTTCCTATAGACTCCATTTAGTCAGCCGACATTAGGTATTATCTAATCCTAGAATTAAGGATAAAGCTCCGAACGTATTTTGCTTAGTTGTAATTTTATTGTTATTTTCCTTGTTGAAATAAAGCTACGTATAAGCTAAGATAATTCCTAGGACAGAGACTGTCCATTCAAAAACGTGACATAACGAAAAAACTGGTCATCAATTCGAGGGTAAATGCGTGGTAAATTGGTAAGAGGCGCTGCTGACACCCTGTCGGTCGAGCGATCAATCCTCACACAGGGTAACTACTCCCAGCAGTAGGAGCTGGGTAAATTGGTACCAGACTTGTCTGGGAAGGTGAAGGCGCTGTCTTAGTATAGCGACTATCCCTCTCAAGTCATTTTATAGAACAAATACGCATTCAAGCATTCATCCTCCGTCAACGTTTCTGAACGGAATATGACTACATGGCGCGTACTCAGTGGTCCAACCAGAACTTTTACCTTTACCGACGCCCAGTTCAAAGTCTGGTGAGACAAAAAGCAGCTGCATTTTCACACAGGGTGAGAGAGTTCCAAGACTTCCCGCTGGGACGAATCCATTCATAACGGCGAGCCTCAGCGGCCAGTGTCGCCTTTTCAGTGCGGGTTATTTACACAAGAAGGACGACTATCATCCACACAATGCACAATAGTGGACGCGGCCTTTTCGTAGGATTTTCAGCGATTTCGATGTCAACGTGACACAAGAGCTATACTAATTCATTTTGTTGGGTTTAAAATGAAATAAATGTAAAGGTGTCGGCGTTGATCAGTCCACCAAGGACGCGCCACGCACTCGTCTTCCATTCAAAATCGTAGAACTATGGTGAATGCGTGTTTGGCCTATAGAATAACTTGTGGGAACCAGCCGCTTTATCACGTCAGTGTCTTCACCTCCCAAGCACGTCCGGTACCAATTTACCAACCGCGAATGAATGGAAGGCTTGGTTAGCCCGGACCTCGACTGTGCGGGTGTCAGTAGCGCCTCTTACCACTGCTCCAGACCCTTCGGTCAACTATACCATAATACAGGGTGTCCCAAAAAAATGTACCCACTGTTTGAAATGCCATAACTTTGGTGAAAGTGAACCAATCGAAACGAATCATAGCTTGGATAAAAGCTAAGAAAAAAGAAAATTTTTTGCTATGTGTTTGTTGAGGATTGTGCCATGTACTCGGCCGAGGCCTCGGATTTTCGGACCTGATTGATAGTGTATGGGTTATATGCTTGCTCTACTTTGGTCGTAAACAGGTGGTATCGCTGCTATGAGTTACCTCTGAGACACTAAACTATCGATTTGCTGCAGGTTTTGGTTAATCATGGAATGACATCAATATCGATCAATAATTGTAACCACTGTTTGAAAAACAAAAACTCTTCCAACCGTGATGTAATCATAAGAAAAGAATTTAGAGGGATGTAAAATGTGCAAAACGTAAGGATTGCGCCATGCATCTGTCCGAATCGTCGGATTCTAGACCTGATTGTGGGTTCATTTTTTGGGACACCCTGTATACCGGCTTCATTCGGGGAAACGTTTCTATAGAATTTCCACTGACTAAAATTTCTTCGGTCTTCAGAGAAACTGAGAAACTTAAACCATGGATAGGTCCATCCAACCCCTAGATGCCGGCGAGTTCTTCTTTTGCTTCTTCGAGTTGGAGGATTCTCCAAGTTCTCCCTTACTAGAACTTCTAACTCTGATTCTTCTGTTATGCCGCTGGGCCGAAAGAGGTTAGAAATCGGGGGATCAATTTCTGAATTTTTCGAATTTCGCGAGAGTTAAGTGGTCTCATTCCACTTCAGGGATGTAAGGTGCTCCCTCTCCCGGGAGTATTGTTGGACCTGGGCCCGCGTGGTACAGCGGTAAGAGGCGCTGCTGACACCCGCACGGTCGAGCGATCGACCCCGGCCCGGGCTAACCAAGCCTTCCATCACTCCGGGGTCGGGTAAATTGGTACCAGACTTGTTTGGGAAGGTAAAGACACTGACCTGGGCCTAAATTCATGACGGGTATCGGCACAATATACCCGAGAATGAACCCCGGTCGGCGCGATTATTCGCATTCATGAACGCGCCGTGGAGTGGAATAGGCCAGCGATATCCCCTGAATAAACTCCGCGGCGCGTTCATGAATGCGAATAATGGCGCCGACCGGGGTTCATTCTCGGGTATATTGTGCCGATACCCGTCATGAATTTAGGTCCTGGTATAGCGGCTGGCCCCCGCAGGTCATTGAATAGGCCAAATACGCATTCACTATGCCTCTACGACTTGAATGGAACACGAATACGGTAGCGCGTCCTTAGGGGACTGATCAACGCCGGCACCTTTACCTTTACCTATATTGTTACCCTTGTTGAATAGCTGAGATTTGAATCGTATCGTCGCAGTGTTCCGAATCGGTAACAATTATACGGTATGGTTCCGGTTACCGGTTGTGACGAGCAATTAGCACGATGTCCCAACAGCCAACGGCCCTACCAATCGATACCACACAATTAGTGGTCATCCAGACTGACCGTTGCGTGTGATGGCCTTGAAAAAACCGCATCGCCGTTGTTCTTTTTGAGTGAAATTTCCTCAACAATTATAGGCCAGAACTGAGAAAGAAGAGCATCATTTTCATTTTTATTGGGAGAAATTTGAACGTCTCGTTCGCCAGCGCGGCTACCTCGAAATCTGGGACGCCACAAGTCATCCATCGAATCGCACTCAACCGCGAACAAAACGTGTTCCGTACGCTCGAACGAACGCCGGCCGGGTTTTCTCAGCACATGGTTAACCAAAGGGTATACCTGGATTGGTGTTGACCACATCATTCATATGCCATTTTCGGAATGCTTAATCGAAGATTGATTTTTGTGACCAATTCGTCGAAACTCAGTTTGCAGCGATAAAAATCTGCCACATTCACATTCGAAGTTCATTATTAATGGCTGAGTGATTTATTTTTCTCGCGGTTAACGGAAAAAGCGACAAATCAAAATTAATGAAAGAATTAATTAACTAAGGTATGCTCGGAAACGATTATTAAGGTGTACCCCGTTATGGCAATCTAAACCATCTCTGACCTCCTCTAAATGTCAATCATGTGCGCGGAGACGGATATGGGTTGATTAATACCCAAGGCCAGGTGGTTGGTAGCCGGATGACTCCTAGCAAGACCAATCCTCATAGATTTCGTGACGAATAATGTAACTGCGAAAAAAAAATAAAAATTACTCAGCCATTAATAATGAACTTTAAATGTAAATGAGGCAAATTTATGTCGCTGCAAATTGAGTTTCGACGAATTAGACACAAAAATTGAAAGAGAAAATCCTTTTATAATTAAATTTGTGGTTTGCACTCAGCCTTGACATGGTCAGCAAAAAAGGAATTCCAGAGAAACGCACTTCGATACGATGTTCCCGCAGAGCATCAATCTTTGATTAAAAATTCCGTAAATGGCATAAGGATGAGAGACCGATTAAGTAGTCGGGGAACACCCACTAGAAAAACGAATAGAAAAATAAATTATTCAGATACAACAATAATAGTGAAAAAGTAAAACCACACAAACATTCCAAGCAAGTAAAAATTCTTGCTCTTCAAGAAAATGGGAAGTATAATAAAATTGCAATTACTGCCTTCTAAGAAACCACTCTATCCGCGCGTTCCTTCTTGGCCATCTAAGGAAAAATGCTTAGGCAATTAGGCCACACCTGATCACTCTTACAAAAGTCGGAACAAAATTAATGGCAAGAGATGAAACCAAGTCAAAAACACCTAACACTTCGCAAACACTGTTGGAATTTCAAATAAAAATACATAAATTTGGGGAACTACTGAAACCCATCGATTTTTATGACCAATTTAACGACCTAAAACATTTTTTCATCAGCAACTGTCAAAAGCGAAAAATATTTCGCAGTTCTCTCTGAGCCGATCCCTTCTCACTGTCGATGGCGGGTGAGCGAGCTAAACAATTCAGTCAATACGACGGGGTCAATGAGACAGCAGCGCAAACCATCAGCCGACGCGTCCATCGGCATTAGCCCAAATAAACCGACGGACAGTGAAAAAAGCCAAAAAGAAAGAATTCGGCCAAAGAAAATAGAAAACGAACGTCAAAAATTCAAAAAAAACAAAGCAAAAACGAATTTAAACAGAAATAGAAACGGAGCACTCACCTGACTATCGTCCCTGTACCACGAATACTCGGCACCCGACAGTGGGTCATTGTTCGCAATCAATGGTGGCCGTTTGATGACAAAATGTCCTCCTTCAGAAGCGGACACCAGTTGTTCGTCGAGTTCCGACTTCTCAAAGCCGTCCAGATCTGAAGAGACAGCTCTTAGCAACTATTTCAAGAAATATTTGCTTTTTTTATTGTTCAAGGACGCGCGTGCTACAGTGGTAAGAGTCGCTCCTGAAACCTGCACGGATAGAGTGATCGATCCCCACCCGCGTGACCAAGCCTTCCATCCTTTGTGGTCAGGGTAAATTGCTACCGGAGTTGTCTGGGAAGGTGAACACACTGAATCGATATAGCGGGTGGTCCCCACAAGTTATTGTATAGGCCTAACACGCATTCACCATGTGTCCACGAATTTGAATGGAAGTCGAGTGCGTGGCGCGTCCTTGGTGGAGCGATCAACGCCGATACCTTTACCGCTTACTTTACCTTTCATTTTTTTTATTCATTTCCAACTTCTTTAGGCTTTTCCTCGTCTGAGAAGCTCCCCAGGCCAATTTTTCGCGCGATCTTCGCGCTCAGAAAGATCGCTGGGGTAAATATGAAGAAGAAATCGCGACACTCGAAAATCAAATTTGAATTGCTCCCCTCGCCTCCCCACCACGCACTCGTCAAAACAAGCACTCGTCGCAAGCACATCCGAGATGATGGGTGCTTTAGCGATGTGGCTTGAAAAGTATACCAGCGGCTGGGTAAAATGAGGAACTCCGTGGGGTAAAAAAGACCAGAGTCAGGTTGGGTAATGGGTTACCATCACATCACAAGGACTAATCCACTGTTAATGCTAGTATCGCCTGGGTTAGGGACTTTTTCACCAAAGAGACGTTCTGGCTAGGTTTTCACGGCTCGGCTATGCCCTAGGTGCGAGTTTGAAAGATGGAGGAGGGATGCTCTAGTTTGATTTCTCCTTTTTTCAAATTTTCTCAATTGGAAGAAAATCTCGGCAATAATTCCTCAGGAGTGCAGATGTTAAAGGAGTTGTCCTGATATTTGGTCAGCAGAAAGGTTGTGCTCCACTCTTCGACAACTTTTGAAATAAATAAATAGATGAATAGGTAAATGAACGAATAAATGAAGATAAGTTGGTGAATAAATTTGGTTCTTCACAAACTTTCCTCAGTAGATGTAGTGGAAGCACCGTCTTTTGTGAAGAGCATTCGACTTCCCAGGCGGTATTAGCCTCGATGGCTTTTTAGGTTTTTATGAGTCGATATTTTTGCGGAAAAAAAACCTAGAAAACCGTCGATGCTAATACCGCCTGGGAAGTCAAATGCTCTTCACAAAAGACAGTGCTTCCGCTACATCTACTGAGGAAAGTTTGTGAAGAACCAAATTTGTTCACAAACTTATCCCCTCATTTATTCATCCATTTACTCATTCATCTATTTATTTATTTCAGAAGTTGTCGAAGAGGGGAGCACAACCTTCCTGTTGATTGAATAGACTGTTAGGGCAACTCCTTTAACATCTGCACTCCTGAAGAATTATTGCCGAGATTTTTTCAATTGAAAAAATAGGAAAAAGAAGGAATAAGACGGATGCATCTCTCCTCCTTTTTTTCTGAAAACTTTCAAGAGCCTATAAATTCAATGAAAACCGTAATTGTTAAAGCCTCAGAAGTCCGATCTCAGTTGTCGGTTCCTGTCTCATTCCGTTACTCAAATTTAGCGACCCATTCAGGAAATTAACTAAGGCAGACTGTCAGGTCAATCGAATTCGGAACCGATCAATTTTTTACTGAACCTCGAAGCGATCGGGGCAATTTCCACCACAGAACGACCTAGCCCCAGAATTTATAACAATATGATCCTCGCGTCGGATGCATCACATCAATTTCTCGAATCAGGCCGGGAACCCCGGAGGAATGAAAAACCTCGATAAGAAAAGATGGTTGAGCGAGACTACCTGGAGCGGAACTGCGCATGAGACTCTAGAGATATATCATCGCTGACGGCGTTTTTCTAGCGGAAGGCAATGCGAGCCGAAAGAAAACAAAAAGTCACAGTACAGTGATTTACATGTGAACTATTCCCATTAATCTTCTCCTGGACGAAAAACTGGTCTTCAACCGAGGACGCGATTGATATCTACATTTAACGTCAATTTTTATGAAAAATTCCGTTATTTTTAAAGGCCCTGAATCTCAAAAACTAAGGATACAGTACCAAGAGGCGCCACTTCCACCCACACGTCCGGGCGATCGATCCCGGACCGGGATAACCAATCTTTCCACTCCTCCGGGGTCGGGTAAATTGCTACCAGACTTGTCTGGGAAGGTAAAAACACTGACCTATCTTCTTAGAAGAGAAGTGCAGGTTAGTTCAATTTATAATTTGTTTCCCTATTATGCTTTATAAAGCCTCTCCTAACATGCTGATGAGTCCCGGGAGAGGCTTTATATTTCTTTACTAGCTCCTACATGTTCAGGGACGAAACGAGCTTTTATATTTTTTCGTATTTAATTTGTATATTGGTATAGCGGCTGGCCCCCGCAAGTCATTGTATAGGCCAAATATGCATTCACCATACCTCTACGATTCTGAATCGAAGAAAAATGCATGGCGCGTCACGACGGGATCGCTCAACGCCGATCACATAACAAAGTAACCCTCACAACCTGACCTTACATCGCTAACCCTGACCGAATTCAGTTACCGATCCGAGCTGATGGGTTAATGCGAATCAGCTCCAAAAAGAGACCTTCATATGGGAACGAACATGGCGCGAGCCGAGCGACCTTGCCGACTACTGGCTGACAAATGGGTCAGAGGCAGTCTTTATGAGCTGTGCGTGAATCGACCAGATGGAATTTATAGTCAGTCTCGGACGAACGTTGGTAACCCATGAGATTCACGCATACCCAGGAAAACGTGGTGCATTAGTAAGAGGCGCAACTGACATCCGCACGACCGAGCGATCGATCCCGCTCGGACTAACCAAGCCTTCCACCAATCCAATGTCGGGTAGATCGGTACTATACTCGTCTAGGAAGGTAAAGACACTGGGTTGGTAAAGCGGCTGACCCTCAGGTTATTGTACAGGCCAAATGCGCATTCATCATGCCTCTACGATTCTGAGTGGAACACAAATGCGGGAACCGTCCTTAGGAGATTTGTTAACTTCGACCCTTCTACCTTTTACCCAAGAGAATTCTTTCAAAACATTTTCTCGCATCCATTTCATCGGTTCAATTCGCTGAACAGGTTGGAAAGGTATGAAGAGCGCCTTCAGGCCCTCGCGACAAAAAAACACCGGCGAAAACGGCCAGTAAAACCGTCACACTTTGTTTCTATTGTACAAAAAAGCTCTGGTGAAACAGTATATTGGTGTGGCCATAACAGCGATAGATCAAAAGTGATGCGATGAGTCGCAATAGATAATAGATTCCTGCGCTTTCAGCAAAAAGCAAGGTAACCGGTTACCGTTACTGCTGGAAATTTACCAGAGCACGCCATGCACTCGTATTCCATTCGGAATCGCAGAGGCGTCTTGAGCGCGTATTTGATCTATGGTCTATGCGGGGTCAGCCACTATACCAATCCAGTGTCTTTACCTTCACAGACAAGTCTGTTAACAATTTACCCGACCCCGAAGGGGTGGATGGCTTGCTTACAGTACCGTCGGTAAATTTCCGCCAAATTGCGATATAAACGATCTAGATAGTTTTTACCGTTCACCCGCCATAATTCACTTTAGAAATATTTGTATTGAGTAAAGAACACATAGCCGTAATCAGAAGAGCGTGATCTATCCAACGGTAAAGAAAGTGTAGTGAAATTTACCGACAGTACCGTAGTTCAGGCGAGGATCGATCGCTTGACCATACAGGTGTCAAAAGCGCCTCTTAACACTGCACCGATCCCACACAAATAAATGGGTAAACAATGAATGAATAATCTGCCCTCTCTGAACAGTTTGAATCATCCTCTGAGGACAACTGCAACCCAGCAAAAGCGGCTTGTTAAGGTGAAGGTGAGAAGCTTGGCCTTGCCTTCCCAGACAAGTCTGGCACCAATTTACCCGACCCCGAGGTATTAGGTTGGTGCAAAAGTTCTCGGACATTTGGGATACAAAACAGTTTAATTTATAATATCTGAACAATAGCAAGGATTCATTCGAAGTAGGCACCGTTAATAACAATGGTCTTCTCTCTATAACATTTTTTGACCGAAGCCGAAAATGGCGGGGAAATCCGTTTCAAATTCAAGAAGTCGCAAATGTCCGAGAACTTTTACACCAACCTAATAACAGCAGAAATAATGAAATAAATAAATAACAAATAGTATCATAAACACTCACATTGTACAGTGACTTTGATCGGAGGGGACAGGGCCGATGCTACGGAATTTATGGCCACACATCGGTAGATTCCCGAGTCGTTCCTGGTGGTGGCAGCTACCTGCAACATCGTGGCGAGCACGGTGGTCGGGAAGCCGTTTTTCAGCCACTGAACGCGATCGGCCCGCTCATTGCGACAGCTCAAAATCAGCGTCTGACCCTCGGTGAGCAGAATTGATGACGGATAATCATCGTCGCGGAAAGACGGCGGTCGTCCTCGTACTAGTTGTGCCAGGCAGTTGTCCGCGAGTAATAATAGTAGAAATAATTGAACTAAATTAGTTAGTCTAACAGCGAAGTGAGTAGAATTCGTCGTTGTCGTTCGATGGCTCGTCATCATTTCCACAGCTGCATGGCAAGAAACACGATCGAAACGGTGCCTGAAAGCAATCGATCGATCGATAACGTTATCTACTGAAAGCATCATCGGCTTTTGAGGAGGAGGCGACACAAAACATAACGACGATGATTAGACGATGATAACGAGCGCGGCGTTTGCTATGCCGGGCATTTGAACACACAGAAGATCGTGGAGATAACAAGTTCTTACACTACTGTAACCACAGCGGCTTATAGGACTTCAAGCGACTGATAAGCAAAACCAATAAATTCAATCACAAATGATTCACACCATGACGAGGCGATACCCTCCTGCGACCGGGCGGATAGTCGAGAAAGTTTCAAAATTCTTCAACAGAAAGGAAGACGAAGAAAATTCTGAGAAACCAGAAAGCGTCCAGGTCACAGAACCACAGACTCACAAAACAAAACAATAGAAACTAGAAAGTTTCTTCGAATATTCCAGTTAAATGAGAGAAATTCAACGGATCCGCACTAGATCCATAGAAGGTAAAAGGTTAAATGTTAGGAAAGGTCACTTTCTCTTTCCTTTTGGAGACAATATTGAATAGCTGAATGCGGATTTGCTGAATTTCACTATCCAGAATATCCACAGGAACTTTCTGGTTTCCACTTATTCTGTTTTTGACTCTCTTTCTCCTTGTGGAAAAAATAGTTACAAAATCAAATTGATGAAAAAAATTTGCAAATACGCTAAACCTATAATAAGCATCGAAATCGAAATCTTAATAGCCTGAGGCATCGAAGAGTAATCGCAGACTAAAAAGAGTCATCGCCCCAAAACAAGCGATATGTTGAAGCAAACTGATCGGAAAATCCCGAAACGAAAAGAAAAATTAAAATTATTCAAACGAACATCACAAAGAAACGAACTGAAGAATGAGTAAAAAATAAATAAAAAAATAAGAAAAGAAAAGGAAATAAGACTCACGGATATTGACACTGATAGTTTCTGCAAGACAAAGTGAATAATACAAGTCATTGTTCTCGTTTTTTGTTTATGACTTTCCACTATTGTGTTGATATTTACGAATTTTATTATTGTTTTCGATCCAATCCTACCAACCATTCGCCTGGGACGGTTATGATCTCTTGAAACGAATAAATAATTCTTCAGTCGTCAAACTCATCCTCTGCCAACTCGTGTCTTATTTATTTAAAAAAATTATTATATTTATACACTTGAAAAATAGTTCATTCATTTCATGAAATCATAACCGCGCCACACAAATGATTGGCAGGAACGGGAACAAAAGCAATAATAAAATTAGTAAACGTCAAACGCAATAGTAGAAAGTCATTCGCAGTCCGTGATGATCAACTTGCAAAGCAAATTTCTTATTTTCAGTCTCATTCAACGTTAAGTACACAGAAAATACCTTAAAGAGGCTGTAATTATGTACATCTGCCCTTGAAAGTTCCAAAGCTCTCAGTGAAATTTCTAAATGAACCGTTGGTGAATCAGAAAAGAGGCAAATGACCTGCGAAACCACACTGACAAGAGGAGTCGAAGAGGCAAAAAATGATTGGAAGCTGCTGGCAATCAATGCAAGTAGGTGTGATTTAAAATGACAAAGCACAAAGTGTAAAAGCGATGATGATCGGAAGGGTAAGGATGATGGGACCCCAAGAGGGTCAAACTTACCTAGCCACGATTCGCATCCAGAGAGCTTCCTGAATCAAGTAGGGGTAGCAAGAATCCGGAATGGTGATGGCGATGTCGTCACATCAAATAGATAAAAATGAACAAATAAACGAAAGTTTAGGGTCAAAATGCGGAAAAAGTTACCTCTGAAGAATGATGATCGACTTACCCAAAGAAGGTCCTGAATCAAGGAGGGGTAAGAAGAACCCGGACAATTTACATGAAATAAGACGACAACGTGGTCACTATCACTGCATTAGACAGATTAAAAATGAATACATAAATAATAATTAGTGTAAAATTGTGAAAAAAAAGTTCAAGAAAGCCGGACTAGGCAATCTGGCTGCCGACTCTTCACTAATGGAGATGAATGAAGCTCGAAGTGGCGGTGAACAACAACGGCACACACTGCTCATTAGTGATTTCATTCACGTACACGCGCGGTAGTACACAGAGACAAATTACAGGGGCGGATGAAGCCCTATTAATAAGTTTATAAATAAAAAATTAGAGAATATCCAGAAAATTTAGAAATTCTAATGGTCACACCCACCCTGAAGAAGTCGACAGAACTGCGAACTGACAAGAAAAGCCTGAAACTGTCTGGCACCTTTAAGTTGACCAATAATGGCGAGACATTTAGAAATAATAATTTCGATAAAGCCATCGGTATTCTCGGCGCTTTTGAGAGTAAAGAAAAATCTACCAGCAAACTTATGAACCGCCCTCTTCACCACTGATAACAGAATAGCTCTTCAAACGGTTGATATTACAGCCACAGAAAAAATAAAAAATAAAATGGAATAGATATGTCAACGTATAGATAGAGATTTATTTATTTATTTTCAAATACGTCAATTAAGTCAATTGACGCGCTAAAATATAACAGCATTAGAAAATAGTGAATCAAACAGAGCACGCAACATAACAGAAAAAATATTAACTGTGGAGGGAAGAGGCTTAACGGAAAATCACAAAACCAAAAACCATGGATACCAATACAAATGCAAATCAAATTAGAATAACAATTTACTGTTTTCATCTACTACTTTTAGGTTAAACCAAAATTTGGCCTCAACCATGAACTGGACGACGGAAAACTCCGGGCAGACACCCTTATCAGACCGTCTGCCATAGACATCAATCTAATCAGCGCGACAACTGTGGACAGAACCTCGGTTTCGTTGGCCAATAGCTGCCCGTAGTAGACGAAAAATGGATAAATAACGAATTTCGAACCACCAGGAAGTTCTCACCAAAAAGGCTCACCGGAAATAGAATTGTGGAGGTGAAGCCTCAGGAATGAGGCTGGGATACACTAATCAAAATAATCACACCAAAAAGGTCAGAACACCAAAAAATTTTCAAAAGAAATTCCAACAAAATCAAACTATGAGGTAGAAGTAAACGACTAAAGGCTGAATGAAAGAAATTCGTAGCCAACCTTTCACCTTACCATATGCGACGACTTGAGAACGTTCTCCAAATGGTAGTAAAGAATTATGAATTAAGGTAGAAACATTACATTCATACCGTTAGCTTGTAGTTTTTCTTGTTTTTTCAGCTTCTTGAACCTCTTAAACTTCTTAAAATGAAGTAGAAACATGAAATCCTTCAAATAGACTAGGAGGCTTAAACTGCATATCATGCCGTACAAGGAGCCTTGAACACAACTGACAGAGAAGTTATGGGAAACACCTCTACACGGGGAAGTGAGCAAGAAACAGCTGTATCATTGAAGAATTTTCAAGAAAATTGAACAAAAAATAAAACTAAAAACAAACGAGGATACGGTATTAACCGTAGGCAGTAACATTTAAGAAGCTAAACAAAAAGGAAAAACCGTAAGCTAACGGTATGAGTTGACGACCAAACAAGTAAGCGAGGCGTCAACCACGGACCGGTGAGCCGCAGCAGAACCTGACCAGCAAACATACGGACGAAGAGAGCGAATCGCAGCTATTGTGCGTCGGTTTGCGTAATAGGTGAGGGAGACGACGGGGGCGGCCCCGGTCGCCCTGGTGGTGGAAGGTCGGCCTGTTGGTGGAGAGCGGACGATGCTCGCGGTGGTTCGTTGTCGTCTCGCCGATGTGGCCGGCTCGGCCGACGGCGGGAGGAACGAGGGTCCGATGGTCCCCGCCCCACCGCCCCGACGTCTACAATCAAGGCCACACACGGACACACACCCACACCTAGACAGCTACACACAGGTAAGGCGGAGCCGTTGAGCGACAGACCGCTTCGGCCGTCATTTACCCGCGCGCTGCCACCAGCTAACGGTAATGATCTGCAGGGCTCAGATTCATGAACGGTATAACCGCCATAAGCCGCGAAATGCAAGCTGAATTGCACGTAAATCGTGATTCATTTCACGTTTGCCTTTCAATAGATCTCAGCATACATAGGGACCTCAGATTAGAATGTGATACATAGACCACAGATTGGAATGTGATATACGATGGACCGTGATTAGTATCACTTTATCCCTTAAAAATAGTACTTGGCCATTGATCACTCTTGAATTTGAAGTCTCTCTGATTTGATCATATAGCTGTTTTGTGTTGGAGTTTGGTTTTCTTGTGATGCTGTTTCTGCTTGCTTTTTTGGCGCGTCCTTGAACGTAGTTAAATAAATAAATTTATACTAGAGAGGGTGCAAGTTGTCTGTTTTAGGATGAAACAAAGTATGAGTGAGTAGTCTCTCAGGTATAAACTCGACCTTCCAGGCTCTAAGGAAGATAACATTGCCGAAACGTAAGCCGAAGAATAAAATGACACTAATGTTGCCGTATCGCTTATCGCATCTTAACCAGATCATCAACGCACGCTGGGATTACATACCTTACTGGCGCGAAAAGACTTTGAAGATCATGAAGTAGTAGCGACGTAAAAACCTCAAATAAACCTTGAATACACCTCAAAGTGGCGGCGATCAATCAGATTTTGCGATGTATCTACTATCTAGTACAGCGCCAACTATATCATCTGCACATGGGTATAATCCACAAATGGACAAAAATCAAGGGCTGTTGTAGAAGAAGAGAAGGAAGATACTCACCCCTAACCAGAAACCATAGGTTAGAGTAGTAATAGAGTACCGTACCGATGTTTTCGGTGACAAGAAATCTCGCTCCAAATGCTCAAATTACATTCGTCACGTGGACTTTATCCATACTTACCTTGAAGATACCCTTCTCTCCACTTCATCCACGCTGCGTTTATCCTACCCCTCACTGCCTCATCTACTGCTCCGTCTTTTGATAGTTCGCTTCCGAGGTATCGGAATTGGTCCACCCTCTCGATAGTTTCCCCATAGCAGTCCAGTATCGGCTCCGAGCCATATACAGAAACCACATATTATAGTAGTGATGGAGTACGGTACCGATGTTCTTCAGTGACAAGAAATCTCGCTCCAAATGCACTGGAAAGACTACAAAATATAAAACAACTCATTTAAAAAGTATTGCGAAGATCCGGTTCACTATTACTTATATTCGTGACGTGGAGAGAAGGCCCATAACCAACATCACTGATGCTAGGAATGACGAAAAATGATCTTCAGTCGTTTGAGACATAACTTTGAGACCGGTTGTGTTTTCGTTTTTTTCGCCTTTTTTTCGTTTTTTTTCAATGATTTTTCGTCTTTCTTCAGTTTTTTTTGGCTAGTTGTTTGTCTGGTCAACCCAAGTGCACTTTGCCGCACTGCAAACGAAGTTAAAAATAATCAAATTTAGCAGCTACCAATTTCCACGCCGCTAATGAGCCCTTTAGTAAGCTGTTTGATACTGATATGATTAAGCCCGGAGGACAGCTTTTCTTCGAACTACAGCACATATTGAGTGCACTTTTACCGTTCTTATATATTATTCCGTTAAATACTTCCAGCAACTTCAACCCATCTTTTCGTCCCAATGAATGCTCCCCAAGACTTGGATGAAACCGAGAAAAGTAAAAAAAAAACGCAAAATGAGGGCAAAAATAAATCTTCACGGTAGTACAACTAAAAATAGGTGGACCACCGAGGATGTTTTGAAGGAAAAATGAATTTTGATTCAAAAAATAACAAAAAAGCCATTAGTTCAATAAGGGTATCTGAGTAAAGCGAAAAAAACCACCGGAAAGGTCTAGAAATCTATAACCAAACATACAGAAATCTGCGCTTTTGCAGAAAACAATTGATAAACGGAAAATACACATCTATCAAATGAAATCTTGAATTATAACACAGATATTTCGCAGCAGCATAATTTCACCATACATATAAAGTGTACTTCAAAGCAAAATGGGAATAGGACTCACCTATACCAGGCCGCC
The DNA here is from genome assembly GCA_030553155.1 of Nippostrongylus brasiliensis. Classification (NCBI taxonomy): domain Eukaryota; kingdom Metazoa; phylum Nematoda; class Chromadorea; order Rhabditida; family Heligmosomidae; genus Nippostrongylus; species Nippostrongylus brasiliensis. The sequence goes on from CP130735.1 coordinate 47,270,671, forward strand.
GACGTTCAAAATTTACCTGAAAATAGTATTCATCTTCCAGATGTCAAACAAAGCAATGAAATTGAATAAACGACACAAATTACTTTCAAAATACTTTTAGATAATTTGAATTACCGTTTTGAATTATTAAATGGTCTGTTTATTTTGTAAGATCTGCTTTCATAATTGGCGCGCTACTATACAGTATAAGGAATAAGTAAATAAATAAATAAATAAATAACACAGTTCAAAATCCCAAAACCACACAATTTCATAACAGTGCCCAAGCAAGCAGAACTCTTCACAGAAGACTTTTTCGAAAATCTTCTTACCCGGTTTCCATCACTGCCTGAGGCGCCACAGAGCGTAACTGAATGGAATAGAAAACCTCCAAATACCTGAAGATCAAATTTCCGATCAGTTCTCGATCACTGCCAATTCTCCCTTTGCTACAATAATTCTGTGGAATGGACGATTAGTTGAGGTTGATTAGGTGTACAATTTTACAGTGCAGAATACCTCTGTGAAACCGACAAAGCAGTAAAACCTCCCTGACGATGCACTTTGCACTTGCAAAGGTTCAACTCAAGGCCACTGAACTAAGCAGAGTCATTAGCTAAAACCACTTCAAACCATAAACCTCGATCGGCTCTTTGTTCCCACTTTAAGAAGTCTCGCATTCGGCACGAGAACGGTGTACTTCGGTTGCTGTTTGAGCACTTTACCATCGCGATCGTAATGCGACGATGGGAATTACGTCTGGAAACGGGCAATAGCGGTCTTGGGAACATTAACACTTTCTTTTCTAAAAAAGCTATTGCTTACATTGACGACATATTCGGACTCAATTTCCAACCTCTAGAGCGAAGAAACTGAAACTACTACAAGATAAATGGGTACTTTTCCTCTTAATGCCCAATCATCATATCACACCCAAGCGTATCATATCATGCTCATAGCTTAACGCACATACACCTTGAAGCGGTCTTATCATATCATGCTCGAGCCATAATCAATTTATTATCAAGCCGTTAAACAAAATCAACGACTTATCTAAGCTAGAAAACAGCTTCATACGATAACCTCCGAACCATCTCTCTTTTGGAAAAACTCCTCATTCTCGCGAGAAAAGAACGGCTTTTTCTTCCTTATCAGGCAGATCAAACAGGCTGCACACGACCATAGGTGGATGCGAAATGGTATGATATCGTATAGCACGATATGATAAGACCGCTCCAACGGTGTACATTAAGATACGAGCATGATATGAGACGCTTGGGTGTGATATGATAATTGGGCATCAAGAGGAAAAGTACCGATAAATGCCCTAAATCCTGCGAAACACAAGAATAAAAGAACAAAAGAATGAATTAAAAGCTTATTCAGTTAAAAATTAACAAAACAAACCTTATGACGCTATTTTCGTCGGTGACTTCTGTACGAGTTCTCGTGTTCGCCGTCAGAGCTCACCTCAAGGCCCATCACTTTTTCGAACACCTTTGTGAACGCTCGCCAAAATGATGGATGACCCAAGGACCGAAGGATATCATTTATCGCAAAGTAGAACACTGAAGGGGGAAAAGATTTTCAAAGATGCCGCAGCGGCTAACACTAGCAAAAAAGACGGTAGAACGAGCTCAAAAGAACTGAACTCACCGACAGGCTGTTAATCAGTCGCACTTATCACTCCTCTCCTCGCCGTGCTATACAAGAGATGAGTGTGACGTGGTGCTGCTCGAAGTTCGAATAGGTAGAAGCGCTATAGGATATTCTAGCCTGGAAAGGAAAGAAATTAAATTAAACTTCTATAAAAAGGCCGAAACTGCGGAAGCAGACCGACGTCAACTTTGCAAAGTACGAACAAATGCGACATATTCAAGATCTATTCCATGATTATATTGAGATCTAAGGCCAAGTGATCTAAACTACTAGCAAGGACTAATCTGCTGAGAGAGAAAGGAAATACGAGCTTCTCTGATTGCAGCTCGAATGAGCGCTGCGCACCCCGAAAAGGTGGTGATGCCCAACACAATTCCAACGAATCACCCCGCCAAGGTGGTGATGCCCACACGTGAAAGAATATATAAACCAATAATATTATAATGAAGAGTAATAAAGAATAATGAAGAAAAGAGTGAATAATTTTGATGTCACGTTTACTGGCGGTTGAGGTCTAAACCTTCTTCAATAGTTCGCGCACTTTCCGTAAATAACATAATTCTTCGATGGAAAACGGCAAACGAGCAACCATCCCACTGTTACTGTAAAGGAACTCGTCTTAATTCATACCCACGGCTGGTAAGATCTGTCACTTTTATCGGCGCTTGAACGGCAAATTTTGCTCTAAACTTTTCTGGATCAGTACGAGGAGATTGCCGACCGAAAATTGGTTTCTCGTTCATTTTCTCCGCAACAGAATTTAAAGCCCGGTGAATTGGTTGCTTATCGCTTTGCGCCAATTTAAAGCCCGGTGAATTGGTTGCTTATCGCATTGTCAATGTTATCATTGACAATGTCCACCTTATCACAGCATATCAACACGCTTCTCGAACTGATACGGTAGCATACCGATTATCTCGACGTGGGTCGGCAATCTCCTCGTACTGATCCACTTTTCTTAATATCCAGCGCACTTTCCGTAAACAACATAATTCTTCGATAGAAAAGGGTAAGCGAGCAAACATGTCACTGCCACTGTAAAGGAACTCCTCCTAATTTATACCCACGGCTGGTAAGATCACCTCAAAAGAAAACCCACTTCCTACCGAACTATTCAACCGGAACGTCATCGGCTAACTGGACAGTCCGAGAAGCAATGTGATGATAACTAACTGCCGTGTTTGCACTACAACCACTACAGTTCTTTAAATATAAATTCTTACGCAAGTATATATTAGACTAAAAAATATGGTAAACAAGACTTTGAAACGAATGGCTCGCAAGGAAACCCATATATAGAATTCATTTGTATTTAATTCAAACTGATTAGTCCTAAAAAGGCAAAAAAAAGGTTGAAAAAGGTATAAGTATCCTCAAAAATAAACCGAAAACGAGCCTTTGTGTTTAATTCAAAATGATTACCTCTAGAGAGGCAAAAAGGTTGGAGAAAAGTATAGATCTCCCTAGAAATTATTAAACCGAGCCTCCTCACCTTAAATAAATTTTTAAATTCAAGTTTTTTTTTTTGCATCAGATGTGTAGTGTTTCTATGGATAGCAACGCAAAATTGTTTATGAAGAGAGGATTTCTGGAAATTTTCTGAAAGAAAATCTCTAAACAATTCAGCTGTCCCGTGACGAAAACAGAGTTAAAATGTGAAAAAAGCGAAAAAGAAGGAAAAATCAACAATTGGTCCTCACGCAACCACGAACAACTCTCAGGAGGCATTTTTTCTCCTTCAGGGCCGGGAATGAATACTCTAAACTTACTAAAAATGTGCGGGTCCCTGACCGTCTAGCTCAATTCAAAAAACTTCTAGCTGGGTCCCTAAAGCCGAAACATTGGGCGTTCTATCCTGTCCACTTTTTACTTTCCTGCTCTGCTTCTTCCGCCTTATTCTATTGTCTTGTCGATGTTCGCTTTATTTGTCACCATCAGTTGTTGAACTATAATTCTCACAGCTGTATGAGGACGAACGGTTAACTTCGATTCGTTTGTTTTAGTTCATTTCTTCACATGTGGTCTCCACATGTAATAAATGTTAATGTAACAATGACAAGAGCTCTAATTAGATGAATAGATAAAAAGGCTTCAGTAGATAAAAAAAGAGAGAAGATGATGAATGATACATTCATGCACAATTAGAACTTTAAGTAGTAAAGCTCAGCGGGTGGTGGACACCGTAAATGAAAAAGAAATGACCAGATCTACGCTTGTTTAATCTTCACTACCTGTTTTTATACAAGGATGGTACCGCGACCAGTTTAGCGCCTAAATATTACTGTTCAAAAAGATGTATAAACTAAATGAATAGGGGGAATCCTTACATCAAACTAAATCCACACCACGACAGGCCACCCACCGTAATCACAGCCGACGGAATGGGTGCAATAAGTGTAATTGCGGACGTGATAGCACCGAGTGACCTATATCGAATGAATGGCTCGAGGAGTTTTTTGATCGATAAATGTTTCTAAAATACCATTCAGCTTCGGGGAAGAAGGGAACTAGAAAGAAGGGATCAAGAAATCTAATAGATCAGTCCTCTTAGAATACGCCACGCATCCGTCTTCCATTTAAAATCAAGGGGGCATAGTGGATTCCTTGAGAAATTAATGGGTTAAAGGCATTCGGAAGGGACTTACGTATCGTATTTGTTGGAGCACCAGTACCTTTGGCTCGAAATGGAAAACGGCTTTCAGAAATGTACGCACAGTTAGACTCTCGTTTAGAACGTGAAAAACTCAAAATAATAAATAAATGATGATCAGTTACAGTAGGCTTTCCCATGAAAACTTAGGTTAATATATACAGTTACAGTGAATTCCTAGGGAATCGCTCATTAACACCCATGCGGGCCTTCGACGAGAATTGAAGAGGTAAAATAATAATTTACCTAGTCATCAGTCGCAGAGTCCGCAATGCCACACAGTACATTTTGCCACGCTCCGCGGTGGACGAGTTGTCGCGTTAAGGAGGAAACTCGTCCAAAATCAAATTGCCACGCCCATGGACTGCCCCCGATGGTCCCAACTCGGAAATTTATATTTCATGAATGTTTTCAAGTTTAGCTTCTTCTAGTTTTTTTGGAGCTTTTTTATTCTTCAAACATGGCGGTTTTCGATTATTTTGCATTCATGATTTTATAGGGATTTCAATTTTACGGTCAGGAGTTTTTCTTTGCGCTCTCCTCTACAGGAGTCCCTGCAGATGATGCTACCTTCAGGAAGAAAGGTAAAAGTGTAGGCGTTCATCAGTCCTCTTAGAATACGCCACGCATCCGTCTTCCATTTAGAATCAAGGGAGCATAGTGAATGCGAATTTGACCTATACAATGACTTGCGGAGGTCAGCCGCTGAACCAAGTCAGGGTCTTTACCTTCCCAGACAAGTCCGGTACCAATTTACCATACTTCGAGGGAATGTGAAGCTTGGTTAGCCACGGCGCAGATCGATCGCTCGACCGTAAAGGTGTCAGTACCGCCTCTGACCACTGTTCCAAGCGCGCCAAAAATGAGCGTGAAAATAGACAACATGAAAGATGGAGCTGCCAGTATCTTGCCCTCTCAACTTCAACATTTGTTGCTATTCAACTCCGTTCCCCGTGGAGCTTTTTAGAGTGCAAGTGGTGACATTTACAATGTAGATGTCTGTCAGAGGAGCCTCCAGAGCCCGGTTGAGGGATGAATGCCGCCGTCTGACATCTCGTCCACAGCCAGAAGGGTCCGAAAATCCATGGGGACCAGTCCGTCGACGACTCGCGAGCGGATGGCCGGCTTGTTGTGCAAAAGTAATTCACACAGGACAAGACTGGGGCCACTTCTCAAGTGCCGCGGCCACCAAACCACTGCAGATGATGGATTCCCGACCTCGGCCACCGACAGATGTTCCCGCATAATGTGTCCGACCCCGGCTGAAGTGCCGCCGGAGATTGGCTGAAATCAGCCAAACCCTGCTGTTTTTGAGTGGCGTGAAGCAGCGGTAAGAGGCGCCACTACTACCCGCAAGTTCGAGCGATCGATCCCGCCCGGGCTAGCCAAGCTTTTCATCCCTTTGAGGTTGGGTAAATTGGTTGCAGACCTGTCTGGGAAGGTAAAGACATACACTTTGAATAACGGCTAGCCCCGCAGGTCATTGTATAGGCCAGATAGGTGACCAAGCCTCTACGATTCTGCATTGAATACGAGAGCATGGCGCGACCATAGGGGACTGATCAACATTGGCCACTTTGCCTTTATATACCTTTTACTACCCACCCATACGGGCCCAGTAGTGCAGTTTTTCTTCAGAGGGAGAGGTTCTAAACGAAAAACGAACGCATGGCGCATACTTGGCTGATTGACCTATCTGCATTACCAGGCACCGGCCTGTCGCCGACAAACGGCTGCTAAATACACACTAAAAACAATAATACATGAACTGAAATAAAGATTTAAAGTAAAACAAAAAAGATTTAAAATAAAACGATGAACAAATAGCATGTAGCAAAAGACAGCGAGCTGAACTGATGAAATGCGCCCCTGGAAGTACGGTAACGGGCAATCGCGGCGGGACCCATATGAGCCACCCATGACAAACATCGCTTCGGTTTCGCTTATTATATAGTAGGATTGAAAACTAGCCCAATATTTTTGAAATCCATGACTACGAATGGAAGACTAGTGCGCGGCGCGATCTTCGGAGACTGATCAACGCCAACCATATTACTTTTGACTTACCCTACCACTTTTGTTGAATGACAATTGATGTTAGCGAACAATTCGGGCGTGTTGGAGAGGATAGAATATTCGAGTGTCAGTCTATTTTTACAGAAAGGTAAAAGGTAAAGGTATCAGTTCCCTGAGGACGCGCCACGCATTCGTGTTCCATTCAGAATCGTAGAGGCATGGTTGACGCGTATTTGGCCTATAGAATCACTTTCGAGGGTCAGTCGCTATACCAAGCCAATGTCTTTACCTTCCCAGACAAGTCTGGTACCAATTTACCCGACCTCGGAGGGATGGAAGGCTTGGTTAGCCCGGGCGGGGATCGATCGCTCGAACTTGCGGGTGGTAGTGGCGCCTCATACCACTATACTACGGGCGCCCTGAAGTACTAGTAAATAAATAAATAGTTAAATAAAGAAATAAATAAAATCAGCACGGATGTGAGGTTCTTTGGCGTGTACCGGTGTCTGGTTTTCTGAGAAGAAAGATGAAGACTGGCCTGAATATAATTGGTCTCTCGCTCTCACGCCTTCCGGGAGTTACAGGACACGACACGAATGGGACCTGTTTTCCATCGCGTTACCCTGGTTTCTAGGCCCATAAAACTCAAAACTATGTGCAGTGTGCGGAATTAGAGGTAAAGGTAGAGTTTTCCTATAGGGATGCGCCATGCGCTCGTATTCCATTCAGAATGTTAGTGGCATGGTGATTGCGTTTTTAGTCTGTAGAATGGGAAGGATAGTGGCTAGACCAAGTCAGTGAGCTTACCTTCCCAGAGAAGTTTGATGCCAATTTACTCAACCTCTGGAGGTATGGAACGGACAAGCACTGGATAGCCTGGGATAGAGGATTAACGATTCACCTGACAGCCGTTCCTGCGAGAGAACCAATGATGAATGTGGGCCTCTTACCACTGAACCATGCGTATTTCTAAGGTTATGCGAGAGGAGTAAGTCAGTAGCTCTTTGCACAACACCGTCTAAATGCTGCTTGGGAATAACCGGATGGTTTTACGGCTTTCCTCCTTTAGATTTTCCTTTCTTCCCACTTCCCACTGACATGAAAATTAAAGAGGAATATTTTACATTTACATTTCATTTTTTTTACATTTTTCAGATAGTAAACATGAGTTGAGCGGTTAAGTTACCTTTTTTAGAACATCATCCTACACAGCTTCATGTTTTGGAAAGTAACAACAAGCTCTAGAGGGTAAATTCGGGACCCAATTACGACGGAATTCTAAACTTTCCCTTAAAAAGATTTCATTGAAAAAAACCGAACGCTACCTCGGTATTAAGATCAACGGGAAGTTTTCTAAGAGAAATTTCTATAGAAATTAGAATATTTAATTAGAAATGGAAATTTCTTTAGATCGTATAGGTACCAAATGGCAGCAAACGGTAGGGTAAAGATACGTAGATGGGTAAACAGACCTTGGCTACCGAGCCCTTGGGATCAAGGTCAAGCAGCACTGGACTGTCGTGCACCTCTTTCGGACTAAGAACTGCGTAACAGCACACTCAGTGAATGATGTTGCACCGGAACCACCAAGGAAAAAATAGGAAAAATTAGAAGAAGTGAGAAAAATTTCAATAAAAAATTTTAAAAACGCCCATTCTTCAGACGACTCTGATACCAATTTACCATCTCCTAAGTGGTAGAAGTCCAAGCTGTTCAAGAGACAAAGCTCGATGCTGAATGAAAAATCAAAATCGATGACTAAGCTACCACGGCGACTATCCTGATCATGAATATTCACAGGAACATTCTTATGGAAATATAATAGTTGCGATTGGAAGTTATGCGGCCAGCTAGTGACCTTCAGAATATCACCAGCAAATAATCTATCGATATATCGTCAAGAATGTTCTGATTAATGTTGTTTTAAGCTGCTATTCTGCATCTGCTGCAAAGAGCTACTGGTCTACTTCTCTTGCGTAACTATAGAAATACGCATGGTTCAGTGGTAAGAGGCGCTTCTTACACAGGCACGGTCAAGTGATCGATCCTCGCCCAGGCTATGCAGAGCTTCCAGCCCTCCTAGGTTGGGTAAATTTGTACCAAAGTTCTCCGGGAAGGTGAACTTGACTTTGTCCACTCAAAATGCTAGAAAGAAATTCCGTGCTTGGAAGAGTAGGTCAAAAATTTTCGGACCATTATTTAGGCCCCTGATGGCGACAAAAGGGTCCAACGTCCGTCCGTTTCATAAGTTTTAATGAGAGAACACATGTATAAGACCAGTTTCAATAAGTTTTAATGAGAGATATCGATCGTTTTCATCGTTTACCCATAAATCCTTTGATTAATTTCATATGTAATCGAAAGAGCGTGATCTATCCTACGGTAGAACGGTAAAAGCGGTGGTTAAAAATACCCCGTGATTTCGTTTTCCAGTACAGTTCAACGGAAGAACGGATGCCGAAAGGGCCGGTTATTTTGGGAAGTCGGCGACAAACCTTTCGCAGATGCGGATGAGCGGCGATTTTTCGACTCTGATCGTTTTCGATTTCGTCTCGTAAACGGCGCTCTCAGACTCCTCACAAAGGAGTTTCGGCGATGACGATTCGGTCGAATTGGACGGCCTCCACGATTCACGATTTACCTCTCGACAGACCCGTCGAAACCCCCCGTAGGGTTAATTCCGCGATTATCGACAGCCATAAGGATCCGTATAGCAGCGACATATACGGGCATACAGTAGCGGTCGAAAAGACATGTCACCTTACATTTTCAAGTACAGATAGCTCAAATCAAAACGATTCTTAATCCGTTTGATAGTTCTCACAGCTTCATTTGAAAATACATCAAAACTTACCCATGTCACAAATTCTAGATTTTTTAGAAATTTTTTAAATGATTTCCATATGCTACTTAAACTAAAAGTATCTTAAAAACCGCTGAGCGCGGATCAAATCAGGGACGATATTCTGATAGAGCATGATCTTTGCTGTGTTCAATCAGAATATTATCTCAGATTCAGCAATTTTAGAGATATTTTCGTTCAAAATAGCATATGAAAATCACTATAAAACATTTTTAAAAAATACACAGAATGCGCCACAATGGCATGTTTCGACATGTTTTTGAATAGAGTCGTCAGAACTATTGATAGGTATAAGATTCGTTTCGATTTAACCTATTTTTGAACGAAAATGAAAAGTGACATATATTTTTGACCGCCACTGTATATCGGAAGGATACTCCACCCTTCTGCATTTTCGAGGGTGACACTTATACATAACTGGATTGAAGGTAGAGGTAAAGGTAAAGGTGTCAGCGTTGGTCAGTTCCTTAAAGATGCGCCACGCATTCGTCTTCTATTCAGAATCGTAGAAGCATGGTAATTGTATGTATGTCCTTCAGTGACTTGCAGGGCCAGCCACTATTCAAGTCTATGTCTTTACCTTCCCAGATAAGTCTGCTACCAATTCACCCGACCCGGAAGGATGGAAGACTTGGATCGAAACGGACTTACATCTTTCACTAGCATTTGTTTATTTTTAGTAATACTATTTATTTATTAGTAACACTATTTTATATTTTTCATTTAGCATCGTTAATTATATTCCTTCGTACATTTGTTCTCTTACTACCTTGCATTCTTATAATTTACCACTTACTTATTGCTTACTTACTTACTTACTTACTAGTATCTTAAAAAATTCTACTACTATTAACCCTGTAATATAATTTCCTTTTATTCTCTTTATTAATTGACATCATTATGTCATTTGTCATTCATTCGTCAATATTTTCTTATTTTTCTCGCGTTTCAAAATTTTTTAACATTAGTTATTATAATCTTTAGTGTTTTGTTGACTGGTTAGCCCGGGCTGGGATCGATCGATCGACCACGCAAGTGGAAGTAGCGCCTCTTAGCAAAGGCACTGGTGGTCTAGATGTCATAAAAAACCGTGGTACCAGCTACCGGTTCAACCCCAAATTATCCATTACAACAAAAAATGCTGGCAAAAGGGCAAATAATCAGCCCGAAAAATGACGACAAGTGTGCGGTGCTATAGAAATCTACATTCACAGCGCCACGGAAGAAACTTAGACGCTGGATTGGATCCAGCCATTGTCACGGTTTTTGCGAGAAACTTAGAATCACCAGATCATCAAATACTTCCACCAGAAGTACTGATTGCCCATTCAGACAAGGAAGAAACCGTTTTATCTGATGGGGCTTCGGGGGAGTGGTACAGGGGTAAGAAGGGCCAGATGTTCACCAAAAAAACTTTTAAAAAGTTTGCACACGATTCGAATTCAGCGAGTCACACACTAATTTAACGAACAAAAACACAACGAATTTAATTTGAACCTAATTATCAAGATGGACTGAATCATGTAATTCAATTAAGTTCCTCGATAGACGCGAAACTCCAGTGCGATAGCAGAACGAGAGAGGAATTTGAGAACGCTACTGAACACGAAGCAAATTGAAATCAAAAATGGCCATAGTTATATTTGTACATGCTCATCAAAATTTATATGATAAACTTATAATAAATGTTGATACATATTAAATGTTGATCCACCTTATTAACCTCGTTCGGCACAGAAGCGTTCGAGAAGTTCGACATCATGCCGAGGTTCCAAGAAGAGAGAGCTTGGAAAATTATATTTGTACATTTTACTGCGTGATGGTAAAAGGTAAAAGGTAAATTGGTCGTCGATTTCCTGAGGACGCGCCACACCTTCGTACTTCCTTCAGAATCGCAGAGCCACGGCGAACACGTATTTGGCCATACAGTGACCTCCGGGTGCCGGCCGCTATACCAAGGTAGTGTCTTTACCTTCCCAGACAAGTCTGGTACCAATTTACCCGACCACGGAGGGATCGAAGACTTCCTTTGCTCGGGCGGGATCGATCGCTCAACCGTGCGGGCGTCAGCAACGCCTCTTACCACTCTACCACGCGCGCTCTCATCTTAGTGACCTATGAAAATGTATACTTACGAAATGGAAAGCTGAGGAGAAATAAAAGAGCGAATGTTCCTACAGTACATCTATACAACCTTCAACTCATTTATTCTTAGACGACAATAAATAAATAAGAAAGGAACTAAGGTTAAACATATTTAAAGATCCTTGAACTATCACTGACAACTGGTATATTTGAAGATGCTAGGTTATTCGCAAAACTCTGACATCAGACGGGAATTGAACCCATTGGTACATCGGTAGCACAGTGGTTAGTGGAGTCTGCCGGAAACAGAAAGACGCGGGTTCAATTCCCGTCCGATGTCAGTGTTTTGCGAATGACCTAGCACTCCAAATATATAAGTCATTCAACTAATTCTCGCCTATAAACCTCTAAACAAAAAGCGGCAATTAACAGACTAGTTTCGTGTTACTGACAACTGGTTTTGGAAATCGTTCAAAGTAGAAGGAGTTGAAGATCCAAAAATGATTCTTGGTTGATCTTTATTGGATCCATTTCACCAGGACAGATAATAGAAGAGCAGAAAACTGTGAAAAGTCGCGTAAACTTCCCAACAACTGGTCGAGTTCCAGTGTCAAGGACGAACGCATAAAATGCGATGAACACGATCTGATCGGCGGTCTTGATCACGAGGGCTTGCGAAATTCTTTTTCAATAGGTTGGCGACGCCGTACGTCTTTTTGTCGTTTGTTAAATCAAATACTTATGAAATTAATGAACCGTTATCAGCTTGAGGGCTTGAGGACTGAATACTTGAAGGACCATTACGAAACGAAACTTTCAACTACAATTTCCTTTGAACGTACGCAGTCACCCCTTCCTTATTCACTATATTTATATACTTTTATTTTTACGTTTTTGGTCTTCTTTTTGTGGTCAGTTCGCTAGGTGTTACTAACTCTCCTGATGTGTTCCTGTTTAGTATTGACATAAAGATAAATGAATAAAAAAAACCCCGAGTTGCGGGTTCGAATCCCGCCTGTGTCGCGATTTTTGCGACTATCCTAGCGCCAGCAATAAAATATCTACTTTTAGTGTACTTAATACTGACCCGGAAAAACGCGGTAATAAAACTATAACTCCATGATGATCGCAAAACAGTCTAACAGCAATAATTTAACAATCCTGTTATGTTAGATCATATCTATAGATAGCTCGTCTCAAGCCCTATTCACACTCGGTAGCAAAGCAGCGTAGCAATGATTAAGAATAAGGCAGAGATGCAGAGGATACAGTTTTATTTGCTGCCTATTTATACCAAGTAGTAAAGTAACGCAATAATGATTAAGAATAGGACAGAGACGCAGAGGATGCGGCGCCATGATTAAGATTTGTAGAAAAATTATTACCGAAAATCTTGGCAACGTACTAGGAATAGGATGGGTCGCATCGTGGAGCAGAGAAATTTATATTTTGTATTCATATTTACATACTTTACACCGTAATGGTCCAGGCTCTCGTCGTACAGTGGTGAGAGGCGCTGCTGACACCGGCACGGTCGAGCGATCGATCCCGGCACAGGCTAACCAAGCCTTCTGTCCCTCAGGTGTCGGGTAAATTGGTACCAGACTTGTCTGGTAAGGTAAAGACACTGACCTGGTATAGCGGCTGGCCCCCGCAGGTCATTGTATAGGCCAAATACGCATTCACAATGCTTCTACCACAGGAATGGAACACGAATGCATGGCGCGTCTTCAGGGGATTGATCAACGCCGGCATTTTTACCTTTACCTTTTTTATATTTACATACTTTACATTGTAAAATGCAATACGGTCCATGCGGCAAGCAAAACTAAAAACCGAAACTTTACAACGATACACCAACCTTTTAGTGAAGCGAAGAACTTAAGAAATCCATGAACGAAAGAAGCAAACAACCCGATCGGTTGAGATGGTGGTTTGCTGCCGAGTATGAACGAGCCCTATTGTATACATCGAAAGTAAAATGGGAGAGTCGGATAGGGAAATTTGGTTATAAAACGGTATTTTTGGGCCTGGAATATTTCAGAGAAATCCGCGAGGGCCACTGAGAGAGCTAGCCGAGAGCGCGGAAGGCGTGAATCAGCACTTTGTTGACGCCGTCGATGTTAACGCATCGGTGACAAATCATCGAAGCCAAAAGTATTTGACGCGAGCATCGTATCACCACAACAAATCGTCGTCTTCAGAAAATTCGTAGTTTGTCGAGCACGGCTAGACCAATAAATAAGCAGTTTCAAAAAACAGGAACCCGCAGGATCAGTTTCCCAAGATAAAAGTGCGCTATGGTGGGAAAGATAAACATGATTTCGGATACCTTTACTGGTTTCAATGGCTTATAGTGGACCTTTATTCAATTTCCAGGTTAATTTATTTTAGTTTTTATTTTATTTTATGGCCATCCGTCCTTGATAAGAAGTGCCGGGATGGCTTAATGTTACTCTATGAGTTGCTCGTCTAAGGTAAGGCATGAAACGAGCAGATTAGCGCCTATTTTATAAATACCAGCACTCCAGCGGCCTATCGGCCGACTCGAATGAAATGGAAATTCTGGAAATTTTGGTTGAAAAGAAATGAAGAATTTCATCAGCTCCCCTGTCGCTGTGGGTGCTCTTGGTGTACGGTAACGGGCAATCGCGGCGGGACCCATATGAGCCACCCATTACAAACATCACGGTTTCGCTTATTATATAGTAGGATTTTTTCAACTTTCCGCTACCTTAATTTATTGTTCTATTCAGTTCTCTTTTTACTGCAAAAATGATTATGTGAGAGGTGTAGATTTAATTGATCAGCTAGTTCCTCAAGGTCGCGCCGTGCAACCATGTTCCATTCAGAATTGTAGAGGCATGGTGAATGCGTATTTGCCCTCTATAACAACTAGAGGGGCCACCCAATTCAGGGTCTTAAACTTCCCTTATAAGTCTTACCCGATACCCATAGAGATCGACAGCTTGGCTACCCCGGGGGGAGATCGACCGCTGGATCGTCCGGATGTGAGCGGCGCCTCCTGCTAATGAACCACGAGCGCCCCTGAGATAAAAAAATCGTAACAATACAGAAGAGTACGAATGTAAATGAATAAATAATTAAATAAATAAACAAATAAATAAATTTTAAAGAGCAACATTTTCAAACTGAGATGCGCATTGAATTGATATGCTAATTGATCAGTGAACTGCAGAAACTATGGGACCGAAAACCTCTCAAGATCATTCTCAACCTTTTCTTAATGTTTCGAATCATAGCTTTTTTATTGGGACTGATAAAACCTCGATAAAGTGGTTCGGGTGATAAGAGGGGAAGATAATCGCTGTCATTGAGTCGTCCAAAGGGCGCTGGACGAGTTTCAGCGGCAGTTTCTCGTTGTTTTCGTGCCGAGTGCATGAGAAAACGACGCTTGCCAAAGGACAATGTACAGCAGACGATTGCGGCACTTAGTGGCACTAAATAATTCACCGAGAACTGGAAAAGCACGGCGCGATTTCCAGCCGGACGATGTGTCCAATGGGGGGTGGGGGGGGGGGGGGGGGCTGTAGAACCGATTGAGATCTCTTCCCCGTTCCTCACCTATTTTCCCTGTTCTCTCCTATCTTCCTTGTTCCCTTCTATTTTCCCTGTTCTCCCCTATTTTCCCTGTTTTCCGTCTCGTCCCTATACCCACTCGTACAAATGCATTGCGTTTCTTCACTATGCACATATCATGACATATTCACCTGATCGTAAAAGTGGATAAAGAAAAAAATCTTGGTAACCAAATCTGGGCCCAGATTCATCATTGGTAAACCCCCGATATACCCAGAGATATAGCCCAAATGGTGCCCACCTTAATCTACTTTTTCTAAACTTCCTCTGTCAAACGCAATCTCTCATCAACTCTGCCGTCTGGTTCTGGCTGCGCCGCGGTTTCGGAGACCGCTTGTCCGTTCATGAATCTGGGCCCTGATTACCCAACGATAAACCCTATACCCAAGTCAACTTATAGATAATATAACAATGCAAAATAAAAGAAATCAGAAGAACAACTGAGCAACAAACCCACAGAGTTAGATGCTAGTTCTGAAGAAAGGAAGACCCTAAGGAAGAAAAGCTCCTCCAAGGAGTATCGAAGACTTTATGGACCACCAACTGCCCGTAGGACAATGCACCAACAATCCGGAGCCACCATTTGCAATAAAAAATGGGAAAATCGGAGAGAAATAAGCATCTCGTAGGAGGGCGCCCTGGTTGGTTGGCTGAGTCAGCGCACCTCTCGCCGACAAACGGATGCCCCCAGCATCTCACTTGATTTATGCTCGTAACATTCGCACATTTATCTCACGATCGCACTCTTATGTTGTCGAAGACAACGCAGAGACCTTTTTCAGCTGAACCCTAGCGATAGCTTTTTTTTGGAGAAAAAAATACAAATTTCATAATTAGGCCATGATGCACGAAGTATGTAAATATAAATATATAATTATAAGTGAAAATGGAATCTCTTTGCTTGACTTTTCTATGTCTCACATTCGTGAACTTGAATGAACGAAAAAAGAATGGAAAGCAAAATAAAAAATTGAGCGCAGTTAATATCCTCCGGCAAACATGGATTACAAGGGTTTTTGCCTTGACTTTATTTGACACGACAGTCGAGTGATATATAGCCAATCCCTCGTTAGCAAAGGCAGGAAGAATGAATTAATGATAAAGAAATAGATGAAGGTGGAGGTAAAGAATACTCTGGGGCAAACGGAGCAAAGTAGAGATTTAGTTTTACATTGTTTGACCCAAGTTTCATAGATGGATGCTACCCGGTTCGTGGGTGGATAAAAAGTGAAGTGAGGATGAATGGGAGGAAAGGAATGAGAACCTAAAAAGGAAAGAAAAATAGAGCAGTGAATCGAAGAATGTAGGAAACAAAACAGCAGTGAGTATCGTCGGCTGAAAGGAAGTCAGAAAGACTATTGCTCGGTTGCTTTGGTTAACCCATGTCTGGTAACTGAACACTAGCCGACTTCAGGGTGGAGAAGTGAGCTAGGAAGCAGGATGAATTGAAAAAAGAGAAAGGGAGAGAAGGTAGGAATGAATAGAAAGGAAAGAGGTACGAAGAAGTGGAGGTAAGGAATCGCCTAGGGCAACGAGAATCCGAAGAGCTCTTACTCTTGTTTGATAAGCCCAAGTGCTGCAGTTGAACACTTTCTCACCTGGAAATGGTGAAGGAAGGAAGAAAGGAAGGAAGCAAGGAAGCAAGGAAGCAAGCAAGCAAGCAAGGATAAATGAATGAAGAAGAGATAAAGCAGAGAAGGTAAAGACCACCAACGGATG
Source organism: Nippostrongylus brasiliensis (assembly GCA_030553155.1). Taxonomy (NCBI): domain Eukaryota; kingdom Metazoa; phylum Nematoda; class Chromadorea; order Rhabditida; family Heligmosomidae; genus Nippostrongylus; species Nippostrongylus brasiliensis. The sequence continues at coordinate 47,287,242 of CP130735.1, forward strand.
AATTCAAATCAGCAGAGTTCTTACTATGATATGGTTAGCCCAGGCGCGATAGTTGAATAATGGCCGACACCTAGATGGAGAGGGAATAGAGGAAGGAAGGAAGGAGGAGATGCATAGAAAGGAAAGAAGAAGGAAAGAGAAGAGAAGAAAAGAAGAAGGAAAGAAAGAAGCGAGTGTAAAGTAAGGAGTGTATGAACGGAATGGAAGGATAGAGGAGGATTCAAAGAGTATCACTAGGCAAAGAGGGATCAGCGGCCTACCTGATAATTGAACAATGGCTGACTTCTGGATGGAGAAGAAAGGAAGGAAGGAAGGAAGGGTGAATGGCTGCATGGAAACGAAAGAAATGAGTGATTGGAATGGATGGAAGAGAAATGAATGTGCGAATGAAATACAAAGAGATGAAATTGAGGAGTATCCGCAGGTAAAAGGGAATCGCCAGGCTCCGATCGATGTCCTACAAATGGCCGACCGAGAGAGCGAAAGAGCCAGCGGCCGAATGGCCGACCGAGGTCAGCAGGTCAGTCACGGCCCTCGGCCACATATGGCCGCTTCACAGAAACAATGGCGTTTTCACATCCATGGCGCACTCTCGTCGTTAATAAACACCCGGCGGTGTTTATTGCCCGAAAGCCGCCAAATTGTCCAAGGCGTAAACTCATCGATCACCGGTTCCTTGGACGTTTCAGATTTCCCAGGGAAAGCTGATGGCCAGGCCACTGATCCCTGATCGATCACCTGATCAATGCTGCAGCGAACGCCCGGCACCAAAGAGGATTTCTCTCAATGATTTTTCAGGTGGAAAGACAAAGAGCGAAAATGATCATGTGTGTGGTATAGCGGTAAGAGTCGCCACTGACACACGCACGATCGAGCGATCGATCCCCACCCAGGCTAACCAAGCCTCCCATCCCTCCGGGGTCGGGTAAATTGTCACCAGACTTGTCTGGGGAGGTAGAGGCACTCACTTGATGTAGCGGCTAGCCGCGCAAGTCATTGTATAGGCCAAATACGGATTCACCATAGTCTACGATTCTGAACGGAAGTCAGATGCGCGGCGCTTCCTTAGGGGACTGATCAGCGCCGATACATTTACCTTTCATCTTTTCTCTGCCAATCAGAAGCTTGTCCTACTTAAAATCGATTATCGACTATCTGCTTCTTTCTGAATTCCTGTAGAATTTAAAGATTCTGTCCGGTAAGTAGGCGACAGAAAATCTTTTTTTTTCAAAGATAATGACCGATACAACTATTAAAAAGATATTTATTATAATATGACTTAAGCTTTTACTATTCTCCCGTAACGAATTTGAATATTCTAGATTGCACGACCTAGTGACGGCGAGACTTGTAGCCGCCGGTCTCCTGAGCTGGTGGAGAGACGTACTTTCCTCGGGGTGCGTCGTATCCCCTGGAACAGAATTCTCAGGATTCCCTAGGTAAAGAGATTTGTTGAGGCTTACTTGGCTGGTCCAGCTCCTTGGTTGTTTGACTGGCCGACGTTGACTTCATTCTGGTTGGCTCCGACATTGGTCTGAGCTCCTCCCTGCATCACATTGCTCTGTCCCTGGTTGCTAGTCTGCCCGAGGTTCTGGGCGAAGATGTTGTTACCAACGACGTTGTCCAAGTCAGGCAGGGCAGCTGCACCTTTGAAGTATCCGCTACCACCGTATCTTGGTGCATCGTAAGAGGGCTTGCCGGCGTTTCCTCCCTGAAATTTCAGTTGCGATTTAGGTACTGGTGCCTTTGGGCTCAGAGCCGCTCATACCTGGTTGTTGTCCTGGCCTACGTTGACGGTGTTGGCGTTCATTCCAGCGTTGGTCTGAGCTCCACCGATCTGGGCGTTGGACTGTCCCTGGTTGGAGGTTTGGCCGAGGTTTTGGGCAAAGATGTTGTTTCCAGCGAAGAAGCTGCTGGGGTCATATCCGCCATATCGTGGTGCGTCGTATCCCCTGGAAGGAATCTTTAGGATTCTTTCAGAGAAGGTGTTGACTTGAAAGGCTCACTTTGCTGGCCCAGTTCCCTGGTTGTTGCTCTGTCCTACGCTGACAGCGTTGGTGTTGACTCCAACGTTGGCCTGATCACCTCCCTGCTGCACGTTCGACTGTCCCTGGGCGTTGGTCTGGAAGAGAATAATTAGCTAAAGGCTGAAAAGGGCACTACTCTTACTCCTACCTGTCCGAGGTTCTGCGAGTTGACGTTGTTTTTGATGAAGTTGCTGAAATCAGGCACATAGATAGCTCCAGCAGCGTTGTATCCTGCACCGTAGCTTGGGGCATCGTAAGATGGCTTTCCGGCGTTTCCTCCCTAAGAATGGTTCCAGCTTAGTGAATGGTATTACGGAGTTCAAGGTGGTATCGTACCTGGTTGTTGGACTGTCCAACATTGACGGCATTCTGGTTGGCTCCGAGGTTGGTCTGAGCTCCACCGATTTGGGCGTTGCTCTGTCCCTGGTTGGAGGTCTGTCCGAGATTCTGGAGGTCAAAGTTGTTTCCCTTGACCAATGATCCAGGTCCGTACGAGGGGTTGATTGGGATGAGAATGGCTCCGTATGAAGATGGCTGACCTCCGTAGGCTGGGGCATCGTAAGATGGCTTGTAGTTGCCTCCGTAGTTGCCGTTGCCTCCCTAGAACGGAATCATGAACAATTGCTCTGGATTACACTGGGTAAAAAAGCGGTATGGGGCTTAGTATACCTGGTTGTTGGACTGTCCAACGTTGATGGCATTCTGGTTCTGTCCGGCGTTGGTCTGAGCTCCTCCGACTTGAGCGTTGCTCTGTCCTTGGTTGGAGGTCTGTCCGAGGTTCTGGGCGAAGACGTTGTTGCCGAAGAAGTTGAGTCCAGCAGCTCCGCCGTACTGTGGGTTTCCTCCGTAAGCTGGAGCATCGTAAGCTGGCTTACCACTGTAGACGGGTCCTCCCTTAAAAGGAAATATGCTTGTTTCTCTTGCGGTTTTGTGTCTGAAGCACTCGTTACCTGGTTGTTGGCCTGTCCAACGTTGACCTGGTTGTTATTGGCTCCGACGTTGGTCTGATCACCTCCCTTCTGCACGCTGCTTTGTCCTTGGTTGTTCAGCTGGCCAAGATCTTGGGTGTTGAAGGTGTTGTCCTTGATCAGTGATCCTGGGAAGTTTGGTCCCTGATAGGTGGCACCGGCACCGGCATAAATTGGGTTGTAGCTTGATGGAGCGTCACGAGCGACGTTTTGGTTGTTGGTCTGTACAACATTGATGGTGTTGGTGTTGATTCCAACGTTAGCTTGGTTTCCTCCCTAAAAGGAGGAGATTTTAGAAAAGTGATGAAAATTGCCCGAAGACTTGCTGCGCACCTGTTGAAGGTTAGATTGCCCCTGGTTATTCGCTTGGCCAAGATTCTGGCCCCTGATTCGGTTGCCAACGACGTTGGAACCTCCACGAGGGAAATCGCTAGCTCCTCCCTTGGTGTAGTCAACAGGCTTGTTCCTCGGGGATTTTCCGGCCACGTATTGAACCTGCTTGGGATTGTTGTCACCGTAACCCGATGGTTGGGTATCGTACTGAGCAAAGGCAACACCAGCGACGAGAAGTAGAGTAGCGAATTGCATCCTGAAATCGTCTATGTTTCAAACTGATCTGGGTAACGAAAGAGCTGAGGAGAGAAGTATTAGGAGAAAGCTGTGAACCGAAAGGATATCTCATGCCATTCGACTGACTTCTGGTATAGTATACGCTGGTAAGTCGGCTTGGACACTATCCCGGCACGATAAAAAATTAAAATCGAAGAGAAATGTAATGAAAGCGAAGGAGCTGCAGTGAATGAATATCCGGTGGTGCGGCGGTGAGCCTTTTATAGCACGTTGTTTACCGTGTTTACCAACTAATTTCGGTTTTCGAAGGGATTGGAAAGGAATTCGAGAGTGTTCGAAGAGCGGGATTCGAATTACAGCGAAACTGTCGTTAAATGATCGAACGCTAAATAGATTGGTCAACTCTCGGCTCCAAATTAGGTTCCATTTATTCGGGTGGTGAATTTTCCGTTTGGATTTTCATTTATCCCTTCGACTCGTGACTTTCCAATGCGCGAAATACAGTTTTCCGACCATTTTCACTAGTTTTCTCGTTATCGTTGTGGGTAAGCAGCGACGAATTTGTCTTCTTCAAGTACCCGTTACACTACCGCCATCTGCGTTCGACGATAAGGGGTCATACTCCCTGAAAAACCGATATGTGCTGGTCATCAACGCCAACAGCGTATACTATAAAAGAAGTCAGTCGAATGGCATGGGATATCCTTTCGGTTCACAGCTTTCTCTTAACATTTCTTATCATTTCTCTTCTCAGCTACTTCGTTACCCAGATCAGCTTGAAACATATGCGATTTTAGGATGCATTTCGCTGTTTTGCTTTTGGTCGCTGGCGCTGCCTTCGCTCAGTACGATACCCAGCCTTCTGGCTACGGTAACAATAACCCAGGCCAAGTGCAATATGTAGCCGGAAAGTCGCCAAAGAACAAGCCCGTTGACTACACCAAGGGGGGAGCTAGCGATTTCCCTCGTGGAGGCTCAAACATCATCGGCAACTTGCTCAACCAGCAGAACCTCGGTCAGACCAACACCCAGGGACAACAGAACATCCAGAAGGTGAGCGATCGGGGTATTCTCTAGAACCAGCACCGGAACTTCTACAATTCAGGGAGGAGACCAAACTAACGTAGGAATCAACACCAACACCGTCAATGTAGGACAGACCAACAACCAAAACGTCGCTCGTGATGCTCCATCAAGCTACAAACCAGTCTACGCCGGTGCCGGTGCCACCTACCAGGGACCAAACTTCCCTGGATCACTGATCAAGGACAACACCTTCAACACCCAAGATCTTGGCCAGCTGAACAACCAAGGACAAAGCAGCGTGCAGAAGGGAGGAGATCAGACCAACGTCGGAGCCAATAACAACCAGGTCAACGTTGGACAGGCTAACAACCAGGTAAGGAGTACTTCAGACACAAAACTGCAAGCGAAACAAGCATATTCACTTTTAAGGGAGGACCCGTCTACAGTGGTAAGCCAGCCTACGATGCTCCAGCTTACGGAGGCAACCCACAGTACGGAGGAGCTGCTGGACTCAACTTCTTCGGCAACAACGTCTTCGCGCAAAACCTCGGACAGACCTCCAACCAAGGACAGGCTAACGCCCAAGTCGGAGGAGCTCAGACCAACGTTGGACAGAACCAGAATGCCATCAACGTTGGACAGTCCAACAACCAGGTATACTAAGCCCCATACCGCTTTGTTACCCAGTATTATACAGAGCATTGTTCATGATTCCGTTCCAGGGAGGCAACGGTAACTACGGAGGCAACTACAAGCCATCTTACGATGCCCCAGCCTACGGAGGTCAGCCATCCTCATACGGAGCCGTTCTCATCCCAATCAACCCCGCCTACGGAGGAGGCCCAGGATCGTTCGTCAAGGGCAACAACTTTGACCTCCAGAACCTCGGACAGACCTCCAACCAGGGACAGAGCAACGCCCAAGTCGGTGGAGCTCAGACCAACCTCGGAGCCAACCAGAATGCCGTCAATGTTGGACAGGCCAACAACCAGGTACGGTACCACTTTGGACTTTGTGATACCACTTATTGAATTGAAATCAGTTTTAGGGAGGAAACGCCGGAAAGCCATCTTACGATGCTCCAAGCTACGGTGCAGGATACAACGCTGGCGGAGCTATCTATGTGCCTGACTTCAGCAACTTCATCAAGAACAACGTCAACTCGCAGAACCTCGGACAGGTAGGACTAAGGGTAGTGCACTTTTCGGCCTTTAACTAATTATTCTCTTTCAGACCAACGCCCAGGGACAGAGCAACGCCCAGATTGGTGGAGATCAGACCAATGTCGGACAGAACCAGAATGCCATCAACGTTGGACAGTCAAACAACCAAGTAGGATTCGCTCGGGTCTCAACCGCTTTGAGTTACCATACATAGATGGGATTTTAGGGAGGAAACGCCGGAAAGCCATCATACGATGCTCCAAGCTACGGTGCAGGATACAACGCCGGTGGAGCTATCTATGTGCCTGACTTCAGCAACTTCATCAAGAACAACGTCAACTCACAGAACCTCGGACAGGTAGAGCTTAGGGTGTTTGTACTGCATACTCAGTTCAATATTTCGTCCTTCTCAGGCCAACAACCAGGGACAAACCAGCGTGCAGAAGGGAGGTGATCAGACCAACGTCGGAGCCAACCAGAACGCGGTCAATGTAGGCCAGAGCAACAACCAGGGAGCTGCACCAGCCAAGTAAGCCTTTCAACTCAACACCCTCTCTGAGAGAACCCTAAGAATTCCCGCTCCACGTTCGACTTTCAATGAATCTCGGCATGGTACTCTCAGAAACGCAATGTAGTTAGCGATCGACCGAGATTGTTGAGGCTTTATTATCGGCTTACGTTTCGGCGATGTCGCCTTCGTCAGAGCCTGGAATGTCGAAGTTATACTTGAGACACTACTCGCCCAAACACTATTTCATTTTACAACAGCCAATTCTAGAGCCTAAAAGAACGGGAAGACACTGTGTAGAAAAGACACTAGAGACGTACCTTAATGGTGGCTGCCGAGACAGACCACCAGTCACCCTATGCCGTGAAGTACGTGGGTGAATGAACCGAACCCTAGGGACCACCCGCCTTGGTGGGCTCAGTGGCCGCGATCAGCCAGGTCAAACCCACATAGGTCCGCGAACGGAGCCAACTCTTGGGTGACCGCTATGCACTCCTCCTTGCGGTTAATCTTAGATTTCCTAAGAATTCCTTTTCAGGGGATACGACGCACCACGATACGGAGGATACAACCCTGGCAGCTTCTTCGCCGGCAACAACATCTTCGCCCAGAACCTCGGACAGACCTCCAACCAGGGACAGTCTAACGCCCAGGTCGGTGGAGCTCAGACCAATGTCGGAGCCAACCAGAATGAAGTCAACGTCGGCCAATCGAACAACCAAGGAGCTGCACCAGCCAAGTAAGCCTTATCAAACTCTTTTCGTGAGGAATCTTGAGAATTCTGTTTCAGGGGATACGACGCACCTCGACCAAAGTACACCTCTCCACCAGCTCAGGAGACTGGCGGCTACAAATCGAAACTCCACTAGATTACCTAGTTCAAACATAACAAATTATTGTTACAAGGGAGCGGTACTGCTCTATATACGATATAGAGAGAATAAAAAATTCTAATACATATGTGTTCACATTGACAATGAGTGCAATTGAAAAAAAACACAAAACAAAACAACAGAATAACGATATAGGATAGAAACCTGTATGAGCTACAATAGTTCAAACGCGACTCACTAAAAGAGATTGAAATTTCCGGTGGTGTGCCTTCACCAGCCTGTTCCTTACTCCTTCGTTCGATACATGGAATCCGAACCCGTTTTGTGAACTCTTCTGGTACGAGCTGTATCCATAGTGCAGTCCAGATCACCTCATGATCGAACGAATCTTCGAGGTCTGAAAAGATAAGAGATATGTTACCACAAGAACTCAGCGACAGTAAATGTTCTTCGCATAGCAAACACTCGTGAATCTGTGTGAGATAGAAAATTTCAAGGACGTCATTTTCAATAGAAACCTGTACAGAATGTTGTTAGAGTGTGAAGAATTTAAAAAGCCTATTTTAGAAAAAGTCGACATCTCTGATGACCCTACTGAATAGAGTAAGTGCAACACCTCTACTAGCTGTACTCCGAAACCCACAAAGCACCAAATTATCATATTATCCAGGACTTATCATAACTCAAACCGTACATGAAACATGAGCGGATACACCTGTGGAGACGCAGCTATGGAGGGGCACTGACCAAAAGGTAGCCGGTCGTATTGCAGGAAAGAGCAACAAACAAATGGACAAGCAACACAAGTAGAAGGCAAAACAGCAGAAATTGAAGCAGTTCAGACAAACCCACACAAATTCTACTACTCTGCAGAACGATTGTTTCGATTACTCACGTCTGTTTCACTTGGCGCACGTAACAGTGCATAATATAAACAAATAAATAGATGAATATTCTGTAAGTCCATGTATATCTTCTTCTTTTTGCTGTATAGGCGAAACAGGCGTTCTCTCCTTTATTCTCTGATAAAATATGAATATCCTGCTTTCAAACATTTCTCACTTATTGGTATAGCGACTGGCCCCCATAGATTATTGTATAGGTCGCATTCACCACGCCTCTACGATTCTGCTATATGAGTTGGGGGCGCATCAAGTAAAAGTGTTGCGCTTACTGTACTTATTAGGATCATCAAAAAGGTAAATTTATTTTCAAATTTATATTCTCAAATTCTCCTCGTTCTAACACCATTCTGTACAGGTTTCTGTCCAAAAGTATTGCCTCTGGAATTTTCTCCCTCGAGCAGCCCACCACCCCCCCCCCTCGCCACCCTAACTGCCCTTGGCGGTAAAGTCACAGCCCAAACGGTGATTCTTACTCCACCTACTTGTCCAGTTGCACTCACCCGTGCCGAGATCGATCCGCAAGGTAACCCCCGGACGATGTTTCTATAATACTAATCGGTAACCTTGAGTCCAGTACCTTTACCCAACTGTTGTTTCCTGGGCCCAAATTCACCAACGGTCGAGCGGTCTCCGAAACCGCGGCGCAGCCAGAACCAGACGGCAGAGTCGATGAGAGATCGCGTTTAACGTAGGAAGTTTAGGACAAGTAGAGGAAGGTGGGCGCCGTTCGGGCTATATCTCGTGGTTTATCGGGGGTTTACCAATGATGAATTTGGGCCCTGGGTGCTAGTGTTGAGGTAATGTGAGTTGGGGTAGATCGTATCTCTCCACAAAAATTGTCCGAACTGCTGCTCGAGGATAGAATAATTTAATATGTTTGGTTCTTCAAATAGGCGCGCAGTATGGCGCATAAATAAATGAATAAATAAATACATACTTGTACTCAATTTGACCCTTTTCGAAACTAAGAAGACCGGCAGGTACAACACTTCGGCACTATTCCACTTGTTGGACACCAGTCATAAAATTTTTTCCTTCGTCAGATTTCGCCCAAATTTGGTATCGGGGGGGATAATCTGGGGACCTGATCATGAATCTGGTGTCCATTTTTCACCATGGTGGTCGGAGACCACCCATATCGAAAACTTGAGTGGTCCAGTTATGATCACCAATTTTGCTGAAACTTTGTCTATGGGGGTTCTCAGGTGTCCTAAACACGATGGTGAAGTCGGTTTTCCAAATGGCCGCCGAATAAGGTAGTTATAGGTGAGTACCTACCGACCCTACCTGGTGAGGCTCACCTATAACTACCGTATTCGGCCGCCATCCGGAAAATGGACTGCACCGTCGCGTTCAGGAGTACCTACCGACCCTACCGAAATCGGTGGTGACCACCCAAGTAGCGTCGTGGGTGGTCGTCGACCTATGGTGACTACACCAGATTCGTATTCGATTACCTCCGGTACCATCCGACGATGTCCAACAAGTGGAATAGTGCCAACACTTCTACTGTCTGTACCCAAATGACACAGTTTCATGTATCTACCGAAATAGATCAAAATTCGAGAAGCTGACGTCAGAATCGCGATCAGCACCTCTAACAGCTGGGCAAAATCTATTGAAAAAAAAAACTGAGCATTGTAGCGCAACAAACTTAACAATGGTACCCAAATGACACAGTTTCATGTATCTACCGAAATAGATCAAAATTCGAGAAGCTGACGTCAGAATCGCGATCAGCACCTCTAACAGCTGGGCAAAATCTATTGAAAAAAAAAACTGAGCATTGTAGCGCAACAAACTTAACAATGGCCAAAATAAGCCAAAGAACATCAAGGGAGGCTTACCTTCCCTCCTCCTCTGCTTACCTCCGACATAGCAAAAGGTAGGTAACACGCGAGAAGAGTCCGTTCTAGCAGTAAGGAATAGCTTTTCTGTGGAAATTGAGCCAAATTTGGAATGAAGTGTGAGCTTGGTGTATTGGGTCAGAGATTATCAGTGGGGCATCTCGAATTGATCCCGTTGAGCCGGTATTATGTGTTAGGGCCGAGATGTTGGTTCGAGTCAGTTACCTTTGTATGGTATATGGCTAATACCCATTTGCTTCTCTTATCAACAACAAATAAGAACATAAAATCATTTATTATTAGACTCAAGATATTATTACTCTCCCTTAAGGCACTGATGGCATCTAAACTGCTCGTCTAGTGACGGCGAGACTTGTATCCGCCGGTCTCCTGAGCTGGTGGAGAGACGTACTTTCCACGGGGAGCGTCGTATCCCCTGAAACAAACCGAATTATGCTTCTCCAGAGGATGAACTTGTCTGATAAAATTCTCACTTGTATGGTCCGCTTCCTCCCTGGTTGTTGTCCTGGCCGACGTTGACGGTGTTGGCGTTCATTCCAGCGTTGGTCTGTGCTCCACCGATCTGAGCGTTGGACTGTCCCTGGTTGGAGGTTTGGCCGAGGTTCTGGGCGAAGATGTCGTTACCGGCGAAGAAGCTGCCAGGGTTGTATCCTCCGTATCGTGGTGCGTCGTATCCCCTGGAAAGGAATCTCTAGGATTCTCTCAGAAAGGGTGGTGACTTAAAGGGCTTACTTGGCTGGTCCAGCTCCCTGGTTGTTGCTCTGGCCTACGTTGACAGCGTTGGTGTTGACTCCAACGTTGGCTTGGTCACCTCCCTGTTGCACGTTCGACTGTCCCTGGGCGTTGGTCTGGAAGAGAATAGTTAGTTAAAGGCTGAAGAGAGCACTACTCTTAGTCCTACCTGTCCGAGGTTTTGCGAGTTGACGTTGTTCTTGATGAAGTTGCTGAAGTCAGGCACATAGATAGCTCCAGCAGCGTTGTATCCTGCACCGTAGCTTGGGGCATCGTAAGATGGCTTTCCGGCGTTTCCTCCCTAAGAATGGTTCCAGCTTAGTGAATGGTATTACGGAGTTCAAGGTGGTACCGTACCTGGTTGTTGGCCTGTCCAACATTGACGGTGTTGGCGTTGGCTCCGAGGTTGGTCTGAGCTCCACCGACTTGGGCGTTGCTCTGTCCCTGGTTGGAAGTCTGTCCGAGGTTCTGGAGGTCGAAGTTGTTTCCCTTGACGAACGATCCTGGGCCTCCTCCGTAGGCGGGGTTGATTGGGATGAGAAGGGCTCCGTATGAGGATGCCTGACCTCCGTAAGCTGGAGCATCGTAAGATGGCTTGTAGTTGCCTCCGTAGTTGCCGTTGCCTCCCTAGAACGGAATCGTGGACGGCTGCTACGGGTAGAAGTATATGGCTCAGTATACCTGGTTGTTGCTCTGGCCAACATTGATGGCGTTCTGGTTCTGTCCGACATTGGTCTGAGCTCCACCGATTTGGGCGCTGCTCTGTCCCTGGGCGTTGGTCTGTCCGAGGTTCTGGTTGAAGATATCGTTACCAGCGAAGAGGTTTCCGGGGTTGTATCCTCCGTATCGTGGTGCGTCGTATCCCCTATAAATGGATTCTAGACTTCTTCCAAAAAATGGAAACCTTGTATGGTTTACCTGTATGGGCCAGATCCTCCCTGGTTGTTGCTCTGCCCGACGTTGATGGCATTGCTGTTAGCGCCAACGTTGGTCTGGTCTCCACCCTGAACAGAAGGAATTTTTCTCTGAATCGTCCTAAGATGTTGATGGGTAAGTGCTTTACCTTCTGGACGCTCTGTTGTCCCTGGTTATTGGCTTGGCCGAGGTTCTGGGTGTTGAACCAGTTGCCGAACACATTTGATCCGGGGGCGTCATTCGACTTGGTGTAGTCGACTGGCTTGTTCCTCGGGGACTTTCCGGCTACGTATTGCACATGCTTTGGGTTGTTGTCACCGTAACCCGATGGTTGGGTATCGTACTGTGCAAAGGCAACACCAGCGACGAGAAGCAGAGCAGCGACTTGCATCCTGAAATTGGAAGATTTTTTTTTCAATTGAGGGAAACTTTTCAACTGAAAGGTATGAGAAAAGAGGACGAAGGCAAGGGCTGGTATGTTCTACCGATGGCTCGAATCCTTTTATAGCCGTAGTCGCACAGTTGTTTACCATTTATATTTCAGTTTTAAAGTTCTGCAGAAAGCGAAACGGCGCATCGCCACTGCTAATCTCGACATAAAACCGCCTCATCGTCAGATTCAGATCGTTAAAGTACGCGAGCAAAGGGTCAGAAACACGAAGTTTTCTTTTTTCTCGCTATTTTTGTTTCATATTTCATTACAAAACCATATATTTTTACTAAGGAAAATACAGTTTTCTTTTGGTAGTTTTCTGCTATCTCGATTGCAAAACTCCGCGCGACATCTGTCAACGTCAAGAAAACATTACGTCGACACCGTTGTCTATCGTCATCTTCACACTTCACGGGGTCATTGTGGGCAAGGCAGCCGCTGATTTCCGCCCGATCTCTTTGTGGTCTCGAAGGAAATACTACAGAAGCGACTATAAAATAAAAAGGTAAAGTTGCAGGTGTTCTTCATTTCATTTCATTCATTTATTGACGCGAGCTTATGCCCACGTAAAAAATAGCATAAAAATAACAACAACAACGTATTCCAGACAACTTGGCATTACAACAACAAATATAATTAGTCTTGTAAACGTAAAAAACTGAGAACAATAAACAAACAAAACATTATTCGAAACATTAGGATAACGTAAGAACAACAGGCCAAAAGAAAACTTGTTATCTGGCCAATGCCGTCATTATATCCGGGACAATTATAGTGTAAAATGTTTTTTGACCACTCTCTTGAAGCTAATGAAGCTCTTTGGACCTAAAAACGCGCCATGCACTCGTGTTCCATTCAGAATCGTGGATGCATGGTAAATGCGTATTGGCCTATACAATGACTTGCAATGACTACACCAAGTCAGTGTCTTTACCTTCCCAGACAGGTCTGGAACCAATTCACTCGACCCTGGAGAGATGTGAGGCTTGGTTAGCTCGGACGAGGATCGATCGCTCGACCGTACTGGTGTCAGTAGCGCCTCTTATCACCCACCCGGGCTCTGGCTATATTATAGAAACCAGAGAAGCTCTCAAAAACATAGGAAGTGAGAAATATCTACATACCTGCTTTGTTTTAGTTCACAAATTCCTACAGCGGCAGGCAGTGGTTCACGAGAGCAGGATCGGCGGCACTCTGACGTTTCGACCGTTCCCTCATAGCTCCTTTGGAATTCAATTGTTCCAGCTAAATAGCATATAGTTGAAACCAAGATAACCAGGACGAAACCAGGATCTATCCAATGGTTTACAAATTCCTGGAAATCTTCAAGAATTTCGAGTTCGAGAAGATTATTCGTTGACCTCGCCCAGACAGCGAGCTCACGGAGCTGTCTTTATCACACCTTAATTGCTGCCGTTGGCAACTCGGAACGGTACTGACACTAATAAATGAGTTTCTTTGAGGAGCCGAATCGAAATCGGTTCTTTTCATGTAACCATCACCTTATTAAGGCGAATTTTAAAGTAGGTTTATGAGAAGAAAATCAATCTTTCGGATAGCAATGTTACACTTCTCTTACAGCGCAACAACCAAGGGGCCTTCATCACCATTCGGAAGTTTTTACTGTAATTCACCGTTGAAGAGAGCACTTTATTCCGAAACTGAACCTAACTGAACAGAACATTATATACACGAAAAACAATACTATCATGTCCAGTGATTGCGTGTGATACTCCTCACTATTTATTGAATGATGTAGCTGGTGTGCGGTGGGAGCCTTTCTATTTCCTAGAATCATTATCAGATTGATTTATGATAAAGTTGATGTATGGTGAGGTAGGTTGCTGTATAGTAGAAGTTTCATATTCTGCAAAGTGCAGAAAAGAAGTCATGAATTTCTGTCCAGAAGAAGGGGTGTCTTTTGAAATAGTAATATGGAATGAGAATCGCTCTCCAGAAATACTCGCCGGTAGGTTTTCAGAAATACTCGCCGGTAGGTTTTCAGATGGAGCGATCATCTAACAATGTCCTCTCTGAAACACAAACTTCTCCTTCATAAAGTAGTCGATAAAGATTATACCCAATCTGTTCTTTATTAATAAGCAGAACAGTGAGAATATACAGTTTTATTCTTATTGTAAGCAAAATATAATGGCGGAGGTGAGGTGATCGTTGCGTCGGAAATGATGGACCTTGAGATGGCATCGTTGTGGCGAGGACGTCGTCGGTGCAGGTCGTAGCCAGGGGCCGTATGCTCGTCTCACCCGAGATTTCTGGGGGATGGGGGAAGGGGAGGGGCCAGCCAGTAAGAGCACATCAAACACGGGCCGGCTCCAATCATATGAGGTGGCTCCACCCCCTGCCCCATCCCCCAGCAATCTCGGGTGAGACGAGCATACGGCCCCAGGTGACAGTCGAATCCTATCGATAGCAGGTCAAGTCGCAGTTCGGCCGATCGACTTGGCCGTCTGAAATCGCTCCTGTAAGTTCACTGAATAGAAGTGCAGCCTATTATCTTACAAGGTAAGTCAGTGAACTTCCCCCGACGATTCTTAACGAGACCTACATGGTCTTATAGAGCTTGAGGCGTAGATCACAGATATGTAATCACTGAATGGCAGTGGGTGGTCCGAAAATTGCAAAAAACCACCGCTCTTGGGGGCTCCGTATGAGGATGGCTGACCTCCGTATGCTGGAGCATCGTAAGATGGTCTGTAGCCGCTGTTGCCTCCGTAGTTGTCGTTGCCTCCCTAGAAAGAAATTGTGAACAACTGCTCTAGGCAAGGTGGCGGTAGGGGGCTCAATATACCTGGTTGTTGGTCTAGCCGACGTTTACGGCGTTCTGGTACTGTCCATAGTTCCTGAGGTCAGAGGCCCGCTTAAATGTGCTTCGGTAGCTCAGCGGTACCGCAGTGGACTCCCGCTCAGACGGCCATGGGTTTTCGGAGACCGCTCGCTGCGTTCATGAATCCGGGCCCAGGTGGCCCACTGAATGCTCATGGTGTCTGCGAACACCGCTTGTATGGCAGAACGAGGAAAGGAGACGCGTTACAAACGTTTATTATTGTTATTATTAGACCCGAAAACGAATTACGCTCCCGTTGAAAATCGGGCAGGCATCTAGACTGCACGAATCAGTGGCGTCGAGACTTGTAGCCGCCGGTTTCCTGAGTGTCGGGCTTGTAGGCTGGTGGCGCAACAGCGTACTTTCCCTTTGGTGCGTCATATCCTCTGAAATAGATCAGACTGAGATTTCCACGGATGTTCTACCCTTCTACTTGTTATCCTTGCCTATTTCCGCTTCCTCCCTGGTTGTTGGTCTGGCCGACGTTGACGGCGTTGGCGTTGTATCCAGCGTTGGTCTGAGCTCCACCGATCTGAGCGTTGCTCTGTCCCTGGTTGGAAGTCTGTCCGAGGTTCTGGGCGTAGACCTTGTTGCCTGCGAAAACGTTGCCTGGATTGTATCCTCCGTATCGTGGTGCGTCGTATCCCCTAAAATGGTATCCTTGAGGTTCTTCAAGGGAGAAATTTGGTGAAGGCTTACTTGTATGGTCCAGCTCCACCCTGGTTGTTGGTCTGTCCAACGTTGACAGCGTTGGTGTTGATTCCAACGTTGGCCTGATCACCTCCCTGCTGCACGTTCGTCTGTCCCTGGGCGTTGGTCTGGAAAAGAATGGTTAGGTGCAAAAGTGGCCGTTACCACCAACCTTAGGCCATTCTTATGCAAGAAATTTCGCTCACCGCTCGGTTGCGCAACTGACACTAATCAGTATCAGACACGTGGTAGCAGACGTGTCTGTGTCACTTGTCCCGCCGGCCCCGCTGACTGGGTGTCATGCCGTTACCCGAGCGCAATTTTGCAACACACTCGCAACTCCCCTATCTCGTCGCAGTGCACTGCACTGCGACGAGCGATTGGGCAGTTCGCTCAGCGCTCATGCGGCAGTCGCTCGACCGCTGGCGTTATGGTATACCAATGGCCTTACCTGTCCGAGGTTCTGCGAGTAGACATTGTTCTTAATGAAGTTGTTGATGTCGGCTCCACCGGTGTAGCCAACATTGCCACCGTATCTTGGTGCATCGTAAGATGGCTTTCCGTATCCGGCGCTTCCTCCCTGAAATAATAGCAATTTCAGAAAAATTACAAT
This sequence comes from Nippostrongylus brasiliensis, assembly GCA_030553155.1. NCBI lineage: Eukaryota > Metazoa > Nematoda > Chromadorea > Rhabditida > Heligmosomidae > Nippostrongylus > Nippostrongylus brasiliensis. Next base: position 47,303,338 of record CP130735.1, read on the forward strand.
GTAGAGTATGGTTCCGTACCTGGTTGTTGGACTGTCCAACATTGACGGTGTTGGCGTTGGCTCCAAGGTTGGTCTGAGCTCCACCGACTTGGGCGTTGCTCTGTCCCTGGTTGGAGGTCTGTCCGAGGTTCTGGAGGTCAAAGTTGTTTCCCTTGACCAATGATCCAGGTCCGTACGAGGGGTTGATTGGGATGAGGACGGCTCCGTATGAGGATGGCTGACCTCCGTAAGCTGGAGCATCGTAAGATGGTCTGTAGCCGCTGTTGCCTCCGTAGTTGCCGTTGCCTCCCTAGAAAGGAATTGTGAACAACCTGTTCTAGGTAAGACGACGGTAGAAGGTTGAATATACCTGGTTGTTGGTCTGGCCGACGTTTACGGCGTTCTGGTTCTGTCCATAGTTGGTTTGAGCTCCTCCCTGCAGCAGATAGTCTTATAAGGAGGAGATGTAAGACATTTTTAAGTCTCTCACCTGCTGGACATTGGCCTGTCCTTGGTTGGAGGTCTGTCCGAGGTTCTGTCCGTAGACGTTGTTACCAACAAAGTTGAATGGATTGTAAGGTGCTGGATTGCCGCCGTAAGCTGGAGCATCCGAGTATGGTCTGTAGCCAGGAGGGCGTCCTCCTCCTCCTTAAAATTGACACTTAGGCTCCGATACAGTAACCTTGTCGAGTAGGACTCACCTGTTGGTTGTTGGTCTGTCCGACGTTGACGGCGTTGGTGTTCACTCCGACATTGGCTTGGTCTCCACCCTAAACAGAGGAAATGTGTACATATCCAGGATGCTTGCCGAATCATCATCTTTCACCTTCTGGAAGTTCTGCTGTCCCTGGAAGTTGGTCTGACCGAGATTCTGCTGCTTGAACTTGTTGCCGATGACGTTGAAGCCGCCTCCGGGAAAGTCGTTCGAGCCCTTGGTATAGTCGACGGGCTTGTTTCTTGGCGACTTTCCGGCCACATATTGCACTTGACCTGGATTGTTGTTACCGTAACCGGACGGCTGGGTGTCGTACTGAGCCAAGGCAACACCGGCGACGAGAAGCAGAGAAGCAAGTTGCATCCTGAAATCGCAAAAGCTTCCTGGAAGATGGGAAATGCTCAAATGAAAGCTTAGGAAGGCTGAGAAATGTCTGCTGTGCATTGTCGTACGGCTGTGATCCTTTTATAGTCGGCCTTTCTATGGCTATTTACCGTATACATTTCAGTTTTTTCGTTGTCGGAAGGATGTAAAACAAGCGTCAGGTCGATTCGGAGCAAAGCCGCTCATAGCCTTGGTATCGGCAAGGTGGCAATAAAACATTGCCAGACTTAACAGCAGAATTGATTTGGTTTTCGCTCGTTGTTCGAACGAAATTTGCTTTAATTTCATTGGAAAGTAATAAATTCAAAACGAGACCAATTGCAGTTTTCGTAGCAGTGTTTTCCCAGTTTTCTGCAATCTTGATTCCGACACTTTGCAGGACATTTGTCACCGTCATGCGACGATTACAGTGTTCTCTGCTGTCCCACATTTACTGGGATGAGGATGTATTGCAAAGTGTGGCGGAAAGTAGATTTCATATTCAGGTTAAAATTAAACTGAAATTAGAACTAGCATTCTAGTCAGGGTACGATTTCGTCTAGTACCTTCCCAGCATCACTAACCTCGAATGGCGACCCATAGATAGGCCTGGAGAAGGGCGAACCAATTTTGCCAATTTTGGTAAGAGGCGTTGCTGTCACCCGCACGGTCGAGCTATCGATCCCGGCCCGAGCTAACCAAGCCTTCCATCCCTCCGGGGTCGGGTAAATTGGTACCAGACTTGTCTGGGAAGGCAAAGACACTGACCTGGTATAGCGACTGGCCCGGCAGGTCATTGTATAGGCCAAATACGCATTCAGTATGCCTCTACGACTTGAATGGAACACGAATGCGGCAGCGCGTCCTCAGAGGACTGATCAACGCCGGCACCTTAACCTTTACCTATAAATAAAGGTTCGCTTCGTCCCTGCTCTTAAACGAGCAAGAGAAAAAAGGAAAATCAAGCCTTTCCGGGAGTAAGAAGAGAGAACGTAAAGGAGTTAAAAATGTAAATTGTGTAAAACAAACTAACCTGACCATTGAATAAAATCCACTATATTAGTAGCAATCCAATAAATAATATAACTAACCAGACAAAACAGCAGGAATAGCCGTAATATACTCAAACATAGGTGATTAAACCCGGATGTCTATCACGCAAGGTCAACCTCGTTAGACAGCCGTCGTTAATAATTGTCCCCGGAAATGCCAAAATTTATCCTTATTTCATGAGAACTCATGTATCAACGCATGCAACTACGTACAACATAATATTAAATCCAATAAATGCACGTATTAAATCCAATAAAATTGATAAAATAAAAGTGGTCAACAATAAATAAAACAAAACAAAAATGGAGTCTCTGGGTACGACTCTGTATGAATCTTGGCATCGTACAGTTGTTTCGCGTGCTGTATTTGAGCTCGTCACAAGGTTGGTATATGATATTTATTGGCTGACGTTTCGGTGGAATCACCTTCTTCGGAGCCTGAAAGGATCAAGACGATTGGAGAAACTATTCGACCAAACGTCGCATTGAATCTAGTAGGAATTCACGATCTATTCTCCAAACTGCTAAGTCAAGGGAGAACGCGATAACATACCTCAGCCTGATCCACAGATCGGCAGAAAACGAGGAAGCGACGGGCAGGGGTACCTGATGATGTAAGGATGACCCCAAGTCTGAATGCCAGTCTTAGGTAGGGCCTGAGCTCCCGCGTTATATATAGGCACTCTTCCTTCCGGTTGACCTTAGGATCGCGCGCATAAATCCAGAATGCCTCCAGCGATTTCCGCGCTGGCGTGTGGGCCTCGCACGCCAATATTTGAATTTTGACCCCAAAGTCGTCGCCGCCGTGACGCTGGACGCGGTGGTAACCCAGCTCGGTACTGCCTCGACCTAGCCTTACCCTCCAGATGCTCTTTGGAGCAAAAAACAAAAATGGAGTCATCGGATCAGTTAATACAAAACGAAAAGAAACTTAACTAATAAGACGGGTCTAGGTGCAATCGGGCCCTCTTTATCGACAGTTTCGCTTGCCAAAATAGCCAAAAACAATTTTAGGAACTAGCAGTCGGTCATTCGTCTGTCTACGATATGATAATCAACGGAGACCAAAGTCTCGATTTCCTTAGGCTTAGGCTTAGACTTAGAAAATCAAGACTTCAACGCTAGGAGGGATCTTGTCACAAATAACGTCTTTCATTACGAAAGAGCGATAGTTGATTCTGAGGCTGTGAAATCCGAAAAAATCATCCGATTAAGGTCGGTTCAAAGTCTAAAATCACAATGCCATGAAGATTTGCGACTTTGCGTCGCGGTCCTTGATTCTAAGTCTGTGACCATACGTTATGCCTGCTGTCAGTTGTTAGAAAACCGAATGATCACTCATTGTTGCATCAACACCCACGTGCGCCGAATGAAGAGTGATCGGCTAATTGGATCGGACAGCCGACGGCTCAAATCATAATTGCGACAAGGGCACCGTCAGTATGAGGCGTGCGTTTGAAATTCAATCAAATTCAAAAATGGGTTCAAATGGTTTGTTCTCAAATTCAGCTGTTGAAGGAACAATATGAGACAGACGGTACTTGCTGGAGTCCGTGGAAGGAACAAGCCGTTAAACAACAGCTTATTAAACACACAAGACTACAGAATACAGAACAATGTAGAGTGTTATGCAAATTGCTTTGCACATACCATACTGGGTTTATATATGCTTCGTGATTCACATGATCAGATCAAAACTTACGCCATCGGCAGAATGTCGCTTGATAGAGTCGGTTGGACTGTAGACGTTACCTTAAAAGAGTACCGTCAGTTCCGATCCTCATCAATAGGACAATCATTCCTTCGGTCTACTTAAAGGAGAATGCAGTTTTGATTGTAAAGGTCCTGAGGGATCTAATGACCCCTTGCTGACATATACATAGCTTCCTTTGGCATTGCATGTAAGGTTGAAACGATCGCCTCGAATAGTGTCCAAGTGGGCTTCTTACCTACTTAGATTTCCTAAGAAAACTCTACGTTTCCATAATCCACAATTGCCCGACTTTCTGACCGGCACGAAATGTTTTCTCGACTATGACAAATGTCCTGCGTAGTTTTGCAATCAAGATAGCAGAAAACTAGCAAAACAACTCTTCGAAAACTGTATCCATCCGTTCAAAAATAAAAGGGAACTCTACTGAAATTTTTAAGCTTCCTCCGCTGAATTATCACACAAAACGTTCAATCCTATAGATAACGATTTCACTTTGACCGCCTGCATAGCAAGATTATGAGGTGATTTAATGCGCGTTCCGATGCGCTGTTTTACTTTCCTTCGGGACTGAAAAACTGAAATGTCAATGGTAAACAACCGTAAAACCGCGGCGTATAAAAGGATCTCAACCATCGGCAGCACATCATCTCGTGCCTTTGCCTTCACTTCCTATGGCTTTCATCTAGGCGACTTTTCTCCAACTCGGAAGAATCATTGCATTTCAGGATGCAAGTCGCTGCTCTTCTTCTCGTCGCTGGTGTTGCCTTCGCACAGTACGATACCCAACCATCGGGTTACGGTGACAACGACGCCAAGCATGTGCAATACGTCGCCGGAAAGTCTCCAAGAAATAAGCCAGTCGACTACACCAAGTCGAACGACTTCCCAGGAGGCGGATCCAACGTGATCGGAAACTGGTTCAACCAGCAGAACTTGGGTCAGGCTAACAACCAGGGACAACAGAGCGTCCAGAAGGTAAGCCATTTACCACTTCTCAGAACAATTCATAGCAGCACTTCTTTCGTTCAGGGTGGAGACCAAACCAATGTTGGAGTTAACAGCAACGCCGTCAACGTTGGACAGACCAACAACCAGGAGGATCTGGCCCATACAGGTAAACCACACAAAGTCTCTATTCTCTGGAAGACCTCTAGAATCCATTTCTAGGGGATACGACGCACCACGATACGGAGGATACAACCCTGGAAACCTCTTCGCTGGTAACGACATCTTCAACCAAAACCTCGGACAGACCAACGCCCAGGGACAGAGCAGCGCCCAAATCGGTGGAGCTCAGACCAATGTCGGACAGAACCAGAACGCCATCAACGTTGGCCAGAGCAACAACCAGGTATACCGAGCCATAAACCTACATGTTACCCGGAGCAGTCGTTCATGATTTCGTTCTAGGGAGGCAACGGCAACTACGGAGGCAACTACAAGCCATCTTACGATGCTCCAGCTTACGGAGGTCAGCCATCTTCATACGGAGCCGTCCTCATCCCAATCAACCCCTCGTACGGACCTGGATCTTTGGTCAAGGGCAACAATTTTGACCTACAGAACCTCGGACAGACCTCCAACCAGGGACAGAGCAACGCACAAGTCGGTGGAGCTCAGACCAACCTCGGAGCCAACCAGAACGCCGTCAATGTTGGACAGTCCAACAACCAGGTACAGTACCACTCTGAACTCAGTAATATCGTTCAATAAATTGAATCCATTCTTAGGGAGGAAACGCCGGATACGGAAAGCCATCATACGATGCCCCAAGCTACGGTGCAGGATACAACGCTGGTGGAGCTATCTACGTGCCTGACTTCAGCAACTTCATCAAGAACAACGTCAACTCGCAGAACCTCGGACAGGTAGGACTAAGGGTAGTGCACTTTTCGGCCTTCAACTAATTATTCCTTTCCAGACCAACGCCCAGGGACAGTCTAACGTGCAACAGGGAGGTGACCAGACCAACGTTGGAGTCAACACCAACGCTGTCAATGTAGGCCAGAGCAACAACCAGGGAGCTGGACCAGCCAAGTGAGCCTTTCAAGCCAACTCCTCTGAGAGAACCCTAAGGATTCCTTTCCAGGGGATACGACGCACCACGATATGGAGGATACAACCCTGGTAGCTTCTTCGCCGGTAACGACATCTTCGCCCAGAACCTCGGACAGACCTCCAACCAGGGACAGTCCAACGCTCAAATCGGTGGAGCTCAGACTAACGCTGGAATGAACGCCAACACCGTCAGCGTAGGCCAGGAGAACAACCAGGGAGGAAGCGGAGCATACAAGTGAGACAGAAGTCATTTTAACAGAAGAGTTCATTCTCTGGTGAAGCATAATTCGGTTTGTTTCAGGGGATACGACGCTCCCCGAGGAAAGTACGTCTCTCCACCAGCCCAGGAGACCGGCGGATACAAATCTCGCCGTCATTAAGTCATGCAGTCTAGCTCTAATGTCTTAAGGGAGAGTAATAATATCTGAAGTATAATAAATAATTGTAATGCACTCGTTTATGTAATGCCTCAAAATGCCCTCAATGGCATCAGTATGAGGGATGTACAAAGCATCTCCTCCCTCTTGATTACATAGGACTCGGCTTATGCATCATAAGTCGACTATATAGTAGACCAGCCATTCAGCGGCCTGCCGGCCGACAAACGGCTGCTAAACACATAATAAATAAAAACTAAAACTAACCACTAATAGACTGAAATAAAGATTTGAAATAAAGGGAAAGTTTTAAAATAAAACGATGAACAAATAGCAAAAGACGGCGAGCTGAACTGATGAAATGCGTTCCTAGTAGTACGTTAACGGGCAATCGCGGCGGGACCCATATGAGCCACCCATTACAAACATCGCTTGGGTTTCGCTTATTATATAGTAGGACAATGCCACACAATAAGAGTAATTAACACCAAACCTGCAAAACGAAAGAAAAAGAAGCGTGATAAGGAATTAGTGGATGAGAAAAGTACGATGATCTCACGGACAGAGCTCCTCCAGGACAAGTTTTATAGAAGTGGTATATTATAACGTATCCGGATCCTTATGAAGTATAGTAACGAATGGAGTAAGTATTCTGTTAACGAAAAAACGCCATCACTTATCTGAAACCTGAACTGTGTTCACCTGGTGATCGGACATGCTCTCCTTATCGATTGTTCCAGCGAACCATATTATTACCAAAAAAATCTCTGCAAAGAACATAGTAATAAGTCACTCGCATGCCTACAATAACATAATCTGTGGAGACTAAAGCTTTGATTTCTTTCGACACTTGGAGGGATCTGGTCTAACCAAAGCCCTTCATCGGGAAAGGGTAACGTTTTGACTTCTGTGTATGGAAAATCTTTCGATCAAGGGAGATTTGTTATGTAATGTAATGTAATGTAGAAGATAAAAGGTAAAGGTATCGGCGCTGATCAATCCTTTAAGGACGCGCCACGCACTCGTTTTCCATCAAGAATCGTAGAGGCATGGCGAATGTGAATTTTGCCCATACAGTGACTTGCAGGTGCCAGCCGTTATACCAAGTCAGAGTGTTTAACTTCCCAAACAAGCCTGGTACCACATCCCACGTTTGACCCTCGATAAATCCTGGCATTGTAGTCAATGTAAGAGGTCCGGTACTTGTAGCACAAAGCAAAATTCGTATCAAAAATTTATTCGGGCTTACGTTTCTTGACCTACAAAGTCATGCCCCAGAAGTCCTCTAGGCGGGTAGCCCCTAGGTGTGAACCCTCAGTCACCAACGTATCCTACCAGCTACGAGTGTGTAGTGGACCTCACATTGTTAGAAGTTAGCCTTTCCTGACCATTGCTCGATGGTCATTCTCTTACCTTTTCGGAAAATTTGATGCTGTGTCGAGTGGGTAGTTAGTCAGATTGAACTCGACTTGTTCCAGGCTCTGAAGAAGGCGAGACTTCAAAAGCTAAACCCGAATAAATTGTTGATACCAACCTTGTTTTCGGTAACAAGTACAGGACTTCTCAACTGACAAGTCTGGTACCAAATTACCCCACCTTGGATGGATGGAAGGCTTGGTTAGACTTGGCCGGGATCGATCGCTCGACCGCGTAGGAGTCGGTAGCGCCTCTGACCACTGCACCAAGCGCGTTCTTTAATGTGATGTAACGTAATAACGCTGTGAAATGTGAAATGAAATGTTATGTTTATCACATAATTATGCCATGAGACAATGTAATAAAACGTCACCAAAGTAAAACTGGACCAATTTGCAATGTACTAAATTTAGTGGAACCTTAGAGCTTGAAATCGCGAGACCACGAAGATTTCTCACCTTCCGCTACGTCATGTCGGCTGCCGGCTGTTTTCTTAAGAAACCGAAACGATCACTCATTGTTGCACCAGCGCCCGCGAGCGCCAAGCGAAGAGGGAGCGATCGGCCGATTGGTTCGGACAGGCGACTGTTCCTGATCATGATTGTGACAGGGCATCGTCAGTTTGAGCGGTGCGTTTCGCATTCAAATGGGTAGCAGTAAACAAACAATATGTGGGGACGGGATGGCCGAGAGTATAAGAGCTTTGGCTCAAGATCTCGATGATCAGGGATCAATCCCGTCTCAGGCGGAAACCCTTGCCAGGCTTGGAAATATCTGAAAAGGGTGTCGGTACCAGCGTCAGGCCCGTGTGACAGGTCGGCTGATGGAGGAAAACTGTCACGATCACAAGACGGATCGATGGTCGCATGCAAGGAAGTGGCGCTCAGGAACCTGAGATCGGGGAAGATATGGCCACCCCACAAGGAGGTTAAGACTGAGACAAAATGGCAGTGTGGGACCTCAACAAAATGCGGGAGCAGCACCAAGGAGAAAGAAGACGGAGCGACTATCATGAAAGACGTACCCCGTAACTGATCGGGATAAAAACGTTGTGGAATAAAAAACAAACAATATGTGACAGCGTGTACCGTTAGGGTAGATCACACGATGAATGCTGACGTAAGGCAACGACACGGAGTGGTTCCAATCGCCGAGAAGCTTTGCGAGTCAGATTTGATGGGGAATTTGCATGTTTCAGGCAAGCGATGACCTGGGCGTAAGGTGAGCGATGACTTGGACACGACATTTGAGGAAAGAGACCGAGAGGCCCTCCAAAGCAACGCTGTTGAAGGCTATATGTACATGGCGATCTGAAGACACCCTCCTTCCAATTCCATCAAACAAAGCTTTGGTAGAATGGAACCTGCTTCAAAGCGCTGCAAAAGCTAAATAAGTAGTAGCCGTAGATGAGACGAATGCATCGCAGGTTCCCATTCTTACGAAAAACTAGTTCGAGTTTTGCCTCTTTCAACAGAAAAAAAACTGTGAAGAGAGGAAAAAACGAACTCCTTCCTGAAAATTGAGCTCTCGCTGTTTATTTGTCCCACTAACTATGTTAATTATTTTTTTGTTTGCTTGTTGTTGTCGTTTCTGCTTTCATTGTCACTTGTGATCAATCGGCTGATTTTTGGGTTATTTTAACGTGTTCCTTGGTTATGGCTTGATACTTCCGTGGCGTATGCCCACGTCGAAATAATTGATTAATAGGTACTTTTCCTCTTAACGCCCAATTATAATATCACACCCAAGCTTATCATATCATGCTCATATCTTAATGCTCATCCTTGAAGTGGTCTTATCATATCATTCTCAAAATCAACGGCTTGTCTAGGCTAGAAAACAGCTTCATACGATAACCTCTGAAACATCTCTCTCTTGGAAAAACTCATTCTTGCGAGAAAAGAGCGGCTTTTTCTTCAATATCAGGCACATCAGACAGGCTGCACACGACCATAGGTGGATGCGAAATGGTATGATATCGAATAGCACGATATGATAAGACCGCTCCAAGGGTGTACATTAAGATACGCGCATGATATGATACCATTGGGCATGATATGATAATTGGGCATTAAGAGGAAAAGTAGGAATAAATAAATAAATAATTCTGCCTAGGTTAAAGTAGACCTGAAGGATTGCGTGGCTTGATGCTGACAGTTCGTATCTCTCGCAATCGCAGGATAGAGTAAAACAACCGCTCGGGATGGTATGCAATTTAACTCGTCGCCTATTGGTTCAACTCCTTCGAAGATTCCCAACATTGCTGCTTTCTATAGTACCACGTCGCCGTTAAATAAACCATCAATTGGCAGCTGGCTACGAGTCGGACTTCGGCAACAAGAGCTCATTTCTCCACAGTAAGGGCGGATTCCAGGTACTTGGGATTGAATAGCAATTAGGTTCCGACACCTAACAACATTAAGCGTTTTAGTGCTATGGCTAAAAAAGCTTTACTCGAGTATTAGGGATATGGGAGGTTAAATCAACGGTGCGGTCACCCTTCGCGATATTTGTTTGTAAAATTGAGAGCCGTTTGTCTGTTGTAATTGTAACTGACCTGTTCTTAATGTTTCATAAGTTTGTTATGTTTGATGTTGCGATTATCCTACGACTGTCTTAAATGGTCGTAATAAATTATTATTATAAAATAATTTACATTGAACACAACGGTATTAAGGTCCCAGAGTTGCATTTTATCTTGCACATCGTGGCATACGAATAATAAATGAATAAATAAATTATTCAAGAAACAAGAACCAAAAAAGGAGAATCCTTACCAGCTGACATTTAGGGCAGAACGGCCGAGAGATTAAGAGCCTAAGCTCATGATTTCGATGACCACTGTTCAAATAAAAAATTTGAGCGCTCGTTTACTGCGTACATCACGTCCTGATTCCATTACCCTTTACCGCTCTCATTCGTACCACCTTATGATCCTCACGTCTGAATGCCTAGACGTATATTTATAGAATTCTTACTATTTGACCGACTTTCAAAGCGGAACACACCGCGCAAACGTATCGAAATGTTTTCTTGACGTTGACAAATGTTCTGCGTAGTTCTGCAATCAAGATAGCAGAAAACTAGCAAAACATCCTTTCAAGAACTGTATCTGTCTCTGTAAAAATGCACGACATTTCATAGAAATTCAAAGCGAATTTCGCTGGATTAGCACGCAAATTCTTTGATCCATCAGATGATTCTTTACCATTTCACTTTGACCGCTTGAATCGCGGGATTATGAGGTGATTTAATGCGCGTTCCGATGCGCTGTTTTACTTTCTTTCGGGACTGAAAAACTGAAATGTCAATGGTAAACAACCGTAAAACCGCGGCGTATAAAAGGATCTGATCCATCGGCAGCACATCATCTCGTGCCTTTGCCTTCACTTCCTATGGCTTTCATCTAGGCAACTGTTCTCCACCTCGGAAGAATCATTGCATTTCAGGATGCAAGTCGCTGCTCTTCTTCTCGTCGCTGGTGTTGCCTTTGCACAGTACGATACCCAACCATCGGGTTACGGTGACAACGACGCCAAGCATGTGCAATACGTCGCCGGAAAGTCCCCAAGAAACAAGCCAGTCGACTACACCAAGTCGAACGACTTTCCAGGAGGTGGATCCAATGTGATCGGAAACTGGTTCAACCAGCAGAACTTGGGTCAGGCTAACAACCAGGGACAACAGAGCGTCCAGAAGGTAAAGCACTTACCCATCAACATCTCAGGACGATTCAAAGAAAAAAATTCCTTCTGTTCAGGGTGGAGACCAAACCAACGTTGGAGTTAACAGCAACGCCGTCAACGTTGGACAGACCAACAACCAGGGAGGATCTGGTCCATACAGGTAAGCCATACAAGATTTCTATTCTCTGGAAGACCTCTAGAATCCATTTCTAGAGGATACGACGGCAACTACGGAGGCAACTACAAGCCATCTTACGATGCCCCAGCTTACGGAGGTGGCTTCCCTCATACGGAGCCGTCCTCATCCCAATCAACCCCTCGTACGGACCTGGATCTTTGGTCATATCCTCCAAATGGTGGAGCTCAGGCCAACACCGAGCGAATGCCGTCAATGTTGGACAGTCCAACAACCAGGTATGTATCTCAGTAATTAATGAATCCATTCTTAGGGAGGAAACGCCGGATACGGAAAGCCATCATACGATGCCCCAAGCTACGGTGCAGGATACAACGCTGGTGGAGCTATGGCCTGAGCAACTTCATCAAGAACAACGTCAACTCGCAGAACCTCGGACAGGTAGGACTAAGGATAGTGCTCTCTTCAGCCTTTAACAAATTATTCTCTTCTAGACCAACGCCCAGGGACAGTCGAACGTGCAACAGGGAGGTGACCAGACCAACGTTGGAGTCAACACCAACGCTGTCAACGTAGGCCAGAGCAACAACCAGGGAGCTGGACCAGCCAAGTAAGCCTCTCAAGTCAACACCCTCCCTGAGAGAACCCTATGGATTCCTCAGGGGATACGACGCACCACGATACGGAGGATACAATCCTGGCAGCTTCTTCGCCGGTAACGACATCTTCGCCCAGAACCTCGGACAGTCCAACCAGGGACAGCTGGTGGAGCTCGATATCATACCTCTGGTGAAGCATAATTCGCATCCACCTATGGTCGTGTGCATATCATATTGAAGTACAAAGAACCGGACTTGCCTGGGAGGAGCAATTTGACTAGAAAAAGGCGCTTCCAAGCAGAAAAAGCTGATGGCGGTGAACGTGCATGCTTTTCCCGTTGACAGAACTGAGTTTTTTAGATGAAAAGAGTTACACAGCCAAATGGCTTTACAAATCACTTCAAACTTCGAGCGAGTACCTATTAATCAATTATTTCGACGTGGGCATACGCCACGGAAGTATTAAGCCATAACCAAGGAACACGTGAAAGTAACACAAAAATCAGCCGATTGATCACAAGTGACAACGAATGTTAAGAGAAAACAGAAACGACAACAACAAGCAAACAAAAACACATATAATTTGCATAGTTAGTGGGACAAATAAACAGCGAGAACGCAATTTTCAAGAAGAAGTTCGATTTTCTTCTCTCCTCACAGTTTTATCTGTTGAAAGAGGCGAAAATCGAACTAGTTATTGATAGGAATGGGGACCTGCGGTGCAATCGTCTCATCTACGGCTACTATGTACTTCTTATTTAGCTTTTGCAGCGCTTTGAAGCAGGTTCCATTCTACCAAAGCTTTGTTTGATGGAATTGGAAGGAGGGTGTCTTCAGATCGCCATGTACATATAGCCTTCAACAGCGTTGCTTTGGAGGGCCTCTCGGTCTCTTTCCTCAAATGTCGTGTCCAAGTCATCGCTCACCTTACGCCCAGGTCATCGCTTGCCTGAAACATGCAAATTCCCCATCAAATCTGACTCGCAAAGCTTCTCGGCGATTGGAACCACTCCGTGTCGTTGCCTTACGTCAGCATTCATCGTGTGATCTACCCTAACGGTACACGCTGTCACATATTGTTTGTTTTTTATTCCACAACGTTTTTATCCCGATCAGTTACGGGGTACGTCTTTCATGATAGTCGCTCCGTCTTCTTTCTCCTTGGTGCTGCTCCCGCATTTTGTTGAGGTCCCACACTGCCATTTTGTCTCAGTCTTAACCTCCTTGTGGGGTGGCCATATCTTCCCCGATCTCAGGTTCCTGAGCGCCACTTCCTTGCATGCGACCATCGATCCGTCTTGTGATCGTGACAGTTTTCCTCCATCAGCCGACCTGTCACACGGGCCTGACGCTGGTACCGACACCCTTTTCAGATATTTCCAAGCCTGGCAAGGGTTTCCGCCTGGGACGGGATTGAATTCTGATCATCGAGATCTTGAGCCTAAGCTCTTAAACTCTCGGCCATCCCGTCCCCACATATTGTTTGTTTACTGCTACCCATTTGAATGCGAAACGCACCGCTCAAACTGACGATGCCCTGTCACAATCATGATCAGGAACAGTCGCCTGTCCGAACCAATCGGCCGATCGCTCCCTCTTCGCTTGGCGCTCGCGGGCGCTGGTGCAACAATGAGTGATCGTTTCGGTTTCTTAAGAAAACAGCCGGCAGCCGACATGACGTAGCGGAAGGTGAGAAATCTTCGTGGTCTCGCGATTTCAAGCTCTAAGGTTCCACTAAATTTAGTACATTGCAAATTGGTCCAGTTTTACTTTGGTGACGTTTTATTACATTGTCTCATGGCATAATTATGTGATAAACATAACATTTCATTTCACATTTCACAGCGTTATTACGTTACATCACATTAAAGAACGCGCTTGGTGCAGTGGTCAGAGGCGCTACCGACTCCTACGCGGTCGAGCGATCGATCCCGGCCAAGTCTAACCAAGCCTTCCATCCATCCAAGGTGGGGTAATTTGGTACCAGACTTGTCAGTTGAGAAGTCCTGTACTTGTTACCGAAAACAAGGTTGGTATCAACAATTTATTCGGGTTTAGCTTTTGAAGTCTCGCCTTCTTCAGAGCCTGGAACAAGTCGAGTTCAATCTGACTAACTACCCACTCGACACAGCATCAAATTTTCCGAAAAGGTAAGAGAATGACCATCGAGCAATGGTCAGGAAAGGCTAACTTCTAACAATGTGAGGTCCACTACACACTCGTAGCTGGTAGGATACGTTGGTGACTGAGGGTTCACACCTAGGGGCTACCCGCCTAGAGGACTTCTGGGGCATGACTTTGTAGGTCAAGAAACGTAAGCCCGAATAAATTTTTGATACGAATTTTGCTTTGTGCTACAAGTACCGGACCTCTTACATTGACTACAATGCCAGGATTTATCGAGGGTCAAACGTGGGATGTGGTACCAGGCTTGTTTGGGAAGTTAAACACTCTGACTTGGTATAACGGCTGGCACCTGCAAGTCACTGTATGGGCAAAATTCACATTCGCCATGCCTCTACGATTCTTGATGGAAAACGAGTGCGTGGCGCGTCCTTAAAGGATTGATCAGCGCCGATACCTTTACCTTTTATCTTCTACATTACATTACATTACATAACAAATCTCCCTTGATCGAAAGATTTTCCATACACAGAAGTCAAAACGTTACCCTTTCCCGATGAAGGGCTTTGGTTAGACCAGATCCCTCCAAGTGTCGAAAGAAATCAAAGCTTTAGTCTCCACAGATTATGTTATTGTAGGCATGCGAGTGACTTATTACTATGTTCTTTGCAGAGATTTTTTGGTAATAATATGGTTCGCTGGAACAATCGATAAGGAGAGCATGTCCGATCACCAGGTGAACACAGTTCAGGTTTCAGATAAGTGATGGCGTTTTTTCGTTAACAGAATACTTACTCCATTCGTTACTATACTTCATAAGGATCCGGATACGTTATAATATACCACTTCTATAAAACTTGTCCTGGAGGAGCTCTGTCCGTGAGATCATCGTACTTTTCTCATCCACTAATTCCTTATCACGCTTCTTTTTCTTTTCGTTTTGCAGGTTTGGTGTTAATTACTCTTATTGTGTGGCATTGTCCTACTATATAATAAGCGAAACCCAAGCGATGTTTGTAATGGGTGGCTCATATGGGTCCCGCCGCGATTGCCCGTTAACGTACTACTAGGAACGCATTTCATCAGTTCAGCTCGCCGTCTTTTGCTATTTGTTCATCGTTTTATTTTAAAACTTTCCCTTTATTTCAAATCTTTATTTCAGTCTATTAGTGGTTAGTTTTAGTTTTTATTTATTATGTGTTTAGCAGCCGTTTGTCGGCCGGCAGGCCGCTGAATGGCTGGTCTACTATATAGTCGACTTATGATGCATAAGCCGAGTCCTATGTAATCAAGAGGGAGGAGATGCTTTGTACATCCCTCATACTGATGCCATTGAGGGCATTTTGAGGCATTACATAAACGAGTGCATTACAATTATTTATTATACTTCAGATATTATTACTCTCCCTTAAGACATTAGAGCTAGACTGCATGACTTAATGACGGCGAGATTTGTATCCGCCGGTCTCCTGGGCTGGTGGAGAGACGTACTTTCCTCGGGGAGCGTCGTATCCCCTGAAACAAACCGAATTATGCTTCACCAGAGAATGAACTCTTCTGTTAAAATGACTTCTGTCTCACTTGTATGCTCCGCTTCCTCCCTGGTTGTTCTCCTGGCCTACGCTGACGGTGTTGGCGTTCATTCCAGCGTTAGTCTGAGCTCCACCGATTTGAGCGTTGGACTGTCCCTGGTTGGAGGTCTGTCCGAGGTTCTGGGCGAAGATGTCGTTACCGGCGAAGAAGCTACCAGGGTTGTATCCTCCATATCGTGGTGCGTCGTATCCCCTGGAAAGGAATCCTTAGGGTTCTCTCAGAGGAGTTGGCTTGAAAGGCTCACTTGGCTGGTCCAGCTCCCTGGTTGTTGCTCTGGCCTACATTGACAGCGTTGGTGTTGACTCCAACGTTGGTCTGGTCACCTCCCTGTTGCACGTTAGACTGTCCCTGGGCGTTGGTCTGGAAAGGAATAATTAGTTGAAGGCCGAAAAGTGCACTACCCTTAGTCCTACCTGTCCGAGGTTCTGCGAGTTGACGTTGTTCTTGATGAAGTTGCTGAAGTCAGGCACGTAGATAGCTCCACCAGCGTTGTATCCTGCACCGTAGCTTGGGGCATCGTATGATGGCTTTCCGTATCCGGCGTTTCCTCCCTAAGAATGGATTCAATTTATTGAACGATATTACTGAGTTCAGAGTGGTACTGTACCTGGTTGTTGGACTGTCCAACATTGACGGCGTTCTGGTTGGCTCCGAGGTTGGTCTGAGCTCCACCGACTTGTGCGTTGCTCTGTCCCTGGTTGGAGGTCTGTCCGAGGTTCTGTAGGTCAAAATTGTTGCCCTTGACCAAAGATCCAGGTCCGTACGAGGGGTTGATTGGGATGAGGACGGCTCCGTATGAAGATGGCTGACCTCCGTAAGCTGGAGCATCGTAAGATGGCTTGTAGTTGCCTCCGTAGTTGCCGTTGCCTCCCTAGAACGAAATCATGAACGACTGCTCCGGGTAACATGTAGGTTTATGGCTCGGTATACCTGGTTGTTGCTCTGGCCAACGTTGATGGCGTTCTGGTTCTGTCCGACATTGGTCTGAGCTCCACCGATTTGGGCGCTGCTCTGTCCCTGGGCGTTGGTCTGTCCGAGGTTTTGGTTGAAGATGTCGTTACCAGCGAAGAGGTTTCCAGGGTTGTATCCTCCGTATCGTGGTGCGTCGTATCCCCTAGAAATGGATTCTAGAGGTCTTCCAGAGAATAGAGACTTTGTGTGGTTTACCTGTATGGGCCAGATCCTCCCTGATTGTTGGTCTGTCCGACGTTGACGGCGTTGCTGTTAACTCCAACATTGGTTTGGTCTCCACCCTGAACGAAAGAAGTGCTGCTATGAATTGTTCTGAGAAGTGGTAAATGGCTTACCTTCTGGACGCTCTGTTGTCCCTGGTTGTTAGCCTGACCCAAGTTCTGCTGGTTGAACCAGTTTCCGATCACGTTGGATCCGCCTCCTGGGAAGTCGTTCGACTTGGTGTAGTCGACTGGCTTATTTCTTGGAGACTTTCCGGCGACGTATTGCACATGCTTGGCGTCGTTGTCACCGTAACCCGATGGTTGGGTATCGTACTGTGCGAAGGCAACACCAGCGACGAGAAGAAGAGCAGCGACTTGCATCCTGAAATGCAATGATTCTTCCGAGTTGGAGAAAAGTCGCCTAGATGAAAGCCATAGGAAGTGAAGGCAAAGGCACGAGATGATGTGCTGCCGATGGTTGAGATCCTTTTATACGCCGCGGTTTTACGGTTGTTTACCATTGACATTTCAGTTTTTCAGTCCCGAAGGAAAGTAAAACAGCGCATCGGAACGCGCATTAAATCACCTCATAATCTTGCTATGCAGGCGGTCAAAGTGAAATCGTTATCTATAGGATTGAACGTTTTGTGTGATAATTCAGCGGAGGAAGCTTAAAAATTTCAGTAGAGTTCCCTTTTATTTTTGAACGGATGGATACAGTTTTCGAAGAGTTGTTTTGCTAGTTTTCTGCTATCTTGATTGCAAAACTACGCAGGACATTTGTCATAGTCGAGAAAACATTTCGTGCCGGTCAGAAAGTCGGGCAATTGTGGATTATGGAAACGTAGAGTTTTCTTAGGAAATCTAAGTAGGTAAGAAGCCCACTTGGACACTATTCGAGGCGATCGTTTCAACCTTACATGCAATGCCAAAGGAAGCTATGTATATGTCAGCAAGGGGTCATTAGATCCCTCAGGACCTTTACAATCAAAACTGCATTCTCCTTTAAGTAGACCGAAGGAATGATTGTCCTATTGATGAGGATCGGAACTGACGGTACTCTTTTAAGGTAACGTCTACAGTCCAACCGACTCTATCAAGCGACATTCTGCCGATGGCGTAAGTTTTGATCTGATCATGTGAATCACGAAGCATATATAAACCCAGTATGGTATGTGCAAAGCAATTTGCATAACACTCTACATTGTTCTGTATTCTGTAGTCTTGTGTGTTTAATAAGCTGTTGTTTAACGGCTTGTTCCTTCCACGGACTCCAGCAAGTACCGTCTGTCTCATATTGTTCCTTCAACAGCTGAATTTGAGAACAAACCATTTGAACCCATTTTTGAATTTGATTGAATTTCAAACGCACGCCTCATACTGACGGTGCCCTTGTCGCAATTATGATTTGAGCCGTCGGCTGTCCGATCCAATTAGCCGATCACTCTTCATTCGGCGCACGTGGGTGTTGATGCAACAATGAGTGATCATTCGGTTTTCTAACAACTGACAGCAGGCATAACGTATGGTCACAGACTTAGAATCAAGGACCGCGACGCAAAGTCGCAAATCTTCATGGCATTGTGATTTTAGACTTTGAACCGACCTTAATCGGATGATTTTTTCGGATTTCACAGCCTCAGAATCAACTATCGCTCTTTCGTAATGAAAGACGTTATTTGTGACAAGATCCCTCCTAGCGTTGAAGTCTTGATTTTCTAAGTCTAAGCCTAAGCCTAAGGAAATCGAGACTTTGGTCTCCGTTGATTATCATATCGTAGACAGACGAATGACCGACTGCTAGTTCCTAAAATTGTTTTTGGCTATTTTGGCAAGCGAAACTGTCGATAAAGAGGGCCCGATTGCACCTAGACCCGTCTTATTAGTTAAGTTTCTTTTCGTTTTGTATTAACTGATCCGATGACTCCATTTTTGTTTTTTGCTCCAAAGAGCATCTGGAGGGTAAGGCTAGGTCGAGGCAGTACCGAGCTGGGTTACCACCGCGTCCAGCGTCACGGCGGCGACGACTTTGGGGTCAAAATTCAAATATTGGCGTGCGAGGCCCACACGCCAGCGCGGAAATCGCTGGAGGCATTCTGGATTTATGCGCGCGATCCTAAGGTCAACCGGAAGGAAGAGTGCCTATATATAACGCGGGAGCTCAGGCCCTACCTAAGACTGGCATTCAGACTTGGGGTCATCCTTACATCATCAGGTACCCCTGCCCGTCGCTTCCTCGTTTTCTGCCGATCTGTGGATCAGGCTGAGGTATGTTATCGCGTTCTCCCTTGACTTAGCAGTTTGGAGAATAGATCGTGAATTCCTACTAGATTCAATGCGACGTTTGGTCGAATAGTTTCTCCAATCGTCTTGATCCTTTCAGGCTCCGAAGAAGGTGATTCCACCGAAACGTCAGCCAATAAATATCATATACCAACCTTGTGACGAGCTCAAATACAGCACGCGAAACAACTGTACGATGCCAAGATTCATACAGAGTCGTACCCAGAGACTCCATTTTTGTTTTGTTTTATTTATTGTTGACCACTTTTATTTTATCAATTTTATTGGATTTAATATTATGTTGTACGTACATAGTTGCATGCGTTGATACATGAGTTCTCATGAAATAAGGATAAATTTTGGCATTTCCGGGGACAATTATTAACGACGGCTGTCTAACGAGGTTGACCTTGCGTGATAGACATCCGGGTTTAATCACCTATGTTTGAGTATATTACGGCTATTCCTGCTGTTTTGTCTGGTTAGTTATATTATTTATTGGATTGCTACTAATATAGTGGATTTTATTCAATGGTCAGGTTAGTTTGTTTTACACAATTTACATTTTTAACTCCTTTACGTTCTCTCTTCTTACTCCCGGAAAGGCTTGATTTTCCTTTTTTCTCTTGCTCGTTTAAGAGCAGGGACGAAGCGAACCTTTATTTATAGGTAAAGGTTAAGGTGCCGGCGTTGATCAGTCCTCTGAGGACGCGCTGCCGCATTCGTGTTCCATTCAAGTCGTAGAGGCATACTGAATGCGTATTTGGCCTATACAATGACCTGCCGGGCCAGTCGCTATACCAGGTCAGTGTCTTTGCCTTCCCAGACAAGTCTGGTACCAATTTACCCGACCCCGGAGGGATGGAAGGCTTGGTTAGCTCGGGCCGGGATCGATAGCTCGACCGTGCGGGTGACAGCAACGCCTCTTACCAAAATTGGCAAAATTGGTTCGCCCTTCTCCAGGCCTATCTATGGGTCGCCATTCGAGGTTAGTGATGCTGGGAAGGTACTAGACGAAATCGTACCCTGACTAGAATGCTAGTTCTAATTTCAGTTTAATTTTAACCTGAATATGAAATCTACTTTCCGCCACACTTTGCAATACATCCTCATCCCAGTAAATGTGGGACAGCAGAGAACACTGTAATCGTCGCATGACGGTGACAAATGTCCTGCAAAGTGTCGGAATCAAGATTGCAGAAAACTGGGAAAACACTGCTACGAAAACTGCAATTGGTCTCGTTTTGAATTTATTACTTTCCAATGAAATTAAAGCAAATTTCGTTCGAACAACGAGCGAAAACCAAATCAATTCTGCTGTTAAGTCTGGCAATGTTTTATTGCCACCTTGCCGATACCAAGGCTATGAGCGGCTTTGCTCCGAATCGACCTGACGCTTGTTTTACATCCTTCCGACAACGAAAAAACTGAAATGTATACGGTAAATAGCCATAGAAAGGCCGACTATAAAAGGATCACAGCCGTACGACAATGCACAGCAGACATTTCTCAGCCTTCCTAAGCTTTCATTTGAGCATTTCCCATCTTCCAGGAAGCTTTTGCGATTTCAGGATGCAACTTGCTTCTCTGCTTCTCGTCGCCGGTGTTGCCTTGGCTCAGTACGACACCCAGCCGTCCGGTTACGGTAACAACAATCCAGGTCAAGTGCAATATGTGGCCGGAAAGTCGCCAAGAAACAAGCCCGTCGACTATACCAAGGGCTCGAACGACTTTCCCGGAGGCGGCTTCAACGTCATCGGCAACAAGTTCAAGCAGCAGAATCTCGGTCAGACCAACTTCCAGGGACAGCAGAACTTCCAGAAGGTGAAAGATGATGATTCGGCAAGCATCCTGGATATGTACACATTTCCTCTGTTTAGGGTGGAGACCAAGCCAATGTCGGAGTGAACACCAACGCCGTCAACGTCGGACAGACCAACAACCAACAGGTGAGTCCTACTCGACAAGGTTACTGTATCGGAGCCTAAGTGTCAATTTTAAGGGAGGAGGAGGACGCCCTCCTGGCTACAGACCATACTCGGATGCTCCAGCTTACGGCGGCAATCCAGCACCTTACAATCCATTCAACTTTGTTGGTAACAACGTCTACGGACAGAACCTCGGACAGACCTCCAACCAAGGACAGGCCAATGTCCAGCAGGTGAGAGACTTAAAAATGTCTTACATCTCCTCCTTATAAGACTATCTGCTGCAGGGAGGAGCTCAAACCAACTATGGACAGAACCAGAACGCCGTAAACGTCGGCCAGACCAACAACCAGGTATATTCAACCTTCTACCGTCGTCTTACCTAGAACAGGTTGTTCACAATTCCTTTCTAGGGAGGCAACGGCAACTACGGAGGCAACAGCGGCTACAGACCATCTTACGATGCTCCAGCTTACGGAGGTCAGCCATCCTCATACGGAGCCGTCCTCATCCCAATCAACCCCTCGTACGGACCTGGATCATTGGTCAAGGGAAACAACTTTGACCTCCAGAACCTCGGACAGACCTCCAACCAGGGACAGAGCAACGCCCAAGTCGGTGGAGCTCAGACCAACCTTGGAGCCAACGCCAACACCGTCAATGTTGGACAGTCCAACAACCAGGTACGGAACCATACTCTACATTGTAATTTTTCTGAAATTGCTATTATTTCAGGGAGGAAGCGCCGGATACGGAAAGCCATCTTACGATGCACCAAGATACGGTGGCAATGTTGGCTACACCGGTGGAGCCGACATCAACAACTTCATTAAGAACAATGTCTACTCGCAGAACCTCGGACAGGTAAGGCCATTGGTATACCATAACGCCAGCGGTCGAGCGACTGCCGCATGAGCGCTGAGCGAACTGCCCAATCGCTCGTCGCAGTGCAGTGCACTGCGACGAGATAGGGGAGTTGCGAGTGTGTTGCAAAATTGCGCTCGGGTAACGGCATGACACCCAGTCAGCGGGGCCGGCGGGACAAGTGACACAGACACGTCTGCTACCACGTGTCTGATACTGATTAGTGTCAGTTGCGCAACCGAGCGGTGAGCGAAATTTCTTGCATAAGAATGGCCTAAGGTTGGTGGTAACGGCCACTTTTGCACCTAACCATTCTTTTCCAGACCAACGCCCAGGGACAGACGAACGTGCAGCAGGGAGGTGATCAGGCCAACGTTGGAATCAACACCAACGCTGTCAACGTTGGACAGACCAACAACCAGGGTGGAGCTGGACCATACAAGTAAGCCTTCACCAAATTTCTCCCTTGAAGAACCTCAAGGATACCATTTTAGGGGATACGACGCACCACGATACGGAGGATACAATCCAGGCAACGTTTTCGCAGGCAACAAGGTCTACGCCCAGAACCTCGGACAGACTTCCAACCAGGGACAGAGCAACGCTCAGATCGGTGGAGCTCAGACCAACGCTGGATACAACGCCAACGCCGTCAACGTCGGCCAGACCAACAACCAGGAGGAAGCGGAAATAGGCAAGGATAACAAGTAGAAGGGTAGAACATCCGTGGAAATCTCAGTCTGATCTATTTCAGAGGATATGACGCACCAAAGGGAAAGTACGCTGTTGCGCCACCAGCCTACAAGCCCGACACTCAGGAAACCGGCGGCTACAAGTCTCGACGCCACTGATTCGTGCAGTCTAGATGCCTGCCCGATTTTCAACGGGAGCGTAATTCGTTTTCGGGTCTAATAATAACAATAATAAACGTTTGTAACGCGTCTCCTTTCCTCGTTCTGCCATACAAGCGGTGTTCGCAGACACCATGAGCATTCAGTGGGCCACCTGGGCCCGGATTCATGAACGCAGCGAGCGGTCTCCGAAAACCCATGGCCGTCTGAGCGGGAGTCCACTGCGGTACCGCTGAGCTACCGAAGCACATTTAAGCGGGCCTCTGACCTCAGGAACTATGGACAGTACCAGAACGCCGTAAACGTCGGCTAGACCAACAACCAGGTATATTGAGCCCCCTACCGCCACCTTGCCTAGAGCAGTTGTTCACAATTTCTTTCTAGGGAGGCAACGACAACTACGGAGGCAACAGCGGCTACAGACCATCTTACGATGCTCCAGCATACGGAGGTCAGCCATCCTCATACGGAGCCCCCAAGAGCGGTGGTTTTTTGCAATTTTCGGACCACCCACTGCCATTCAGTGATTACATATCTGTGATCTACGCCTCAAGCTCTATAAGACCATGTAGGTCTCGTTAAGAATCGTCGGGGGAAGTTATCTGACTTACCTTGTAAGATAATAGGCTGCACTTCTATTCAGTGAACTTACAGGAGCGATTTCAGACGGCCAAGTCGATCGGCCGAACTGCGACTTGACCTGCTATCGATAGGATTCGACTGTCACCTGGCTACGACCTGCACCGACGACGTCCTCGCCACAACGATGCCACCTCAAGGTCCATCATTTCCGACGCAACGATCACCTCACCTCCGCTATTATATTTTGCTTACCATAAGAATAAAAGTGTATTTTCTCACTGTTCTGCTTATTGATAAATAACAAATGCGGTATAATCCCTATAACCTACTTTATGAAGGAGAAGTTTTTTTTTTTCAGAGAGGACATTGTTAGATGATCGCTCCATCTGAAAACCTACCGGCGAGTATTTCTGAAGAGCGATTCTCATTCCATATTACTATTTCTAAAGACACCCCTTCTTCTGGACGGAAATTCATGACTTCTTTTCTGCACTTTGCAGAATATGAAACTTCTACTATACAGCAACCTACCTCACCATACATCAACTTTATCATAAATCAATCTGATAATGATTCTAGGGAATAGAAAGGCTCCCACCGCTCACCAGCTACATCATTCAATAAATAGTGAGGAGTATCACACGCAATCACTGGACATGATAGTATTGTTTTTCGTGTATATAAAGTGGTGTCCTGTTCAGTTAGGTTCAGTTTCGGAATAAAGTGCTCTCTTCAACGGTGGATTACAGTAAAAACTTCCGAATGTTGATGAAGGCCCCTTGGTTGTTGGGAGAAGTGTAACATTGCTTTCCGAAAGATTGAATTTTTCTCATAAACCTACTTCAAAATTCGCCTTAATAAGGTGATGGTTACATGAAAAGAACCGATTTCGATTCGGCTCCTCAAAGAAACTCATTTATTAGTGTCAGTACCGTTCCGAGTTGCGGCAACAATTAAGGTGTGATAAAGACAGCCCCGTTAGCTCGCTGTCTGGGCGAAGTCAACGAATAATCTTCTCGAACACGAAATCATTGAATATTTCCAGAAATTTGTAAAGCATTGGATAGATCGGGGTATTATGGTTTCAGCTATATGCTATTTAGTTTGAATAATTAAATTCCGAAGGAGGTATGAGGAAACAGTCGAAACGTCAGAGTGCCGCCGATCTCGCTCTACTGAGCCACTGCCTGCCACTGTGGGAAGTTGTGAACTAAAATGAGGAAGGTGTGTAAATATCTCCTTTTTCATAAGTTTCTGAGAGCTTCTCTGGTTTCCATTATATGGTCATGGCCGCGTGGGTGATAAAAGGCGCTGTTGACACCAGCACGGTCGAGCGATCGATCCTCGTCCGAGCTAACCAAGCCTCACTCCAGGGTCGAGTAAATTGGGTCCAGACTTGTCTGGGAAGGTAAGGGCACAGACTTGGTATAGTCACTGCAAGTCATTGTATAGGCCAAATACACAGTGACAATGCACCTACGATTCTGAATGGAACCCGAGTGCATGGCGCGTAATTAGGGGACTGATCAATACCGACACCTTTACCTTTATCTTTTTATTTTATAGTCGCTTCTGTAGTATTTCCTTCGAGACTACAAAGAGATCAAGCGGAAATCAGCGGCGCCTTACCAACAATGACCCCGTGAAGTGTGAAGATGACGATAGACAACGGTGTCGACGTAATGTTTTCTTGACGTTGACAGATGTCGCGCGGAGTTTTGCAATCGAGATAGCAGAAAACTACCAAAAGAAAACTGTATTTTCCTCAGTAAAAATATGTGGTTTTTTAATGAAATGTGAAACGAAAATAGCTAGCAAAAAAGAAAACTTCGTGTTTCTGACCCTTTGCTCGCTTACTTTAACGATCTGAATCTGACGATGAGGCGGTTTTATGTCGAGATTAGCAGTGGCGATGCGCCGTTTCGCTTTCTGTAGAACTTTAAAACTGAAATATAAATGGTAAACAACTGTGAGACTACGGCTATAAAAGGATTCGAGCCATCGGTAGAACATACCAGCCCTTGACTTCGTCTTCTTTTCTCATGCCTTTCAGTTGAAAAGTTTCCCTCAATTGAAAAAAATCCCTTGATTCAGGATGCAATTCGCTACTCTGCTTCTCGTCGCTGGTGTTGCCTTTGCTCAATACGATACCCAACCATCGGGTTACGGTGACAACAACCCCAAGCATGTGCAATACGTAGCCGGAAAGTCCCCGAAGAACAAGCCAGTCGACTACACCAAGTCCAACGACGCCCCCGGATCAAATGTGTTCGGTAACTGGTTCAACACCCAGAACCTCGGTCAGGCCAATAACCAGGGACAGCAGAGCGTCCAGAAGGTAAACCGCTTACCCGCCAACAGCTCAGGACGATCCAGAGAAAAATCCCTTCTGTTCAGGGTGGAGACCAGACCAACGTTGGCGCTAACAGCAATGCCATCAACGTCGGGCAGAGCAACAACCAGGGAGGATCTGGCCCATACAGGTAAACCATACTAGGTTTCTATTATCTGGAAGTCCTCTAGAATCCATTTCTAGGGGATACGACGCACCACGATACGGAGGATACAACCCCGGAAACCTTTTCGCTGGTAACGATATCTTCAACCAGAACCTCGGACAGACCAACGCCCAGGGACAGAGCAGCGCCCAAATCGGTGGAGCTCAGACCAATGTCGGACAGAACCAGAACGCCATCAACGTTGGCCAGAGCAACAACCAGGTATACTGAGCCATATACCTTTACCCGTAGCAGCCGTTCATGATTCTGTTCTAGGGAGGCAACGGCAACTACGGAGGCAACTACAAGCCATCTTACGATGCCCCAGCCTACGGTGGTCAGGCATCATCATACGGAGCCGTTCTCATCCCAATCAACCCCGCCTACGGAGGAGGCCCAGGATCGTTCGTCAAGGGAAACAACTTTGACCTCCAGAACCTCGGACAGACCTCCAACCAGGGACAGAGCAACGCCCAAATCGGTGGAGCTCAGACCAACCTCGGAGCCAACCAGAATGCCGTCAATGTTGGACAGTCCAACAACCAGGTACAGTACCACTCTGAACTCAGTAATATCGTTCAATAAATTGAATCCATTCTTAGGGAGGAAACGCCGGATACGGAAAGCCATCATACGATGCCCCAAGCTACGGTGCAGGATACAACGCTGGTGGAGCTATCTACGTGCCTGACTTCAGCAACTTCATCAAGAACAACGTCAACTCGCAGAACCTCGGACAGGTAGGCCTAAGGGTAGTGCCATCTTCAGCTTTAACTAATTATTCTCTTCCAGACCAACGCCCAGGGACAGTCGAACGTGCAACAGGGAGGTGACCAAGCCAACGTTGGAGTCAACACCAACGCTGTCAATGTAGGCCAGAGCAACAACCAGGGAGCTGGAGCAGCCAAGTAAGCCTCTCAATTCAACACCCTCCCTGAGAGAACCCTAAGGATTCCTTTCCAGGGGATACGATGCACCACGATACGGAGGATACAACCCTGGCAGCTTCTTCGCCGGTAACGACATCTTCGCCCAGAACCTCGGACAGACCTCCAACCAGGGACAGTCCAACGCTCAGATCGGTGGAGCTCAGACCAACGCTGGAATGAACGCCAACACCGTCAACGTCGGCCAGGACAACAACCAGGAGGAAGCGGAGCATACAAGTGAGGATTTTAACAGAAGAGTTCATTCTCTGGTGAAGCATAATTCGGTTTGTTTCAGGGGATACGACGCTCCCCGTGGAAAGTATGTCTCTCCACCAGCCCAGGAGACCGGCGGATACAAGTCTCGCCGTCACTAGACGAGCAGTTTAGATGCCATCAGTGCCTTAAGGGAGAGTAATAATATCTTGAGTCTAATAATAAATGATTTTAATGTACTTGTTTGTTGTTGATAAGAGGAGCAAATGGGTATTAGCCATATACCATACAAAGGTAACTGACTCGAACCAACATCTCGGCCCTAACACATAATCGTTGACGGACATCTCGTTCACGACACACCAAGCCAGCGCGAACGCGCGGTTTTTTGCACGCCGTCTCGCACCCTCTTCCCCCTACCACTACTCTTGCTGCCGCCGTCGCCGCCTACTACCCTCTTTGTCTATCTTCGGTCCTCATTCCACTCTCGTCCACGGGTGACTCACCCGCCGCTGATGTCTGTCGGTGAACGAGACTGCTACAGTGCTCCAAGTACATAGGAGAAACAAGAAATAGCCAAGGAAACATTGCTGAGGATTTCAAGAAAGACTTTAAGGGCTTGAGAGGGGTTGACACGTCCGGAGCGAAACAGTTCAAAGTATTCAGTGATGACTTTGAACTGTTATGGATTCAACTCTGGAGGGATCTGCTTGAACCTTCATTCTTTTGTAGTCCTTCACCTACGCTTTTCATATCTCAAACCACCCCTTTCTACTCATTCTTTTGAAGTTTTCATACCTCAACCCATACATTTGCACTTAAACCCTAACATACCTCTGCGTACGCCTCTCTACTCATACATTTAAGTATGAGTAGAGAGGCGTTTTTTACTGTCAACGTGGCTTAAAACTTAAAAATCGCCTTCAATCTTTTTAACGCAACTCCATTGAATTACTACAATCGAAAAACCACAGTGAGATTCTGATATCCAATAAACTTGGTGGTTTCAGACGATTTCAGCGCTTCAGGCAAGACTTTTATTTCTATCGAAAGAAAGGAGAAAAGCAATTCGAAAGTCTTCGAAGAAGAGATCCTTATAGAAGCTGCAGTATCCCTGAAGAATCTTGAAGCGGAAACGTGAAGCGTATAAATTTACTCGAGCACTCATCTTAAGAAAGATGAATAATGAACACTTTCTATGCCTCACGTAAATTGTTGCCACCCTGTATTCATGTCTTTACACTAATTCAATAATTTTTGAATAAATTAGGACAAAACATCTACTTGTTCAAAAAATACCCTTATAAATATGGAAAACACATAGTAGAATAGTGCTCCAGGCACATTGTTATTTTTTTAATTGTTGTGTTGTTGTTTTAATATGAAAAAACACCCCTATAAATATGCAAAACACATGGTAAAATAATACTCCAACACCCCTATAAATATGCAAAACACATGGTCAAATAATACTCCAAGTAACACCGGACAAAACTACACCGCAGTTCTTTCCCCCTCCCCATCACATTACGGTAGTCAGTGATGAAGGCAGCCATCGGTGGCAAATGCCATGCCATCCGCTGAACGAGATATACGGCAACGATAGCTGCTCGCCACAAGGACGCAGAGGGTACTCTCCCCATCGGACAATTTTTGTGGAGAGATACGATCTACCCCAACTCACACTACCTCAACACTAGCACCCAGGGCCCACATTCATCATTGGTAAACCCCCGATAAACCCTGAGATATAGCCCGAACGGCGCCCACCTTCCTCTACTTGTCCTAAACTTCCTACGTTAAACGCGATCTCTCATCGACTCTGCCGTCTGGTTCTGGCTGCGCCGCGGTTTCGGAGACCGCTCGACCGTTGGTGAATTTGGGCCCAGGAAACAACAGTTGGGTAAAGGTACTGGACTCAAGGTTACCGATTAGTATTATAGAAACATCGTCCGGGGGTTACCTTGCGGATCGATCTCGGCACGGGTGAGTGCAACTGGACAAGTAGGTGGAGTAAGAATCACCGTTTGGGCTGTGACTTTACCGCCAAAGGCAGTTAGGGTGGCGAGGGGGGGGGGTGGGCTGCTCGAGGGAGAAAATTCCAGAGGCAATACTTTTGGACAGAAACCTGTACAGAATGGTGTTAGAACGAGGAGAATTTGAGAATATAAATTTGAAAATAAATTTACCTTTTTGATGATCCTAATAAGTACAGTAAGCGCAACACTTTTACTTGATGCGCCCCCAACTCATATAGCAGAATCGTAGAGGCGTGGTGAATGCGACCTATACAATAATCTATGGGGGCCAGTCGCTATACCAACCAGTGAGAAATGCTTGGAAGCAGGATATTCATATTTTATCAGAGAATAAAGGAGATAACGCTTGTTTCGCCTATACAGCAAAAAGAATAAGATATACATGGACTTACAGAATATTCATCTATTTATTTGTTTATATTATGCACTGTTACGTGCGCCAAGTGAAACAGACGTGAGTAATCGAAACAATCGTTCTGCAGAATAGTAGAATTTGCGTGGGTTTGTCTGGACTGCTTATTTTTCTGCTCGCTTGCCTTCCACTTGTGTTGCTTGTCCAATTGTTTGTTGTTCTTTCCTACAATACGACCAGTTACCTTTGGGTCAGTATCCCTCCATAGCTGCGTTTACACAGATGTATTCGCTCATGTTTCATGTACGGTTTGGGTTATGATTGGTCCCAAACAATATGGTAATTTGGTGCTGTGTGGGTCGCGGAGTGCAGCTGGTAAAAGTGTTGTACTTACTGTACTTGTAGGGTCCTCAGAGATGTCGACTTTTTCTAAAATAGGCTTTTTAAATTCTTCACACTCTAACAACATTCTGTACAGGTTTCCATTGAAAATGACGTCCTTGAAATTCTTTATCTTGTTTGGATGCAAGTGTATTTGCTATGAGAAGAACATTTACTGTCGCTAAGTTTTTGCGATAACATATCTCTTATCTTTTCAGACCTCGAGGCTTCGTTCGATCGATCATGAGGTGATCTGATCTGCCTATGGATACAACTTTCAAGAGAAGAGCTCATATAACAGGTTCGGATTCCATGTATCGAACGAAGGAGTAAGGAACAGGCTGGTGAAGGCACACCACCGGAAATTGCAATCTCTTTTGGTGAGTCGCCTTTGAACGATTGTACTGTTTTTCATCGTATATCGTTATTTCATTGTTTTGTTTAGTTTTTTTTCCAATTGCACTCATTGTCAATGTGAACACATATGTAATAGAATTTTTTATTATTTTTTATTCTCTCTCTATACCGTATATAGAGCAGTACCGCTCCCTTGTAACATAATTTGTTATGTTTGAACTAGGAAATCTAGTGGAGTTTCGATTTGTAGCCGCCAGTCTCCTGAGCTGGTGGAGAGGTGTACTTTGGTCTAGGTGCGTCGTATCCCCTGAAACAGAATTCTCAAGATTCCCCAGGAAAAGAGTTTGATAAGGCTTACTTGGCTGGTGCAGCTCCTTGGTTGTTCGATTGGCCGACGTTGACTTCGTTCTGGTTGGCTCCGACATTGGTCTGAGCTCCACCGACCTGAGCGTTCGACTGTCCCTGGTTGGAGGTCTGGCCGAGGTTCTGGGCGAAGATGTTGTTGCCGGCGAAGAAGCTGCCAGGGTTGTATCCTCCATATCGTGGTGCGTCATATCCCCTGGAAGGAATCTTTTGGGTTCTTCCAAAGAGGGTATTGACTTGAAAGGCTAACTTGGCTGGTCCAGCTCCCTGGTTGTTGCTCTGGCCTACATTGACAGCGTTCTGGTTGGCTCCGACGTTGGTCTGATCACCTCCCTTCTGCACGCTGGTTTGTCCCTGGTTGTTGGCCTGAGAAGGACGAAATATTGAACTGATCCCGCAGCACAAACACCCTAAGCTCTACCTGTCCAAGGTTCTGCGAGTTGACGTTGTTCTTGATGAAGTTGCTGAAGTCAGGCACGTAGATAGCTCCACCGGCGTTGTATCCTGCACCGTAGCTTGGGGCATCATAAGATGGCTTTCCGGCGTTTCCTCCCTAAAGTCTCACTTATGTATGGTAACTCAACGTGGTGGAGACTCAAGCGAATCCTACTTGGTTGTTTGACTGTCCAACGTTGATGGCATTCTGGTTCTGTCCGACATTGGTCTGAGCTCCACCAATCTGGGCGTTGCTCTGTCCTTGGGCGTTGGTCTGGAAAAGAATGATTAGTTAAAAGCTGAAGACGGCACTACCCTTAGCCCTACCTGTCCGAGGTTCTGCGCGTTGACGTTGTTCTTGATGAAGTTGCTGAAGTCAGGCACGTAGATAGCTCCACCAGCGTTGTATCCTGCGTTGCCACCGTAGCTTGGGGCATCGTATGATGGCTTTCCGTATCCGGCGTTTCCTCCCTAAGAATGGTCTTAATTTAGTGAGTAGTTATAACACGAAACTAGTCTGTTAATTTCCGCTTTTTGTTTAGCGGTTTGTAGACAAGAACTAGTTGGAAGACTTATATATTTGGAGATGCTAGGTTATTCGCAAAACACTGACATCGGACGGGAATTGAACCCGCGTCTTTCTGTTTCCGGCAGACTGCACTAACCACTGTGCTACCGATGTACTACATTGCGAAGCTCCTAGCATCTCTTTCTTGAGCCCGGTCGGGCTGTGCTATTTCGCAAAACACTGACATCGGACGGGAATTGAACCCGCGTCTTTCTGTTTTCGCAAAACACTGACATCGGACGGGAATTGAACCCGCGTCTTTCTGTTAAAACCTAGCATCTCCAAATATATAAGTCTTCCAATTAGTGAGTAGTATTATAGAATTCAGAGCGAAACCATACCTGGTTGTTGGCTTGGCCGACATTGACGGTGTTGGCGTTGGCTCCGAGGTTGGTCTGAGCTCCACCGACTTGGGCGTTGCTCTGTCCCTGGTTGGAGGTCTGTCCGAGGTTCTGGAGGTCAAAGTTGTTTCCCTTGACGAACGATCCTGGGCCTCCTCCGTAGGCGGGGTTGATTGGGATGAGAACGGCTCCATATGAGGATGGCTGACCTCCGTAGGCTGGGGCATCGTAAGATGGCTTGTAGTTGCCTCCGTAGTTGCCGTTGCCTCCCTAGAACGGAGTCATGAACAACTGCTCTGCATAGTACTGGATAATAAAGCGGTATGGGGCTCAGTATACCTGGTTGTTGGACTGTCCAACGTTGATGGCATTCTGGTTGGCTCCAAGGTTGGTCTGAGCTCCTCCGACTTGGGCGTTGCTCTGTCCCTGGTTGGAGGTCTGTCCGAGGTTCTGGGCGAAGACGTTGTTGCCGAAGAAGTTGAGTCCAGCAGCTCCTCCGTACTGAGGGTTGCCTCCGTAAGCTGGAGCATCGTAGGCTGGCTTACCACTGTAGACGGGTCCTCCCTTAAAAGGAAATATGCTTGTTTCGCTTGCAGTTTTGTGTCTGAAGTGCTCGTTACCTGGTTGTTGGCCTGTCCAACGTTGACCTGGTTGGTATTGGCTCCGACGTTGGTCTGATCTCCTCCCTTCTGCACGCTGCTTTGTCCCTGGTTGTTCAGCTGGCCAAGATCTTGGGTGTTGAAGGTGTTGTCCTTGATCAGTGATCCAGGGAAGTTTGGTCCCTGGTAGGTGGCACCGGCACCGGCGTAGACTGGTTTGTAGCTTGATGGAGCATCACGAGCGACGTTTTGGTTGTTGGTCTGTCCTACATTGACGGTGTTGGTGTTGATTCCAACGTTAGTTTGGTCTCCTCCCTGAACTGTAGAAATTCAGATACTTGTTCTAGAAAATACACCGATTGCTTACCTTCTGGATGTTCTGTTGTCCCTGGGTGTTGGTCTGACCAAGGTTCTGCTGGTTGAACAAGTTGCCGATGATGTTTGATCCCCCACGAGGGAAATCGCTAGCTCCTCCCTTGGTGTAGTCAACGGGCTTGTTCTTTGGCGACTTTCCGGCTACGTATTGCACTTGGCCTGGGTTATTGTTACCGTAGCCAGAAGGCTGGGTATCGTACTGAGCGAAGGCAGCACCAGCGACCAAAAGCAAAACAGCGAAATGCATCCTAAAATTGCCTTTGTTTCAAACTGATCTGGGTAACGAAAGAGCTAAGGAGAGAAATGTTAAGAGAAAGCTGTGAACCAAAAGGATATCCCATGCCATTCGACTGACTTCTTTTATAGTATACGCTGTTGGCGTTGATGACCAGCACATATCGGTTTTTCAGGGAGTATGACCCCTTATCGTCGTACGCAGATGGCGGTAGTGTAACGGGTACTTGAAGAAGACAAATTCGTCGTCGTTTACCCACATCGATAACGGGAAAACTAGTGAAAATGCTCGGAAAACTGTATTTCGCGCATTGGAAAGTCACGAGTCGAAGGGATAAATGAAAATCCAAACGGCAAATTCACCGACCGAATAAATGGATCCTAATTTGTAGCCGGGAGTCGGTACCAAACTATTTAACGTTCGATCATTTAACGACAGTTTCGCTGTAATTCGGATCCCGCTCTTCGAACGCTCTCGAGTTCCTTTCCAACCCCTTGAAAAACCGAAACTCGTCAGTAAACGCGGTAAACAACGTGCTATAAAAGGCTCACCGCCGCACCACAGGATATTCATTCACTGCAGCTCTTTCGCTTTCATTACATTTCTCCTCGATTTCAATTTTTTTCGTTCCGGGATAGTGTCCAAGCCAACTTACCAGCGTATACTATAACAGAAGTCAGTCGAATGGCATGGGATATCTTTCGGTTCACAGCTTTCTCCTAATACTTCTCTCCTCAGCTCTTTCGTTACCCAGATCAGTTTGAAACATAGACGATTTCAGGATGCAATTCGCTACTCTGCTTCTCGTCGCTGGTGTTGCCTTCGCTCAGTATGATACCCAACCATCGGGTTACGGTGACAACAACCCCAAGCATGTGCAATACGTCGCCGGCAAATCCCCAAGGAACAAGCCTGTTGACTACACCAGAGGAGGAGCTAGCGATTCCCCTCGTGGAGACTCCAACGTTATTGGTAACCGATTCAAGGGCCAAGATCTTGGCCAAGCAAATACCCAAGGACAATCCAGCCTTCAACAGGTAAGCAGCAAACCTCTGGGCAGTTTTCATCGCTTCATCGCTCGTCGTCACTTTTATATCATTTTCTCCTTTCAGGGCGGAGATCAGGCCAACATAGGAATGAACACCAACACCATCAACGTTGTACAAACCAACACGCAGACCGTATCTCACGATGCTCCATCAAGCTACAGGCCAGTCTACGCCGGAGCCGGTGCCACCTACCAAGGACCAAACTTCCCAGGATCACTGATCAAGGACAACACCTTCAACACCCAAGATCTCGGCCAACTGAACAACCAGGGACAAAGCAGCGTGCAGAAGGGAGGTGATCAGACCAACGTCGGAGCCAACAACAACCAGGTCAACGTTGGACAGGCCAACAACCAGGTAACGAGTACTTCAGACACAAAACTGCAAGCGAAAAAAGCATATTTACTTTTAAGGGAGGACCAGTCTACAGTGGTAAGCCAGCCTACGATGCTCCAGCTTACGGAGGCAACCCACAGTACGGAGGAGCGGCTGGATTCAACTTCTTCGGCAACAACGTCTTCGCCCAGAACCTCGGACAGACCTCCAGCCAAGGACAGGCTAACGCCCAAGTCGGAGGAGCTCAGACCAACGCCGGACAGAACCAGAATGCCATCAACGTTGGACAGTCCAACAACCAGGTATACTAAGCCACACCGCTTTATTACCTAGTATTATCCAGAGCAGTTGTTCATGATTCCGTTCTAGGGAGGCAACGGCAACTACGGAGGCAACTACAAGCCATCTTACGATGCCCCAGCCTACGGTGGTCAGGCTTCCTCATACGGAGCCATTCTCATCCCAATTAACCCCTCGTACGGACCTGGATCTTTGGTCAAGGGAAACAACTTTGACCTCCAGAACCTTGGACAGACCTCCAACCAGGGACAGAGCAACGCCCAAGTCGGTGGAGCTCAGACAAACCTCGGAGCCAACCAGAACGCCGTCAATGTCGGACAGGCCAACAACCAGGTACGGTACCACTTTGAACTCTGTAATACCATTCACTAAGCTGAAACCATTCTTAGGGAGGAGACGCCGGATACGGAAAGCCATCATACGATGCCCCAAGCTACGGAGCAGGATACAACGCTGGCGGAGCTATCTACGTGCCTGACTTCAGCAACTTCATCAAGAACAACGTCAACTCGCAGAACCTCGGACAGGTAGGACTAAGGGTAGTGGCCTCTTCAACCTTTTACCAATTATTCTTTTCCAGACCAACGCCCAGGGACAGTCGAACGTGCAACAGGGAGGTGACCAGACCAACGTTGGAGTCAACACCAATGCTGTCAACGTAGGCCAGAGCAACAACCAGGGAGCTGGACCAGCCAAGTAAGCCTTTCAAGTCAACACCCTCTCTGAGAGAACCCAAAAGGATTCCATTCCAGGGGATACGACGCACCACGATATGGAGGATACAACCCTGGCAGCTTCTTCGCTGGAAACAACATCTTCGCCCAGAACCTTGGCCAAACCTCCAACCAGGGACAGACCAACGCTCAGATCGGTGGAGCTCAGACCAACGTTGGAATGAACGCCAACACCGTCAGCGTCGGCCAGGACAACAACCAGGTATGGGTGGCATCAAACCCCAAGGCACCAGTAGCTAAGTCTTAATCGAAATTACAGGGAGGAAACGCCGGCAAGCCATCTTACGATGCACCAAGATACGGTGGTAGCGGATACTTCAAAGGTGCAGCTGCCCTGCCTGACTTGGACAACGTCGTTGGTAACAACATCTTCGCCCAGAACCTCGGACAGACCTCCAACCAGGGACAGTCTAACGCCCAGATCGGTGGAGCTCAGACCAATGTCGGAGCCAACCAGAATGAGGTCAACGTCGGCCAATCGAACAACCAAGGAGCTGGACCAGCCAAGTAAGCCTTAACGAATTCCTTTCCTAGGGGAATACTGAGAATTCTGCTTCAGGGGATACGACGCACCCCGAGGAAAGTACGTCTCTCCACCAGCTCAGGAGACCGGCGGCTACAAGTCCCGTCGTCACTAGGTCTTGCAGTCTAGAATATTCGAATTCGTTACGGGAGAATAGTAAAAGCTTAAGTCATATTATAATAAATATCTTTTTAATAGTTGTATCGGTCATTATCTTTGAAAAAAAAAGATTTTCTGTCGCCTACTTACCGGACAGAATCTTTGAATTACAAAAGGATTCAGAAAGAAGCAGATAGTCGATAATCGATTTCAAGTAGGACAAGCTTCTGATTGGCAGAGAAAAGGTGAAAGGTAAATGTTTCGGCGCTGATCAGTCCCCTAAGGAAGCGCCGCGCATCTGTCTTCCCTTCAGAATCGTAGACCGTAGTGAATGCGTATTTGGCCTACAATGACTTGCGCGGCTAGCCGCTATATCAAGTGAGTGCCTCTACCTCCCCAGACAAGACTGGTGTCAATTTACCCGACCCCGGAAGGATGGGAGGCTTGGTTAGCCTGGTTGGGGACCGATCGCTCGATCGTGCGGGTGTCAGTAGCGACTCTTATCACTGTACCGTACACATCATCATTTTCACTCTTTGTCTTTCCACTTGAAAAATCATTGGGAGAGATCACCCTTGGTGCCGGGCGTTCGCTGCAGCATTGATCAGGTGATCGATCAGGGATCAGTGGCCTGGCCATCCGCTTTCCCTGGGAAATCTGAAACGTCCAAGGAACCGGTGATCGATGAGTTTACGCCTTGGACAATTTGGCGGCTTTCGGGCAATAAACACCGCCGGGTGTTTATTAACGACGAGAGTGCGCCATGGATGTGAAAACGCCATTGTTTCTGTGAAGGGGCCATATGTGGCCGAGGGCCGTGACTGACCTGCTGACCTCGGTCGGCCGTTCGGCCGCTGGCTCTTTCGCTCTCTCGGTCGGCCATTTGTAGGACATCGATCGGAGCCTGGTGATTACCTTTTACCTGCGGGTACTCTCTAATTTCATCTCTTTGTATTGGATTCACTCTTTTCTTTCGTTTCCATGAAGTCATTCACCCTTCATTCCTCCTTTCCTTTTTTCCATCCAGCAGTCAGCCATTTCAACTACCACGTAGCTTGCTCATACCTCTTTACCTGATGATACTCTTTCAATCTCTATCCTACCATTCCGTTCATACACTCGTTCGTTCATCCATACATTACTCTCGCTTCTTTCTTTCCTTCTTCTTTTCTTCTCTTCTCTTTCCTTCTTCTTTCCTTTCTATGCATCTCCTCCTCCTCCCTCCCTCCCTCCCTCCCTCCCTCCCTCCCTCCCTCCCTCTCTTCCCTCTTCATCTAGTTGTCGGCCATTATTCAACTATCGCGCCTGGGCTAACCATATCATAGTAAGAGCTCTGCTGATTTGAATTCACCCGTTGGTGGTCTTTATCTTCTCTGCTTTATCTCTTCGTCATTCATTTATCCTTGCTTGCTTGCTTGCTTGCTTGCTTGCTTCCTTGCTTCCTTCCTTTCTTCCTTCCTTCACCATTTCCAGGTGAGAAAGTGTTCAACTGCAGCACTTGGGCTTATCAAACAAGAGTAATAGCTCTTCGGATTCTCGTTGCCCTAGGATTCCTTACCACCACTTCTTTGTACCTCTTTCCTTTCTATTCATTCCTACCTTCTCTTCCTTTCTCTTTTTTCAATTCATCCTGCTTCCTATCTCACTTCTCCACCCTGAAGTCGGCTAGTGTTCAGTTACCAGACATGGGTTAACCAAATCCGAGCAATAGTCTTTCTGACCTCCTTTCGGCCGAGAATACTGCAGTTTGGTTTCTTACATTCTCCGATTCACTGCTCTATTCTTTCCTTCTTTTTTTAAAGTTCTCATTCCTTTCCCCCATTCCTCCTCGAACCGGAAGGCATGTAATTGAGTCAAACAATGTAAAGCTGAAGCTCTTCCTTGCTCTGTTTGCACCAGTGTATTCTTTACCTCCGCCTTCATCAGAAAATAAAATTTCTTCTTCATTCATTTTTTCCTACCTTTGCTAACTAGCGATTGGCTATCATATCACTCCACTGTCGTGTCCATAAAATCAAGGCAAAAACTCTTCTAATCTATTTTTGTCGGAGGACACTAGCTGCGTACGCTTTTTTATTTTGTTTTCCATTCTCTTTCGTTCATTCAATTTCAACAATATGAAACATAGAAAAGTCAAGCGAAAGGATTTCATGTTTATTTATAATTAGATATTTATATTTACATATTTTGAGCGTCATGGTCTAATTAGGAGATTTTCATTTTTTAAAAAATGATATCACTAGGACGTAGCTGAAAAAGGTCTCTGCGTTGTTCCGACAACATAAGAGTGCGATCGTGAGATAAATGTGCGGATGTTACGAGCATAAATCAAGTGAGATGCTGGGGGCATCCGTTTGTCGACGAGAGGTGCGCTGACTCAGCCAACCAACCAGGGCGCCCGCCTACGAGATGCTTACTTTTCTCTGATTTTTCCATTTTTTATTGCAAATGGTGGCTCCGGATTGTTGGTGCATTATCCTACGAGCAGTTGGTGGTCCATAAAGTCTTCGATACTCCTTGGAGGAGCTTTTTCCTCAATACTTTCGTAGGTAGGGCCTCTTCTCTCCTGTCGGGGATACTCCTTGGAGAAGCTTTTCCTCCTTAGGGTCTTCCTTTCTCCAGAACTAGCATCCAACTCTGTGGGTTTGTTGCTCAGTTGTTCTTCTGATTTCTTTTATTTTGCATTGGTATATTATGAAGAAGTTGACTTGGGTATAGGGTTTATCGTTGAGTAATCAAGGCCCGGATTCATGAACGGACGAGCGGTCTCCGAAACCGCGGCGCAGCCAGAACCAGACGGCAGAGTTGATGAGAGATTGCGTTTGACATAGGAAGTTTAGGAAAAGTAGATTAAGGAGGGCACCATTTGGGCTATATCTCTGGGTTTATCGGGGGTTTACCAATGATGAATCTGGGCCCAGAATTGGTTACCAAGATTTTTTTCTTTATCCACTTTTACGATCAGGTGAATATGTCATGATATGTGCATAGGAGGGAACAGGGAAAATAGGAGGGAACGGGGAAGAGATCTCGATCGGTTCTACAGCCCCCCCATTGGACACATCGTCCGGCTGGAAATCGCGCCGTGCTTTTCCAGTTCTTGTGAATTATTTAGTGCCACTAAGTGCCGCAATCGTCTGCTGTACATTGTCCTTTGGCAAGCGTCGTTTTCTCATGCACTCGGCACGAAAACAACGAGAAACTGCCGCTGAAACTCGTCCAGCCGACTCAATGACAGCGATTATCTTCCCCTCTTATCGCCCGAACCACATTATCGAGGTTTTATCAGTCCCAATAAAAAAGCTATGATTCGAAACATTAAGAAAAGGTGGAAAATGATTTTGAGAGGTTTTCAATCGAATATTTTCTGCAGTTCACTGATCAGTTGACGAATCAATTCAATGCGCACCTCCTTAGCTTGAAAATTTTTCTTTTCAGCATTTGTTTGCAATGTTCGGTATTGATATGATTTTTTATCTCAAGGACGCACGTGGTGTATTAGTAGGAGGCGCTACCGACATCCGGACGATCGAGCGATCAATCCCCACCCGGAATAACCGAGCCTTCGACCTCTCTGGATGTCGGGTAAATTGGTAAAAAGACTTATATGGGAAGTTTAAGACCCTGATTTGGTACAGTGGCTTGCCCCAGAAGTTGTCATGGAGGGCAAATACGCATTCACCATGCTTCTTCGATTCTGAATGGAACATGATTGCATGGCGCGACCTAGGGGAGCCAGCTGATCAATTGAAAATTGAAAAATCATCTCACCTCTCACATAATCAGTTTTGCAGTAATAAGAGAACTGAATAAAAGAATAAATCAAGGTTACGGAAACTTTAAAAAATATTTGTAAAATGAACACTAATCTTCTCGTTTTGGGCCTTATCTTATTGTTAGGCGAGCAAGTGATAGAGTAATATTCAGCCACTCCGGCATTCCTCAGTAAGGATGGATGGCCCTGAAATAAAAAAAAAAACTAAAATATACTAACCTGGAAATTGAATAAAAGTCCACTGCAAGTCATTGAAAATAAAGACAATCGAAATCAAATCGATTCTTCACATTGTAGAACACTTTTATCTTGGGAAACTGGTCCTGCGGGTTCAACAGTTAAAACTGGCTATTTTTTGCTCTAGCCGTGCTCGACAAACTACGAATTTTCTGAAGACGACGATTTGTTGTCGTGATACGATGCTCGCGTCAAATACTTTTGGCTTCGATGATTTGTCACCGATGCGTTAACATCGACGGCGTCAACAAAGTGCTGATTCACGCCTTCCGCGCTCTCGGCTAGCTCTCTCAGTGGCCCTCTCGGGTTTCTCTGAAATATTCCCAGCCCAAAAATACCGTTTTTTCGCCGACATTTCCCATCCGACTCGTCCATTTTACGTACGATGTATACAACAGGGCACGTTCATACTCGGCAGCAAACCACCATCTCAACCGAGCGGTTGTTTGATTCTTTTGTTCATGGATTTCTTAATTTTTTTGCTTCACTGAAAAGGTTACTCTAACGTTGTGTAGTTTCGGTTCTTTAGTTTTATTTGTCGCATGGACCGTATTGCACTTTACGACGTAAAGTTTGTGGGTATAAAAAAGGTAAAAAGGTAAAGGTGCCGCCGCATTCGTGTTCCATTCAAGTGGTAGAAACATAGTGAACGCATATTTGGCCTGTTCAATGACTTGCGGGGGCCAGCCGCTATGCCAGGTCAGTGTCTTTACTTTCCCAGACAAGTCTGGTACCAATTTACCTGATCCCGGAGGAATGGAAGGCCTGGTTACCCCGGGCCGGGATCGATCGCGTGACCGTGCGGGTGACAGCAGCGCCTCTCACCACTGTACGACGCGAGCCTGGACCATTACGGTGTAAAGTATGTAAATATGAATACAAAATATAAATTTCTCCGCTCCACGATGCGACCCATCCTATTCCTAGTACGTTGCCAAGTGTTTCGGTGCGAAATTTTTCCACAAATCTAATTCATGGCTTCTGCTGTTGCGCCGCATCCTCTGCGTCTCTGTCCTGTTCTTAATCATTATTGCGTTACTTTACTACTTGGTATAAATAGGCAGCAAATAAAACTGTATCCTCTGCGTCTCTGCCTTATTCTTAATCATTGCTACGCTGCTTTGCTACCGAGTATGAATAGGCCTTGAGACGAGCTATCTGTAGATATGATCTAGCAGGATTGCTAAATTCTCGCTGTTAGACTGTTTTGCGGTTATCATGTAATTACAGTTTTGTTACCGCGTTTTTCCGGGTTAGTAGTAAGTACACTAAAAGCAGATACATATTATACTGCTGGTGCTAGGATAGTCGCAAAAATCGCGGCACAGGCGGGAATCGAACCCGCAACTCGGGGTATTTTTTTATTTATTTATCTTTATGTCACTACTAAACAACAACACATCAGGAGAGTTAGTAACACCTAACGATCTGACCACAAAAAGAAAACCAAATACATAAAAATAAAACTATATAAATATAACGAATAAGGAAGGAATGTTTGCGGATATTCAAAGGAAATTGTAGTTGAAAGTTCCGTTTCGCTTTGGTCCTTCAAGTATTCAGTCCTCAAGCCCTCAAGCTGATAGCGGTTCATTAATTTCATACGTATTTGGTTTAACAAACGGCAAAAAGACGTACGGCGTCGCCAACCTATTGAAAAAGAATTTCGCAAGCCCGCGTGATCAGGACCGCCGATCAGATCGTGTTCATCGCATTTTATGCGTTCGTCCTTGACACTGGAACTCGACCAGTTGCTGGGAAGTTTACGCGACTTTTCACAGTTTTCTGCTCTTCTATTAGCTGTCCTGGTGATATGGATCCAAGAAAGATCAACCAAGAATCACTTTTGGATCTTCAACTCCTTCTACTTTGAACGATTTCCAAAACCAGTTGTCAGTAACATGAAACTAGTCTGTTAATTGTCGCTTTTTGCTTAGAGGTTTATAGGCGAGAACTAGTTGAATAACTTATATTACCCGCGTCTTTCTGTTTCCGGCAGACTGCACTAACCACTGTGCTACCGATGTACCAATGGGTTCAATTCCTGTCCGATGTCAGAGTTTTGCGAATAACCTAGCATCTTCAAATATACCACTTGTCAGTGATAGTTCAAGGATCTTTAAATATGTTTAACCTTAGTTCCTTTCCTATTTATTTATTGTCGTCTAAGAATAAATGAGTTGAAGGTTGTATAGAAGTGCTGTAGGAACATTCGCTCTTTTATTTCTCCTCAGCTTTCCATTTCTTAAGTATACATTTTCATAGGTCATTAAGATGAGAGCGCGCGTGGTAGAGTGGTAAGAGGCGTTACTGACACCCGCATGGTTGAGCGATCGATCCCCGTCAGCGCAAAGCAACCCTTCGATCCCTCCGTGGTCGGGTAAATTGGTACCAGACTTGTCTACGAAGGTGAAGACACTGACTTGGCACACCCGCAAGTCATTTTATAGGCCAAATACGTATTCAGCGCGGCTCTACGATTCTGAATGAAATACGAATGCGTGGCGCGTCCTCAGAAAACCGATGACCAATTTGCGTTTACCTTTTACCATCACGCAGTAAAATGTACAAATAAAATTTCCCAGGCTCTCTCTTTTTGAAACCTCGCCATGATGTTGAACTTCTCGATTTCTCGAGTGCTTCTGAGCCGAACGAGGTTAGTAAGGTGGATCAAAATTTTATATGTATCAAAATTTATTATAAGTTTATCATATAAATTTTGATCCACCTTACTAACCTCGTTTGTCACAGAAGCATTCGAGAAATGTACAAATATAACTATGGCCATTTTTGATTTCACTTTGCTTCGTGTTCCGTAGCGTTCTCAAATTCCTCTCTCGTTCTGCTATCGCACTGGAGTTTCGCGTCTATCGACGAACTTAATTGAATTACATGATTCAATCCATCTTGATAATTAGGTTCAAATTTAATTCGTTGTGTTTTTGCTCGTTAAATTAGTGTGTGACTCGCTGAATTCGAATCGTGTTCGAACTTTTTCTTAGTTTTTTTTTTTTTCGGGGAACATCTGGCCCCTGTACCACTCTCCGAAGCCCCATCGAAGTAAACAATTTCTTCCTCGTCTAAGTGGGTTATCAGTATGGAAAGTCTGGTACTTGAAGCCAAAAACCAGGATTGATATGACAATTTATTCGGGCTAACGTTTCGGCGTCCTCGCCTTCTTCAGAGCCTGGAACAAGTCGAGATCAACCTGAAAAAGTACCCACTCAACACCGCATCAAGTTCTCCGAAAAGATGAGAGAAAACTGAATGACCATCGAGCAAACGAAAAGGGTTAGGTAAGGCTAACCTCTAACAAGTGGATTCCTAAATCCCCTACACATCCGTAGCTGGTTGAATATGTGGGTGACGAATTGAGGGTCCACGCCTAGAGACCCTCCGCCTAGAGGAATTCTGGGGAATGACCTGGTAAGTCAAGACCACACATGTCGACGAACGGTGCCAGCTCCTGGGTCACCGTCACACACTCCTTCTTCCTATTGATTCTAGGAGACCTGGCCGCAATACAAAGCGCTTCTAGCGTACGTCGCGCAGCGATTTCGGATTCACGCGCTAAAATGGAGACGGTGACGCTAAAACAGCTGTTTCTGACCCCCCCTTTTTTATTTATTTATTTCAGACATGTGTTCAAGCACATGCAAAGCGAGTAATGTGAGCATAGTCACCATCGCAAACATTAACAAAGTAACGAGACTATAGACTAAATTTCATATCACAAACTGGAAAGAAAGTATTGTAAGTGAGACCATTAAAACATTTGGAAGAAAAGAGGTAGCAAGAAAAGAGCACCTTGCCCTAGCGCCGGAAATTTTTTTAGCCATGACGTGTTATTGCT
Organism: Nippostrongylus brasiliensis; assembly: GCA_030553155.1. NCBI lineage: Eukaryota > Metazoa > Nematoda > Chromadorea > Rhabditida > Heligmosomidae > Nippostrongylus > Nippostrongylus brasiliensis. Next base: position 47,347,424 of record CP130735.1, read on the forward strand.
CGGATTCCAGAAATTTCGCGAAGATCCGGCTACCGATCTATCCCGAATAGCTCTGCAAGACGTAGAGCTCTTGGTTTGAAATCAATCTTGGTTTCTGGCTTCAAATACCAGACTTCCCACATTGACCACAATGCCAAGATTCATCGACGTGGAATGGGTTATCAGTACTTCTGGTATAAGTACTTGATGTTCTACTGATTCTAACCATGACAAAAGCTGGATTCAATCCAGCGCCTAAGTTTCTTCCGCGGCGCTGTGAATGTAGACTTCTGTACCGGTAACTGGTACCATTTTTGATATTTTCATCAACCTGATGATTCCAACTTTTTATAACATCTAGACCACCAGCACCTTTGCTAAGAGGCGCTACTTCAACTCGCATGGTCGATCGATCGATCCCGGCCCGGGCTAACTAAGCCTTCCATCACCATGTGGTCGGGTAAATTGGTAGAAGGCTTGTCCAGGAAGGTAAAGATTCTGGCTTGAACCGCAAGTCACTGTATAGACCAAACACGCTTTTACCGTGCTTCTACAATTCTGAATGTAAGGCGAATACGTGGCGCATCCCAAGGGAGCTGATCAACGCTAACACCTTTACATACCTTTACCGCTACCTTTACGTCTACCTTCAGTTCAGTTATGCATAAGTGTCACCCTCGAAAGTTCAGAAGTAAGGGTAGAGCATTCTCCCGATATACGCATACCAGCCAAAGCGCGGCTTCGCCGCGCTTTGGCTGGACCGAGTGCGGTAAACCGAGGCCCTTGAGCCACTAAATGTGTCCGTTCTCTTTTGTAGCGCTTAGTTTGGACTCTGCTGATCAACAGAATTTCCTCCTTTGCCTACCACAGAAAATCTCAGTGAAAATTCACCGCCAATTCCACTAAAACCCAGCCAAAGCGCGGCTTCGCCGCGCTTTGGCTGGACCGAGTGCGGTAAACCGAGGCCCTTGAGCCACTAAATGTGTCCGTTCTCTTTTGTAGCGCTTAGTTTGGACTCTGCTGATCAACAGAATTTCCTCCTTTCCCTACCACAGAAAATCGCAGTGAAAATTCACCGCCAACTCCACTAAAACCCAGCCAAAGCCAACCGAGCCAATTAGAAATTCCCGTTTCAGATGAGTAATATATAAAAGAGGGGGACGGTGGAGGTGGGGTGGATGTGGAAGTTAAAGTCCAAGAAATAAGTTAATGTTTAGCCAGCAGATTGTTCATTCCACCTCTCCAGGAAATTTGGGATGTGTTTGCTCGCAAATTTTAAAGGCGTGCATATCGTTTCAGCCCGCAAAGATAGGCGATATCGAACTCTAGGATAGTGTCCGCAAAACAGCTCTAATCTAATTGTGCAGTGCTATGTTTGAGCAGTGTGCCACAATTACTTCGCGATTTTAGAACGCTCCGTGATTGTTAGATTTGTTCGGGAAATTTTGAAAGTGCGCAAAGTAGACCTTCGTCCGAAAGAGGGCCGTAGCGAGCTGTAAAAACTCCGATGCAGAACCATACTCTGTTTTTTGTGTAGTGCATTGATTGTGCACTATATTCCACCTTTTTCTTTACGCTTTAGACTGTTCTGTGATTCTGGATTTCTATTCGCGAATTTCGAAATTTCCCCCTCTTAAAAAGGGCAATATCAAAGTATAGGGATATTTATGCAATGAAGGAGTTAGCTCATCGTATAGAGCTGCATTTGGTCAGTACTTTCAAATTTTTCTGCGATTTTAGGACCCTTCGTTTACGATTTATAGAAGTTTTTCTCGATTTTTCGCGGCCCCCAAGTCAGGTTTTTCACCTAACAAAGACAATAGCTAAGAGTAGAAATTTTCATGCAAAAGAGCTTATTGCTATATGTATAGAGCTCTATTCGTTCAGTATCCCCCGTTAGTTTCGCTAGCTACCGATTTTTTTCCACGACTGTCTGATTTTATTTGTAACGGTACGAACCCGAACACGTTGCTGACAACTGCTGAGGTTAGACGACGACGGACACCTGCGAGATAGCATTGTCTAGGAGGAGAGCCTGAGTCAGCGTAAATAGCAGTGATCGCGGCAGCGGTGTGCTTCCCCGTTGAGGAGGTCGACGGTTAGAGGGACGGGAAATAGCGTGTAGAACGGTTAGTGCGCGAAGGGCTTGCTCGAATATAGGGTGGGGGATGTCGCTGCTATACGGATCCTTATGGCTGTCGATAATCGCGGAATTAACCCTACGGGGGGTTTCGACGGGTCTGACGAGGGGTAAATCGTGAATCGTGGAGGCCGTCCAATTCGGCCGAATCGTCATCGCCGAAACTCCTTTGTGAGGAGTCTGAGAGCGCCGTTTACGAGACGAAATCGAAAACGATCAGAGTCGAAAAATCACCGCTCATCCGCACCTGCGAATGTTTTGTCGACGACTTCGCCAATTGACCGGCCCTTTCGGCATCCCGTCCTCCGTTGAACTCTACTGAAAAGCGAAATCACGGGGTATTTTTAACCACCGCTTTTACAATTCTACCGTTGGATAGACCACGCTATTCTAATTACGGCCATATGTTTTCATTCAATATAAATACTTGTAAAGTGATTTATGGCGGGTGAACGATGAAAACGATCGATATCGTTTATATCGCAATTTGGCGGAAATTTACCGACGGTACTGTATTTATGACATCTGAAATTAATCTAATGGCCAAGTTCTCTCATTAAAACTTATAGAAACTGGGTCTTATACTTCGGACGTTGGACTCTTTCGTCGTCTTCAGAGGCCTAAATAATGGTCTGAAAAAATCAGACCTGCTTTTCCAAGCGCGGAATTTCTTTCTGGTATTTTTCACTAGATAAAGTCAGTGGGCATACATTACCGGAGAAGTTTGGTACAAATCTACCCAACCTAGGAGGGTTGGAAGCTCTGCATAGCCTGGGCGAGGATCGATCACTTGACCATGCCTGCGGAAGAAGCGCCTCCTACCGCCGAACCATGCGTAATTCTACACTTATGCAAGAGAAGTAGACCAGTAGCTCTTTGCAGCAGATCCAGAATAGCAGCATAGAACAAATTTAATCAGAACATTTTTGGCGACATATCGATAAATCATGTACTGTTGGTATTCTGAAGGTCACTAGCTGGCCGCATAACTTCCAATCGCAACAATTATATTTCCATAGGAATGCCCCTGTGAATATTCATGATCATGATAGTCACCGGGGTAGCTTAGTCATCGATTTTGATGTTTCATTTAGCTTCGAGCTTCGTTTTTTTGAGACCCTCCAAGACTGCTACCACTTTGGGGACGGGTAAATATCAGAGCCGTCTGAAGGGTAGGCGTTTTTTTTTAAATTTTAACTGAAATTTTTCCTACCTTTCCTAGTTTTTCCTAATTTTGTCTTGGAGTTTCCGGTGCACCATCATTCCATCCAAGTGCTGTTACGCAGTTCTTAGTCCGAAAGAGGTGCACGACAGTCCAGTGCTGCTTGACCTTGATGCTAAGGGCTCGGTAGCCAAGGTCTGTTTACCCATCTACATACCTTTACCCTACCGTTTGGTGCCATTTGGTACCTACACGATGTAAAGAAATTTCCATTTCTAATTAAATATTCTAATTTCTATAGAAATTTCTCCTAAAAAAACTTCCCGTCGATCTTGACACCGAAGTAGCTTTCGGTTTTTTTTCATTGAAATCTTTTTTAGGGGAAAGCTTAGAATTCCGTCGTAATTGGGTCCTGAATCTACCCTCTAGAACATGCTGTTACTTTCCAAAACACGTAGCTGTGTAGGATGATGTTCTAAAAAAGGAACCTTATCTGCTTAACTTATGTTTACTATCTGAAAAATACAATCTAAATCTAAAAAATCTAAAAAATCTAAAAAAGCCAAAAAAACCTTTGATGTTTTACGGTAGTGAAAAGCGGGAAGAAAAAAAATTTAAGGAGGAAAGCCGTAATACCGTCCGGCTATTCCCAAGCAGCATCTATACGGTGTTGTGCAAAGAGCTACTGGTTCACTTCTCCCGTATAATTTTAAAAATACGCGTGGTTCAGTGGTAAGAGGCGCCTTTTTCACGGACACGGACAAGTGATCAATCCCCGCCCAGGCTATACAGAGCTTTATACAGAGCTTTTAATCCTCAGGGGTTGGGTAAATTGGCACCAAACTTCTCTGTTAAGGTAAACTCACCGACTTTGTCTAGCCGCTGTTCTCCTCATTGTATAGGCTACAAAGGCAATCACCATGCCAATAGCATTCTGAATGGAATACGAGCGCATGGCGCATCCCTATAGGAAAACTCTAGCTTTACCTCTAATTCTGCACTCCGCACATAGTTTTGAATTTTATGGGCTTAGAAACCAGGGTAACGCGATGGGAAACAGGTCCCATTCGTGTCGTGTCCTGTAACTCCCGGAAGGCGTGAGAGCGAGAGACCAATTATATTCAGACCAGTTTTCATCTTTCTTCTCAGAAAACCGGGTGCAGGTACACGTCAGAGAACTTAACAGCCGTACTGGTTTTATTTATTTATTTATTTAACTATTTATTTATTTACTCGTGGGCGCATCAGGGCGCGCGTAGTATAGTGGTAAGAGGCGCCACTATCACCCGCAACTTCGAGCGATCGATCCCGCCCGGGCTAAGTAGGCCTGCCGTACTCCTAGGGTCGGGTAAATAGGTACCAGACTTGTCTGGAAAGGTAAAGACATTGACTTGGTATAGCGACTGACCCTCGAAAGTGATTCTATAGGCCAAATACGCGTCAACCATGCCTCTTGCCTCTACGATTCCGAATGGAACACGAATGCGTGGCGCGTCCTTAGGGGACTGATACCTTTACCCTTTACCTTTATGTGAAAAAATACTGACACTCTCTCGAATATTCTATCCTCTCCAACGCGCCCGAATTGTTCGCTAACATCAATTGTCATTCAACAAAAGTGGTAGGGTAAGTCAGAAGTAATACGGCTGGCATTGATCAGTCTTCGAAGATCGCGCCGTGCACAAGTCTTCCATTCGAAGTCATTGATTTCAGAAATATTGGGCTAGTTTTCAATCCTACTATATAATAAGCGAAACCGAAGCGATGTTTGTCACGGGTGGCTCATATGGGTCCCGCCGCGATTGCCCGTTACCGTACTCCCACGGGTGCATTTCATCAGTTCGGCTCGCTGTCTTTTGCTATATGCTATTTGTTCATCGTTTTATTTTAAATCTTTTTTGTTTTACTTTAAATCTTTATTTCAGTTCATGCATTTTTGTTTTTAGTGTGTACTTAGCTGCCGTTTGTCGGCCGATAGACCGGTAAATGGCTGGTAATTCAGATAGGTCAATCAGCCAAGTATGCGCCATGCGTTCGTCTTTCGTTTAGAACCTCTCACTCTAAAGAAAAACTGCACTACTGGGCCCGTATGGGTGGGTAGTAAAGGGTATATAAAGGCAAAGTAGCCAGTGTTGATCAGTCCCCTACGGTCGCACCATGTTCTCGTATTCAATGCAGAATCGTAGAGGCTTGGTCACCTATCTGGCCTATACAATGACCTGCGGGGGCTAACCGTTATTCCAAGTGAGTGTCTTTACCTTCCCAGACATGTCTGCTACCAATTTACCCAACCTCAGAGTGATGGAAGGCTTGGTTAGCCCGGGCGGGATCGATCGCTCGAACTTGCAAGTGGTAGTGGCGCCTCTTATCACCGCTTCACGCCACTCAAAAACAGTAGGGTTTGGTTGATTTCAGCCAATCTCCGGCGGCACTTCAACCGGGGTCGGACACATTATGCGGGAACATCTGTCGGTGGCCGGGATCGGGAATCCATCATCTGCAGTGGTTTGGTGGCCGCGGCACTTGAGAAGTGGCCCCAGTCTTGTCCTGTGTGAATTACTTTTGCACAGCAAGCCGGCCTGCCGCTCGCGAGCCGTCGACGGACTGGTCCCCATGGATTTTCGGACCCTTCTGGCTGTGGACGAGATGTCAGACGGCGGCATTCATCCCTCAACCGGGCTCTGGAGGCTCTTCTGACAGACGTCTACATTGTGAATGTCACCACTTGTACTCTAAAAAGCTCCACGGGGAACGGAGTTGAATAGCAACAAATGTTAAAGTTAAGAGTGCAAAACACTGGCAGCTCCATCCTTCATGTTGTCTATTTCAGGCTCATTTTTTTGCCGCACTTGGCATAGTGGTCAGTGGCGCTACTGACACTGTTACGGTCGAGCGATCGATCCGCGCCGGGGCTAACCAAGCTTTCCATCCCTCCGGAGTATGTTAAATTGATTCCAGACTTGTCTGGCAAGATAAAGACCCTGACTTGGTTCAGCGGCTGACCTCCGCAAGTCACTGTATAGGCCAAATTCGCATTCACTATGCCCCCTTGATTCTGAATGGAAGACGGATGCGTGGCGTATTCTAAGAGGACTGACCAACGCCGACACCTTTACCTTTTACCTTTCTTTCTTAAGGCAGCACATCATCCTGCAATGGCTATTGTAGGGGAGAGCGCAAAGAAAGACTTTCAATTGACCGTAAAATTGATATTTCAACAAAATCATGATTGCAAAATAATCGAAAACCGCAGTGTCTGAAGAATAGAAAAGTACCAAAATAATAGAGTAATCCTAAACTTGAAAACATTCGTTAAATATGATTTTACGAGTTGGGACCATCGGGGGCACTCCATGGGCGTAGCAGTCCAGTTCTCGGCCGAGTTTCCCCCGTAACGCGACAATTCGTCCACCGCGGAGCGTGGCAAAATGTACTGTGTGTCATTGCGGACTCTGCGACTGATGAATAAGTAAATTATTACTTTACCTCTTCAATTCTTGTCGAAGGCCCGCATGGGCGTTAAGGAGCGATTCCCTAGGGATTCACTGCAATTGTATATATTAACCTAAGTATTAATGGGAAAGCCAACTTTAACTGATCATCATTTATTTACTATTTTGAGTTTTTCATGTTCTAAACGAAATTCTAACTGTGCGTACATTTCTGAAAGTCGTTTTCCATTTCGACCCAAGGATACTTGTGCTACAGTGCTACAAGAAAAAATAAATAAATATATCTCCAACAAATACGATACGTAAATCCCTTTCGAATGCTTTTTACCTTTCTTTCTCTAGGCATTCACTATGCCCCTTGATTCTAAATGGAAGACGGATGCGTGGCGTATTCTAAGAGGACTGATCGAAAAGACTTGCTAATCCCCTCTTTCTAGTTCCCTTCTTCCGCGAAGATGAATGGTATTTTAGAAGCATTTATCGATCAAAAAACTCCTCGAGCCACTCATACGATGTAGGTCACTCGGTGCTATCACGTCCGCAATTACACTCATTGCACCTATTCCGTCGGCTGTGATTACGGTGGGTGGTCTGTCGTGGTGTGGGTTTAGTTTGATGCAGGGGTTATCCCTATCTTTTTAGTTTATACATCTTTTTGAACAGTAATATTTAGGCGCTAAACTGATCGCGGTATCTTCTTTCTATTAAAAAACAGGTAGTGAAAATTACATAGACGCATTGTAGATCTGATCATTTCTTTTTCATTTAAGGTGTCCACCACCCGCTTTACTACTTAAAGTTCTAATTGTGCATGAATGTATCATTCATCATCTCTATTTCTTATCTACTGAAGCCTTTTTATCTATTCATCTAATTAGAGCTCTCGCTATTGTTGATTTTTCCTTCTTTTTCGCTTTTATTACATTTTAGCTCTGTTTTCGTCACGGAACAGCTGAACTGTTTAGAGATTTACTTTGAGAAAATTGCCAGAAATCCTCTCTTCATAAATAATTTTGCGTTGCTATCCATAGAAACACTACACATCTGATGCAAAAAAACTTGAATTTAAAAATTTATTTAAGGTGATTAGGCTCGGTTTAATAATTGCTAGGGGGATCTATACTTCTTTTCAACCTTTTTGCCTCTCTAGAGGTAATCGTTTTGAACTAAAAACAGAGGCTTGCTTTTGGTCACTCTTTGGGGATATTTATACTTTTTTCTACCTTATTTGCCCTTTAGGGGTAACTAGTTTGAATTAAATACAAATGAATTCTATATATGGGTTTCCTTGCGAGCCATTCGTTTCATAGTCTTGTTTACCATATTTTTTATTTTAATATATACTTGCGTACGAATTTATTTTTAAATTTTTTAAATTTTAAAGTGGTTGTAGTGTAAACACGGCAGTTAGTTATCATCACATTGCTTCTCGGACTGTCCAGTTAGCCAATGACGCTCTGATTGAATAGTTCGGTAGGAAGTGGATCTTCTTTTGAGGTGATCTTACCAGCCATGGGTATAAATTAGGACGAGTTCCTTTACAGTGGCAGCGACATGTTTGCTCGCTTACCCTTTTCTATCGAAGAATTATGTTGTTTACGGAAAGTGCGCTGGATATTAAGAAAAGTGGATCAGTACGAGGAGATTGCCGACACACGTCGAGATAATCGGTATGCTACCTTATCAGTTCGAGAAGCGTGCTGATATGCTGTGATAAGGTGGACATTGTCAATGATAACATTGACAATGCGATAAGCAACCAATTCACCGGGCTTTAAATTGGCGCAAAGCGATAAGCAACCAATTCACCGGGCTTTAAATTCTGTTGCGGAGAAAATGAACGAGAAACCAATTTTCGGTCGGCAATCTCCTCGTACTGATCCAGAAAAGTTTAGAGGTCAAGCGCCGATAAAAGTGACAGATCTTACCAGCCGTGGGTATGAATTAAGACGAGTTCCTTTACAGTAACAGTGGGATGTTTGCTCGTTTGCCGTTTTCCATCGAAGAATTATGTTGTTTACGGAAAGTGCGCGAACTATTGAACAAGGTTTAGACCTCAACCGCCAGTAAAAGTGACATCAAAATTATTCACTCTTTTCTTCATTGTTCTTTATTACTCTTCATTATAATATTATTGGTTTATATATTCTTTCACGTGTGGGCATCACCACCTTGGCGGGGTGATTCGTTGGAATTGTGTTGCGCAGCGCTCATTCGAGCTGCAATCAGAGAAGCTCGTATTTCCTTTCTCTCTCAGCAGATTAGTCCTTGCTAGTAGTTTAGATCACTTGGCCTTAGATCTCAATATAATCATGGAATAGATCTTGAATATGTCGCATTTGTTCGTACTTTGCAAAGCTGACGTCGGTCTGCTTCCGCAGTTTCGGCCTTGTTGTAGTTTAATTTTTTGAGTTTAATTTTAATTTCTTTCCTTTTCAGGCCAAAATATCCTATTGCGGTACTTCTACCTATTCGACCTTCGAGCAGCACCACGCCACACTCATCTCTTGTATAGCACGACGAGGAGAGGAGTGATAAGTGCGGCTGATTAACAGCCTGTCGGTGAGTTCAGTTCTTTTGAGCTCGTTCTACCGTCTTTTTTGCTAGTGTTAGCCGCTGCGGCATCTTTGAAAATCTTTTCCCCCTTCAGTGTTCTACTTTGCGATAAATGATATCCTTCGGTGCTTGGGTCATCCATCATTTTGGCGAGCGTTCACTAAGGTGTTCGAAAAAGTGATAGGTTTTGAGGTGAGCTCTGACGGCGAACATGAGGACTCGTACAGAAGTCACCGACGAAGATAGCGTCATAAGGTTAGTTTTGTTAATTTTTAACTGAATAAGCTTTTAATTCATTCTTTTGTTTTTTTATTCTTGTGTTTCGCAGGATTTAGGGCATTTATCGGTACTTTTCCTCTTAATGCCCAATTATCATATCACACCCAAGCGTCTCATATCATGCTCGTATCTTAATGTACACCCTTGGAGCGGTCTTATCATATCGTGCTATTCGATATCACACCATTTCGCATCCACCTATGGTCGTGTGCAGCCTGTTTGATCTGCCAGATAAGGAAGAAAAAGCCGTTTTTTTTCCCGCGAGAATGAAGTTTTTCCAAAAGAGAGATGTTTCAGAGGTTATCGTATGAAGCTCAAATAAGTCGTTGATTTTGTTTAACGGCTTGATAATAAATTGATTATGGCTCGAGCATGATATGATAAGACTGCTTCATTAATGTGCATTGAGCTATGAGCATGATATGATACACTTGGGTGTGATATGATGATTGGGCATTAAGAGGAAAAGTACCCATTTATCTTGTAGTTGTTTCGATTTCTTCGCTCTAGAGGTTGGAAATTGAGTCCGAAATAGAATATAATTCAAGCAATAGCTCCTTTTAGAAAAGAAAGTGTTAATGTTCCCAAGAACCCATGTCTGCAATTCGACCGCTATTGCCCGTTTCCAGACGTAATTCCCAGCGTCGCATTACGATCGCGACGGTAAAGTGCTCAAACAGCAACCGAAGTACACCGTTCCCGTGCCGAATGCGAGACTTCTTAAAGTGGGAACAAAGAGCCGATCGAGGTTTATGGTTTGAAGTGGTTTTAGCTAATGACTTCGCTTAGTTCAGTGCCCTTGAGTTGAACCTTTGCAAGTGCAAAGTGCATCGTCAGGGAGGTTTTACTGCTTTGTCGGTTTCACAGAGGTATTCTGCACAGTAAAATTCTGTACCTAATCAACCTCAACTAATCGTCCATTCCACAGAATTATTGTAGCAAAGGGAGAATTGGCAGTGATAACGAATTGACTGGAAATTTAATCTTCAGGCATTCGGAAGTTTCCTATTCCGTTCAGTTACCGTATGTAGTGCCTCAGGCAGTGATGGAAACCGGGTAAGAAGATTTTCGAAAAAGTCTTCTGTGAAGAGTTCTGCTTGCTTGGGCACTGTTATGAAATTGTGTGGTTTTGGGCTTTTGAACTGTGTTATTTATTTATTTATTTATTTATTTATTTATTTATTTACTTATTCCTTATACTGCATAGTAGCGCGCCAATTATGAAAGCAGATCTTACAAAATAAACAGACCATTTAATAATTCAAAATGGTAATTCAAACCATCTAAAAGTATTTTAAAAGTAATTTGTGTCGTTTATTCAATTTCATGGCTTTGTTTGACATCTGGAAGATGGACACCATTTTCAGGTAAATTTGAACGTCGCCGGCCTGGTATAGGTGAGTCCTATTCCCATTTTGCTGCACTTTGTGTGTATGGCGGAATTATGCTGCGGCAAAATACCTATCTCATAATTCAAGATTTCATTTGATAGATGTGTATTTTACGTTTATCTATTGTTTTTTTTTTTTGCAAAATCGCAGGTTTCTGTATGTTTGATAATCGATTTCTAGACCGTTCTGATGGTTTTTTCGCACTACTCAAATGCCGTCATTGAACTGATGGCTTTTTTGTTATTTTTTGAATCAAAATTCATTCTTCCTTCAAAACATCCTCGGTGGTCCACCTATTTTTAGTTGTACTACCGTGAAGATTTACTTTTTGCCCTCATTTTGCGTTTCTTTTTTACTTTTCTTTGTTTCATCCAAGTATTGGGGAGCTTTCTTCGGGACGAAAAGATGGGTCGAAGTAGCTGAAAATATTTAACGAAATAATATGTAAGGACGGTAAAAATGCACTCAATATGTGCTGTAGTTCGAAGAAAAGTTGCCCTCCGGGCTTAATCATATCAGTATCAAACAGCTTACTAAAGGGCTCATTAGCGGCGCCGGAATTGGTAGCTGCTAAATTTGATTATGTTTGACTTCGTTTGCAATGCGGCAAAGTGCACTTGGGTTGACCAGACAAACAACTATTTGACAAAAAAACCGAAGAAAGAATAAAGTTCCTGAAAAAAAAACGAAAAAAGTGGAAAAAACGAAAACACAACCTGTCTCAAAGTTATGTCTCAAAAGATAATTTTTCGTCATTTCTGGCATCAGTGATGTTGGTTATGGACCTTTTCTTCACGTAACGAATATAAGTATTAGTGAACCGGATCTTTTGCAGTACCTTTTAAATGAGTTGTTTTATATTTTGTAGTCTTTCCAGTGCATTTGGAGCGAGATTGCTTGGCAGCAAAGAACATCGGTACCGTACTCCATTAATACTCTAATATATGTTTTCTTTAGCCTGTTTGATGTTTTCCTTTTTGTTCTTGGAATTGTGCACTCTTCGGTGCGTTTCAAATAAAATAAAATATAATAAAATATGGTTTCTGGTTAGGGGTGAGTATCTTCAAAGTAAGTATGGATAACGTAATTTGAGCTTTTCTTCTTCTACAGCAGCCCTTAATTTTTATTAGTTTATGGATTATACCTAGGTGCAGAAGATATAGTTGAGGCTCCAATGACACAGGTTGATTCATTGCGAAATGTGATTCATCAACGCCACTTTGAGGTGTGCTCAAGGTTTATTCGGGGTTTATACGTCGCTACTACTTCGAGATCTGCGAAGCCTCTTCGCGCCAGTAAGGTGCGTATACCCCGCGCGCGTTGATGAATCTGGTTGGAATGTGATAAGCGATACGGCAACATTAGTATCACTTTATTCTTCGGCTTACGTTTCGGCAATGTTGCCTTAGAGCCTGGAAGGTCGAGTTTATACGTGAGACTTCCCGCGCAGGCACTGTTTCATCCTAAAATCTACCCTTGTAGTCTTTGTAGTGTTAGGTTGGTGCAGAACTTCTCGGACATTTGCGACTTCTTGAATTTGAAAAGGATTTCCCCGCCTTTTTTGGCTCCAGTCTAAAAAGATGTTGTAGACAAGAGAAGACCATTGATATCAACGGTGCCTAAATCAAATGACTCCTTGCTATTGTTCAGATGTTATAGAATAAACTGTTTTGTATCGCAAATTTCCGAAAACTTTTGCACCAACCTAATATAAATTTAAAAATGATTTATAGTTAAGTGGTTTCTCAAGGGATAAAGTGATACTAATCACGGTCCATTGTTTATCACATTCCAATCTGAGGGAATCCATGCCGAGAATTATTGAAAGGCAAACGTGCCAGGAATCACGGTTTACGCGCAATTCAGGTTGTATTTCGCGGCTTATGGTGGGTATACCGTTCATGAATCTGAGCCCTGTAGGACATTACCGTTAGTTAGCTGGTGGCAGCGCGCGGGTAAATGACGGCCGAAGCGGTCTGTCGCTCAACGGCTCCGCCTTACCTGTGTGTAGCCGTCTAGGTGTGGTTGTATGTCCGTGTGTGTGTGTGGCCTTGATTGTAGACGTCGGGGCGGTGGGGCGGGGACCATTGGACCCTCGTTCCTCCCGCCGTCCGGCCGAGCCGGCCACTGCGGCGAGACGACAACGAACCACCGCGAGCATCGTCCACCGCTCTCCACCAACAGGCCGACCTTCCACCACCAGGGCGACCGGGGCCGCCCCCGTCGTCTCCCTCACCTATTACGCAAACCGATGCACAATAGCTGCGATTCGCCCTCTTCGTCCGTATGTTTGCTGGTCAGGTTCTGCTGCGGCTCACCGGTCCGTGGTTGACGCCTCGCTTACTTGTTTGGTCGTCAACTCATACCATTAGCTTACGGTTTTTCCTTTTTATTTAGCTTCTTAAATGTTACTGCCTACGGTTAATACCGTATCCTCGTTTGTTTTTAGTTTCATTTTTTGCTCGATTTTCTGGAAAATTCTTCAATGATACAGCTGTTTCATGCTCACTTCCCCGTGTAGAGGTGTTTCCGATAACTTCTCTGTCAGTTGTGTTCTAGGCTCCTTGTACGGATATGCAGTTTAAGCCTCCTAGTCTTTTTAAAGGATTTTATGTTTCTACTTCATTTTAAGAAGTTTAAGAGGTTCAAGAAGCTGAAAAAACAAGAAAAACTACAAGCTAACGGTATGAATGTAATGTTTCTACCTTAATTCATAATTCTTAACTACCATTTGGAGAACGTTCTCAAGTCGTCGCATATGGTAAGGTGAAAGGTTGGCTACGAATTTCTTTCATTCAGCTTTTAGTCGTTTACTTCTACCTCATAGTTTGATTTTGTTGGAATTTCTTTTGAAACTTTTTTTGGTGTTCCGACCTTTTTGGTGTGATTATTTTGATTAGAGTATCCCAGCCTCATTCTTGAAGCTTGACCTCTATAATCCTCTGTTCGTTGATTCCGCTTAGTGAGAACCTCCTGGTGGTTTCGAATCGAAATTTTCTGTTCATTCATTTTTCGTCTACTACGGGCAGCTATTGGCCAACGAAACCGAGGTTCTGTCCATAGTTGTCGCGCTGATTAGATTGATGTTTATGGCAGACGGTCTGATAAGGGTGTCTGCCTCGAGTTTTCCGTCGTCCAGTTCATGGTTAAGGCCAAATTTTGGTTTAAATTAAAAAACCGGTATGAAAACAGTGAACCGATATTCAAGTTTGATTTGCATCTGTATTGGTATCGCTTATCTCTATGCATACATTGAGATATATATTTCATTTTCTTTCTTACTCCTTCTTATCCTATAATATTTACCGTTTGAGGATGTATTCTGTTATCAATGGAGAATAGGGCGGCTTATGAGTTTGCTGGTAGATTTTTCTTTACTCTCAAGAGCGCCGAGAATACCGATGGCTTTATCAAAAGAATTTTTTCTGAATGTCTCGCCGTTATTGGTCAACTTAAAGGTGCCAGACAGTTCCGGGTTTTTCTTCTCAGTTCACATTTCTGTCGGCTTCTTCAGGGTGGGTGTGACCATTAGAATTTCTAAATTTTCTGGATATTCTCTAATTTTTTATTTATAACTTTATTAATTGGGCTTCGTCCGCCCCTATAATTTGTCTCTGTGTACTATCGCGCGTGTTCGTGAATGAAATCACTAATGAGCTGTGTGCCGTTGTTGTTCACCGCCACTTCGAGCTTCATTCATCTCCATTAGTGAAGAGTCGGCAGCCAGATTGCCTAGCCTGGCTTTCTTGAACTTTTTTTTTTACAATTGTGCACTAAACTATTATTTATGTATTAATTTTTATCTGTATAATGCAGTGATAGTGACCATGTTGTCGTCTTATTTCATGTAAATTGTCCGGGTTTTTCTTACCCCTCCTTGATTCAGGAAGTTCTTGTGGTGAGTCGATCATTATTCACCAGAGGTGATTTTTCCGCATTTTGACCCTAAACTTTCGTTTATTTGTTCATTGTTGTTTATTTGATGTGATGACATCGCCATCACCATTCCTGTAAGGTTTCCGGATTCTTGCTACCCCTACTTGATTCAGGAAGCTCTCTGGATGCGAAGCTAGGTGAGTTTCACCCTATTGGAGTCTTTACATCTTCTCATCTCATCCTTATCCTTCCGATCATCATCGCTTTTACACTTTGTACTTTGTCATTTTAAATCACACCTACTTGCATTGATTGCCAGCGGCTTCCAATCATTTTTTGCCTCTTCGACTCCTCTTGTCAGTGTGGTTTCGCAGGTCACTCGCCTCTTTTCTGATTCACCAACTCCTTGATTGGAACTTTTACTGAGAGCTTTAGGACTTTTACGGACAGATGTACATAATTACAGCCTCTTTAAGGTATTTTCTGTGTACGTGACGTTGAATGTGACTGAAAATCACGGACTGCGAATGTCTTTCTACTATTGTGTTTGACGCTTACTAAATTTTATTACTGTTTTTGTTCCAATTCCTACCAATCATTTCTCTGACGCGGGCTTGATCTGATGAAATGGATAAACTACTTTTCAAGTGTATAAATATAATAATTCTTCAAATAAATGAATAAATAAGACACGAGCTAGCAGAGGATGAGTTTCACGACTGAAGAATTATTCATCAATTCAAAGAGGTCATAACAGCCCCAGGCAAATAGTTGGTAGGAATTCGATCGAAAACAATAATAGAATTCGTAAATATCAACACAATAGTGGAAAGTCATAAACAAAAATGAGAACAATAGTTTGTGTTATCTACTTTGTCTTGCCGAATGTGTCAGTATCATAATCCGTGAGTCTTATTTCCAATTTTATTCCTCTTCAACTCGGTTTCTTTGAGATGTGCGTTTGAATGATTTTAATTTTTCTTTCTTTTCGGGATTTTCCGATCAGTTTGCTTCAAAATATCGCTTGTTTTGGGGCGATGACTCTTTTTAGTCTGCGATTACTCTTCGATGCCTCAGGCTATTAAGATTTCGATTTCGATGCTTGTTATAGGTTTAGCGTATTTGCAATTTTTTTCATCAATTTGACTTTGTAACTATTTTTTCCACAAGGAGAAAGAGAATTAAAAACAGAATAAGTGCAAACCAGAAAGTTTCTCTGGATATTCTAGATAGCTAAATGTGTGAAATTCAGCGATTCCGCATTGAGCGATTCAATATTATCTCAAGAAGGAAAAAGAAGAGACTTTTTCTAACATTTAACTTTTTACCTGCTGAGATTCTAGTGCGGTTTCGCTGAATTTCTCTCATTTAACTGGAATATTCGAAGAAACTTTCTAGTTTCTATTGTTTTGTTTTATGAGTCTGTGGTTCTGTGACCTGGACGCTTTCTGGTTTCTCAGAATTTTCTTCGTCTTCCTATCTGTTCAAGAATTTTGAAACTTTCTCGACTATCCGCCCGGTCGCAGGAGGGTATCGCCTCGTCATGGTGTGAATCATTTGTGATTGAATTTATTGGTTTTGCTTATCAGTCGCTTGAAGCCCTATGAGCCGCTGTGGTTACAGTAGTGTAATAACTTGTTATCTCCACGATCTTCTGTGTGTTCAAATGCCCGGCATAGCAAACGCCGCGCTCGTTATCATCGTCTAATCATCGTCGTTATGTTTTGTGTCGCCTCCTCCTCAAAAGCCGATGATGCTTTCAGTAGATAACGTTATCGATCGATCGATTGCTTTCAGGCACCGTTTCGATCGTGTTTCTTGCCATGCAGCTGTGGAAATGATGACGAGCCATCGAACGACAACGACGAATTCTACTCACTTCGCTGTTAGACTAACTAATTTAGTTCAATTATTTCTACTATTATTACTCGCGGACAACTGCCTGGCACAACTAGTACGAGGACGACCGCCGTCTTTCCGCGACGATGATTATCCGTCATCAATTCTGCTCACCGAGGGTCAGACGCTGATTTTGAGCTGTCGCAATGAGCGGGCCGATCGCGTTCAATGGCTGAAAAACGGCTTCCCGACCACCGTGCTCGCCACGGTGTTGCAGGTAGCTGCCACCACCAGGAACGACTCGGGAATCTACCGATGTGTGGCCATAAATTCCGTAGCATCGGCCCTGTCCCCTCCGATTAAAGTCACTGTACAATGTGAGTGTTTATGATACTATTTGTTATTTATTTATTTCATTATTTCTGCTGTTATTAGGTTGGTGTAAAAGTTCTCGGACATTTCCGACTTCTTGAATTTGAAACGGATTTCCCCGCCATTTTCGGCTCCGGTCAAAAAATGTTATAGAGAGAAGACCATTGTTATTAACGGTGCCTACTTCGAATGAATCAGTGCTATTATTCAGATATTATAAATTAAACTGTTTTGTATCCCAAATGTCCGAGAACTTTTGCACCAACCTAATACCTCGGGGTCGGGTAAATTGGTACCAGACTTGTTTGGGAAGGCAAGACCAAGCACCTTACATTTAGCTTTACAAGCCGCTTTTGCTGGGTTGCAGTTGTCCTCAGAGGATGATTCAAACTGTCCAGAGAGGGCAGATTATTCATTCATGATTTACCCATTCATTTGTGTGGGATTGATGCAGTGTTAAGAGGCGCTCTTGACACCTGTGTGATCAAGCGATCGATCCTCGCCTGAACTACAGTACCGTCGGTAAATTTCACTACACTTTCTTTACCGTTGGATAGATCACGCTCTTCTGATTACGGCTATGTGTTCTTTACTCAATACAAATATTTCTAAAGTGAATTATGGCGGGTGAACGGTAAAAACTATCTAGATCGTTTATATCGCAATTTGGCGGAAATTTACCGACGGTACTGTAAGCAAGCCATCCACCCCTTCGAGGTCGGGTAAACTGTTAACCGACTTGTCTGTGAAGGTGAAGGCACTGGCTTGGTATAGTGGCTGGCCCCGCATAGACCTTAGGCCAAATACGCCCTCAAGACGCCTCTGCGATTCCGAATGGAATGCGAGTGTATGGCGTGCTCTGGTAGATTTTTAGCGGTAACGGTAACCGGTTACCTTGCTTTTTGATAAAAGCATAGGAATCTATTATCTATTGCTACTCATCGCATAATTTTTGATCTATCGCTGTCATGGCCGCACCAATATTCTAGTTTCACCAAAGCTTTTTGTACAATAGAAACAAAGTGTGACGGTTTTACTGGCCGTTCTCGCCGGTGTTTTTTGTCGCGAGTGCCTGAAGGCGCTCTTCATACCTTTCCAACCTGTTCAGCGAATTGAACCGATGACATGGATGCGAGAAAATGTTTTGAAAGAATTCTCTTGGGTAAAAGGTAGAAGGGTCGGAGTTAATCAACCCCCAAGGAAGCGTCACCTCATTTGTGTTCCACTCAGAATCGTAGAGGCATGATGAATGCGCATTTGACCTGTGACCTGAGGTTCAGCCGCTATACCATATACCTTCCTAGGCGAGTCTGGTACCGATTTACCCGACATCGGATTGGTGAAAGGCTTGCTTAGTCCGGGCGGGATCGATCGCTCGGTCGTGCGGATGTCAGTTGCGCCTCTTACTAATGCACCACGTTTTCCTGGGTATGCGTGAATCTCATGGGTTACCAACGTTCGTCCGAGACTGACTATAAATTCCATCTGGTCGATTCACGCACAGCTCATAAAGACTGCCTCTGACCCATTTGTCAGCCAGTAGTCGGCAAGGTCGCTCGGCTCGCGCCATGTTCGTTCCCATATGAAGGTCTCTTTTTGGAGCTGATTCGCATTAACCCATCAGCTCGGATCGGTAACTGAATTCGGTCAGGGTTAGCGATGTAAGGTCAAGTTGTGAGGGTTACTTTGTTAAGTGATCGGCGTTGAGCGGTCCCGTCGTGACGCGCCGTGCATTCTTCTTCGATTCAGAATCGTAGACCATGGTGAATGCATATTTGGCCTATACAATGACTTGCGGGGGCCAGCCGCTATACCAATATACAAATTAAATACGAAAAAATATAAAAGCTCGTTTCGTCCCTGAACATGTAGGAGCTAGTAAAGAAATATAAAGCCTCTCCCGGGACTCATCAGCATGTTAGGAGAGGCTTTATAAAGCATAATAGGGAAACAAATTATAAATTGAACTAACCTGCACTTCTCTTCTAAGAAGATAGGTCAGTGTTTTTACCTTCCCAGACAAGTCTGATAGCAATTTACCCGACCCCGGAGGAGTGGAAAGATTGGTTATCCCGGTCCGGGATCGATCGTCCGGACATATGGGTGGAAGTGGCGCTTCTTGCTACTGGATCTTTCATTTTTGAGGGCTTTCAAAAATAACGGAATTTTTCACAAAAATTGACGTTAAATGTAGATATCAATCGCGTCCTCGGTTGAAGACCAGTTTTTCGTCCAGGAGAAGATTAATGGGAATAGTCCACATGTAAATCACTGTACTGTGACTTTTTGTTTTCTTTCGGCTCGCATTGCCTTCCGCTAGAAAAACGCCGTCAGCGATGATATCTCTAGAGTCTCATGCGCAGTTCCGCTCCAGGTAGTCTCGCTCAACCATCTTTTCTTATCGAGGTTTTTCATTCCTCCGGGGTTCCCGGCCTGATTCGAGAAATTGATGTGATGCATCCGACGCGAGGATCATATTGTTATAAATTCTGGGGCTAGGTCGTTCTGTGGTGGAAATTGCCCCGATCGCTTCGAGGTTCAGTAAAAAATTGATCGGTTCCGAATTCGATTGACCTGACAGTCTGCCTTAGTTAATTTCCTGAATGGGTCGCTAAATTTGAGTAACGGAATGAGACAGGAACCGACAACTGAGATCGGACTTCTGAGGCTTTGTCAATTACAGTTTTCATTTAGACTTTATAGGCTTTTGAGAGTATTCAGAGACAAAATGGAGGAGAGATGCGCTCGTCTGATCTCTTCTTTTTCCTATTTTTTCAATTAAAAAATCTCGGAAATAATTCTTGCAGATGTTGCAGATGTTAAAGGAGTTGCCCTAACAGTCTATTCAATCAACAGGAAGGTTGTGCTCCCATCTTCGACAACTTCTGAAATAAATAAATAGATGAATAGGTAAATGAATGAATAAATGAAGAGATAAGTTGGCAAATAAACTTGGTCCTTCGCAAACTTCCCTCTGTAGATGTAGCGGAAGCACTGTCTTTTGTGAAGAGCATTTGACTTCCCAGGCGGTATTAGCATCGACGGTTTTCTAGGTTTTTTTTCCGCAAAAATATCGACTCATAAAAACCTAAAAAGCCATCGAGGCTAATACCGCCTGGGAAGTCGAATGCTCTTCACAAAAGACGGTGCTTCCACTACATCTACTGAGGAAAGTTTGTGAAGAACCAAATTTATTCACCAACTTATCTTCATTTATTCGTTCATTTACCTATTCATCTATTTATTTATTTCAAAAGTTGTCGAAGAGTGGAGCACAACCTTTCTGCTGACCAAATATCAGGACAACTCCTTTAACATCTGCACTCCTGAGGAATTATTGCCGAGATTTTCTTCCAATTGAGAAAATTTGAAAAAGGAGAATCCAAACTAGACCATCCCTCCTCCATTTTTCAAACTCGCACCTCGGGCCTAGCCGAGCCGTGAAAACCTAGCTGAAACGTCTCTTTGGTGAAAATCTCCCTAACCCTAGCATCAGCAGTGGATTAGTCTTTGTGATGTGATGGTAACCGATTACCCAACCTGACTCTGACCTTTTACCCCACAGAGTCGCTCATTTTACCCAGTTGCTGGTATACTTTTCAAACCGCATCGCTAAAGCACCCATCATCGCGGATGTGCTTGCGACTGCGAGTGCTTGTTTTGACGACTGCGGAGTGGGTAGGCGAGGGGAGCAATCAAATTTGATTTTCGAGTGTCGCGATTTCTTCTTCATATTTACCCCAGCGATCTTTCTGAGCGCGAAGATCGCGCGCCGATTTGCTTGGGGAGCTTCTCAGACGAGGAAAAGCCTAAAGAGGTTGGAAATGAATAACAAAAATGAAAGGTAAAGTAAGCGGTAAAGGTATCGGCGTTGATCGCTCCACCAAGGACGCGCCACGCACTCGACTTCCATTCAAATTCGTGGACACATGGTGAATGCGTGTTAGGCCTATACAATAACTTGTGGGGACCACCCGCTATATCGATTCAGTGTGTTCACCTTCCCAGACAACTCCGGTAGCAATTTACCCGACCACAAAGGATGGAAGGCTTGGTCACCCCCGGGGAATCGATCACTCTATCCGTGCGGGTTTCGGGAGCGACACTTACCACTGTAGCACGCGCGTCCTTGAACAATAAAAATAAAGCAAAAA
This sequence comes from Nippostrongylus brasiliensis, assembly GCA_030553155.1. NCBI lineage: Eukaryota > Metazoa > Nematoda > Chromadorea > Rhabditida > Heligmosomidae > Nippostrongylus > Nippostrongylus brasiliensis. The sequence continues at coordinate 47,368,624 of CP130735.1, forward strand.
TTTCCTCAAATAGTTGCTGATAGCTGTCTCTTCAGATCTGGACGGCTTTGAGAAGTCGGAACTCGACGAACAACTGGTGTCCGCTTCTGAAGGAGGACATTTTGTCATCAAACGGCCACCATTGATTGCGAACAATGACCCACTGTCGGGTGCCGAGTATTCGTGGTACAGGGACGATAGTCAGGTGAGTGCTCCGTTTCTATTTCTGTTTAAATTCGTTTTTGCTTTGTTTTTTTTGAATTTTTGACGTTCGTTTTCTATTTTCTTTGGCCGAATTCTTTCTTTTTGGCTTTTTTCACTGTCCGTCGGTTTATTTGGGCTAATGCCGATGGACGCGTCGGCTGATGGTTTGCGCTGCTGTCTCATTGACCCCGTCGTATTGACTGAATTGTTTAGCTCGCTCACCCGCCATCGACAGTGAGAAGGGATCGGCTCAGAGAGAACTGCGAAATATTTTTCGCTTTTGACAGTTGCTGATGAAAAAATGTTTTAGGTCGTTAAATTGGTCATAAAAATCGATGGGTTTCAGTAGTTCCCCAAATTTATGTATTTTTATTTGAAATTCCAACAGTGTTTGCGAAGTGTTAGGTGTTTTTGACTTGGTTTCATCTCTTGCCATTAATTTTGTTCCGACTTTTGTAAGAGTGATCAGGTGTGGCCTAATTGCCTAAGCATTTTTCCTTAGATGGCCAAGAAGGAACGCGCGGATAGAGTGGTTTCTTAGAAGGCAGTAATTGCAATTTTATTATAGTTTCCATTTTTTGAAGAGCAAGAATTTTTACTTGCTTGGAATGTTTGGTTTTACTTTTCTACTATTACTGTCGTTTCTGAATACTTTATTCTTTTCTATCCGTTTTTCTAGTGGGTGTTCCCCGACTACTTAATCGGTCTCTCATCCTTATGCCATTTCCAGAATTTTCAATCAAAGATTGATGCTCTGCGGGAACATCGTCTCGGTCTTCGCTTCCCTGGAATATCTTTTTCGCTGAACATGTCAAGGCTGAGTGCGAATCGAAAATTTAATTACAAAAGGATTTTCTCTCTCAATTTTTGTGTCTAATTCGTCGAAACTCAATTTGCAGCGACATAAATTTGCCTCATTTACATTTAAAGTTCATTATTAATGGCTGAGTAATTTTTATTTTTTTTTCGCAGTTACATTATTCGTCACGAAATCTATGAGGATTGGTCTTGCTAGGAGTCATCCGGCTACCAACCACCTGGCCTTGGGTATTAATCAACCCATATCCGTCTCCGCGCACATGATTGACATTTAGAGGAGGTCAGAGATGGTTTAGATTGCCATAACGGGGTACACCTTAATAATCGTTTCCGAGCATACCTTAGTTAATTAATTCTTTCATTAATTTTGATTTGTCGCTTTTTCCGTTAACCGCGAGAAAAATAAATCACTCAGCCATTAATAATGAACTTCGAATGTGAATGTGGCAGATTTTTATCGCTGCAAACTGAGTTTCGACGAATTGGTCACAAAAATCAATCTTCGATTAAGCATTCCGAAAATGGCATATGAATGATGTGGTCAACACCAATCCAGGTATACCCTTTGGTTAACCATGTGCTGAGAAAACCCGGCCGGCGTTCGTTCGAGCGTACGGAACACGTTTTGTTCGCGGTTGAGTGCGATTCGATGGATGACTTGTGGCGTCCCAGATTTCGAGGTAGCCGCGCTGGCGAACGAGACGTTCAAATTTCTCCCAATAAAAATGAAAATGATGCTCTTCTTTCTCAGTTCTGGCCTATAATTGTTGAGGAAATTTCACTCAAAAAGAACAACGGCGATGCGGTTTTTTCAAGGCCATCACACGCAACGGTCAGTCTGGATGACCACTAATTGTGTGGTATCGATTGGTAGGGCCGTTGGCTGTTGGGACATCGTGCTAATTGCTCGTCACAACCGGTAACCGGAACCATACCGTATAATTGTTACCGATTCGGAACACTGCGACGATACGATTCAAATCTCAGCTATTCAACAAGGGTAACAATATAGGTAAAGGTAAAGGTGCCGGCGTTGATCAGTCCCCTAAGGACGCGCTACCGTATTCGTGTTCCATTCAAGTCGTAGAGGCATAGTGAATGCGTATTTGGCCTATTCAATGACCTGCGGGGGCCAGCCGCTATACCAGGACCTAAATTCATGACGGGTATCGGCACAATATACCCGAGAATGAACCCCGGTCGGCGCCATTATTCGCATTCATGAACGCGCCGCGGAGTTTATTCAGGGGATATCGCTGGCCTATTCCACTCCACGGCGCGTTCATGAATGCGAATAATCGCGCCGACCGGGGTTCATTCTCGGGTATATTGTGCCGATACCCGTCATGAATTTAGGCCCAGGTCAGTGTCTTTACCTTCCCAAACAAGTCTGGTACCAATTTACCCGACCCCGGAGTGATGGAAGGCTTGGTTAGCCCGGGCCGGGGTCGATCGCTCGACCGTGCGGGTGTCAGCAGCGCCTCTTACCGCTGTACCACGCGGGCCCAGGTCCAACAATACTCCCGGGAGAGGGAGCACCTTACATCCCTGAAGTGGAATGAGACCACTTAACTCTCGCGAAATTCGAAAAATTCAGAAATTGATCCCCCGATTTCTAACCTCTTTCGGCCCAGCGGCATAACAGAAGAATCAGAGTTAGAAGTTCTAGTAAGGGAGAACTTGGAGAATCCTCCAACTCGAAGAAGCAAAAGAAGAACTCGCCGGCATCTAGGGGTTGGATGGACCTATCCATGGTTTAAGTTTCTCAGTTTCTCTGAAGACCGAAGAAATTTTAGTCAGTGGAAATTCTATAGAAACGTTTCCCCGAATGAAGCCGGTATACAGGGTGTCCCAAAAAATGAACCCACAATCAGGTCTAGAATCCGACGATTCGGACAGATGCATGGCGCAATCCTTACGTTTTGCACATTTTACATCCCTCTAAATTCTTTTCTTATGATTACATCACGGTTGGAAGAGTTTTTGTTTTTCAAACAGTGGTTACAATTATTGATCGATATTGATGTCATTCCATGATTAACCAAAACCTGCAGCAAATCGATAGTTTAGTGTCTCAGAGGTAACTCATAGCAGCGATACCACCTGTTTACGACCAAAGTAGAGCAAGCATATAACCCATACACTATCAATCAGGTTCGAAAATTCGAGGTCTCGGCCGAGTACATGGCACAATCCTCAACGAACATCAAAAAATTTTCTTTTTCCTTAGCTTTTATCCAAGCTATGATTCGTTTCGATTGGTTCACTTTCACCAAAGTTATGGCATTTCAAACAGTGGGTACATTTTTTTGGGACACCCTGTATTATGGTATAGTTGACCGAAGGGTCTGGAGCAGTGGTAAGAGGCGCTACTGACACCCGCACAGTCGAGCGATCGGTCCGGGCTAACCAAGCCTTCCATACATCCTGGGTCGATAAATTGGTACCGGACGTGCTTGGGAAGGTGAAGACACTGACGTGATAAAGCGGCTGGTTCCCACAAGTTATTCTATAGGCCAAACACGCATTCACCATAGTTCTACGATTTTGAATGGAAGACGAGTGCGTGGCGCGTCCTTGGTGGACTGATCAACGCCGACACCTTTACATTTATTTCATTTTAAACCCAACAAAATGAATTAGTATAGCTCTTGTGTCACGTTGACATCGAAATCGCTGAAAATCCTACGAAAAGGCCGCGTCCACTATTGTGCATTGTGTGGATGATAGTCGTCCTTCTTGTGTAAATAACCCGCACTGAAAAGGCGACACTGGCCGCTGAGGCTCGCCGTTATGAATGGATTCGTCCCAGCGGGAAGTCTTGGAACTCTCTCACCCTGTGTGAAAATGCAGCTGCTTTTTGTCTCACCAGACTTTGAACTGGGCGTCGGTAAAGGTAAAAGTTCTGGTTGGACCACTGAGTACGCGCCATGTAGTCATATTCCGTTCAGAAACGTTGACGGAGGATGAATGCTTGAATGCGTATTTGTTCTATAAAATGACTTGAGAGGGATAGTCGCTATACTAAGACAGCGCCTTCACCTTCCCAGACAAGTCTGGTACCAATTTACCCAGCTCCTACTGCTGGGAGTAGTTACCCTGTGTGAGGATTGATCGCTCGACCGACAGGGTGTCAGCAGCGCCTCTTACCAATTTACCACGCATTTACCCTCGAATTGATGACCAGTTTTTTCGTTATGTCACGTTTTTGAATGGACAGTCTCTGTCCTAGGAATTATCTTAGCTTATACGTAGCTTTATTTCAACAAGGAAAATAACAATAAAATTACAACTAAACAAGCAAAATACGTTCGGAGCTTTATCCTTAATTCTAGGATTAGATAATACCTAATGTCGGCTGACTAAATGGAGTCTATAGGAACTTTTTTATTTCTTACCACTGTAATATTTTGAGTATTCTTACCCTAACCTTTAACACTTATTCTTACGGTTATATTTTTTCTGCTTTTTTCGAATTAATCTCGATTCCCTTCTCTTTTCAACTGCTCTTATTTGTGATTCGAGTCGTCTCCAAGACAGGAAGCCTTTTTGCGGGCAGTTGATATGCCTGCACTTTTCTTGTTTCAAGTTGAAGTAGGGTTTTTTTCGACATGTGTTAGAGTAAGGTGTTGTACTGTTGTAAAAATCATAGATTTAGGTTGTGTTGGTTTGTAAAGGTCATCAAGTGATCTACAGTGGTCTCCTGAAGTTTAAGTGCTTCTATTTTCCAGGTCTTCTCCAACCGGACACACTACGTTACTTCTGAAGGAGATCTGGTCGTTGTCGATGTGACTCGCTCGTCGTTCGGCTCCTACAAGGTAAGATTTGGAGTTTTTTTTTGCAGCCGCAAAAGTTCTATAATGACAGAGCAATTGAGCTGAAGCCCTATCGGAATTCGCCGTAAAATGGTCGAAAAATCGGGAAAAATGCAGAAAAACGTGAAAATCGAAGAGGCAACAGAGAGCCGCTCGGCTCAGCAGCGCCTGCTAGTTCGCTCGCGGCGTCGCGTTTGTCGCTTGGTCGGAACGCGCCGCGACCGCTCGCGCGTGGCACAGCATGTTTTCGTCCGCGCTGTATGTGATTGTGGATCACGGATTTTAAGCGTCATACTAAAACTTCTCAAATACCGTACCCCTCTAAAATTAGCACTACATATGCTACAGTTGCGCGGTTGATTTTTCTTATATTTTGCTGTTTTTTCGAGTCACAATTTAATTCCGTCGTCCAGCGCCCAAGTCCTGGGGTGAGTAAACGCTGTCTTTCCATATGAAGGTGCTTAGCTCTGGTGGGTTTTTGTGTTTACCCGTTCCATTCTACCTGCTGTTTCTTTCAGAAGCCACTTTTCAAATTATGTTTCCATATCTGAAAGTATAGGTAACCAAGGGCCAGATTCATGAACGGGCGAGCGGTCTCCGAAACCGCGGCGCAGCCGGAATCAGACGGCAAAGTTGATGAAAGATTGCGTTTAACGTAGGAGGTTTAGGACAAGTAGACACTATTGCGCGCCGTTCGGGCTATATCTCGGGGTTTATCGGGGGTTTACCAGTGATGAATCTGGGCCCAGAAGTTGAATCCTAACCCATCACCTGTTCAGGTGGTTGCATCCGTCGAAGGACTGGGTGAAGCGGTGTCGAATGTGTTCACAGTTCAGCAGCTGGACAATCCTTTGTAAGCTCAGTTCCTTTTTTTTACTTTTTTTGCTCCAGTTTTTGCTTTTTTTTTGTTTTTTTTTTGTACCAAAGTACCAAGGTAAAAATTCTAGAGGCTCGGCGAACGGGCTGAGAATTGTCTACTTCTCTGAGGATCGAACTGTCTACCTTGCCGAATCGTCTCAAAAGCGAACGGAGTCGTTCGATTGTGTCGCGTCCTTGAAGTGCGTTCTACTGTAGCGGAATAGTCATTCTAGACTTCTGCCCCCTCTAGCTTCTTTTAGGAAGAGTCTAGAGAGGAAGAAAATTTTCAAGCGAAATTTGTAAAATTTTAATGGTCCACCTGCAGGGACGACGTCACAACCCGGTGGTTTCTCAATGGTGTAAGGATCACCGGTACGGAAAGTGGCGCAGAACTGTCGCAAAGTAACCGCCGATTAACCTTAACCGTACCCGGCGGCATTATTGGAAATGTATGTTTTTTGAAGTAAAAAATTCAATTTACCTCATAAATACCTTTACTATGTACCATAGATTCTTCTTCGTGGACTAACTAGTTAAATAGATTCTGATGATGGAGTTCCATTCTCTGAAAAAATATGTTTTTTTTTTCGTACAGGGATCGATTTTTTCTTAAGGGTCAGACCGAGCACAAACTGGAATGCAAAGTTGACGCTGCATCGGGTGCACTGTTCGATAGTAAGTCGTTGAAGATCCGAACCATAGGTATGTCTTTGAATTTTTTTTGGGTTTTTGTCTTTGGAATTTTTATTCCTTATCATTAAAAATTAGAAAAAATATTGACGTTTTTCCAGTTCGAAGTTTAGCGTTGCTTAGCGGCACCCAAGATTTATATGAAGCTTTTTTTAGTCAGGCTACGTTTCCAACTTTTCTCGAAATTTTCGACATTTTTATTAACTGCAAACTTTCTGATCGGCTTGTATTGTTCGGCCAACCTTGGATCCCTACGTTTGATCTAACTTTTAGCTTTTATTCACCTCGATTTGGCATTTCTCGTATAGTTTTTTTTTCTAATCGAATTGTCTGGTAAATTTTCGAAAATAAAGGATTCCCAAGTTAAAACGCCTATTTCGAAAACATTGTTGATTCTAAAGTTTTGTAAAAACATTGTAGAACCTTTCCACTACTCCAGAGCCACCGAAGTTGAGAGCTGCCCCGGACGAGAAAGTCGCTCCCATTGGGTCGCAGCTGAGCATTCCTTGTTCACCAAGGAAGCGTGCCGGTGTTTCGCCACGGATTCAGTGGTATTTCAATGGAAAGGAGGTGGGTTTGAGGAATTTTCTTTCTTTTAACCTCGTTTTTTGCTTCGTCATCTTTTTCTTTTTTTGCTATAGTGAGGCTTGGCTATAGGCAATGATATGACTCCGTTTATGTCCAATTTTTTCGCTTTCTTCCTCCTTTGTCGGTGACTACCTTTTTGGTATTCAGTCGTTAGTCCTTACCGAGCTTCGGGATTTTATTTCCTTTTTTTTCGTTTTTTTTTGTGCACCGTTACTAGCTCGAAATCTACGGAGTCCCGATGAGGTGTGTCAGACCCCATATAAACCCTCAGTATGCCCTTGATAGTCTTGAATTAACCTTTGATAAACTTTGGATAAATCCTTGACCTCGGTTTACGCTTTTGAATTCGTTTGGGGTATATTCCGAGGTTTATCATTCATGAATGTTGGAGAATGGGGGTACATGAGGTATGTACGCAGAGGTTGGTTACCAGCTGGGGATCCACAAATCATCGCCGTCCCGTTGGGGTGGGTTAGATCCCGAATAAGCCCTAAATATACCCCTAATAAGCACAGAATAAACCCCGCCTCTCAAGTCGATGGATCGCGGTTTGCGCTTTTGGGTTCATGTAGGGTATATTCCGAGGTTTTCCATTCTGGGACCTGGAGAACGGGGGTACATGAGGTATGCGCAGAGATTATTGGCTGATGAAACCAGTGTGCATATTACTGGCGAGTGCAATCATCACTAGTTATCCGCACTAATTGGTATCGGCGACACGGCGCGTCCGCACATAGTGGAGGCGATTCGTCCGTTCTCCCTCTAATACCACCACCGCCACCACCGTAACTAGGGAGTAGTAACATGACCCAATTCGACCATTGACCTGGAATTTCTCCGGCGTTACGCTTGAGGTCCCTCGTAACCAAATTCTTCAAGTTCTTAGATCGTAGACTCCCTCTCGAATGAGAATGTTGCAATGGAAATTGAGGGAGGAAGGGAGGAAGACGCTATTTTTTGTTTTTATCTGGAAGAAAACGTTCATCGGGAAGGAGATATTTCCGGAAAAGATTAAGCCACCATGAATCGCAGCGATGCGCATCGGTAAGGTGCCAAATAATGGACATGCCAAATTTTTTTCTGTTGGGAAGTAGAATTACATGAAGGGAGCAGAATATAAGCTCTATACGTTTAGAAATAATGGTTTTCCCTTTTTCTTTTGGAAATTTAAATTTTAATTCAAACTTTAAAAATTTTAAATTTTGAAAACTTCTACGATACGTGTGGCATCTGAATTTCGTATTTTTACAAAGGATGTTGTATAGTATTCTGAATACTGAAAGAAGAATGACTATTTTGGTCGTCTGAGTTCATTTCTGCTCTGGGAATTGTTTGTTCTTACAAATGCTTTGACTTTTAAAATTTCTACTTTTGTATATCGATCCCGGCCCGGGCTAACCAAGCCTTCAATCATTCTAGGGTAGGGTAGATTGGTACCAGTCTTGTCTGGAACGGTAAAAACACTGACTTGTGTAGTGGCTGGCTCCCGCAACTGATTGTATAGGCCAAGCTCGCGCTCACCATGCCTCTACGATTCTGACTGGAACACAAGTGCAAGGCGCATCCACAGGGGATTAGTCACACCTTTACCTTTACCTTATTTTTGTGGCGGAGTGTGCCACTCATTGTTTGAGTTTTTTCTCTCCAGTTCCCGCTGGATTTGCTCGTTTCCTTATCGGTCCTTCTTAAAATTTAGAAGCATGTGGAAATAAGCGGAACTTGACCATGCTTGTTAATTATATCCTGGCCTCTGTATTGTTGCACCAATTCAAGACCTATTTCCACTATTTTTAGGGTATTTTTCCTTTGTTTTTTGCGCTTGTTATGCTTCCGGTTTTGAGCTTCCGGCCAGCTAATTCCCATGTTTGTCTTCCTTCCATAGACATGTCCTTGAGCGTGTCGCGACGCTTTCCACTTCCAGTTTTCACTGAAACAACGGTGGTGAACACTGCGATCAGGCTAATAACAGCCGTCTCTGACCCTTCGGAGAACGGTGATGAGCGAATCAGATACGATTGTCATCGATGACTGATGAGAATTGGTGAGAATCGGCGGGAAAAGTGACAGTTGTCCGGTTTTTTTCATTTTTTTTGCTGTCAGTGTCAGTAGCGTGACACGGAAACAAATGTAGTTGTTTTGGGCGGAATTGGCTGGCCGCTTCGTGGCTATCCGGTTGGGTTTGTTTGACTAAGCCCAGCGAGGGGTTGCCGCTGACCTTCGATGGTGTCTTACGTCGAGCATCGTTATCGGTTTCCCATGCGACCTATGAGGTTTGTGTGGAAATATTACAGTGCCTAGGGTAGAATTTAACCCAAAAGTATAGAAAAAGGAGTTCTGATTCCATTCAATGGAAACTTGTGCTAATCTCCGCGGAAGTTAGGATTGCGTAATATGAACTAGAAGTGGTAGAGCCGACATTTTAAATGTTTCTCTTGAAACGCAAATTTTCCAATCACAAAAGAATTTTTTAGTTCCCAACCAATCAGTTTTCGTGGATGCTCTCAATTGTTGGGTGAAATATTGAAGTTTTTATAATCGAATTTATTTCTACTAGTCTTCACTTTATAGTATTAGTATCTACCAAAGTCCAATTTTCAGTGTTCGTCTCGTTTTGCACTTCTAAGCCGTTGTCCTAAGCGCCATAATTCATCAACAGCTTACAGTAAAACTAAGGCTCAAGTGCGTCAGCGTTGACCAGTCCCATAAGGATGCGCCACGCACTCGCCTTCCATTCAGAATCGTGGGGGCAACGTGAATTCGTAGATAGGTGGCCTATGCTGTGAATTGCGGGGTTGCCGTTTGGCAAATCAGTGCCTTCACCTTTCTAGACAGCATAGGTATCAATTCACCTTACCACGAAGGGGTTTGAGGTTTGATGAGCACGCGCGACGATCGATCGTTTAGTCGTTATTTGCGGACTGCGTGCGGTGAAGTTTTTGTACTTCCTGATCTACCATTGTCCGCTTTTGGTGCGGAAAATTTGCATAGGCTGTACTGGGGTCGAATGCATCGTTGCAAACATCGTTAGAGGCCTAATTTGTCTAGGAATGGAGTTGAAGCAATCAAACTCTATTGTGCTTTCTTTTTTGTCGAGATAATTGTGAATTGGCCCGTATTTGTTTTTTGTATTGAAAAAAGTGAAACCATTTTGTCACAGCAAGGCTCAAACGGAAACAAACTCTGATCGACGGGTTTGACAGCTCTTATTGGAAATTCTTCTAGCTATTTTTGTATAAATAGAATAATATAATGAATTTTGTGTACCATTTCTTCTTGGAGATACACAACTGAATAACAATTCTGACGCCGCTTGGTGCAGAAGCAAGAGGCGCTCTTGACACCCGCACGGTCGAGCGATCGGTCCTCGGCCGGGCTAGTCAAATCTTCCATCCCATGAAGATCGCGGGTAACATGGCACCGAAGGTTTCAGTGAAGGTGAAGGCACAGACCTGTGCAGTGACTGCCCTTATGTCATTGTATAGACCAAATATGCGTTCACACTGGCTCTACGATTCTGAATAGAAGAGTACATGGCGCGTCCTTGTGGGAGTGGTTAACGTAGACCACTTCGCGTTTACGTTTTCATAGTATTTTTGGTGGAGACCGATGATTTGAATCGATCATCAATATTCCTGGATTGGCCTCTTTCCACCTTTATCAGGCAGGGTCTGCCTGTAATCCGTTGAGAGCCGGGTGAATCCGTTCCAGGGTTAAATTGACGGCACAAATTCATCGAGGGCTTCACAAAAGGGGGTAATCGGCCGGTGGTCGATCCGGTGAAACGAATCCATTTGTCTCGCCCCGTAGGCGGCTATTTACTAATAATGGAATCGCGCAGCGGGTTCAGTAGATCGCGCCGTGCGGCTAATCCACTCCACCGACTCTCCATAAAAGGATTCGAAGGGCTCGCAGCTTTGTTCATATTAGTCCGAATAGGAAGTGAAGGCCGAGTGGTTGGCTGCAGGTCTAGAATGCCTAGAATGGACCCAGGGGAGATATTTCACAATATATATAGGGCCGGTGGTGCAGTGGTTAAAAGCGCCGCTTCCACCAGCACGGTTGAGCGATCGATCCCTTCGATTATTTATTTATTTATTTATTTATCTTGGTCTTGTTGTCTTCAAACCTAAGCGTGTGGTGTTTTTATGTGCATTGTACTACATTGGGCACGTGTGTAGAAGCCATTGAAGGCGCTATTTCTAGCCGCACAGTCGAGCGATCATTCCTCGCCTGGGCTAACCAAGCCTTCCATCTCTCTAAGGTATGGGTAAATTGGTACTAGACTAGTCTGGGAAGGTGATGACACTGAATAGTTGAGCCACAGTTCCCTGCATGCATAGGCCGGACCTTTTTTACCATACTTCTACGATTTTGGATGCAAGACAAGCGCATGGCGCGTCCTTAGCTCCTCAACACTGGTTATTTTTATTTTCTATCCATTTATTTATTATTGATTATCAAATAAACGAAGCTCGAACAGAAGACAAAAAATTGTATAATATGTGACTGAAGGAGATAAATAATGATAATAATGATATAAACATGCAAAATGCTTTTACATTTATTCTACTATTATAAAATATATTTTCAGGTTTCGAGTAAAGCGGGAAGATTGGTCGTGCGGGCTCTTTCTCACAAGGACTATGGTGTCTACCAGTGTGAGGCGTCGAACGAGGCCGGATCCACTATGAACACCATTTGGGTGAAGGAGGGTCAGGAGTCAGGTTAGGTTTTTTGTTTTAAAACATTTTCGTTTTTTGTGATTTTTGTTTTACATTTGTTGCCGTGCTTTTTGATTTATACCTAAGTGCAATGAAAGGGTTTGATGCTCTGATACTACTAGGTTATTAACAAAAAACGACACTCAGGCGGGATTCGAACCTGCGCCTGTGGCCTGGGCCTGGGCTCAATAAATAAATCACCAAATATACCCCAAATTGCGCGAAAATCCCGATTCATTAGGGCCGTCTAGGGTTTATTCAGGGTTTATCTGGGGTGCTGCACCACTACTCCAGCGAGCGCCAACTTTTCGTTTTCAATTTCGCTGGTCATCCCCGTTCTTCTTATAAATTTTTAGACCCAGAAGGTTTTTTTCGGCACTTATTCATGTCAGGCCCCTTTAGCGAGTTCGATCCCTGCCCAGATCGCGGTTTTGCGACGAACCTTTCATCATGGGAGCGCCACACCCCACTATTGTACATAGGGCGCGCGTGGTACAATGGTAAGGGTGGCTATTGACACCAGCACGGTCGAGCGATCGATCTCCGGCCGGGCTAACCAAACCTTCCAACCCTCCGGGGTCGGGTAAATTGGTCCTAGACTTGTCTGGGAAGGTAAGGACACTGATTTGGTATAGCGGCTGGCCCCACAAGTCATTCTATAGGAGCGTTCACCATGCCTCTATGATTTTGAAGTGACCACGAATACGGCGACGCATCCTTAGAGGACCTATCAAAGCCGATACCTTTACCTTCACCTTTACCTTTTATGAAACAGGATTTTGAGGCTTTTTGAAAGTTGGCCTTGGCGTATAGTCGCGCCAGTATGCCATATGGCAGTCCGGTTTCATGTCCTCTCCTTGAAAAAAGTCGCGGTTTCCGCAACTCAACCCGGGGGATGCAGAGAGCCGAGTGAAGTGCGCGTTTTGTTGCGGGATAATTGCGATGGTGGAGCGAATCGACCTTCGTATTCGATTCCCCCACTGGTTTTCGCGATTTATTCTTTGTAAAAGCTGGCTTGCGAGAAGCTTCTCATTACGGCGAGGTTTTTATAGGCGGCGGATCTGCTCTGGGGATAATTGCCTCGGGAAAAAACCGAGACCTGACTGAGCAATTTTAATAATTCCCTCCACAGAGTGGCCTGTAGCCGCAGCTTTTATAGGCAAATATTGCGCTGTTCAGGGAGGCTCTTTTTTGTGACCTAAAATAAAGATATCATTTGAAGTTTTTTTTGAAATATAAAGCTCAAGCAGTCAGTGCCAATCGGTCCCTCAAGAATGCGCCGTGCATAAGTCTTCCATGTAGAATCGTAGAGGCATGGTTATGCGTTTATGGACTTAGCTCCTTGTTCAGTGTTGGAGAAAAGGTAAAGGCGTTGCCGTTGATCAATTCCGAGCAATCAATTGTGGATGCGCCCTGCATTCGTGTTCGATTCAGAATCGTAGATGCATGGTTAATGCGTATTTACCCTATAGAAAGACTTGCGAGGCCAGCCGCTACACCAAGTTAGGGTCTTTACCTTACCAGACAAGTCTGATACAAATTTGCTCGACTTCGGAGGGATGGAGGACCTGGTTCGCTCGGGCGGGGACCGTCGACGTAAGCGAAACGGTGCACCATCCCAATACAGATCTATTCGCGGGATGATTGTGAGCTCTCCCTTCCTCTGGCCGGTGATGAATCGGCAGCCAAGCACGAATCTACCCAGAGTTTCCACTATGAGTCGAGTGCCATTGCAGAGTCCATTATCGACATTAAGATTTCTCAGGAGCATCACTATTGCACCTTTTTTGAGGTGTAACTCGTGAGGTGGCATGCCAGAGGGTGTCAGGCTATTGAGGTATTCCGTTGGCATGTGTAGTTGGTCGACATTCCCATCCAGAATAGCCTCATCAACGCTTTTGTAAAGGCGCTCATGTTGAGCGCTTACAACATTGAGTCGTCTTAAGGCGTCGGCATTTATGGCATGCACATGCGTATTCTTCGGAGCTAATATAGCTTTTTCTGCGATATCGTACACACTCTCGGGTTCCATGGTGGCTCCGAACACCGATGTGACAATGTCTCCGTCACAAATTCGTTCCTGTGGCAGCACAACTTGGTCGTTTTCATCGTTCGCCTCACCGCTGCCGATCTTGAGAAGAAATTGTCGCCAGTCCTCTCCGGCTTCTCGGGCACGCATGTTTGCCGTGAGGGAGTGCTTCTCGAAAAGCTGCCAAAGTGAGGAACGGCTTACACACGCCTCCACGGTTTCCTCCCTTCCTCCATGTTTCACGATGGGTAAGGTCTGGCGGAAATCTCCACCGACAACAATGAGTTTGCCACCGAAAGGAGCACCATTCTGCATCAAGTCGCGAAGAAGGGCATCCACCGCTTCAAAAGCAAACTTAGACGCCATGGAAATTTCATCCCATATTATGACATCAGTGTCTATCAAAATCCTCGCCTCCCTTTGTTGTCTTTTCATCGACGACGATTTATTTTCGTCCGCTACAATGAGTTTGAATGCAGAGTTCACGGTCCGTCCTCTAGGTAAAAGATTTGCAGCAATGCCGGTCCAGGCCACACACAACACTTTCAGGCGTCTTCCTACAGCAATATTGTATATTGTGTTGTACAGATATGTTTTTCCTGAACCTCCAGGGCCGTCAATGAAGAAACAGCGGTTGGTCCGTCTATGTACCGCGGTGAGAATGTCGTCTGCCGCCAATTTCTGTCCGTCGTTGAGAGTCGCATACAGAACTGCTCCTTCTGCTGCATGTGCCTCGAAGTCTACCGGTGCTTCGGGAATCTCAGGTCGCTCTTCAGAAGGGGGTTCAATGAAATCGCTGAGATGTTTTCCCAAGTCCTCCACGCGGTCAGCAACATCAAAATAAGCGTACACAATGGATTGCTCAGTCGTAAACCCTCGTTGGACGAAATCTTCGGCCATTGCTTGTGAAAACTCATCCCAGAGTGCGTTGGCATTGCTTATTTCACAGTAGCACAACAGGCTGGCAAAGAAACCTCTTAGCACCGATGGCATCTGGAAGTGAGCTGCCTCCCTAAGGCTTTCTCTGAAACAGTTGTCGTCGTCAAGAAGTCCGGCTGCTTTCGCCGCATCTAAAAACTTCTCATAAAGAACGCCATCAATTCTTCTCAAATTCTCGAAAGAAGTTGAGCCTTTTATGTTGAGAAGCAAAATACGCAGTGCGTATCTTTCGGTGTCCATTGGAGAGACAGTAGCCATTCTTCCCACCGTTGGCTTTCCTCCTCTTCCTCTAGGCTTCCATTCCTTGTTTCTGAACGTAAAGTGGTTTGGAATTTCGCTGTAGTACAGTTCCTTGGGATCTACGGGGAACTGTTCAGTCGCTGATGTCGAAGGTTCTGAAACTCTTCCGCTCCTTTCGTTCAATTTGAAGTACGCAGTTAGTGTGGAGTCTGTGAGTGCTGCTTGAGCCAAAGCGACTTCCTCTCCACCTTCCTCGAACACAACCGTTTGTAGATTTGGAAGGTGCACCGCCAAACGAACCACACTGTGAGAAGAATCGTCTAAATCATAGCCGAATATTCGATGAGCAGCTTCGGGTGGGCAAACATAGCGAGCGTTTCGATCGCTCGACCATGCGAGTGTCAGCAGCTCTCTTACCACTGTGCCGAGTGAGGAAAGAAGAACACTGGGAAATCTGAAATTCTTTCAAACCGTTTAATAAGGGTAGGAAAAGGAATTAAAAAAGTCGGTAATCGTAAAAGGTAAAGGTGGCGGTGTTGATCAGTCCACTGAGGACGCGCCGCCGCTTTCGTGTTCCATTCACGTCGTAGAGGTATGGTGAATGCGTATTTGGCATATACAATGACCTGCGGGGGCCAGCCGCTATACCAGGTCAGTGTACTTACCTTCCCAGACAAGTCTGGTACCAATTTACCCGACCCCGGTGGGATGGAAGGCTTGGTTGGCCCGGGCGGGTATCGATCGTTCTACCGTGCGGGTGTCAGCAGCGCCTCTTGCCACTGTACCACGCGGGCTCCTACCGTTTAATATGAAATACATATTGATGAAAGAGAGAAAAGCTGTTGGAAGTACGGAATGTGAAACTATGGTTGTTTTTTAATGACCGGATGTTCTTCATCTTGTGACGAATGTCTAGAAGGCATCGAAAGCAGGTGTCTCGTAGGGGATCTGCCTTGGCATACATCTGGATAAGGTGTAATAATTGTGGTCCGTTATCCACTTATTGCGTGCGGATTGGGACGAGTTAAGTAGGGGTTGACAAAGCGGATTGGTGACAACGAGCGAGGCGGCCAGCCGAGTCGAATGTCACAGATATGTCAACCACCTTTCCCTCTTCCACCTATTTTGGTTGGTAGGAGAGGTAAAGGCAAAGTGTCAGTGTTGTCCAGCCCCATGAGGACACGCCGTGCATTCGTCTTCCATTCGGAATCGTAGAAACATGGTGGATTCGTATTTGGCTTACGCATTAAATGACATGATGGAACCAGCCTTCTACCAAGTCTGTGCCTCCGACTTCCGAGGGAGGTCTGGCACCAATTTACCTGACCTTGGAGAGATGGAAGGCTTGACTACCTTTGGCTTGGATAGCCTGGACGAGGGTCGATTGTTCGATCCTCGCCCAGGCTATGAGATTGAAAATAGCGCCTCTTACTACTCAATGAGAACGTGCAACAGAAGTAAGAGACCTTATTCTCACCCTCACGGTCAAGGGATTGACTCTCACCCTGGCCAAACAAGCCTTCCATCCCAGTTGGGTGAATTTTCACCAGATTTGTCTGATAAAGTAAAGCCATTAACTTGGGATAGCGGCTGGCTTCCACAAGTCTTTGCATAGGCGAAGTACGCATTCACCATGCCTCTACGATTCTAAATGGAGGACGAGGGCATGGCGCGTCCTTAGGGAACTTTTCAACCACGACTACATTGTCTTTAAGCTTTTTCCCACGTAGCCGCATGAGCCCATATGTCATGTAAACATAATAAAGACCAAGATTCAGAATTGAAGTCGAGTGTGTGGCGCATTCCGGGTTGATTGATCATCGATACTGTTAATTTATTAGGTTGTTGCAAAAGTAATTTCCGTTTCGGGATATGTTAAAATAGACAACTAATTTTCGTGGGGATTTACCAGCTCCAATAAAACTGTAACTACTATAAGGTAGATTTTTTTCTCCTGTTTCAGAATTTATCTTCAAATTTCACCTATCTTCATCGTTGGCATTATTATAGGGGTCCGAATAAACGATGAACAGACGCGACTTTCGAGTGCTTATGCTGTATGAGTTCAAGCTCGGACATTCTGTAGCCGAGGCAGCACGCAATATTGGCACTGCATTCGGGATAGAATCGCCTTCCGAACGCACAGTACGGCTTTGGTTCGGAAAGTATACCTTCGGAGATTTTAACATCGAAAACAAGACCAAGCCTGGTCGGAGGACGTCGCTTGACGATGGGATTTTGAGAGCAGCCGGACACAACTGTCAGGCAGCTAGCGACAGATATGAGTGTCCATTCTGCCACGGTAGCAAGACATCTAGATTGGATCGGCATGGTGAAGAAGAAGTAGAAGTGGATACCCTACGAAGTGACCTACGAGCAGCGCCTCACCCGATTCAACAGCTGCTCCAACCTTCTCGTCCGTCTGGAAAACGATCCGTTCTTGCACCGTTTAATAACTGTGGATGAGAAGTGGGTCATGTACGATAAGAGGAAGAGGAGATATGTCTGGGTGGATAAGGATTGCCCACCAACAAGCTTTCCAAAGCCGGATCTCCACGCTAAGAGAGCTCTGCTTACTGTCTGGTGGTTTAGCAAAGATTTGATCCAGTACAGAATCCTCCAACCTGGTCAGACAATTACAGCAGAAACGTACTGTTGTGATTTGGTAGTAATGTTGGAAAAGCTGCGAAAAATGTGGCCGGCCGTCATGAATAGAAAGGGGCCCGTTATACTTCAGGACAACGCTCGGCCTCATTCTTCGAAAGTCACCCGGCAAAAATTAAAGGAGTTGGCCATCGAGGTTCTCCCTCATCCTCCTTATTCATCAGACCTCTCCCCAACTGATCATCACTTTTTCCGGGCTTTAGAGGGGCACCTGCGGCAGCAGCAATTTGATATTCTTGACCACCTCGAATCAGAGCTCCGTCAGTTTTTTGATTCCTGTGATGTCAGTTTCTTTCATAAAGACATATACTCGTTGAAGAATCGTTGGGCAAGATGTGTAGAATCGAATAGTTTTTATTTCGATGAATAAAGCTGTGTTTAGGCCGAGATATGATAGTTTGAAGATAGACGTCCGTTTCGGAAATTACTTTTGCAACAACCTAATATTTATTTGTATACTAGCTGCGCAAATAGGTGCTTACGTTGAATGTGGTCAGGAGGACAAATTACCCTCACAGCATCAGAAAACAAGAAACTAAAACGAAATGGAGAAACCTCAGATTTTTTGTGGGACAGTTAGAATTTTGTTTGAAATGTGAGGATTTTTAGATTAATAAATAAATCTTTATAATTACAGGGCCTTTTCGAAGCGATGAAGAAATCAGTTCTCGGGAGGATGCGATCTCCACCGACAGCGGCGGTTTCGGCGCTCCAGTGATCTCCATTCCACCGAAGGATGTTTCGTTTGCTGTCGGCTCGGCCACTTTGAATCTCAGCTGTGTGGTGTCTGGACCGCCGGCGACTACAGTCCTATGGCGATTCAATGGTAGGCAATTTCCCCGGTGAAATAGAGGTTATAAGAGCCGTTGCTCTTCCGCGATTTCTTCCACAAAGCCGTCTGTCTTCGCCGCGCCGTCGAAGCTCTAATATTTGTGAAACCTGATCGTTGTCAGACAGATATTCCGACGACGATACATGAAAGGATGGCGGCGGGATGGCCACAAATTTGGCAAATAAGAATTTCGAGTACGATATGTAAATGCGAACATCCACTTCCGCTATACGAAACAGGGCCCAGATTCATCATTGGTAAACCCCCGATAAACCCCGAGATATAGACCGAACGGCGCCCACCTTTGTCTTGCCCTAAACTTTTTGTGCTGAACGGAATCTCTCATCGACTCTGCCGCCTGGTTCTGGCTGCGCCGCGGTTTCGGAGACCGCTCGTCTGTTCGTGAATCTGGGCCCAGGGGAGTTGGCATACCCGGCTTGGTGAGACGAAGGGTTCAGCGAGATCTGGGTATCGCCGATACTTTTGCCATTGTTTCCCCTTTTCATGGCTTTCCTCTTCCTGTCTCCTTCTTTTCACTTTCTCTTCATCCTCTTTCGAGTTCCTTCTATACTCTCTCAAAAAAAAACCTAGATAGATAGATATCCAAACATTTTATTATTAGTCAAACTGATTGCTGACGACGTCGCTTACAGACTTTTTTGGATCTTTTGGAATTTTTAGAAAAGCTAAAAAAAACTTTTTTCATAATTGAAGTTTGTTCTCAACCTTTCCTGCGCCTCACAGAAGTCTGATTTTTTTTACCATCGGTAATTTTATTAATCAGCGTCCAGCTCTTACAATTAGTTCACTCACTGTCCAATTGCATTCGTTGGAGATCTTGATAATTTCTCTGCTCCTGTACCTTAATTTTTGATAGATGATATCTCGGGTATATATTAACCCAGAAATCCTTGAACATGACGAAGAAGCGAGAAGTTTCAAGTGCCGAAAGCATCTCCATTACCAGTTTTTTTTTCAGCTGAGACCAATTATGTGGTGGGACATAGCGCTGCTGGTAAATTGTTCCTTGAGTGGTTTTCTTCCTGTGAGCCAGTTTGAACAATAACAATAGCTCTTCAAGCTCCTCAAATACGACACCAAATATTAGTAGACTGGTCCGTTTTTCTACTTCTGCTTCTTTCTTTCCGCTTTTCGTATCCTTTCTTTTTATCCTTTTCTTCTTTCCTCTCTCTCTGGAGCTTATAATACATACTTCCGTCATTTTTCTGCAGTTTTTTTTTGGTGGATGAGGCAGTTCTGTTGAGAAATTCGGAAGAAAACAGGTCGAATGAGGCAGTTTTGTCGAGAAAATCATAATGAAATAGTGCCTTTTGCTGCGTAACTTTGTAGTTTTAAGACTTTTCATGCTCGGATAAGGAGATAAATTGATAAAAATTGAAGATTGGAAATGGAGCTAGCCATGACCCGTTGCATATACTGGCGTATTTGAGCAAGGCATCAGCCTCCCGCGCGAAGCTGCTGATTATAAATGGTTTTGAATGTTTGTCTAATCAAATGCTGATAATCTGATAAAGAATCAACCTGTGGAGGTTAAAAGAAGTCCAAGTTGCTTTGCATTTTCATAAAATTGAAAGAAAAGTCAAAAAATAAAGTATCGAAAAACTTGGTGTCTACTATACCCTTTTACCCTTTCATTTGACTACTGTTTTTTGGAGAACTCAAAAGTTAAGCTATCCTCAACTGAATTTTAACACTTGAACTAATTTTTCCTATTTTTTGCTATTGAAAGCATCTTTTAGACGTCGACATCACCGCCGACTCGACAAAGTACGATGTGAGCCCAGAT
Source organism: Nippostrongylus brasiliensis (assembly GCA_030553155.1). Taxonomy (NCBI): domain Eukaryota; kingdom Metazoa; phylum Nematoda; class Chromadorea; order Rhabditida; family Heligmosomidae; genus Nippostrongylus; species Nippostrongylus brasiliensis. The sequence goes on from CP130735.1 coordinate 47,388,809, forward strand.
GGCCTGGTGATTCACGATTTGAAAAAATCGGACAGTGGAAGTTACAGCTGCATAGCGAAGAACAGCTTCGGAATGACCAGCGCCACAGCCAGAGTGACGTCCACAGGTGGGTTAGGTTAAGGTTAACCTAAGTGTCAAGATGTATGGTTGGCTGGGTAATATTTGGAGTCTTTAGGTTCAAATCTGATCGAATATGGGCCGACGAATCAGAGCGTGGTGATCGGTACGAATATTGTGATTCCGTGTGAAGTTAGTGCTGATTATCAGGATAACGCTCATCTGATGTGGTTTGTGAATGTGAGTTCTTTTCAATTCTTCATTTTCACTCGCAAATTAAAAAAATGAAAAAGAAATGGGCGGTTGGTGAAGTATGAATTAGAGGTGGAGATAGAAGGTATCAAAGAGAGAGAGCAAGAAAGAGAGAGGAGAATTCGAGCTGTTTCGTTAGATTTTCATATTGTCTAGAATTGGGCTTTCTCCATCCTCAGATTTTCTACAGTTAGGCTTACCAGCCCTAGAGTCTTTTCGCAATTTGAGTTCGGTCTATTACATTTTTCTTTTTTTGCTTTTTTTCTATCCTCTGAGCTGTCCGGTGACTGTTATTGGTTAAACTATAGCAAGAATAAACAACGGAGTAGGCGGTAGAGAATGAGTAAAAGAAAGAGAAGGAAAGTATTTGTAGAGAAAGCAAAAAAGTGAAGAGGAAATTTGGGAATACGCGACGAAAGAGAAGGAGAGGGCAGAGAATGAGTAGGGACCGAAAGAATAACAGAGAGTGCCGCTCGCAGAAGCCGAAATTGAATTTCATCGAAAAGATCGGAATGTAACTGATAAGAAAAAGATTAATTAATGGTAAAACGACCAGAAAAAATAAAATAGAAAAATGACCAAGCCTATAATTTTGCTCTTTTCGAGCGTTTAACCTTGACTGAGAGGATTATTTTTGGCGTCAGACTGGTTCTTTTTCTCAGGACGAGCCGGTTCCGGCGACAGGAAACCCAAATCTTCGACTGAGCCGGGACAAGAAAGGCGGCCTCCTCATTCAACAAGTCGGACCCGACAGTATTGGAGAGTATCGATGCACAGTAACTGCCGACGGACGGGAGGAGAGCGCATCGGCTTACCTAAAGATTATCGGTACTCTTCATTTTATTTTTTGAAACTTGTTATTAAGGGCACGCTTGGTTCAACGGTAAAAGGCCCTACTGACTTCCGCACGGTCGAGCGATCGATCCCGAACCGAGCTAGACAATCTTTCCACTACTCCGGGGTCGGGTAGATTAGTATCAGACTTGTCTGGGAAGGTAAAGACACTGACTTGGTATAGCAGCTGCCCCCGCAAGTCATTGTATAGGCTAAATACGCATTCACCATGCCTCTACGATCCTTAACCGAAGATTAATGCACGGCGCGTTCTTAGGGGACTAATCAATGCCGGCTACTTTATCTTTATCCTAACCTAATTCTCTGGGAGAATTTTGTTGAATTGTTTTCATCGAACTCACTTAAACCCCTTAGTCAATTTTTGGAGAATTAAGAAAAAATTAAATTTCAGAAAGACCACAAATGCCGACGTTTGTCCGTGCCGAACTCATCAACACGACTCTACCGGCGAAAATACGTGTCTCATGGGTAGAGGGTTTCGATGGAAATTCTCCGATTATCAAGTGGGTGGAGGAATTGATAAGATTTTTATTGATTTCTGTTCAGTTTTCTCAGTACTTTTTTCTCAATTTGTTTGAACTTTCTAGAAAAATTAATTTTTTCCCATTTTAAGGCACTCTGTCGATATGCGGACGCTAGGGCCAACTCAGTTATGGAGCGATTGGGAAACAGTGGTTGATAATGTGCCGACTGAGGTGAGTGATTAGTTCATTTTTAATGTTTTTAATTTTTAACCATATTTTTTGTCTACGTTTTTACGCCAATTCTCCAGTTTTCTTCAAGTTCTATGATCTTTTTGCTGTTTTGGTTTTTTTATTCAATGCTATCCTTTTCTTTGAGATCGGATTTTGACTCAAATCGAACAAGGCTAATTATTGGTCCTGATTTAGTGACTAGCAACTCATATTTTGATTTTCTCCTTTTATTTTTTCTTAAATTTGCTGATATTTACTTTTTATTCTTCTTCTAGGAGTGCTGCTCAGTGCTGGTGGATAATCTTCGCCCGTCGGTAACGGCCGAGTTCAGAGTGATCGCTTCGAATCGTTACGGTTCAGGAAAACCTTCGTTGCCTTCTGGTCAGTTTTCGTCTACAGAACTAGAAAAAATATTAGAAAAATGGAGTAAAATAGAAATTTCAAGTAAATCAAGGAAGTGCTCCCTTTGTCGCATTTTATACAGTTTTCTTCATTTTGATTTTCTAACGTGGAATTATTCTGTCACTCGTTAGAAATGTCTAAATTCGACTTAGTTTCGCATCTTTTCGAGTTATTTGCTTTGGGAAGAGTGGAATCTAAAGGACTATTCATACTTGGCAGCAAAGCAGTGCCGCAGCTGTACAAGATTTCCTTTGAAAATCAGGTACTCAGAGATCCTGGCCCTTTTTCTCTCTTTGTGTCCGGGTTCATAGTCACGATAAGCCCAGATTCAACTTAGGAGGCTTTTCATTTCTTCAAAATTTTCCTATATTTAAACCTTGGTGCAAACCGCTAAGTCGCGTCCTCTGCGTCTCTGACCTCTCCCAGCAACACTTTGCGGCCGAATATGAATGAGCCGTAAGAACGGCAAAAAACGGTCTTTGAAATAAATGGGCGGTACAACTGTGGCCCGCGCAGTAGCCGTTAAAAATATGATCGATCGTTTGTTGAATATTTAATATTGTATTTATTTATTTATTATTGATTGATTAGGAAACGTCACGATGCCACAGCAGCCACCAGCTGCGGCGCCAAGAAACGTGGCCGCATCGGCCCGATCATCGAACAGTATCATTGTCCAGTGGCAGCAACCGCAAGAGGAACAGTGGAGCGGAGATATTCTTGGGTATATAGTTAGGTAAGTGTCTATGTCTCTTGAGTAGCTGCTCTTGATTAGCGGATTCATCATCGACAGATCCGCTGGTAACCCTGGGAGATTCCATTCCACGGTGAGTCTGGGAACGAGAAAACAACGAGTCAAAAATACAAGAAACAAAAGTCAAACAGAAAAAGTAAAAGAAAAGAAATTTCACTGATACAAGTCTCTAAAGTGATTTTTCTCTTTTTTTACCCAAAATGATTCCTGGAATCCACTTAACATTCTAAATTTGCTACATTTTGAAGAATTTGAGAAATTTCCATTTGGCTAAGAACAATTTGAAACGAATTTTTTCGAACTCATACGTTACAAGACTTTTCTAGATCTTTCCGTCTGACTGAAAATTTGTTTAAAAATTGTGAGATTTGTATTATTTTTATGCTTGTAATATGATTTACATATTTTTTAAAATTTGTAACGTGGCGTAGACCGACGAATTCTCTGAATATTGTTTTTTTTTCTGAGTTTTTCAAGGATTTCGAAGAGAATGCACTTGGTTTGATCCATTTGATCGCTCCAGACCCTTGCATAGTGAAGAATCATCAAAAATTATAAACGAAAAAACAAAATTTAAAAAAAAATTATAGATTTTTTATTCATATACGTTTAGATATCGGCTAGCCGGCTATACTCTTCCGTGGATCGAGAAGAACGTTACGACGAAGGATGCGCGAAATACGGTAGGTCATAAGGTTTCTCTGTAAGAATTTTTGATTTCATTTCCTATTGTGTTTTTTCGAGTTTTTCGAGGATTTCAAAGAGAATGCACTAGCTTTGGTCCATTTGATCGCTCCAATCCCATGCATAGTGAAAAATTGTCAAAAACTGGTAAACGAAAAAATAAAAATACTAATTCTCGTTTATAGACCGCTATACAAAAAGCGGCAAAAAGCAGAACAGTTTCATTTCCTACTATTCTGTCTTTATGGAATGAAATGATCTCTGACTACTCCTTCATTTTCTTGATTACATTCTGTGTTCTGTGGGCAGTTCATGCTCAAATTTGGTGGCTGCACAATTTACTTGTATATCATGTATTTCGTCCCTTTCTATTTCATTCCATATTTGTTTGGCTGTTTTTTGATTTTTTTGAAATTTCCTTTCAAGTCATCGATCAGCTTTGCAGTTGGTACGGACCACACTTTTGAGATGTTGTTTCGTTTTCATTTTCACAGATTTTTGACTCTTTCCTAGCCTCCTTTTCTAGGTAACTGAATTAACATTTGAGCTGAGAATTTGAATTTGTTTTCGTGAAACCTAGCGTTAAATTATGCATACAGTTCGGGACGATATTATCTGAACACCTGCCGTCCGATATTTCAAAACGGCTGGTCGTCCTGCGGCTGGGTTTGGGTAATGAATTGGGTATGCGATGGCGACAACGCTTTTATTGCCGGGGTCGGGTTCCCCTCAATTTCACCGTGATAAAGGAAAATTCGTCGCAAAATTCGAAAAATCAAATGTTGTTAGGGTTTCACGGAACCGTAGTACTTTAGGCACAGATTCTGTTTGTTCGTTACCGAAGATGGGTTGGACTTTTTCATTAATTTTTACTCATCCTTGAGAAACAGCTCAGAAATCACAAAAAGCAGAGAAAAACACGATTGCTATTCAAATTCTAACAAAAGAAAACTAACTGAAAAAATAAGAGAAACGGTTTTCTCGCTAAAGAAATTAGCTTGAATTCTATTTTTGGTTTCATTGTGCTTTACATGAACGATTAGGCGCTCCAATCCATATTTATTTGGCTGTCTTTGAAATTTTTTTTTGGAATTTCTCGTCAAGTCACCAATCAGATTTTTAGTTGGGACCACATTTTCAAGATTGTTTGTCTATATTTTCATAGATTCTTTTTGATCACCCTTCTCTTTCCTAGCCTCCTCGTCTAGGTAACTGATTTAACATTTGAGGTCCAAAAGAAAGAAAGCTCTACCAAAGAAAATTTATGCGTGCTTCGGTGTATTTCACAAAAATCAACAATCTGAAATCATAAGCAACCTGAACAACACTTCCTCTAACAGTTTTCACCTTATTTTTTACCTTTCTTTTCCTAAATTTCTTTCATTTTTACTCCTTAGCCAAGTTTTCTAGTTGTTATTCTGTTTGTGGTGTTGTTCGCGGTTTCTATTTACCTAGCGCCTATGTTTACCATCGTCGAAGGTATGTTGTCATTCAGGCGATCGACCAGCTGATCACATGGAGGGAATACGAGATTCAGGTGGCCGCGTACAACCATAGAGGATTGGGTGTCTTCAGCAAGAGTATCGACGTGACCACCGCCGAAGGAGGTAATTTGACCTGCGGTCCCGCAACGAATTGCTAAAGTACAATCGAAATGAAGCACGGGGCACTATTTTAGTGCTATTTCTAAACAAAAATTCAATTAAATAATCTTATTTCTACACCGTACAAGATCTACTCATCATTAAACAAAGTTATTGAACAAATAGAATATTACAATAGGACGGGAGGGATGAGATTTGGACCACCGCTTGTGGTAGCAGCGTATTTTTTTCCGTTTTGTGTAATTACTGGGCCGGTGGTAAGAGGCGCTCCTGACTTCCGCATGATCGAGCGATCGATCCCATCACGGTTCGGGTTAACTAAGCCTTCCATCTCTTCGAGGTCGGGTAAATTCGTATCAGACTTGTCTGGGAAGGTAAAGACACTGACTTGGTATAGCGGCCACCCCCGCAAGTCATTTGACAGGACAAAAATATGCATTCACCATTCCTCTACGATTCTGAGTGGAATATGAATGCGTGGCGCGACTTTAGGGGACTGATCAACGCCGATACCTGTACCATTACATTTTACCTTTGTGCGGCTTATACATCGAACGTGGACAGAATCAATATAGCGATGATAACTAGATATATGTCTAAATTTAATGATTAATAATTTATTTTTTTTCAATTAAATTAAATTTTGATTGCAATTTTATTCAGCTCAGCTGTTCTCTTTCCAGTTCCCACTCAGGCTCCAAAAAATGTAATCGCAAACGTATTGAATTCGACGGCCGTCGAGGTAACCTTTACCGCTCCGGACCAGCAACGAATACCCGGGGTAAACTTGGGATACAAGGTGAGTGCCCAGATTTTTTCTACAGATTCTTCTGGCCAGGATTTTTGTCTGTAAAAAATTGCTTTCAGGTGGAGTTCTGGAAAGGAACACCTCAACACGGCAAGCTTCACCGTCAGGTGCTTGTCGATCCGACGTCGGTTGATCTGAAAATTCTCGTGAATGATCTTGAAAAATACGGTAATTTTAAGATTTTAAGTAGTTCTAAAAATTTTCAAGAGGAGTTAGATATTTATTTAAAGAAAAAGCTTGTTAAGGGCATTACAACCTGACAGTATTGTGCTATACCTCTCCCGGTGATGGTCCCCGAAACAATCCCGTTCTGGTGGTGACCGAAGAGGACACCCCTGGCCCAGTTAGTGGGCTGAGTATCGCCGAGGTAAGTTTTTACCCACCTTTACTTTGGGTTTATAGCTGAATCATGTGATTAAGGTGATGTTCGACGGAGCTGTGGTGGTATGGGACATACCAGAGTTCCCAAATGGAGTGATCACCCGTTTTGTGGTATGTTTTGTTGAATTTCAACATTTTTTCAGTTTTTTGAACAGTGTAGAGGTAAGAGGCGCGAATACCGGCTGCATGGTCTAGCGATCGATCTCCGTTTACCTGACCAAGCATTTCACTCCCTGTGGTCGGGTGAATTTATACCACATTTGTTTGGTAAGGTCAAAATAGCGACTTGTACAGTGACAGGCCCCAGCCAGTCGTTATGTAGGCCAAATGCGCACTCTCCACGACTCTACGATTCCGAGTGGAGTGCGAGTGCATGGCGCGTCCTCAGGGAGCTGATCAAGGTCAACCAGCCCAGATTTTCAAAATAATTTGGTTTTTTTCAGTTGCGATACTGGAATAGCAGATCGCCGGACGACAAAAGTGTGATGGAGTTCGACGGATCGCAGCGAAACGCCACAATTACCGGCTTAACACCGTCCACCCATTACACTGTAGGAATTCAGAGCTCTTCGAGGGGAATCTGTATTGATTGATTGATTGATTTGAAATTCTGTCGAGTTTCTCCGAACTCGAAACAAATTTTGAAGGTTGACGTGATGGCATCGACGGTGAAAGGCGACGGACCTCGAGAAGAGACGAAGTTCGAGTCTGGTGTCCCTCCAGGTAAAATTTCATGATTTGGCACTTTCATTTAAGATTTTCTCTCTAATAATTACATACACTGTTATTGTCAATGGCTTTCCAATTTTTGAATGTTCCTTCTGCGAAATTCCTGAAGAAAAAAAAGTCACCGGATCCCGTCTAGAGCGACTTTTTTCGTTAGATAAGTGGATATCGAGAAAGGTTTGCAACTTTCACATTTTTTTAAAAATTTTCTAAATTTTAGAACTTCCCGGTCGGCCGAGCTCACTGACCCTGGCCGATATCCGAGCCAGGTCGGTGCTGTTGAACTTTGTGCCGGGTTTCGACGGACACACGGCGATTCGTCAGTGGATTGTCGAGGCGAAGGTGGCCGACTCGAGTGTGTTCCAGATCATTTATAATGTTAGGTGAGTGACTTTTAGGTTTTCTTTTGTTTTTGGGGTGCGCTTGATACAGCGGTAGGAGGCGCTAATGTCACCCTCACGGTCAAGTGATTGATCTCGGGCCGGGCTAACCAAACCTTATATCCCTCCGAAGTTGGGTAAATTGATACCAGACTTGTTTGCGAAGGTAAAGACGCTGACTTGGTGTGGCGGCTGGATCCCGCAAGTCTTTCTATACGCCAAATACGCATTCACCGTTTCTCCACGATTCTGGATGGAATACGAATGCATGGCGCGTCTTTAGTGGACTGATCAATGCCTGCACCCTTACCTTTACCTTCCTTTGAAGTTTTTTCTAGAGAGATGGTGATGCGCACATGAATTTTTTATGCATTAAACTATTGACTATTCCATGGATTGGCCATCTCTTATTTTCCCGTGGTCTGGAGCTACCAAAATTGAGTTCCCGACCTTTTTTCTATTTTTATTTATTTTTTTATTTTTTTTTAAGTGCTCCCAAGGCGCGTTCGATCACGGTGAACGGACTCCGACCGTATACCCGTTATCAGCTTCGTCTAATAGCCGAAAACGTCCGAGGAAGAGGTGCCCCTAGTGAGCCGTCGATTGCCTTTGAGGTAAGTAGATTCTTTTTCCTTTTGGACTGCTTAAAACCCTTTATTTTCTATATTTTCTTATTGTTTGTTTTATATTTGTGGTAATAGAGAAATCAAATTTTGAGTGATCAAAAATAAATCCTGAGGTAGACATGTATTGATTACTTATTCTATATATTACTTGATTATTTATTTATTTGTTCAGTCCCTCTACTACCTATTACTCATTTATTTATATAGTATTAGGTAATAGAGGGGCCAAAATAAATAAATAAATGATTAAGTAATGTGTGAAACGAATAACCAATACATTTATATCTACCTCAGGATTTGTTTTGGGCTCACATTTTTCCGCAATAAAATACACAGAATATAAATTTTTGGGTTGTCCAATCCTCAAAAATGTTTTCGAATCTGTTCTGAGTAATTGTTTATGTCTTGAAGACAATTTATCCCGTTGTTTTTCTGTTTTTATGCACAATAAAGCGCACTTCTTCTTAAGACAATATTTTATGAGTGTTGAGACGCTAGCTAAGCCTAATTTCGCTTTGCATTCATTTTCCGTGTAGAATCGTAGATGCGTAGCTAAAGCTTATTTAGCCTCCACAGTGAGTTTTTTTAAATACTTTTTCTAATCAAATACGTTAGTAATCTCCAAAATAACTTTTTTAACACGTTGACGACCGTGTGACACAATGCTGCGTCACACGTATTAGGCCGCGTGGGACCGTGTGACGCAATGCTGCGTCGCGGTTTTGAAATTTACTTATCTGACTTATCCCGATTTTTGGGAAATATTTGTCTGGCCACTATATACCTCATGATTAGAAATCATTGTAAACCTCGTGGTCCGTAAAAACAATTCTTAGCTTCTGATTTACTGGAATTTTTGGTTGTGCACTAGTTTTCTTTGCAAGAAAAAACAAATAATGGTTATTGCAAGAAACAAATAAATGCAAACAAATACTGGTTACTGAAACAAACACAGAAATACAAACAAATATTGATTATTAGAATAAACAAATAATGAACAATAAACAAATAACAATTTCCTTTTAACCTGGATGGGTAAAATAGACATTCTAAAAGCCTCCAGCTGTTATTTTTCTATTTTCATTGCAAAAAAAGGAATAGTCACAATCCCCGATATTACAGGACTGTATATGTAGTCTTCGAGATTTACTATTCACTTCCATTTTGAAAAAAATTCGCCGTATTCCGGCATCATGCCACAGCCTCAGTGCGCTAGAAAATCGCTTGGTCCCACGCGCCAAACACGCGAAAAAGGCGCTGTCGTCAACGTGTTAAATAGCGTGTTTTTTTTTTCTAACCAAATTGTCGTTCCAAAATCGTTCGCAGCGGCTCGTGTTTTTCTAGATGGTTTTTCAGGAAGCCAAGATTGGCGCGAAACTTTCTGAAATGTTTGTTTGAGAATCGTTTCAGACCAAGCAAACGAATCCAGAAACGCCGGCTTCGCGACTGTTTGCCGAACCACTTTCGTCGACATCGTTGTCACTGTCGTGGACGCCGTTGCTGGCCAATCAGTGGAACGGACAGCCGAAAGGCTATCTGATCCTCTACAAGGAGGCTGAAATGGATCACTGGGTAAGCAGAGCGATTCGCAGAAAGAAACGCAAACAGAAAACACCAGCTTGCCTTTGAACACACCGAATTGGGATCGAAAAGCGATCCGGATCATCGGAAATCTCGGCTCAGATTCACGAAAAACCTGACCCGAGAAAGTACCGCAGCTAGTCCTCACTCGCCAACACTCGGGGGGGGGGTTAATACTACTCCAATTCCGTGGATTCATATCCTACCCTACTAAGTGAAACCGAGGCGATGTTTGTCATGGGTGGTTCATATGGGTCCCGCCGCGATAGTCTGTTACCGTACACCAAATGCACCCACAGCGACAAGGGAGCTCATGAAATTCCTTCAGTCTTTTATGTTTCTTTTCGTTTTCCCTTCTTTCATTCTTTCGTCCTCAAGATAACCTACCTAAACGAAGTTTTAGTCGATCTATGATTTTGACCGAAAAATCCAATCCGGCATTGTGGATGGCCAATTAGCGACGGCCTATAGGCCGATGAGTGGCTGGTAAGCCTATGGCGTGGGAGGGTATAAGATGCCCTTAATAATAACGACGAGGTATCCGATACCCAGGCCCACTGAGTATTTCTTATCGTGATTTTCGTGGAACCGCGGTGAATTTTTGGCGAGAAAGCGCAGCTAGCTCACTCCGAGGTAAGTGGACCCACTGTTCCTGTTCTTTAATCTGATCCTGGGTTTTTCCTTTAATTTGACGTTTTTCTTCGGGCTTTCTAAAAAAATAAGAATTAGCTTTCTTATAAACCTCGTTAGGGATCTGTTCGGCCGAATTCAGGTAACAGTTCCTCAGCATTGGTGGTGATACCACAGCAGCCATTTTTTGAATTGACCAACTCACCTACTCGACGGTATTCAAATAGAAACTCAAGAATTTTTGGGAAAAACAAAAATACAGAAGTAAAAAAAACCGTTCCATTTATTGACTTGAGAGGCCGTCTTGGGGGTCTGCCTGGCTCAGCTGAGCCTATGCTTGCTGGTCGGAAAATTTGCTTCCAATATTGTGGCAACGATTTCACCCGATTTATATTCCTGCAAGGATTCCAGTGTCTTCTAAGTCAAGTTGATACTTATAGGAATTGGAAGGTGTTTTTGAATTTTGTTTGATTCTCATTTTTCATTTTTATTTTCTCATCGATATCGCCCTCATCATTTCAGCATGAAGTCCGAATTCCATCGCTCCGAGCCAGCGACTTCATCCTTCACGATCTTCAACCGTTCACCAGCTATGAAGTGCAGTTGTTCGCTGAAAATATGTTCGGCCGAAGTGCTTCCTCGGGAGCATCAGAAGCGAAGTGAGCTAGAATTTCTTCGATTTCTCTGATCAATCGATAATGCTCAAATTTAGGACCTACGAAGGAGTTCCCTCAGGAGCCCCTCGAAACGTCCGTGCTGATGTGGACGCTAAGCGAGCAGTGGTGATCAAATGGGAGACGGTGGAAGACGGTCAGGCGAATGGCTTCATTAGAGGATACGAGGTAGTCAAGCTCTTTGATTTATTGATTTTCTGATTATAGTTTATTTAGTTATAGTTTCTGATTCTAGACTATTTCTGATTAGAGAGCCCGTGTGGTACAGTGGTAAGAGGCGCTGCTGTCACCCGCATGGTCGTGATCGATCCTGGCCCGGGCTAACCAAGCCTTCCCTCTCCCCGGGGTCGGGTAAATTGGAAGATAAATTGTAGCCAATGAAGAGGTTAGATTGAAAGTTATGCAAGCGAACTCTGGATTTGACTTTTAATGAATCGACGGCGTGCCCGATGAAGCGGTAAAAGATGCTATTTCCGTCCACAGGGTCGAGCGATCGATCCTCGGCCAGAATATCCAACACTTCCGTTCATTCTAGGTTGGGTAAATTGGTACCAGACTTGTCTGGGAAGGTAAAGACACTGACCTGGGCCTAAATTCATGACGGGTATCGGCACAATATATCCGAGACTAAACCCGGTCGGCGCGATTATTCGCATTCATGAACGCGCCGCGGAGTTTATTTGGGGGACATCGCGGGTCTATTCCACTCCGCGGCGCGTCCGTGAATGCGAATAATCGCGCCGACCGGGGTTTATTCTCGGGTATATTGTGCCGATACCCATCATGAATTTAGGCCCTGGTGTAGCGGCTGGCCCTCACAGGCCATTTTGTAGGCCAAATACGCATTCACTATGCCTCTACGACTTGAATGGAACACGAATGCGGCTTCGCGTCCTCAGGGAGCTGACCAACGCTGGCACCTTTACCTTTATCATTGTTTATGGCGTGTGATGCAGTGGTAAGAAGCGCTGCTGACATCCACATCGTCGAGTGATCGATCCAGGCCCGGGCTAACCAAGCCCTCCATTCCTCTGGGGTTGGGTAAATTGGTACCAGACTTGTCTGGGAAGGTAAAGACACTGGCTTGGTATAACGACTGGTCCTCGCAAGTCATTGCATAGGCCAAATAGGCATTCAGTTCATCTCGACAATTCTGATCGGGAGACGAATGCGTGGCGTGTTTTTAGGGAACTTATCAATATCGACCATTTGTTCTTTTGATTTAACTATTGATTACTTATTCCTCAGATGAGCTCTTGTAAAGCTTCTTGTTGGCGAATAGCTCTTGAGCGTGTAGATGGCTGTAGCAGCACTTGATGAGTGTACTGTGTGTATTTGATGGCGCGCAGTTTATTTATTTGTTCAGATTCGGCTGGAGCCCGAACAAGAGTGGTTGCGAGCCGATGGAACGCGAACGTTTAGCGTATCGGGAAGTGGAAAGCTGTCGAAATCGGTAGGTTATGGGTTAATTGAAAACTGAAAATAATAACATGTCATAAAAACAATAAATAAATATACAATAAATATAAATAATAAATGATTAATAGTAAAATGCAATGTGAAAAATAAATTTGGTCGTTTCGTAGTGATTAAGCTTTTCCACTAGACGACTTAATTTACTGACCAGTTCAGGAGTGGTGGATCGCCTTTGTATCCTTTTTTGTCATTTATTTCTACATTTAATTGCTCCACATCGAAAGGGTGCTCAATTTGCCTAGGAAGAAAGCAAAGAAGCCCGAATTATGCTGACTACAAATTATTCACTAGGCCATGACAGAATTCTAATAATCTCCCGAACAAACCGAAAGCCAATATACGCACGAGCAACCGCCTACAGCCACATTGAACTCATACTCTAAAGTTTAACATCATAGAAATGTCTCACCAAGCTCTTATGTTATTATAAATTGAATTTTTGAATTTTTCTTGAATTTAAGCATAAGGGACGAAACGAGCTGTTCCCTTTAAAAAATTTTGATATTTTTTCATTGATTGTTGCATTTTTCTTCCTTTAGCACCAGAAGCTAAGTCATAGCCTGGAGCGCAGTCTGATAAAATGTTAATTCGTCACAATATTCAGCTGGAAAAAGCTATTATGTTATTATGAATTGAATTTTGAATTTTTTTTTGACGTTTGGAAAAGTTATTACGAATCTTCCCGGAATCTTAATCCGTGAAGTTTGGATGAATTTCGAACCGAAGTTCCTTCTTCAATGAATTTCCTCTGAGCTATTGCTTCAAGAGGAAAGTATTCTTGGTCCACTAAAATTTGAACCACTCTACTTCTCACTTTTCCAGAACTCACCCCCTCCGCCCAGCCTCCATAAGATACCGCTTCAAATGTTGTAACTCAAACGGTTCTGTTACGCACATCTGTTCGTACAGGAATAGTTTTCTTTGAAAACGATGGTGGAATAATCTTTCGCAATTTTTCGTTTTTGCGTTGGAATTTAGGAGCTCTAGCGTAGTTTGTGAGAATATGGTAAAATTGAACAAATCATATGCTAAAGAAGAGCAAATGAATGGCAGGCAGGCACGGTGGTGTGGTGGTTCAAACTTCTCGTGGTAGGCCTTAGATGCTGGTTCGAGTCTCGTCTGAATCCCTGTTTGTAAACTAGAATCAGTGAGAAGATGATATACGAATCGGCAAATGGTTTACATTTTTTCGTAATTTCTAATAACTTTATTTTCTTTTTCGTCTGAAAAGGGTATTTATCGATTATTGCCGATCAATGATCACTTTCAGATCAATGGGCTGCGTGCGTACACAAGCTATTTCGTGTTCATATCGGCTTGCACTATTGTTGGATGCGGACCGGAGAATCGAGTGCCGACGGTGGTGCTGACCGCCGAGGATGGTAAGCGCGGGATTCTGATTGAAACTGATCTAAAACTGATCGAAATTAATTATCGTCCAGAATTAGAGAACGTTTTTAGTGCCGGAAGTGCCGACAGGTGTCGCGTTCTCTCTGATCAGTGAAAACGAAGTGCGCTTGAAGTGGACGCCACCGGAGAACCCGAATGGAAAGATCAAGGTGGGCGCGTGCGCCGTTCTGGCTCTTTGCGCACATAATGATGGCGTAAGAGCGTTTTTGAAAGAATGTCCGGTCTTTAATTGGCCGTTCAAGAGCCCCGAGAAAGACGTCGAAAAAGTTTCTCCCTGAACTCTAGGGAACGACCCTTTGAAAAAGTGGAAAATCATTTTGCCAGGAAAAAAGTGGCGTACGAGATTATTGAAGAAATGTCCGGTTTTTAATTGGGCGCTCAAGAGCGCGAGAGAGAAGTCGAAGATGTTTCAGACCTTCCCATACTTGCAAAAAGTAATTTTTTGATGCGAAGTTGGATATGTTAGAAAATGGTCAGGCACTATTCCACTTGTTGGACAGTCATAAAAATTTTTTCCTTCGTGAGATTTCGCCCAAATTTGGTACCGGGGGTAATCTGGGGCGCTGATCACGAATCTGGTGTCTATTTTTCACCATGGTGGTCGGAGATCACCCACGACGCTACTTGGGTGGTCCAGTTAGGATCACCGATTTCGCTGAAACTTTGCGTAGGGGGGTTATTTGGGGTTCTGAACACGAAGCCCGTTTTCCAATTGGCAGACGAATACGGTTGTTATAGGTGAGCCTCACCAGGTAGGGTCGGTAGGTGCTCACCTATAACTACCGCTGCCAATTGGAAAACGGGCTTCGCCATCGTGTTCAGGACCCCAAATAACCCCCCTATGCAAAGTTTCAGCGAAATCGAGGATCCTAACGGGACCACCCAAGTTTTCGATGTGGGTGGTACCTGATCACCATGGTGAAAAATGGACACCAGATTCGTGATCAGCGCCCCAGATTACCCTCCCCCGGTACCAAATTTGGGCGAAATCTGACGAAGGAAAAAATTTTTACGACCGGTGTCCAACAAGTGGAATAGTGCCAATGGTCATATTCGATTCATACTATCACTATCGTCAACAAACAGGGCATTGTTTCGCAGATCCGCGTTCGCTGACACTACAAACGAAAAGCAATAACATTAAAAACAATAGCACTAAAAACATTAAAAGCAAAAAACGAAGATCAAAAATCATGCAGTAAAAGACGGCGAGGGACTGATGAAATACGCCCTGGGAGTACGGTAACAGACTATCGCGGCGGGACCCATATGAGCCACCCATGACAAACATCGCTTGGGTTTCGCTTATTATATAGTAGGATTGATTAACGAATGGGTCAAAATGTTTACTGTAGTGATCTACGGATGGTTCAAAAAGCGTACGGTAGTATTCTGTGGGCAGATCAGAAACGTACGATAGTGATCTACTGATTCGTTGGAAGGTTTACGGTGGTGATCCACGCGAAGGCCAGAAGGTTTACGGTAGTGATCAACGGGTAGGTCAGAAAATGTTGTAATGATCGACGGTAGGTCAAAAGATGTACAGTGGCCTCTAAGGGTAGATCAGTAGTGTAGGATAATAGCCACCAGGTAGTTCAAAGGGTTTACGGTGGCTCACTACCGTAACGCTTCTGACCTATATTCGATGGAGGGTAGGTCAAAAGCATACGGTAGTGGTCTATGGGTATATAGGCCGAAAATATTACGATAGCCATCTATGGGTAGATTAGAAGTGTACGGTAGTGATCTTACTAGTACGTTAGAAGGGAAGTTAATCTATTCTATTGGTAGTGATCTATGGATAGGATTACGGTAGTGATCTATAGGTAGATCAGAAGTATACCGTAATGATTTGTTGGTAGGCCACAAGTGTTATGGTGCTCATCTACGGGTAGATAAGAAGTGTTACAGTAGTGATGTACGGATAGATCAAAAAGTGTACGGTAGTGTTCTACAAGTAGATCAAAAGTATACGGTAATGATCTATGGGTAGATCAGAAGTATACGGTAGTGCTCGAGGCAGAGGTTGAAGTGACCTAAGTCTTTGTTTTGAGATAAAAACCTAATAGAAGGTAGTAAAAAATCGGTTTCTATCGTAATTCGCTATTTTCGATATTTTGAAGCAATTTTGTTGATTTTTTTTTTGCAATTTTTCAGTCCTCACAAAATCTGCCTTTCACGATCTTCACTACGACGTTTAGGCCTATATCGTGTCGTACTGGAAATCGCTCGACGATCGCTCCACAGCTATCCGTGCACCATTGTCGTCCACGTTGTTGTTTTTCACCGCCACCGGTTAGCTTTTTCTATTCATTTTTATTTTTTATTTTTTCCTATTTTATTCCTATTTTTGTTCCACGGCTATTCCTAATGGTGGAGTTCGTATACTAGTTGCTACTAATCAGAAATATTTCAGGTTTGGAACCGAATAAGCAGTACACTTTCGCTGTACAAGCAGAAAACACCGTCGGTGTCGGTCCAGAAGCCATCGTGCAGGTGGTGACGACGTCGGTACGAGGTAATCGCGGTTGCTTTATTTCTTTTTTAGAGCTTTTTAAATTGAATTTTTTGTAATTTTTCTCAAGGCGCTCTACTAGAAAGGGTCGCCTGTTACAATTATACAGCAAAAACGAGCTTTTTTGTGAAAATAGTGGTCAGAAATGAGGAAAATTATGAATATCTCCGAAAATGTCCATGGACAAATTGTTTCCATCTCTTCCATCGTTATATAATTTTTAAAAAAATTTTTAAATAATATTTATCGTTCAGTTCCCGTCCACGTTCCACCGGTTCCTACTCGCAACAAGACCGGTAAATATGTACCGGATGGTATCGCGATTCAGTGGGATGACAGCGGTCTGGAGAAGGACGACGAAGCCCCGGTGCGGTTTGTGCAGGTGAGAAAAATCATTCAAATTACTTTCTGATTTTTTGGTTTTTCACCTTTCTATATGTTTTCTATGGTGTCGGTTGCGCAAAGTAGCTCTTCTATAGATATAGAACAGAGGAACATCTTTCTTCGGTTGTTTTCGTACTAATCTCTTTTAGTTTAGCAAGTTTAAATTGATGATCTTTAAAAAATAGTGAATAAATAGATGAATAAATAAATAAATAATAAATTCAAGTGAATTTTGTTCCAGGTTGAGTACCAAAAATTCAACTCCGACGAATGGATCGCCGTCGAAAAGTCGATATCTGGTCAAGAAAACGGCGTATTGGTTCCAAGGTCAGTTATCTTAATTTTTACCCGTCTTAACGCCGTTCTGCTCTGTCGCGTCCTCTGCATCTCTGACCGTTCGCTGCTTTGCTGCCGAGTATGAATAGGTCTTGATGAACTGATTTCAGACTGACACCAAACTCGAAATACCGTTTCCGAATCCGTTACCTGGGCGACACATCGCAGTCGGTGTGGTCTTCGGAATCCGAATGGATGCGAACGCTGTCGGCTCGGCCCGCAGCTGCTCCGACCTCGTTGGCCGCTTCGCCCTACGATTCATCAACGCTCATGCTTCAGTGGATCACTCCGGCCAGGTATGATTTCACCTTTTTTGTTGACAGGGAAGTTCCAGGCGCAAATCCAGGTTAGGGTTTCGAGATTCAACAGGTTGAATTCACCGCCGCAAACTTTTTAACTTTCGAAAGACCACCCTCACTGGTAGCACATCTATGCGGTTAGTAGGTAGGTAAAGGCAAAGGTAAAAATGTGATTGATCAGTCCCCTAAGGACGCGCCACGCATTCGCGTTCAATTCAGAATCGTAAAGGTATGGTGAATGCGTATTTCACCTATACAATGACTTGCAGGGCCAGCCGCTATGCAAAGTCAGTGTCTTTACCTTCCCAGACAGGTCCAGGCCCCAGATTCATGAACGGACGAGCGGTCTCCGAAACCGCGGCGTAGCCAGAACCAGACGGCAGAGTTGATGAGAGATTGCGTTTAACGTAGGAAGTTTAAGATAAGTAGACAAAGGTGGGCGCCGTTCGGGCTATATCTCGGGGTTTATTGGAGATTTAGCAATGGTGAATCTGGGCCCAGTACCAATTTACCCGACGCCGGAGGGATGGAGTGCTTTGTGAGGATCGATCGCTCGACCGTACCAGTGTCAGTAGCGCCTCTTACCACTGCACCACTCGCCGTAATAATTAGATAAATAAAAGAAATAAATTTTAGAGAGTTGTGGAACGCGGACGCCATCGGCTACCGTATCGCATTCCGTGAATATCCGATGTCGGCCGACAACGACACCTGGTCTACGGTAGAGATTTCGCCAAATATGAACTGGGAACAGCGTCCGCAATACCTGCTGAATAATCTTGCCAGGTAATTTTCCTTAATTCCTCGTCGTTTTTCTTCTTTCTCTTTTTTTTCCATTTTCTTTCTTTTCTACCGTAGTTTAGGTGAGTTCTCTTTTTCAGTTTCCGTCACTACATCGTCCGAATGCGTGCGTTCAACGTGGAGGGAGATGGACCGTTCTCGTCGCCCGTTTTTGTCTATGTTGGGTATTCGATACCGAAGAAGTGAGTGGTCCTTTTTAGATTTTTTAAAGAATTTTCAAAGAGTTTTTGTTTTCTTTCCTAGTTTTTCGAAGAGAAGACCTGTTAGAGCTGTATATTACAGCTTTTCGGCCACAAGTTTGATTTTCGATCTCAGTATTTTTTATAAGAAAATTTTTATTAAGAAATGTGACGAACATCATGGCCGAACCGTTGTCGTCAACATCACTCTCCGTTAGATGGGACCCTTGGACAGAAGATGAAGATGCGGCGATAAGTGGCTTCAAGGTAGATTTTATTTATTTATTCATTATTTTATACCGAAATTTTAGTTTGATCTCATTTTGTTCGATTTTTGAACTCTAGCGTTTTTGGTAATCTTTACCCAGAAAGAATCTCAGGAAAACTCCTTGAAAACTGAATTTCATAGGTGTATATAGCCGTCAAAATTCAATCAATATAAATACATAGTAGCCAATGAAAAGGTTAGATTGAAAGTTATGCAAGCGAACTCTGAATTTGACTTTTAACGAATCGACGGCGTGCGTGGTGAAGCGGTAAGAGGCGCTACTTCTGCTCGCTCGGTCTGTCGATCAATCCTCGGACGGGCATACCTTTTAGTTTACCTAACCTATCATAATACCATTCCCTCCATCCGTGTTAGGTCGAGTAAACTTATACCAAACGTGTTAGGAAGATAAAGACGATGACATGGTATAGCGGCTCGCTCCCCCCAAGCTATTGTATAGGGGTAAGTATTCGCTCGTATTGGATCTACGATTCTTTATGAGAGACAAGTGCATGGCGCGTCCCAGGAAATGCTCAGCACTGACCACTTTACCTTCACCTTTAAACTTTACATAACCGTTACAATTCAATGAATTTAAAAGAGTTCAATGACACGGCTAGATTGAAATCTATGCAAGCCCTTCTGAATTTCGGTTTTTTAACAAATTGATATCGTGCATGGTGTAGCTGCAGAAAGTGCTATTTGCGCCCTCAGGGTCGAGCGATCGATCTTCGGAGTAACCAAGCCCTTCGTTCATTCGAGGTTGGGTAAATTGGTACCACACTTGTCTGAGTAGGTGAAGACACTGATTTGGTGTATCCCGCAAGTCATTGTGTAGGCTAACTATGCATTCGTCGTTGCTCTACGATTTTGAATGGAAGACGAGTGCATGGCGCGACCTTAGGTGCTCATTCACCCACGCCGCTTTACTTTTACCTTTGCCGTTTAGGTACGATTTGTGCCGGTTACTTCGGTGTTGTCTGATTCGAGTCACGAAGAGGAGCTGATGGTGGTCGAGAACAATAGTTGTGTGATCACGGATCTGCGGAAGTTTACCGAGTATCAGGTTCGTGGGCTTTTGAAATTCAATTTGTAGATTATTTTCATTCTCTCCCATTGAGGATTTCTAATTATTCATTTTTAATTTTTCAGATATCCGTCACCCCATACAATCGAGCTGGCGAAGGTAAAGTGGCACAGGTCAGAGTGAGAACCCTTGAGGACGTGCCGGGTGTGGTTGGAGCGCTGAAATTCACCGATGTGCTGTTGGACTCGGTGAGTTGGTCAAAATTGTTTACCTTTACCCACCTTCAGTGGAAAAGATCTAGACCCTGATTTACCATTGACAAACTTTCGATTAATATGCCCTTAATAAACCCCGATTGGCTCTGCAACCTCGATGCACTAACCCACAGCTAGGTATCGGATAACCCGTAATGGTAGCATCACCCAACTGCTACGCAAATATTTATGTCCTGATACATGATAAAAAAACGCTACTAACCCTTGAGTATAACCCAGTTTGATGTTAACCGCGATTTGCGCCTAACCATTTCCGAGGTATCGGATACCTATATCACCACGAATCGTGGCAAATTCGTGGCAAGATATTGATTTATTAATCTTGCGTTATCCGTAACCGCTCTGCTGTTCATGAATCGGGGAGCTGGACGACTCCGTGATATAGCCTTTGCTCCTCAAACCTTCTGCTAGCCCCAGGGTATGGATATGTTAGGGGTATACGAGTTCCCTGTTCGCAAATCTGGCTCATGGGTATCCGATGCTTGAATTTCTTCCTTATTTCGAGTTTTAATATCGAAGAAAGCAAAAACGGGGCAAATCTAACCTTTCCCAACCCCGTCTATTTTTCTTTATGAAATGTGAAAATCCTCTGCACCCTATCTCCTATCTTTTGAAGGTTCGAGTCTCCTGGAAACAACCATCGGAGCCAAATGGTCAGATCACTGGGTATATTGTGAACTATAGGACGTTCAAGATGAAGGTATGGATTTTCTCTTGGAATAGGATATTTTGGGAATTTTCGAGATTTTTAATTTTTGTATTTTATTTTATTATAATATTTTCTTGTAATTCTCAGGAAGAGTTCAAGAAGGAGGTGCAGTCGCGAACGAAACAAACCTTCTACCCGGCTACAAACCTTGAGGAAGGTATCACGTACTTCTTCTCCGTTTGGGCGGAGACCTCGGCTGGTCGAGGAACCGAGATGACTGGCAATGTCACCCTTGGTCCCAATCCGAGTGAGTTAGAAAATGAAATAGTTTTTGGAGTATTTCTCTAATATTATGTGATCAGACGGACCACCGGCTCCTACCCGACCCTCACTGACCCCGGGACCATCGTCGGTGACGTTGGAATGGAAGGATACAAGGCGGAATGGCATCATCGGTCATCTGATTCAGGCAAAGCTTGTGTCGAAGGTTTGTTGCCCCGATATATCCGAATGCACTAATATTGTTTCAATAATTTTGGTAGTTTTGATAGGTTGGTTTTCAATAGTTTGTTAATTAACCTTGTTTGTTTGTTTCTTTTTGTTAATTTTGTTAAATTATTAATTAATTAATTATGTTTTACCTTTAAATTTTCAGGCCTTTTCGTTTTTATTTGATTTTTTGAAGCTTCATTTAGCTTTTCCTTCCTCTTTTTTGTTGAGAAACTGCCTACTTACTGCTTGTACCTCATTTTTTGTTGAGAAGGATATCTTAGTTCCCACTTGATAAGTCTAATTTTGTGAGAGTTTCTCTACAAAAAGGTAAATCCTAGGATACCTACCCAGTGGTCAATTTTTTGTGAATTATTGTGAAGTCATTTATTTTCCTAGTTTTTTCTCTAGTGTGAAGTTTGGGTTGAAAATCTAAGTGATAGATCCCTTTTCGTCGGTCGAGCGTTTTTTTTTTTTGGAGAAAGTGGGAGATTTTTTCTTACTCTTCCTTGAAATATATTGAGGACATGAGGCGTCCTTATGTTGCAAATGCGCAACTGCTGGCAGTTTTCTTATTATGTCTAGCTCTATTATGAAATAAAGAGTACCACTATTTTCATTTTTCTTTTGACCTTTTTAAAGTTTCTTTTCTTTAGGATGTCGGAGCTGTCCAGCTGAAGAAACGGAACCGTCGGTCATTCGGCCGACCGACGCACATCCATGGCGTCTGGGTGACGTTGAGGATTGTGGAAGGCTCTGGACAGCAACATGAGGTTTGTGGTCTTAAGAAAAAATGTGAATTTTCAACATCCTAAAACACGGGTAAAAAATACGGTAATTACCATTGGGTTAGCAACTGAGTAGAACGTTCGCTCAATCGTTCTCGAGATAAAAAGGGGATGGTAGGCGAATCGCATTAGAAAAGAATAAGTATAACAGGACGGAGAAATATTTATATTCAAAAGTAAAAAATAAAATATTCGTGGAAATATATCATACCAAATAACAGTATTATTTAGGTGAGCTATCGAGAGCTGGAACCGTCGAGTTTCTACGTTTTTCGGGTATTCGCCCGAAACGAGCTCGGAATCGGTAAGGCTAGCGCCGAGACGGAGCAGCTGTTCGTTCCAGGTAACGTTTTCAATTATTTTCAATTTTTTGTTATTATTTGAAGTTTTAATTAAAGTTGTTTTGTTTATATCGAAACGGCCTATCTCGATAGAATGCTCAGAATTTTGCTTTTTTCTGTGTCGAAGCATTTCTGACATCGTTATCTGTGTTTTCCCTCCAACTTTGTCTAGCCTGTTATTTATTTATAATTGATAATTTTATCGTTATTGATTTTTATGAGTGATTATTGATTTATTGATTTTTATTAGTGATTATTGATTGATTGCAGCGTTCATACCGGAAGATCCGTTCTACACCACGTGGTGGTTCATCGCCATGGTCGCCATGTCGACATTCGTGGTGATTGTGCTCGTCGTGGCGTTCCTTTGCATTACTGGTAAGGCATTTAAGAAGCTTTTTTATTTTTTCAAATTTTTCATTTAAATAAATTTAAAAAAAATTTCGTACCCATCTCTCTTTCGGTTTAATTTTCGATTTTAGTTCCAATTATATTTGCTTATTCATGGGGTGATAGCTAAGCACCATCGGAGAATAATGAATTTATACTTTTCGAGCGCGTCCTCAAGTACTTAACTTTCGCGGTTTAATTTAGCGTTCTTATCCGAACCGGTAGATTGAAGCTAGGGTTCGGTAGAATGTTGCAAAGAAAGCAGCAGAGTAAAGTTTTTCCAAAATGTTTGCGCCTCCAACAGATTTCAATTTGTGAATTGATTGAAGATTTAATGATTCGAGATGTAGTTGACATTAATACATACCCCGAGACGTGCGCAAACTCTGATTCGTCAATGCGCGGTGGGGTTTATTTAAAGTTTATGGGGGATTTATTTCACCGCGCAAAATGTATTCGTAATTCAGCAAGTGAGTTGACCTTAGAGTAATTGCAATTTTTATTCTGACTTCAAGGTAATGACACAAATTATCGTACCATCATGTTCTACTTGTATTTCTTCATTTTCTTGTATAGCGAAATTTTGAAAAAACTCCAAACATTAGAATTTATTGGTGTTTTCAAAACGACGGGTTATCGCAAAAATTGTGAGCCAGGCAGTGGTCGAACCCCTTTCCTCTACTCGGTTCGTGGGCTATGATTTTAAATCACTAACTGAGGTCTTTTTAATGAGAGATAATCGTAAAACTGAAAGGGCTTTGGTATATTTTACCATGACAGTTCGAACAAAGGTTCTCTGTAGCTGGGTTGCGGACGGTTCTCTGTAGCTGGGTTGCGGACTGGGTTACCCCGGAGACCTGGATGACGACCCTATTTGAGCGCGTATTATATTTATCGCCTTAATTTTACCCATGGAGGAAGCTGAATGGAACAACCTCATTTTCTCATTTCATTTTCTTTTGCTTGTTTGTTTTGATTTCTTATTAGTTGAGTATGAACCTTCTCAATCACTCCCCTTCAAGGTTCCGTGGCCAAGTATAAACGAGAAAAGCGCGACTCAGTGGACAGTATTCATTTGGCCAACGGAAACTTCGTCGCGTTTCAAATGGAGGCCAGTCATCGAGATGTGGGACGTAGCCGGTCAGTGGGAAAGCGTTTCCTTTTATGAAGACATAAAATAAAAATTTAAAATTCGAAAAATTGCTCGATTTATAGAAGCGATCTGCCGACACGACCCGGCACCAAGCAGTCGTGGCTGTCCGATCGGGATCCGCCGGCCTACGGCAGTGTGCTGGGCGATAAGGAGCGGCTACGAGGCCGGGAAAGCGTCGATGGCAGCGGAAGTGTGGTGAATATGTACGGCTTGGAGACCGATGTGATGCCGACGTTACCCAATCAGGAGGCGATGCAGAGGTTGACAATTTTTCTTTCAAAAATTGCCGTTTAATGGACTCCAAATAGCCCATTTTCCGAGGCAGATTTATCGCAAGGGCGTGGTAAGAGGCGCTACTTGCACTTGCACTATGGTAAATTTATGAGGGGTAACTGGGTTAATTTAACCCATAGCGATCTTGTAGATTAACCGACTGCTTACGGTCCAGCACTAATATCTCGCCTGACTTTAGTATATCAGCTGCTGAGATGATTAAATCCACTGTTCAACGGTAGTGCAAACATCGTCTCCCAATTAAGTCTGGACGTTTCAGCACATTTTCCTATTTTTTGGACTTAGCTTTTTTTTTGTTGGACGCGTGGTGCATTGGTAAGAGGCGCTACTGACACCCGCATGGTCGAGTGATCGATTCCTGCACGAATAACTTTACCTTTACGCAGTAATTAGAAGTGCGCGGCGTTGATCAGCGCATAAGGTGCCTGGGTGAAGATCGATCACTTGGCCGTACTGGTGGAAATAGCGCCTCTTCACACTGCACCACGCACGCTCTGTGAAGGGGTATTGGAGCTGAAAGTGAGAAACAATCTGAATAAGAAAAGTTGGTAACGAATACCTTAAAATCCCAGGCGAGGTAAAGATTCAGTGCAAATGAATGGACTAGGTTACCTGCCAATCGCGAAGGTCTGCTTGAAAGGTAACAGGGAAAGGTATAAAGTGGGAGGAGGAAAAGTGATTTGGGGTGTGTTCTCCTTCTTTCCTGAGGCTATAACGACATATTGTTCTCTCACTTCTAAGGTTTTTGACTTTTTCGATGACATACCCAGAAAGGTTACCCATTCAGGTTAACCGCGCTGGTTGGTCGTGACGTACGAGGCAGTGCGTACATAACCCAACGGGAAACGGTGGACATGTTCAACAGATCAAAGTACGGCAGTCGAGGAGACTACGGAAATCGGTCAGTAGATTATCGCCCGATCAATTTTTGATTTATTCAATTTTTATCGATTTTTTAGAACTGCATATCCCCGTGGTGATGTGTCGACCAGAGTCGGCTACAGTCACACAGAAGAAGCCGTGCAACGGGAAGAATTCGCCGATGACTCGTTCGATGATGAGGATGAGGGCGCGGGAAGTGCGAAGGGCGACGATGACAACGGAGCCGAGAACATCGCCAGCCATTATGGCAGCACGGATCAGTACCGGTTGGTTATTAGAAACTACTGGGGGTTATTATCCTACTATATAATAAGGGTCCCGCCCAGATTGCGTTACCGTACTCGCAGGGGCGCATTTCATCAGCTCAGCTCGTCGTCTTTTGCTATTTGTTCATCGTTTTATTTCAAAACTTTTTTCTTTAATTTCAAATCTTTATTTCAGTCTATTAGTAGTTAGTTATTGTTTTTATTTATCATGTATTTAGCAGCTGTTTGTCGGCCGGCAGACCGCTGAATGGCTGGTTATTATTATACACTTGGAGGGGCGCTTGGTGCACTGGTAAGGGGCGCTACTGACACCAGAACGGTCAAGCGATCGATCCTCGCCCGGTAACTAAGCCTTCCATCCATCCAGGAATCGGTAAATTGACACCAGACTTGTCTGGGAAAGTTGCGCGGTAGTGACTTGACAGCTGTCTCTACGATTCTGAATCGAAGGTTAATGCGTGGCGCGTCCCTAGGAGACTGATTAACGCGGACCATTTTACCTTTACTTTTATTATAACTAATAGTTGGCTTCTCTGTGAATTCATCAATCGATATCACGAAGGATGTCTTCACTCGTTGAAGTTCCGAGGACATATGACATACGTTTTTCACTTTTCCTTTTTATTTTTCTTTTTTTTTGAACTTCAACATGTTACGTACAAAGGACATATATCCCTCGTCTCCGAATGGAAGATTTACTTGTACATTCCATGTAAAGGAATGAAAATTTAAGCTAAACTCAAGCGAAATGGGCGCTGAACAAGACGCACAGGATGCGCCACGCATTCATCTTCAATTCAGGATCGTAGAGACATGATTAAAGCGTATTTTATCTATAGAATGACTTGCCCCTCTGGAGCATAAGAGACGAAATGAGCTGCCCCTTTTAACATGGTTTTAATTGTTTTTATTGATTGATGCATTTTTCTTCTTGTTGGGCCAGTCGCTATACCAAATCAGTGTCCTTACCTTCCCCAACCTTCCCAGACAAGTTTGGCACCCATTTACCCGATCCCAGAGGGATTAAAGGCGTAGTTGGGCCAGGCGATATCTATCTAGACGATTCTGAATGGAAGACGAATGCGTAACGCGTCCTTAAGGCGAACGTCGTAGATTTTTTTATTGTGAAGTATTCTAAGGCTTCTGAGCAGGAGTTTTCAGCTTCAAATGTGACTTAATAATTTAAAGAGTCTAAATTAACTGGAACATGTGGTAATATTCTCTGACAATTTGTTGTTTTTTTTCATATCTGAACAGGGCTTTGTTATACTAACGTATTTTCTTATTCAGTAACGCATCCATGTCTAAGGATGTAATAATAAATAGATAAGTAAATGTTAGAAGCACAATAGTCTACTCATGCGTTTATACTTTGCAGCGATACGTGGCGACGAGTGAAGGCAAGCGACGCGATCCGCAGCGCGGCGCCGACGCTGACAGCGTCGTCGCGGGCGGTGTCGACGGAAAGCGGCAGCGAATCGTCGTCGGTCTGGCAGCAACCGCCTCCGGTGCCAAATCTTTCAAGCGGGTTCTCTTCTTTCGTTTAGATCAATCGATAATCGATCTGTCTCAATTCACCTTTACCTCCTTACCTATACGGCCATGCATGGAACTTTTCTTCACTGTTGTTTTCTCTCGGTGAATTTCATCATTTCAATCCGTTGCTGAGACGATTCTTTCGACCCAATGAGAGCTTTGTCGTCTTATTTTTAATTTTCATCTAGAATCTCGTTTAGATGTTTTCTGCTTACATTTCAAAGATTTTCTATATCTTGTCTATATTTGTCTATGTTGTTGATTGAGAGACATGTGTTGCATATCGTCAAACGAAGTGCCTTTATAGGTTCTCAGCTGTTTTCTTAACCATTTTTCCATTTTCTCCCGCGTTTTGGTGTTTCAAGTCATTTATCATTGAAAATGATCTCATCTTAGCTTTCGATTAATTTATGTTTTCCAATTATTCACTGTGCCTCGCGATAAACTGCGATTTACGTAATGTTTCAAGAGAAATGAGTTTTTGTAATCGCCAAATGTTCCGCGGTCAAGATTGGTTAAAAACCTATGTTTATTTAAGTGGTTTCAGACCAAATGAACATTTTCATCGTGAGTGGTCCCGGCAGGAATTTAACCAGGGGTCATTCTTCCCGTGATCCTTCTAAGATGAATATCGCTTGTCAATGAATAATATATTTTTGGTAACCGCGAGCGGTGTCGCCTGACGACCGCCTGGGCGGGTTCATATATTTCTCTTTCAATTTTTTTGAAGTGGTTTTTCGGTATTTCTGTAAATACATAAGGTATTCTTGTGATTTTTTATCATCTGCCATTTTCTGTTTGATTTGGTCGTTTTTGAATCAATTTCGACATTCACAAAATCCAAAAGAGTGTTGTTTGGGTGTTGGGTAAACCGGAATACTTTAAAATTGCACTGAGTTGGAACGAAAAATCTGTTCATTTGGAGAACTTCCGACTCTGCAAAGGAACCAGTTATTTATCGACAGTGGTGCAGTGGTAAGAGACGCTACTCACACTGGACTACGATGCAGTGCTCGACTCTCGTCCAGGGAACCAAGCCTTTTAACCCTCCGGCGTCGGGTAGATTATTACCGAACTCGTAACAGGTTGTCCTTCTGACATAAACAACCAAAATCCATCGTCTCTACGATTCTGGATGGAAGATGAATGCGTGGCGCGTTCTCAGGGGAATGGACAACTGCAACCAGTTCATCTTTTACCTTGAATTATAAAGGTAAAAGGTAAAGGTAAAGGTGCCGGCGTTGATCAGTCCGCTGAGGACGCGCCGCCGCATTCGTGTTCCATTCAAGTCGTAGAGGAATAGTGAATGCGTATTTGGCCTATTCAGTGACCTGCGGAGGCCAGCCGCTATACCAGGTCAGTGTCTTTACCTTCCCAGACAAATCTGGTACCAATTTACCCGACCCCGGAGGGATGGAAGGCTTGGTTAGCCCGTGCCAGGATCGATCGCTCGACCGTGCGGGTGTCAGCAGCGCCTCTTACCTCTGTACCACGCGGGCCCTTACCTTAAAAGCTAAAGCTACCAATGGACCAGAAAAGCTGCAGCTACCAAGGGACCAAAAAAAACTGCAGCTACCTAGGGACCAGAAAGGTTCAGTTATCAAGGGACCTTGAATTATATTTGTTGGAAAATCAACAATCCCTTTTCACCGAACACTGCAAGTGGTCCACAGTTGACCATGAATCACTTAGCCGAAGAGTGCCCCCTCAGTAGACGAGGTTCTTGCATTCTCTTGACCGGTCCGCGTTGGATAATCCTCCGATGCGAGTCCATTATGGAAAAACTCCAACGCGACGTAAATCGGAAGTGACGAAGCTCTGTATTTCAGCCGGCGCGCCGCTAATCGAAATTGATAAAATCGGCAGTCTGCTAGGCAGCTGACGAACAGGCGGATCGACCATGTTCTTGGCCACCGGACGGCCCCACAAGATTCGACTGAGCGTAAGAGTCAGACTACTTTTGGGACTATACTGGAGAAACGCCTCTCTGACAAATCGAAGTGAAAAAATCTAGAATACGAAAGATAATTTTTTTGCTTTCGTATTGTAGATTGACAAAATGATCAATCGATGACTCATTCCATGTAAAGATAGATGGTCACTGTTTTAGCTGAATGAGCCCAGCATTAAAAATGCTGTCCATGTGGCTCATAGGTAAGATGCGCTACTTTCGCAGCCACGGTCAAGTGTTCAATCCTCGGACGGGCAGAGGATCGAACACTTGACGGTAGACAGGGAAATTGAATTGGCTCCTACTTATTATCCTACTCTATAATAAGCGAAACCCAAACGATGTTTGTCATGGGTGGCTCATATGGGTCCCGCCGCGATTGCCCGTTACCGTACTACCAGGGACGCATTTCGTCAGTTCAGCTCGCCGTCTTTTACTGCATGATTTTTGATTTTCGTTTTTTGCTGTTAATGTTTTAGTGCTATTGTTTGAAGACCCCTTCAAAGCCGTTTGGCGACCAGCAGGCCGCTGAATGGCTGGTTGTATATAGGGCAAAGACGCGTTCTCCATGCATCTACGATTCTGAATGGAGGACTAGTACATGGCGCGACCGTCGGGAACTGATCAAATCTTATCGTTGCGCGGTGTCTGGTCGGTTATGCTTTGGGTTTTCCCTGGTTTTTTTTACACTGGTGAACGATAACGAATAACGAAAAAATCGTGAAGGAGAATGATTTACGCCGTTCACCTAGTTGAAGGCCGCCGAAGGGTTCGGGATGATTGCGCCGTCGATGTCATCATGAGAAACCGGGTTAACCAAGGCCTCAATTCCTTCTGGATCGGGTAAACTTGTACTAGACTTGGTTTGAAAGGTGGCGACGCTGTCTACAGCGGCTGGTCTGTACGGTATAGGCGGCCAAATATATAATACATTCACCATGCCTCTCCAATTCCAAATGGAAGCGGAGTGCATGGCGCGTCCCCAAAGAGCTCATCAACTACAAAAACTCTGCTTTACCAGCTTAACGAAGTAACCCTATATACTTGAATCCTCATGAAAGCCACATTTTGGTCGATCGTATACAAAAATCATTGTCAAAATGGAGGATAACCCTGAACAATCTACTGGTTAAACTTAACCGAACGTCAGAGTTATCGAATTGAGACAGGGTTAAGACAAGGTAAAGCGGTGTCAGCTGGGTATAGCCTGGTTTAAGGTGTTCTGCGATGAACAAGTTTGCCAGACACCTTTCTCTCGTCGTCAGGTGTTACACTGACATGCATTGCACCGGATGCGTTTCACTAGAACTTGCTTGACGAATTCTATTCGCCGCTAGATATCATCGATTACGATGTATGGGTAAATTCTATAGAGAAAATTATTAAAATTATTCATTCACGATTTCACACATGAAATCGCGAATAAATAATTTTGCCCAATTTCAGGATGTTTTGACAAAAATCGACAATAATGGCAATGTTGGGACCACTTTT
This sequence comes from Nippostrongylus brasiliensis, assembly GCA_030553155.1. Classification (NCBI taxonomy): domain Eukaryota; kingdom Metazoa; phylum Nematoda; class Chromadorea; order Rhabditida; family Heligmosomidae; genus Nippostrongylus; species Nippostrongylus brasiliensis. The sequence continues at coordinate 47,419,121 of CP130735.1, forward strand.
TTGTGCTGCAGTTCGATAACCAGAAATGGGGCAACATCGAGTCCTACCACGTTCAGCACCAACTGCCAAATAGGTAAGCTGGCAGGTTTCTTATTTGTTTACTTTTATTTATTTATTTATTTTTCTTGCGAGTATTAGAATCCTTCTAGGGGTGATTTTCAGTACTCTTCTCTTCAAACCTAAGCGTGTGTTGTTTTTTGGGTTCTATGTTGCTTTGTACGTGTAAAAGTCACTGAAGAAGCTATTTCTAGCCGCACAGTCGAGCGATCATTCCTCGTCTGGGCTAATCAAGTCCTCCATCCCTGCGGAGTCGGATAAATTAGTACCACACTTGTCTGGGCAGGTTAAGACATTGACATGAACAGCTGCTGACCCCTACGAGGCATTGTGTAGTCCTAATATGCATTCATAGGTCTCTACAATTCCGAATGGAATACGAATGCCTGGCTCGTCCTTATGGCGACCACTTGTTCTTTTTATTTTGAAGGTTTTCAATGTTACTTAGCGAAATTCCGCTTCCAATGTCACTTATTCATTCAACGGGTTCAAATTAACCAGGGAAAAAACGGTAATAAAAATAGAATACATTGCCGTTGGCGGTGCAGTGGTAAGAGGTGCTGCTTTCGCCCGCGCGGTTCACCGATCGATCCTTGCCCGGACTAACAAAATCTCTCACCCTCCAAGGTCGGAGGGGGGGGGTATCAGATCTGCCTGGTGAGGTGAAGACATTGACTAAACAATTCTGAGGGGAGATCGAGTGCATGGCGCGTTATCAGAGGACTGATCGATTTATTTTACTGTCTAAATTCAGAAGAATCGCACTGTTACATACAACCCTATAAATTCGTGCCTGTTTCCAGCAGTTATACCGCGGTCTCCTTTTTTGGGACCACATAAATTTTAATTTTTCAAAGGATCAGCTGATTATACATATTAGTTTGATCCATGGTCTCTGCGGTGGAAAGGAACGGCACCGTCGCCACGCGACGCCATCTGACAGTCTGACAGATGAGAGCGGGCTTTCTCCGGGCTTCTCTGAACTGGCGGCTCTGGATCGGAACGAGCGGATCGGTTCCACTCGTCCCGGCCCCCGCCGGAGCGACCCTTGATCTAGCCGCCCCTTAGTTCTTCGGGGTCGTTCTGCCATTCCTTGGCTCTGCCGTGGTGCAATCCAGCCACGGGTTGATAGTTTCTGCCACGCGACGCGTCTGTTCGCGTGACAGAAACTATCAGCTCGCCAGTTCCGAGGGTTTGTCATTCTGTTTTTCATCTTTATCTCAGCTTATCACGGTTAGCCAACTATAAGGCCCTTGTTATACGTTCGCTCACCCCCTAGCGTAACTCGTCCATTCAGTATCAGACACCGTGAGGCCAGACACGTTTGTACGAGTTATCATGGTGACGCTGGCGTGGTGAACTCGTACAAACGTGTCTGGCCCCACGGTGTCTGATACTGAATGGACGAGTTACGCTGGGGGTGAGCGAACGTATAACAAGGGCCTAAGTGGTTACGTAGAATTTCTTCTTCTTGAGTAAGTTTCTCACGTGGTCGATATCCTATCCTATCCTACCATATAATAAGCGAAACCCAATCGATGTTTGTTATGGATGGCTCATATGGGTCCCGCCGCGCTAGTCTGTTACCGTACACCAAATGCACCCACAGCGACAAGGACTTGATAAAATTGCTTCAATCTTTTTCGAATCCTTTCGTTTTCATTTCCTTCGTTCTTTCGGTCTCAAAATAACCTACCTAAGTGCAGTTTTAGTCGATCTTTGATTTTGACCTGAGAATCCAATCTGTCATTGTGGACACCTAACTACCGGCGGCCGATAGGCCGATGAGTGGCTGGTAATTTTATATTGTCGATAAATGTCCGTTTCTAAAGCGAATTTTATTAATTTATGCGTCTATAATTTACCCCGAGCAAAGTGAAAAAGAAGATTCTCAACTGACGACGACGAGAAAAAGAGAAATTCTCGATAGCGCCGTTCCCGACCGCATCGATGAAATCTCTTGTCAATCTCGTACGGATTGCAAGCTTATTGAGCAAGATTCGTCCGGACAATCGCACTTTTGAGAAAACCTGAACGACAGCTCTTCCCCCGCTTGTCAACAGGTGTTCAGATCCCCTAATCGCTTCACTTTTCGTCGTGGTTCCGCCGATTGCGCTCACGGCCTGGTTCTCGTCTTGCCTTAGGCCAAGTAAGGTCACAATACCACACGTGGTACAGTGGTAAGAGGCGCTACTAACACCCGCACGGCCGAGCGATCGATCCTCACCCGGGCGAACCGAGCCTTCCACCTCTCCAGGGTCCGGTAAATTGAGATCAGACTTATCTGGGAATGGTAAGGGCACTGACTGGAGTATGATAGTTTTTGACTCCAGAAGTCATCGTAAAGGCAAAATGCACGTTCATAATGCCTCTACGATTCTCATTATAATACAAGTGTATAGCGCGTCCTTAGGGATTGATTAGGGTTCTAGAGAAATCTGACAATTTCTCTCTCTGACCCATCTCTTTCCTATATTTTTTCTTTTCTTATTTATATATTTATTATTTATTTGCAATTTTTATCCCTCCATTGATACTAAGGCAACAATCCTGTTAGGAGGGTCACCAGAATCACTGGGTCGTGACGCTATCAATAGACAAACTCGAAGGAATTCTTGATTTCTCTCAATTTTTTCCTTTTTTCATCAAGATCGTCACACATCCTCTCGTCCTCTTACCGTTAACCGTGACTGTGACTATTTCTTCACCTTCTCTACGATTCAAACATTATGGGTGGTCTTGGGGAGGTATAATCTGGTCAATGATTCCTTCGTTCACCCTGCACTTCTCGACAACTCTTCTTTAATTTTTATCGTAACAATAGATCGTGGTACAGTGGTAGAAGATGCGACTGACACTCACACGATCGAGCATTTGATCCTTTCTCGGGCTAACCGAGCTTGTATCTCTCTGTGGTCGGGTAACTTGATACCAGACCGTCGAGAAAGGTGAAGACACTGACCTACATGGTAACTGGCCCCTGTGTATGTCGAATTAACCATGTTTCTAGGATTCTGAACGAAAGACCAATTCATGGCGCGTCCTTAGAGGTATCATCAGACCACTTTGGTCTCACCTTTGCCTTTACCATCCCGTATGTCTCATCTTTTGCTTTTTCGAGGCACCTTTCTAGGCCCCTCGTGGCCATGTGCATTTTGATTTTATTATCAGTGTCGTCCTCATAACAAGTAAGAGTAGAGCAGACGCGGAGGTATAGTTTTCTACCCTTCCTTTACCCACTTCTTTAATCTTCATCTGAGGTGATATACCACTTTCACTTTGATTTGGACGTTTTTCAAACCAAATTGGACGTTTTTTCAACTCACGTTGGAGGTTTTTCAAGCCAAATTGGCTTGGAGAAAGTGTCCAATTCAGTTTGAAAAACGTCCAATTTGCGTCCAACGTCCAAAGCGATATCCTTTAGCTATTTCCTGGAATTTCTTTATCGATCATCTCCGTTCTATTTATTTTTCGTTGTAATTTTTTTCTGTACAATTTTCTTTTGCCATCACCGCACTGCTTTCTGCTTCAGATGCAAACAAGGAGCCGTGAAGCAGTCGCGGTCAGCCTTCGACGGCTGGCCTTCGTCTCAGCCTCGGTCGCCATGTCGACGGTGATTCTGCTCAGCATCATGATTCCGCTTCTGATTCATTCGGCACTTCGAACAGAGGTGGGGTTTTCTGCGTAAATCTCCTATTGCGGCAGGTGGTGCAGCGGTAACAGGCGCTACTGACACCCATACGGCGAAGCGATCGATCCTCGTTCTGGCCACTCATTCCTTCCTTCCCTTAGAAGTAGCGTAAATTGGCACCAGACCTGTCCGGAAGCGATGAAGGCCATCAGCGGCCAATGACTCCGCTAGTCACTGTTTAAGTGAATTTCGCATGCACCATGCCTCTGCGATTCTGAGTGAAAGACGAGTACATGGCGCGCCCTCAGGGGCGATCAAGCCGACAACTCTACACACTTTACTTTAAACGCGAAACTATTCAGATGAACTCCGAACGCCTCGTCGAACCGTGCTATTCGTCGGCAGCGACAACTTGGCGACTTTTACAAGAGGTATTCGAAAAACAATCGTGTTTGCCTTTGCTTTCTCACTTTTGCTTTACACATTTTATTCGTCTATTTATATACATTTATCTGTATTTGAAAATTTGCATGTATCATATGAAAAGAAATATCAAGGAATTAAAGGAAGAGAAAAAACGGCACTGTTCCAAATTTTGGACTCCAGAGGTCGAAAAAAAAATTTTCGGTGAAACTTTGCATAGGAGGGTTTTTTGGGGTCCTGAACACGATGCTGCAATCCGTTTTTCGATTGGCCGCCGGATACTGTAGTTACAGGTAGGTCCTGACAGGTAAAGTGGGCGGAGTCAGCATCACCGATTTCGCTGAAACTTTGCGTAGTGGGGTTTTTTGGATTCCTGAACACGACGTTGCAATCCGTTTTTCGATTGGCCGCCGGATACTGTAGTTACAGGTAGGTCCTGACATGTAAAGTGGGCGGAGTCAGTGTCACCGAGGACCTACCTGTAACTACAGTATCCGGCGGCCAATCGAAAAACGGATTGCATCATCGTGTTCAGGACCCTAAAAAACCCCCCTACGCAAAGTTTCAGCGAAATCGGTGATCCTGACTCCGCCCACTTTACCTGTCAGGACCTACCTGTAACTACAGTATCCGGCGGCCAATCGAGAAACGGATTGCACCATCGTGTCCAGGACCCTAAAAAACCCCCCTACGCAAAGTTTCAGCGAAATCGGTGATGCTGACTCCGCCCACTTTACCTGTCAGGACCTACCTGTAACTACAGTATCCGGCGGCCAATCGAGAAACGGATTGCACCATCGTGTCCAGGACCCTAAAAAACCCCCCTACGCAAAGTTTCAGCGAAATCGGTGATGCTGACTCCGCTCACTTTACCTGTCAGGACCTACCTGTAACTACAGTATCCGGCGGCCAATCGAAAAACGGATTGCACCATCGTGTTCAGGACCCCAAAAAACCCTCCTATGCAAAGTTTCACCGAAAAATTTTTTTTCGACCTCTGGAGTCCAAAATTTGGAAGAGTGCCGAAAAAACAAAAAAAACGAAAAAATTGGTTGGTAAAACAACTAGAAAACGCATTTCTTGTAAATAGCTAAAAAAGAGAGCTCGTTCGAGAAAATAATAGTTCTGAGACTTGAATCGCTCTCGAATGAAAAGAAAAGGAGAAATTGACTACATCGCTACAGTTTGGCAACGGAAATTTTCGAAAATCAGGTTTTCGAGCGGTTCCCGTAACCGCCTAATTTCTAGAATTTTTGTCTCTTTTATTTAATTTTGTGCTACTTTCTTTTATCATCTGTTTTTATAATAACCACCATAACTTAACAACCGTGTGAGTTTAATAAATAGATAAATAAATACTCCACGGTCGATACAACTCTGTAGGCTGCTCAGTTGTGTCACATACATAATATGCAGTTTATTCGAATATCAGAATTCAGAATTATTCGAATATATTCGAATTCGAATAATATACAGTTTATTCTGATAACTCTCAAGATAGTTTATTTTAATTTATTATAAGTTTACTCACTATTACTGTTAAATATGCGTAACCCGTTTCCTTTTTCAGCTGAACATTCCGCAAAGAGGAAGAGAGAAGCGTGCGACTGCTCGCGGATATGTCACGCAACAATGTAATCGTTTCTTTTATTTCCAAGAGCGTAATTTTTTTCACAGAATTTTCTGATTCTGATCTGTTAAGATGCGCAAAATGGACAAAATGGACCAAGCGGATGCGCCGTGCGCCAGTACGGCCCACCTGGACCTCCTGGTCCTCCCGGACTCGATGGAATCGACGGCTACGATGGCACGCCTGGAAAGGACGGAGCTCCTGGACGAGATGGTGGGAGAGGTCTTCCCTTTTACTCAACAGATTTTAAAGGTTTATTACAGGAATAGCAGAAAGCGATCGCGAACCCTGTTGGATATGCGACAAGGCCCAACCAGGACGCCAAGGGCCACCGGGTTACAAAGGCCGACCCGGACCACCTGGCGATCCTGGCTTGAACGGACTGTCGCCCGCAGGTCCTCCTGGTCCTCCGGGACAACCAGGTATGTTCCATCTCTGGTTTATCCACATGCTTACCCGAATCCTCTTTTTTCAAGGTCCACCAGGACAGGATGGTGCCCGCGGCGAACAAGGATACCCAGGAGTGCCTGGCACCCAGCAGGAGTCCGTACAGATCGGTGAACCTGGACCACCCGGACCACCAGGCCCACAAGGACTCCCTGGAGTGCCTGGACCACAAGGACAGCCGGGTGCACCTGGTCTGCACGGATTTCTACCCGGCGATCCGGGATACGATGGACGTCCGGGAACTCCCGGTGCTCACGGTATTCCCGGACCACCCGGACCGCCTGGCGCCGGTCCTAACTGTGATCATTGCCCGGAGGCGAGGCTGCAGAGCGGATTTGATACCCATAGCGGCTACCCAGCGGCGGTGAAGAACCTGAACCCGTATCAAGTGAGCCCAGCGTCGCGTTACGTTGAAGAGCAGAAAAGCAAGCAGAAAAGAGCAAGCCACAGCTTCCACTGAGGTGGAATTTCGTCCTTACAGGGTTTTCTATTATTCAGGCGCAGAAGAGTTTTGGTTTCAGGATTCCAAAGAAATATGATAACAAGATAGGGGAATTACGGTAACGATAGCCTACGGTAGCCGTTACCTCAATTTGAAAACATATCAAATAAACAATCAGAATTGAGCTGAATGAACCGGAATACGGACCTTTTAACATAAGTTGTTTCACCTTGAGGAGCTGCAGCTTTTCCGTCGTAGAGACCGGACCTTTCAAAACCTATTGAACGGCCCATTCTGAACGGAAAAGGTTTAAGTAGCCTAGAGGCTTTTTCTTTGACCTAAGGGTATACTTTCTTCTACAAGGTTCTGACTCGGTCTTCAAAAGTCCCCCACCTTTTTTTTAAGGTCCACTATTTAGGGAGGTCCAACCATATTGAATTAGTGAGAAGTTTCAGAGCTGTTGAAAAGTTGCTGATTGGCATTGTGTTGTGTTTTACCCCGCTCAATCTACGGAATTTAGCTGCCAAATAACCTTTTTGCACATGGTACAGCGGTAAGAGGCGCCACTTACACCCGCACGATTGACTGATCAATCCCCGCCCGGGCTACTCGAGTGGTGAAGACACTGACTTGGTATAGTGGCTGGCACCCACAAGTTATTGCATAAGCCAAACATGCGTTCACTAAGCCTCTTCGATCCCAAATGGAATACGAGTGCACGGCGCGCTCCAAGGGGCTGATCAACGACGAGCGCTTCACCTTTTACATTCACGTTCTTTGATTGTTTGCACATATATGGAAAGTTGTTCAGATATAATTTTTTTAGGAATGGCAGTGAGGTCAATACTCTCTTTCTGAAATTACGGTAGTATTTAATTCACAGAAATTTTCTAGTTTGCAGTTTTCTGTAGAAATATCGTATACGCTAGTGTACAAATTTATCCCATTTAAAACTTAAGAACCCAGAAGATAATGTGGTCCCATTTGGTGTAAAAGAGTATTGCGCCGCTGCTCATTTTTGCTCTTTCAGTATGATCGTTTTGTTGTTGATCTCGTTGTGTTTGTCAGATGATGAAATAAAACTTATTATAGAACATGGAGGATGTGGATGTGGACATGGATGTGAATTGTCATACCTTAAATATCTATAATCATTGTAAATACCGTAATACAGCTTGGTTGCATTAATCTGGATAAGATTATCGGACTTTAACCAGGTTCTGACAGTTAATATTTTATCGAAGAAAGTTTCTAGCCTGGTTTGAAAGTATGGTTTTAGGTTACAGAGAAAATTCTGGAATTTCTTGAAGGTTTGCTGACTCTGGAGAAAGATGTCCTATGAAAAACTGTGAACTGAGCTGAGTTGCGGCTTTGTAAAAATAGAATTTAAAAAGGACATAGCTTCCTACAAAACCTAAAACGAGTGTGAAAACAGAGCCTTTTCTTCTGATTTTCTGCACTATAAATAGAATAAAAATTGAATAAGTACCTAAATAATCCTTTAACACACGTATTCACTAGTTTTACGATTTGAGTGGAACGCGAATGCGGCGGGTCGCCCTTAGGGACATATCGAGTCCGACCCCTTCACCCTTACATAAGTTATCACACAATCACATAAAGCATAAATAAATACCCGAGCAAGCTAACTATTCTGAATACCACAGAGTTCAGCTCGTTAGAGCAGTAAAAATTCGACTCGTTTTCTATCGGAAATTTCAGACAGATGTACTACAAGCTTCTCAGTCGGTATAAAATGCAATGATGACATCAAAAATAAAAATAAGAGGAAGATAGAAGTGACATACAATCCTCAATTATATTGAAAATGGATTTGATTTGAATCCTACCCACTTTTAGTCGTAGAATTTGAACAATGTGCGTAGTGCACGCAACGCTTCGTATTTCACGGCTAAATCTGTGGCCGACCCTTATCGATGCTGTGGGCGCAGTGTTTTCCTGTCCCAATTAACGTTTTCCGACTTCAAGTTTTGGGGTCAGATAATCTCTGAATTGTAGTAGAGCTTTTCTAGAATCGTCTAGAGTTTTATTCCCAATTTGAGAACTGGGAACAACATCTTGTCTATTGTATGTTAGCATCAAAATTAGCTATGTAATTCTTTGCCGTTTTGTGTACTCAGTTGTAAGTTCACTTTCATTCTCAAACTATAGATTCACAAAGTCATCTCTGTTCAGCTACCTTAGCACACCGGTCAGAGCAGGTTTCTGTTGAACAATAAACGTTCGGGAATTTTTTCTCAATGAGTTCCCCGCATTTGTCATCTTTTCTTCCCGTCCGTCTGTTAAACTTCATCATCATTTTGTTGTATTTCTAAACATGTGCGTTCTGAATGCAGAATTATGTCGGAAGAAAATGTTTCTCGCATAAGAAATATAACCAGAAGGAAGTAGTCTTGCTCAAAATTTCATATTGTATTATGCCATTTTCGGTTTAACCTTGAACTGGTTCACTTTTCAAGTCAAAGTATACATTTCCAATTCGAAATGAATTTGTGTTTGATCAAATTAGTCGTTTTCTAGTTCAGTCAGCATTCGATGAATGTCCAATTTGTTCTTAAAAGTTTCGAGTCCGAGAGAAAAACAACAAATTTTGAATTCAAATTCACAAATGAGAAGTTAGACGTGGCGAAATTGACATACGTCAAATTTCATTCAAAAACTGCTTTAACGGGATAAGCTGCTTCGACATTTGCAAAGTGATCAATTTAAACTAAACTGGGATAGGCTTCAAGTAAGTCTCCTTCTTTCCCATTATGTTTCCTACATCGAAAACCACTCTCGATATTGATTGTGGACAAAGGTTTCTGTCTTTTTTTGTTCCACTTGTCTCCAATTTTTTCCTTGAAAAAAAGGCTGAAAAGCTTTTTTTCTTCTTTTGTTCCCTTTGTTTCTTCCTTGCAATGCGTATATGTCGTTTGTTCGTTGTTTCGGAAGGGATTCGAATTTCGAATATTATGTAGTGTATTTTCAATATTAATTTCTACAGCCTAAAGAGGTTGTTAGGCAGAAGAAATTAATATTGTAAATACACTACATATTCCACCGTAATATTTCTAGCATTCTACTCAACGGGGTTGTAAGGTAGAATGCTAGAAATATTACGGTGGTTAGATTACGGTAAAGATTCGTTATTACGGTAGCCGTCAGTAGAAATATAATGGTCGTTCAATGAAGTATTCTCACGTAACAATCTCGTGAGGCAGAAGCAATTGTTATCTAGAAGATTATCATTGATGTCGAGGTTCAAAGGCAACAGAATAGATTATTCAAGAATAGTATATAAAGACTTAGTTTCCTTTAGGTAACATGGATGGCGATAGCTCTCCATTGAACCGGCAGCAGCAGTCACCTGAAGAAGGCGCGTACGCGTCGCCTTCTCCAGCCACTTCGCCCAACTATCCGGACGTTTCATCGCCTCAGGGGTCTCCTAATGGTGAGGCTTCCGAAGGGCACCTCTCTCCTGGTGGGGATAGTGCTGGAAACTCACCAGCTGCTCATGGATCGCCTCCGTTGTCGCCAGTTTACAAAGAGGACGAGTAAGTTTTTCACATGGCACTTTTCTTTGCTTTTTAGAAAATTTCTATGGTTTTCATATTGCTTGCCTGTGCTATTCAATTTTTTCTGCTGGAAAAGTTATTTCAAAAAGAATGTTGAAAAGAATGTTTCTTCAGAATTCAAAATCACAGAGACTGTAGATAGATGTAGATAGAGACATGGTGACTGTTTAAAGCCGGAGTTCTGGTGATGTCCCATTTGTGATTTTCAGTAATACCCGGCTTATGGTTAAAGAGTTTGTGTAACATTTTCCTTTAAAAGTATGTAAAATTTGTCGACGTTGATTAGGCCCGTAATGGCGCACATGATGCAGTGGTAACAAGACATTTTCTCTACCTTTCCCTATAAGTAAGGAGGACTATGACGACATGTAAATACCCACATCCATTCGCCTGAAGTCGACAGGTATTAATTGGTCTTGATCTCCTCGATTCTTTTATTACCTGGAGGAACTAATGAGGTTAGAAAATGTTCACTCTCTTGACTTTGGCCATGATCAGACAATAAATATGAAGCCGGACGCTTTGTTTGCGGGAGTGAAAGCACAAAGGGTAAACGCTCGAATTTGTTGAGAAATGTTTTTTTTCATCATTAAGTATTTGTGATTTGTTGCTACGAACCCCTTATTTACACGGATTTGATGAAGCATACGAAGGGGATGCAGAAAATTGTGGCATCTCAAACTTTTCCTATAGTTGTTGACTAAGGTTATTTATGAAAATGCTAAGAATAGGGCGAAGAGTTTTCATGTCAGTTTTTTTTCAGTTGAACTGCTTGTTAGTCGTATCAGCTTTTCTCTCTAAAAAGAATGAGTCCTTGTAGCTCCGGCGACGACTTCAACGCCAGCAGTCCAAACATTCCCGGATCACCGGAACCGGACCCAACCGACGTCGATGGTAAAGATTCTGAATCGTATCAGCCGCAGTCGCCAAGCTCACCAGCAGCTGAAGATGGAGCGTTGTCGCCTCGTTCGGCACAGAACTCGCCCGCACAGTCGCCTAACGCTGACGACGAGGATAGAGGGTATTTCTTATCTCGTTTTACCTCAAATAACTAGCATCACACGGAACAGAACTGAGTTTCAAATTTGCAAAGGATAGTTGAACATTTCTATCGGCCTTATTTTTGCTACTAATGTAGTTTTAGGCAAGAAAAGACTAGATTCGCTTTCACGCTGTTGCCTATAGTAATATTAGAGTTGACAAATTCCATATTTTCTTATTCAAGTTCGTTTTTCAGCAGTGTCGATCGACTAAAAACCGCATCGGATGATGAAAAAAGCGAAAAGAGCTCTAAGAAAGCGTCAACTCCAGCCTCTAGCGATGGTTCGTCCAATTATCTCCTTTTTTACCTTTCGCTCCGTCAATTTACTCAATTATTGTTCTTGTTTAAGATGAAGGTAATGAAACGAGCAAGAGAAAGCGCATCGTTGACTCCGATGATAGCGATCACGAAGAAGAAGAAGGATCTAGCCGGAGGTTCGCTTCATATTTAATATTGTTGTTGCCTTCTCTCAGAATTATGAGAGCAGGGACCAGAGTTAGGAATGATATACCCCAAACATACCTCGTGCGGCGCGCAACCCCTGATTCATCGACGCCCTAAGGGGATCCTTCGTGGTTTACACGCTGAACTACTCGGTGCCTCCGACCCCTCGCCGCCCCTGTGAGGCGCAACCCCCGTACGAAGTCTGAATAAACCTTGCGGTTTTTTTTTCGAGGTAGATTTGAAATACACTATTCATGATTCTCTGCACCGGCCTGTTAACCACAACTATGTGTATTGGATAGGTGGGATTGTATCTATTCTGTATGATGCTATTAATGGGTTGTTTTTTATTTCGAAAAATCGCTATCTACCCATTTTATGCCACCTTGGGTAATGTGTGGCTTGTGTTTGCTGGCGTTTCACCGCAGTACTGACTATCGACGTTCTGCATAACTTTGGGTTTTGGGTCATTTTTATTGCATGTGGGTTAAATGTAACATTTAGGCCTGTATCGGCCTTTATATTCTTTTTTTTAGAAAAATGTAGCCAAAGTGAGTGTGTTCTCATAGCTTCTATAACCGTCTACGTTTCCAGGAAGAATTTGTTGGATTCCGATGATTCCGATGATGATGAATTGGATGAAGAGCAACGGAAGAAAAAGGTGGTCAATTCACTACTCCTTATTGACTTACATATTTGGAGATGCTAGGTTATTCGCAAAACACTGACATCGGACTATGCTATCAGCTTGATTGGTAACTGCCGGTATCGGCTTACCGGCTCGTTCCCGTGATTACGGGTGAATGCTGATAGCAACAGCCCGACCGGGCTCAAGAAAGAGATGCTAGGAGATCCGCAACGTAGTACATCGGTAGCACAGTGGTTAGTGCAGTCTGCCGGAAACAGAAGGACGCGGGTTCAATTCCCTTCCGATGTCAGTGTTTTGCGAATAACCTAGCATCTCCAAATATATAAGTCAATCAACTAGTTCTCGTCTATAAACCGCTAAACAAAAAGCGGCAAGTAGCAGAATAGTTTCGTGACTACTCTTTATATTCTGAATTCTTTCAATGATACATTATTCTAGTTGGGAAACCTCATCGTCAACATATTTGGCGAAGATGTGGAAGACGATGACGCTAACGAACGTGGTGGTGATGATGATGAGGAAGATGAAGAGAAAGCCTTAAAGCGAATGGAAGAAAAGAATCAGGATTACGAAGATGACTATGGTGACGATAAGGGCGACAGGGATAGATCGTGAGTCCCGTCAACTTTTTTTTTCTCATTGGTATACTATTTCTGGGTTAGCAATTTTCTCTTCGGGTGCCTCCTAAATTCGATGAAATAAGATACGAAAAGGGTGGTTCTGGTCCTTTATTCATTTTCTCACTTCTTGAAATAAGTAGTCGGGTAGTTGGAGTTGAGCGTAAGGAAAAGGTACTCGTGTGATCGATCCTTGCCAAGGCTAACCAAGCATGTGATGCGATCTCTCATGTTGGGTGAATCGGTAGCAGACTTCCGCAAGTCACTGCGGTGGCCAAATACTCTTTTACCATGCCTCTACAATTCTGAATGAAAGACGAATGCGTGGCGCGTCCTTAGGGAACTGATCGACGCCGATCACTTTGTCTCTACCTTTATTCATTGCTTGCTATTACAGGGGAGGATTTGAGTGGGACTTTGATATAATGTTACGAGAAAAGAAGGCCGAGAAGAAGAGAAAGAGGAAGCGAAAGGACGCGGGTATCGACATAATCAACGATGATGACGGAGTTATTGCGCATATGGTAAATGCGATGAAGACTGCAGCGAAGGTGAGGTTATTTTAGATAGTTAGTATAATTCCAGTAGAACTTGGTAATCATCCTTTGTTAAGGACGACCGTCACTCGAATACTGAACGGAAGCCTGCGCTTAAAAAGAGGAAAATGCTTCACGATGTGAAAATGATGTTGTTGCGGGTTTGTGAGACTTTCGTCTGTATTGCAAATAACATTTTTCTCGTTCTTAAAATTGCGGAATTTATTGTTGATTTTTGTAGATGGACATGCTGGAAGCAATGATTGACGGAGGCATGATGAGTGCCGTTTCTGAGTGGCTAGCTCCATTGCCAGATAAGAGCCTTCCGGCACTTGAAATACGAACTGAGTTATTGAAGATTCTCACGGGTTTCGGCAACTTGGATCAGGTATGTATGTTTGAATATGTTGTTCAGAAACATTTAACCATTGTCAATTTATCCCTTAGAGCCCGCGTGGTGAAGTGGTGAAAGGCGCAACTGACATCCGCGCGCTTAAGTGATCGATCTTCGTCTGAGCTGACCAAGCCTTCCATCCCTCCAGGGCCTGGTAAATTGCTACCAGACTTGTCTGAGAAGATAAAGACACTGACTCGGTACAGTGGGTGGCCTACGCAAGTCATTGTGTAGGCCAAATACACATTCATCATGCCTATACCATTCTGAATGGACTGCGAATGTGTGGCGCGTCATTAGGGGACTGATCAAAGTCGCTACTCTAACCTTTACAGTGTCTTTCATAGTTATGCGAGACCAATTAGGGTATAGTAGAAACACCTTCACCTTTAATGAATCAGACACAGGAACATTGATTCAAAATCAAGAGTGTGGGAACGCTCTAGATCTACATTTGCAGCTCCTTTCTTATTTTGAAAAAAAAATAGTTCAAGGAAAATTTGCGAAGCTGTTCAAATTGTAATCATTTAGTTTTGGGAAAGCCTCCAATTTCATTTGTAAGGACTCCGATCGAGTACACTAAAGTATGGTAAAGGTAAAGGTAGAGGTATCGGCATTGATCAGTTCCCTAAGTACGCATCATGCATTCGTGTTCCATTCGGAGTCGTTGGGGCTTGGTGAATGCGCATTTGGTCTATTCAATGACTTGCGGGGGCCGGCCGCTAAACCAAGTCAGTGTTTTTACTTTCCCCGACAAGTCTGGTACCAATTTACCCGACCCCGGTGGAGTGGCAGGCTTAGTTAGCCTGTGTGGGGATCGATCACTTGACCGTGCGGATGTCAGTTGCGCCTCTCACCACTGCACCGCGGGCCCATAGTATAGTATAGTGGCGAATTTTTGAATTCTCACACTTTTCTCTCCCATTTTTTTATTCTTTCACCTCAGTGACCTTCAGGGTGTTCTCAAACAATCGGGTCTTGGAAGGGCAGTAATGCTACTATACAAACATCCAAGAGAGACCAAGGAAAACAAAGCCATGGCAGCGCACATCATTAGGGAATGGTCGAGACCCATTTTCCAGGTAGTGTTTTGTTCCACTTTTATTTTCTTTTCTCTTTCTGTCTCTGGTTAGATGAAATATATCGGTACTTGTTTGTTAGCGTCAAGAATTCTTCTTCTAAATTAGTTGTGGGTAACTATTAGAGAGGCCTCAATGGTATGTGACAAATAGTGGTTTTGAGTGTTAAGCCTTGCTTTTTATTTCAACAAAAAGCATAAAATTTTCACGAATTTGACCCTACTGGCTTCTCCGCTTACTTCAGGAATTTCGTCGAATTATTCCGACCTAAACAACGTTGTTGTAAATTACCTATTTGGTGTATCATTTTTTGAAGTTATCATTTTGACCGACAAAGTGCAGATACTTTCAGCTTGAAACTGATTTCCGCTCCGTATCGCGTGAAGAGAGGGTTCAGCGAGATTTCGAGCACATGTCGAGTATTAAAAAGAGGAGACTGAGGTACTTACATAGTTTCTATTATTTTTTTGAGTTTTTATGTTTCATCAACATATGTATGTGGAAAATATCATATTCAAATATATGAATGTACCGCCATTCTACCTAACCAATCTAAGTCGCGGTTTTCGCGATGAACCTGACATAATAACAGTATAAAATGAAAAAAAAACGTGAATATTGGCAGCATTGGACCGAGTGTTCAAGTGCTGCACTGCGCCTTGTGGTACACTGGCTACAGATTTTCTTTTTTTGGTTTGTCATTACATTCGCAAAGAGGTGCAATCCAACCAAGTTGAAAGTGACAGAAATATCTACAAGATCCAGGGAGGTATTGCACAAAATCTTATGGGTCGAACAAATATATGCATGCTTGAAACTAACAAACAGGGTAAAATTTTTACACCCATGAATTTTATTATGATATTATGTTATTAGTTATGAAAACCAGATTCCCGTAGTCACTTAGGACCCACCAGAGTACCATTGACATAAGGTAAAGGAAAGTTAAAGGAGGTAAGCTAAAAGAGAAAGAAAAAAATAATTTCCTGACGAGATGTTAAATCGACAGTAGATAGCCAGCAGACAATATTTGCAGCCGCTTGACTGTAGGGAACAACGAAGCTTTATTCACCTGTTTCTTACTCAGAGCTACGATACGTGCCCAAATTTCAGCTCGGAGGCAGGACCATCTGATGCGTCTGCTGCTTCAAAGACTGAGGAGAAACAGATTAACCGAGCCCGAGTACCTCGACCATCAACGAAAGATTATGTGGTTCGACCGAAACCGCTTGTTGAGGGTGAATTCAAGGTGAGAAATTCAGTTTGATTTGATTGTTGGAGTACTAATTACTGCATTATTTATAGCGCGCCCTCTTTTTACGGCGTAATAAATAAATAAATAAAAGAATAAATATTTAAGGGTGAACGAAAGGGAAAGGCATTCGCTCGTCTCGACAAAACTCAACGTGACTTCCTCGAGAGAACGAAGCGTATCAAAGCGAAGCGAGCGGTTACGGTATCGTTGGAGGGCAGAAACATGGCATTGTAGTGATTTGTACATTGAAGTGAGTAATAGGATGTTCCACTCGCAACTCTATTAAGCTGGTTTCTTTTGTGTATCTTTCAAAACTGGTTTTATTTAGCAAAATCCGTATGAATTTTTTTTAGCTTTTCTATATTTATTTGTGTACAATTATTGTTACAACTATAAAATAGTGGCACTCGAAGAATTTGTCTCGTTTTAGTACTATGCTTATCTTACGTGCTATTTGTGTTTGATGTGATCGGTTGATAAGAATAAGGTATGAGGAAGGAATTGTTGTATTGTTGCGGTTTGTTGTTCATTCCTCTTGAGAGTGCGCCACGCATTCATTTTCCATTCAGAATCGCAGAGGCGTGGTGAATAGGTATTAGCCATATCAATGACTTGGGGAGGCGAGCAGGTGTTCATGTCGATTTTTTCGTTTTTCCAGACAAGCATGATATCAATTTACCCGACCGAAAAAAGTCGGGAGGCTTGGTTATCTTGAGCGATAATCGATCACTTGATCATGCGGGTTTCGGTGGAGCTTCTTACCACTACCTTATACGCGCACTGAAGAGGGCTAATTACCCAAAATTGGAAAATGTGCTAAAGGCTTGGACCTATGTTGGCACTTGAGATTAGATTTAATCACCTTAACAGCTGAAATGGTAGATTCAGGCGAGGTACCGGTGCTGGACGGTAAAAATTCGATCAAATTACGAGATCGATAGGTATAGGGTTAAATTTAACCCTTTTCAGCCTTATAGATCTAGCACTAAACTAACCCGCGAAATCAACTACAAACTATGCTTAGCCACGTCCTTTACTCTTCGCCTCGCCCATCTCCGGTGATATTCAGTGCCCAGATTCATCATTGGTAAACCCCCGATAAACTCCGAGATATCGCCCAAACAGCGCGAACCTTTTGTCTACTTATCCTAAACTTCCTATGCTAAACGCAATCTCTCATCGACCCTGCTGTCTGGTTCTAGCTGCGCCGCGGTTTCGGAGACCGCTCGTCTGTTCATGAATCTGGGCCCAGGTTCGGAGACTTGGTGAAGGTAAAAGTAGGAATTCACTGACTTATGCGCATCTATACCTTCCGAAATCAGCGGAATCCTCAGAAATGGGTGTCAGATTCGAAATCAGCGCTCAAAATAACATCCAAAAACAATTTTTTGCAAATTCGGTGAGATCAACTTATGTCGGGCTAACTTACCTGATTCCACCGTTACTTGCCGGGGCTAGCGGAATCGTCAAAAATGGATATTATATTCGTCATCAACATCCCAAATAACCCAAAATTTGACCGGAAAACCACTTTTACCCAGTTCCATTGAGTATGTTACCGTACACCCTTTGCTGCAAACACGGCTGCACTAGGTACGTGATGACGACCTGCCTTAAACTCATGGGTAAAAATTAAAGGTTAAAGGGTCAAATCAACAATTATAGAGCATAATTCACCTTAGAACTCTACCGAACAGCTGGGACCACCGCTATCCATCATTTGTTGCATGGAACGGCGACAAGCCGACGAACAGCCGTCCATAGTCGCCGATGTTTTTTGTCGTCATTTACACTGTTTTGGTCGTGACTGAACCATGCCGTCGGCACACGGTGGCGCCAGCGGCGGCTCGGATTCAAATCGTCAGGTCATCTACACGGCTCTCACCTTAACCTACCCACGCCCATTTACCCACCGACTTACCCATCCATTATACCCAACCCACGATGTCGTTGGCTGTCGTCACGCCGATGGATGATGTGAATTCTGTGGAATTGAAGTCGATACCGGTGTCCTGGGACATTAATGTAAGTTATGGTTATTTATGCCTCAACTGAACAGACCTTTCACCGAGAGGGGGTAAATTTTCCGAGTTTGGGATCCACTCCAATTCTGTAGGTAGTTAGCAATCTATGACAGCACTTTCAGATCCCACTTTGGGTATAGAATTTATAAAAATGCGGAGTCACTATTTACCGGCTCATCACAGTGTCTTCATTATGTCAGACAAGTTTGGTAACAATTTACCCGATGGCGGGCCGGCCTATTAAGGTTTAGACGTTGAGCTCCACTGCATCAGTAAATGATTTAAATCCTATGAGAAAATGGGTCTGATCTATTGTTTTCAGATTTGTGGAGGTTTTTCAAACCTGTTTTTAGGGGCACATTTTAATTATATTTGTGCCACATTTTTTAAAATTATTTCTTAATGGAAGTGGAGCTCATATACTGGCCCTATTGGATATGGATCATATGAGCAAATTTTGATCTTGCTGAACTACTCGTTTTCTTCACTCACCTTGGAATTGGTGTAGTCTGTGTTACCAATCTTACCCAAACTTCGTGGAGCGAGGTAAATTCGTGAATCGCAAACTGACTTATATTTTCACTTTCACGTAGTCGATTGGGTATGTTATAGTAGGTGCAAACGATTTTATTTCAAGAGAAACCGTAAGAGATTGAAAATTCTGGAATCACCTGAAAATTGATGGGTATCACCACAGATAACATTTCTAACCCAATTTGCTCAATATCCGCGATGTCATTCTTTCGAAAACCGACCATTTTCTTCAAAAATTTAAGAAGTTCTCTGGAAATGCGTTTATTTATTAATTTATTTTTTAATTTATTTGTTATTAGTTTAATTGCTCAAACATTTGAAGGCCCTGCAACCAGCGACTTTCTCTTTTAGGTGTCCTGCTCAAGGGCTCACATCGCTCAAACGTCAACTTCCCGTAAGGTGGCCGTTTTCTCAGAATCGGAAGCCGTGGTCAGTCCCCCGGTGACTGTAAAAGACAGCAGGTACCGGGTGTTTTTTTTTGCTTTTTTCATCGGTGCTTGACCCCGACTATTTATTCGGTTATTTGGTTTTTTCGTTTTCTTTAGTGTGTTCAGACCCTCCTGTGTCGAACGATTTTTTCTTTGCTCAGCGTTCAACTTGTCCACTCATTGTTAACAATCATGTAATTAAATAATTAAATAAGTAATCAGGGTCAAGTACCGATAGAACTGCCATATAATAAGGAAGCAGGATGACCGCTGAGCCGAAAGAACGGTGGGTGCAGGGGGATTGCCGCGCCTCCGAGAACGACCACACAAAAAAATCAAAGTAATTAAATGAATAAATTCATAAATAAACGAGTGTTTTTCTAAATTTCTCTAGCCGTAGTTGTACGACTAACTCTTCGTAAGGCGACGTATGTAACATGAGCACACCATAAGCTGTTGACACCCAACCAGCTGTCTCCCGTTTTTTTTTTCTGATTTTTTTACTTCCTCGTTTGACAGAACAGATTCGGCTGATAATGAACAGCTGTTTCTGCGAAAAAAAATAGGTGTGCAATCTCTGTTGGCTGACTCATTGTTAACAACACAACCGACAAGAGTGCCGACAATAGTTTATTTAACAAAGTAACGCCGAAATTCAAGGGAGATAGAACTGAGTAATTATTTCCTAGTCCTACTTTTGTTCAAGTCCTGAACTTTTTTCCTTGACTAGCAATCTGGAAGTGGGTGTGGAAATGTTTGTTCCCAAAATTGTAAGGATAGGGTCAGATTTAATCGCACCATGTGCAGGGGTTGTGGTAACCCTACCCGCTTCATTGATTTGTGTTTACCTCGTATTTTTGAATCGATCTACAACTATGAAGTGTTTGGTGCCAGTTGTGTTGTCAGTCAGAATGACAACAGAGCGGAAGGCTGCACTCAAGGGAAATGTTGATAGTTATCTGGTGTTAATTGCGTAAGATCATTTTATATCTGTCCTTGTTTTCGGTTGTAGCCATTCAACTATTATAATTCACCTGATTTTTCAATATTGGACATGAATAGCATTAACAAGTCTCCTGGGTATGATACACTTCTGACCCAACTGATATCCTAGTGGAGTTTTACCTATTAATAAATTAAAGCCTTCCTTCGCGGTTTTCTCCTGCTTAAGGTGAAAAGACGACACCTCTTTATCGATTAAAATGCACAGTTTATCTTTATTTAGTGTATTGGAAAATTTGAGACTTTCCGAACCCTCTGAAAGGTTTAGCTTCCTAAAAAAGTCGATGCTGTGAATCAGTCCCTTTTAAAATTTGACCTGTATCTACGCCTAACTGACAAATATCGTAGTTTCACATCATAAAATCTCTCACACAGACAATTTTTATGGCTGTGTTGTTCACAACATGTTTGGATAAAAAGTGTCGTAGTGGGTCGAAGACCATCCTTAATAGATGAATGACTTTTTAAAGTGACGTTCATGAATTTCAGCTGAATCAGACTTTTATATGAATGGCCATCAGAAAAAAAACATTAGGCAAAATAAGGAGTTCAGGGTACCTGTCCTCTTGAAAAGTGTTATGGCTTTTTTATTTTTTATTTTTCTGAAATAAGATAGTTTCTGTGAAGATATCTAGAGGTTCTTATTAGTTATTTTCTCGAATTGCAAGCTATTCATCACGAAATGTGCTCTTTAGTTTTGTTTTTGTTCCTAATTTTTGTAAGAATCTGAGTATAAGCAAGGGTCTGCTAACTTACTCAAATGTCTATGTTTTTTCGTTGACCTTTGAACATTTGGGTATAATCACCGCAGTTATCAGTGGTGAATGATAAAGGTAAGGTAATCGGCGTCGATCAGCCCTGTAAGGACGCGCCTCGCACTTGCCATTCATTTAGAACCTCAGAGACATTTGAATGCGTATATTGGCTGTACGCTGACTTGGGGTGGTAAGCCGTTGTTCACACTGGTGTCTTTACCGCACCAGACGTGTCTGGTATGAATTTATCGGACCCCGTAGGTAAGAAAGGCTACATTAGCCCGGGTGAGGATCGATCACTCGAGCGTGTGGGTGTCGGTAGCGCCTCTAACAACTGCATCACGCTCTCCCACTAAATCAGTGTGGAGTATAAATTGATTGATCATTAAGCTGTATCATTATGTATCTACTCTTTGTAGTTGTTTGTTTTTCAGTGCTTGTCGCTGCATACGAGCTGCTCTATCCTCCAATACGTTCCTCGACAAGCTGGACGATGAGCAAATAGTACGTATTACGGCTGCAATGCGCCCGCTTGAGGTAGGAATTTCAATTTTTCGAGTTTCTGCCTACTTGATTTCCACGTTTCGTTTCCTTTTCTGGAAAATGAAGTTTTCTGTAGCATTGAAACAGTTCAAATCATGTCTAAAAGTTACTTTTTAGCAGGTCAAGCTCAACAATTGATTGATCATTGTGTTTGATCATAATTTGTGTTGAGGTTGCCAGCGGTGCAACGGTGATCAACCAGGGCGATGCTGGCAATACGATGTATGCGGTGCAAGGTATGCTCGTTGATGGGTTCTTTTCTCTTTTATCCTCTTTTATCCTTATTGGTCCTTCCCAAGGCTAACGGAACTTCTCGTTTCACCGGGGTCGGGTAAATTACTGTCACCTCTGTCTGAGAGACTGGGAAGTTAACGACACTGGGTTGGTCTCTTTTGCTCGTCTAAGCATAAGGGACGAAACGAGTTGTCCTTTTTACATGTTTTTGATAGTTTTTTATTGATTGTCGCATTTTTTCCTCTTTCGGTGTAGCGGCTTCCCTTGAAAGTTATTGCATGGGCCCCTACGATTTTGAACATGAGACGAATGTATGGTGCGTCCTTACGATTAGGAGACTGATCATTGCCA
Source organism: Nippostrongylus brasiliensis (assembly GCA_030553155.1). Taxonomy (NCBI): domain Eukaryota; kingdom Metazoa; phylum Nematoda; class Chromadorea; order Rhabditida; family Heligmosomidae; genus Nippostrongylus; species Nippostrongylus brasiliensis. The sequence goes on from CP130735.1 coordinate 47,441,216, forward strand.
ACTGCTTGGACATGATACCTTTATTAAAGGTAGAGAGCGAGGCTAGAGTATAATCAATCTCCACTGTCAGTACTGATCTGGGAACGATAATTGTAGGTACGGTAGCGGCTGTAAATCAACTAACAGCCATTTTTTGAGATTTTCTTCTCAGTCACAATCAACGTAAACTGTATCCAAACTTGTGACCGTTATTTATTTATTTATTTATTTATTACATGCGTACAATGACGCGCCATGAGCATGAAGCAAACGAAACATTAAACATGAGTGAGCAGCGTATAATAAATGTGACAAGTCAGAGACCAGGAGCTATGAGTTAACGAAAAAGAAGGAAAAAAGGCGAAGTGGGCCATTCTGAGAAACTCAGCAGACATACCTCGGGATAAGCAGTGGCAGGCAATTTAGAAACGAAAAAGAAGCTTGAAAGCTCGCAATAATGGGAAAATATTGAAGTTTTATTTAGTAAACTGAAATTTCAAGGCAAGCAACAAACTACCAAGGTAAGCAGAAACATTTCTAGGTAGTCATAGACCAGGGCCTACGAAGAGTCATCTCCCAGAACAGTCCTAAGGATGAGGCTATAATTTTTATAATTTGAATTAAGAGGAAATTTTTTTTATAATTTGAATTAAGAGGAAAACAGTTCGAAGCGCGGGCTAAGTAGAACTTTAAACCTGAAACCTGAGTCACTATAGCCGTATGATTGCGACCACGCCAACAGCTACAGGAGCTCCTAATGCTCAAATAATAGACAGCCAGAAAAGTTTCCGTTAGGCGAGGTTGGAGCTACATAAAATGCTGAGGAATAAAGGTCATTAGATGCAGATTGCCGAAAGAAGGTAAATAAGATAGTGTAAGAAAGACTCGCGATATTTCTTTATATATCGTCACTGTGAAGGGCACATGAGCTCAATGGTAAGAGTCGCTCTTAACATCCGCGTGATCAAGCGTTCAATTATCGCGAGTCTAACCAAGGCTCGCATCCCTCAGGTATAGGGTAAATTGGCACCAGTTTGTGGTAACTTGTAAATTTTTCGTTTGTACAATAAACTTGGTTGAGGTGCGCGTGATACAGTGGTAAGAGGCGCTACTGTCACCCGCACGGTCGAGCGATCGATTCCCACCTTGGCTATTCTAGCCTTATGTCCCTTCGGGGTCGAGTAAATTGCTAGAAGGTGTCTGGGAAGGTAACTGACACAGTGACTTGGTACAGCGACTGGCCCCGCTAGTCTTTGTATAGACCGAGTACACCATGGCGCGCCCTCAAGAGACTAAACACCTATTGCTTCATGTTTACCTCTAACTTTTCTTGATAATAGATCTTCGTAGAAGGTGTCCTCGGAGTGTTCAAAAATGGATCTCTCATCAACGTACTCAGAAGAAATGAGCTATTCGGAGAGCTGGCTGTACTGCATCAGTGTCGTCGTACGGCCACCATTAAAGGTGAGTCGTTTTTTGTTTTCGCAAGCTATTTCACCGTTGTAAACTAACATTTGCGTTCTATTCAGCGTATCGTCGCTCTCTGTTGTGGCAGATCGACCGAGCCGCATTCCATTCTATTATGATCGACACGGCGCGAAGTCGACAAGACGCCGTAAAGTGTCGTCTGAAGATGTGAGTCGTTGGTGATGATGTTTTTATAGAGTATCTCTGTGCCCAAACACATTTAGTGTTGAGAAGATGTGTAGAAAGTGATGTTTGGACAAGAAAGGCGCGGCGTTTGTTTCGCGAAGTTTCTCCTATTTCTTTACAATCCGGTGCAGCAGTCTGTAACCTCGTGGGTACAGTGACCGCTTCGGTTGACCGATATTTTGAAAAACCCTACTCGTTATCTTAGGCTATATTGCTTTTTATGCTTTCTAACGAAATTTTACAAAATTTCTTCCAAATTCCAACGGGATATGGATCTGTGGATATGAATATTGTGTTTCTTATCGTAAAGGTGTTCCATTTAGGATGGTAGAGGTACAGTGAATGCGTATTTGGGGTAAACAATGACTTACAGTAGCCAGCCGCTATAGCAAATCGGTATCTTCCCTCTTCCCAGACAAGTCTGCTGTCAATTTACCCGACCCCGAAGGGATGGAAGGCTTTGTTAGCCCGGGCGTGGATCGTTCACTCGACCGTGTGGGTATCAGTAGCGTCTCTTGCCACTGTACCACCTGCGCCCATATTGTTTCTTCGTTTCCTATTGTGTTGTAGGAAAATGGTAAGTCTGATTTCGCGGTTTCATACCAGTTTCGACAGTTCTGCCGCCAAGTATAAAACTAACTTTTTGGTCCCTGGTTAATTCTGGCGGCGTGGTGCTTGCATACAATCTTTAGAAGTTTTGCACGCGATTGTTGACGTCTTTCGAAGACTTGTCTCCCACGTGACCAGATGTCTGCTGAGAAATCATGCGCTCTGCTCTGTGGTCTGTGGTCTGACTGGTTTGTCTGAGCCTCCAGTTAGTCATTAAGCTGTCACCGAATTATCGATTAGCTCTGAAAAGTCTCGTCTACATGTTGTTTGAAATCAAATCTGCTGTTTATTTGTTTCTATTCTGTTTTTATCACTATATTTTATTTCCTATCATATTCTTTCTACTTGTTATTTTAATCTATATTTCCATCGTACATAGAAAACCCTTGAGATCTACATCTGGTTTTTATAGGTTCGATCGATTCCGTGGATTGGATGATCAAACCCTTACCCGCCTGTCCTTCGTTACTGAACAGTTCAAATTGTGCGTGAATGACGAGCCGTTGCCGGTACACAAGGGCTTTATATACCTGGTGGCTGGAGGACAGGTTAGTTTTTTTGTGGTTTTTGTAGCGGAAATATTTGAAGTCCCCTCTCCTAGATCCCATTTTGCACGATTACTTTCATTTCATTTCTCTTAATATGGATCTAATAGTTAGTTACTTTACCGCCTTTTGGGTGGGTCAACTGTTATAAATTGAACAATTTCCGAGAGGCATCCGTCGTGATTCTTTTGGTTCCGTATGGGTAAGCAAGTAGTTTTTCTCGAATTTCTAAAGGAGCTCGAGAAAAACTACTTGTTTATCAAAACAGTTTGAATGTTTTATTGTCACAACACTGTCTACTGACTCTTCCAAAACAACTTTTAAAGTTCTCGGTACAGGTTTGCATGTTTTCCAGCTATCCAGTGAGACTGGTGTTTATTGATTGATCGAGAAATCCATACTGCTTCGTGTGACCGGGCCATGTTAGGGTATTCGTTGGGTTTCGTTTTGCCCTTCAGGTTCAGCGCGCTACATTAGGGTATTCGTTGAGTTTCGTTTTGCACTTCAGGTGCAGTTCCGTCGTTTGATCTGGAACCGAATGCATGAATGAAATACTCTCCTTAAACTCCGAAATATACCCTAATGGTGCCAAATCCATGATTCATCAGCATTTGTGATGGGGTTTGTTTGGGGTTTAAACAAGCTATAAAAACCTCACTGGGGTTCGGACACCTCGGATAGTGTGTGGGTCGTGATTCATCAATGCACGGATGGGTATTGCAAATGGTTTTTGAGGGTGTAAAGGTTCTTTTGAGGTTGATACGTCGTCTATACTTCTGTTTAAATATTTAATTTAATTTATTTAAACCTTTACTTTATTTCTATTTAAATATTTAATATAATCTATTTAAACCGTCATGGCAACAGTGGGGTGCGTTATACCCCGCAAAAATCCCGAACGAACCCTGAACGAACCTAGCCGTTTGCGTTGATAAATCACGATTTGGGTTCATACGAGGTTTATGGCGGGTATGTCGCCCATGAATTTTGCCCTATTTGGTGTAGTTGGTTGTCTTCCATACTCGTTTATAGTCGTTCGTGTATTTCCGCCGCCTAATAAGACTGATATTAACTGACTGAGGTCTATTGGGTTTGAGGCTTTAGAATCAGTTATTTACTAGAAAAAAATCAGGCAAAAAGGCACGCCTGTTTCCTGAGTCTGGACTCGTTGTTTGGTGGATCAGGGTGGTTACTGATCGGCGACGCAGACCTGATCTTCGTCGATCGGTCGCCTGTCGATTGTCGGCGAACATCTTTGCTGGCGCTGCAAGTATTTCTGCCTGTACAGAGCCGTTCGTATTGACTATCTGAAGACTATTTTCGTCTGTCAACGACGGCGTCCATTATTCGTAACACTCCAGGTGTTGACGTTTGCAACTGTGGAGTGCCTTTGTGTCTGGGTATATTTCTCTGTTAACACTTACCTATGCACCACGTACTTTTCGTTCAGAATTGGTTGCTTGTTTCACGTTTACCTCTGATGACGTCTAGGTGCTTTACAAAACTGTACTTTGGCACTACTGCCCTACATCCTGCTTGTACTCTATAATAATAATAATGATAATAATTTTATAGGTTTCTCATATTCTTGCCGAAATTTGGGGGTTACCGATGGGCCGGCAGGAAGAGAGAAGGAGGTTTATCCGTTGATTTGCTAAATCTTTTTTGTGACATTTGTAAAGCGGCAACAGATTTTTCCTACAACAGTTGATCATTCGACCGAACGGCGATGACAAGGTGAATGTTGCTGGGCAAAAACATGACGCTGCACCAATGAGAGGCGGTATACTGATTGGTTTCTGCAGGGTGAAGGCATTTGTTTGCCATAGTTCTTATCGCTTAGTAAATTAAGTGAGTTCTAGCGCTGCGGTGATCATTTGTTGTTCTTTCTGTTACTATATTTATTCGTCCTGCTTTTCTAAGTATTATTACCATGTCACTCTATACCGATCCATGGGTTATCACTCCGTATCCGGTGATTACCCCGTGAATTATCGTCGTTTCCCCTTTTGTCCGACGAAGTAAGCTTTTGATGTCATTCCTACAAGCAATTTTTCATCTCCTAGATCGATGTTTTGACTGTAGTTTGTATTAGGTTGTTGCAAAAGTCTTGCGACACTTTTTCAAATTAACAGCAATTTATTCAAACAAAATTTCAGTCAACGATATAATCACTATTCAGATCTATGACCCTTCCCCATCTTTCGGGCAACTTCTCAATTCCTCTCCGCCAGAACTCTGAGAGCTGTGACGAAAAAAATTGGCCGACCTCTATTGCCAGTTGGTCTCGATTGTCGAATTCCATATCTTGAAGGTGTTGCTTTGAGAACCAGAATAAGTGATAATTTGAAAGAGTATGGTCTGGAGATTAAGGTGGGTGCGGTAAAACTTCCCGTCATGCGAGAAAAACGCCCTAATAAGGAAAAGTCTACCTCTTGCGCGACAACGCTCGTTCTCATGTCGCAAGAGCGACTCGTGAGAAAATTCAGGATTTAGGCTGGGAAGTTGTACCGCATCCACCTTATTCTCGAGACCTTGCTCTTTCAGATTATCACTTATTCAGATTCGTGAGGCAACACTTTCGAGATACGGAATTCGACAACCGAGACCAACTGGCAATAGAGGTCGGCCAATTTTTTTCGTCACAGCTCCCACAGTTCTGGAGGAGAGGAATTGAGAAGTTGCCCTAAAGATGGGAAGGAGTCATAAATCTGAATAGTGACTATATCGTTGACTGAGATTTTAATTGAATAAATTGCTGTCAATTTGAAGAATGCTGCAAAAGTGTCGCAAGACTTGCAACAACCTATTATGAAGTTGTTGTTGTCTCTGTCAGTTAGAGCAGAAAAAGCATCCATTGCAACCAAACTAAATTACAATTTTCATATTTTTAGTCCGTGTTCGAGTAACCTTTGTCGTTGTTCGGAGTATTCTCTCCAGATTAGCTTCCTTTTTTGATTTTTTGAAGAGCGTTCCGGAATCTTCTATTGGTAGAGGATTTAAAGGCCCTACTATGACTTATACTAGTATTACTAGCGCAGAAAACCTTTGACCACAGGCGAATTCGGCTGCTTTTTTCAGTGTGTTTAGTGAGCAAGGTAGGGTGGTAGACATCTGTTATATGACTAGTCCTTCCATTGTCTGCTAGGAAAACATGTGGCTCATGATCATGGGGTACCATACGTCTCTCTAGATAACCGAGAAAATGAGCAATATACATGAATTTTCTGATTCTCCTAAAGTTCTTGGCGTTCTTGTTCTTCGTTCTGTTGTTGAAAGTTGGTTCTTGACGAGTCCCCAACCTGGTCCTCCTTGAAAATCGATCGAAAAGTCAGCCCGTTGAACTGTAGACCCTCAAAAACCCTTTCATTCCGTTTCAAATTCTTCTTGCGTTCCGCGTCAAAGATTATCGAACAGGATTAGTCCGCTCGTGAAAACTTTTCTCAGACATCAATTAGGCCGTCCATACGTTTTGCACGTGAACGAGTGACGTGAACACGGTCGATCCGATCAGAATTTTATTGTTTCCGGCAATAAATAACTCAAGTTTTTGAGTTCTTTCCCTGTAGGTTGATCAGTAGCAAACAATAGAACTTATCTCGCTGGATAATAAGATGGAAGGAAAGTTGGAAAAACATCGCCGAAGACATTCAGAGCGCGTTGATTCGTTCTACTACCTTATGTGTTCATTATGGAAATGTAGTTTTCCAAAAAAAGCAAAAAAGAAAAGGTGACAGCGTTGATCAGTCTCCTTAGGACGCGCCGCGCATTCGTCTTTCATCCAAATCAGAGGCATGATGAACACGAATTTGGAAAGCGCAAAAATGAAACGGTGTAAGGACGATCAATAAAACGTGATCATATTACTGAGACTGAGGTGCTGATTTATTTGATGAATTTCTTTCAAGACACCGTATATTTTCACGACTCAATTTGAAATTCGTTACTGAACAACTAGAGGGCACGCGCTATGCAATGATAAGAGACGCTACTGACATAGCACGGTCGAGCGATCGATCCCAGTCAGCTGTTATTCCAAGTCAGTGTATTTACCATCCCAGACAAGTCTGGTACCAATTTTCCCGACCCTGGAGAGATAAAAGGCTTGGTTACCTCAGGCCCGGATCGATCGCTCGACCGTTCTGTGTCAGTAGCGCCTCTTATCACTGCACAACGCGCGCCCTCTAGTTGTTCAGTAACGAATTGTAAATTGAGTCGTGAAAATATACAGTGTCTTGGGAGAAATCTATCAAATAATTCAGCATCTAAGTTTTAGTGATATGATCCCGTTTTATTGATCATCCTTGCACCATTTTATTTTTACTCTTTCTTCTTAGTCTCTATCTGTGTCCTTAACATTGTTAGATGTGTCTTCTGGGCGTAAATGAGTAAATAAATTCGGGTGCGCGGCGTATCCCAAGAACAGGTTCGGACTTATTTTTCTATATATTTAGCCCGAAACTGCGGCTTTATGGCCGTTGTTACGATCTCTGTGTTTAGAGCGAAAAGTTGTTCAGCCCCGTTGTTGATGTTTTCCTGCTGTTTTCCGTTTGTCCGATATCATACCCACACCCCTCTACGCTGCCCACCCCTTTGCACGAGGTTTACCTCGCTTGTTGCCTTCATATTGTCGAGACAATCGCCTGAAGAAACTATTTTCGATTGATATTAAATCATTTAAACGAAACAGATTTTTCACTGGATTAAAATGTTTTCATCTTCATTTCCGTTTATACGTTTTTTTACATCGTACAATGTCATGATGTATTTTTTTTTATCATCGATCTTTCTTGCGTCAATCCTGCTCAAGTTTTCCTGCAATTAGCCAGTGACTTGCAAGAGGTCGTCGCTATACCAAGTTATTGTCTATACATTTCCACACAAATCTGGTACCAATTTACCCGACTCCAAAATGATGAAAGGCTTACCTAAGCCGGCCGGCGATCGATCGCTGGACCGCGCTGATGTCAGTAGCGCCTCCTACCACTGTACCCTTTGAGGAGGTGAGTTTTGCGAGAAAGCTGTGGGAAAATCTTAAATGTCCCGCATTTCTGCTGACATTGTGGTGCGGTTTGGAGCTGAAACTCTTGAATACCGTCTAGAGCTGTATCTTCTAATGTGACAATGAGGCCCAATTTTCCTAGTTCCTGTGGAAATGATTGTTGATTTATTTATTTATTTATTTCCCCACGTAGAGACGCACCAGTTAGAAGAGCAGAGATTAATATACAGACGGACCCTGTCACAGTTGAAAAGAGGGATTCAAACGAAAGAACAGTTAAAAGAGGTCAAAACAAAACACTTTTAAAGAATCAGTCCCAATCGCCAATTCCTTCAGTTCCTTCTCCCTTTAGTAATGTGATGACTCATGAATAGTATGCGAGGCAGACAAAAGAAAAACGCCGTGAAACATTTGTTGCTTAGGGTGACAGCCGTTGGAAACGCGTGAGGCCGCTAAAAATAGAGAGTGTAGCTATACTATTACAATATTTATTAGCCTGCGTTTCGATTCTTGCACTTTTTCCATTCAGTTAAATAGGTTACTCGATATTTCAGCTTCTTTTCTTGACTTCGTAACCTTTTTGTATTTTTTTCGCCTCTGCAGCCATTTCTCTGTACAGTATAGCAGTATCAGTTGAACCACGGACTGTACTACTCCTATGTTGCCCTCGGGTTTTTTACTTTTGTGTACCATTGATATGGGTTTCGCGCGACCATGCATGTTTCCGGCACCTGCTTGCCTTCAGCTGTCAGTGAAACGGTCGACGGAAATAGCGCGTTTTGCTTTTTAGTAGTATCATTTGAAGTTGACAAATTATTTGTTCATCTATTTATCCTTACATCCACATGGATGTGTCTACAACCAGAATTAGTAACTACACTAACGGAACAAAAGAAGAAAAGAACCACACTACACAGCAAAGATGTAGGAACAGAAAACGAAACCTTGTTGTTAGAACTAAGAACGCACATTATAATAATTAAAGAAACATTGGTTAATCTCAACATTTAACTTCATAAATCACTTAATCCTCATAGATGGGTTACTATATATTCAGGGCAGATAGGTATAAACTGTGCCAACGCCTATAGATATAGGGCACCACGGTTGAGTAGATAAATTAAGAAAAAAAGAGGTGCTAGGTTCACCAAACACTAGTGCCCAATTGTCGTTAAGGTGACAGTGTCTTTAGGGTCTTCAGCGAGGTGAACCAGAAATGTGAGGAGGTATTCACAATTACCGTCAATGGCATATTTTCGATGAGTGTAGGCCATATCTAGCCACACAGCACCTACAAATTATCCAAATTAACGTTGAGAAGAATGGGTGTCAATATATGGATTTTTGGAACTCTTACTTTTCCCGAATTCCTCTTTTCTCTGATATTCCTTTCGCTTTTCATAATTTACGTGCTCTTCTCCGAGGAGCGATGTGCATGGCGCAGTAGCAATTGTGGAAGTTGGAGTAATTTACTGACAATTAACTGCCTCACGAGATATTATACGGTTTCCGAATAATTATGCATGCTCTTTTGCCCACATTTTGCGATCAATCAGTCGCCTTTTGTGTATGAGGCTTCGTTTTTTTTCAAATATTTTCTGCTCATAGATGTGTAACTTTACCCTTAATTCACCCCTTAGTGCATTTTTGAACCTTTTTTGATATGGTATATTTTTTATTTTTATTTTTTGAGCAACTGTCGTGCAGTGGTACTATTCGCTATCTTCACTGGCACGGTAGTGCGATCGATCGCCGCCGTGGCTGAATAAGGCTTCCATACCTACGTTGTTGTGTAAATTGGTACCAGATTTGTCTTATCAAAGATAATTTCATTCACTTGAACAGCGACTGGCCCACAAGTAACTGTATAGGCCAAGTACACGTTTACATGTCTCTACCATTGTGAATGGATGGCGAGTGCGTGGCGTAACCCTAGGAGGTGGATCAACACTGGTGCGATCAGGGATGGTTTGAATTCCTGATCGAATAGTTCCGCATCCAGCTCACACTCGCAACAGCAGCAACCACAGCAGCCGTCTCACACAGCTGATCGCTGCGGCGATGGTACGATAATTGTTCGTTCGATTGATCGACTGATCGACGGACGAGCAGATGAGCTGAGTGACGTTTGGACTTTCATCTTCGATCGTCATTGAGCTTTTGGCATTGCACCTCCCGATCATAAATAGACTCCTGCGCAGTGACACCGCGAAATGTCTCGACCTAGTTTCCACAGTAACTGGTCTATTCGTGTTGTTGTCTTGATGGTGTTGGTCCTCGTATTGGTCGCTTTTTTCCATCATCGATTATTTATACTATTTTCGCTTTAGATTGGACACTTCAAATCACGTCGGACGTTTATCAAACCACGTCGGACGTTTTTCAAACCAAATTGGACACTTTTCAAGCCACTTTGGCTCGGAAAACGTCCGACGTGGTTTGAAAAACGTCCAATTTGGTTTGAAAAACGTCCGACGTGGTTTGAAAAACGTCTAAATCAAAGTGAAAGTGGTATATCTCCTCTCCTTTTTGGATGATAGTGATTTTTGATTCTTTTTAGTCTATATTTATTTATTATTTATTTATTTATCAAATACGTCAATTAGGTCAATTGACGCGCTAAAATATAAAGCTATAATAATATACGCGCTATAATTTCATTTTCATCTTTCTACATTTTTATGCTTCGTGTCTCAAGTACTTTTCTGGTTCCAAATTTTGACCTGGTTCGAGACATTTTTGGGGGATAATCTCCTTCACGGAATTGCTCACGCGTGGAGCAAATTGAAGGTTTACCCAAGCTAACAATTGGAAAATGATTTTCTGTTTTTTTACGTCTTAATATAATTTCTAGGTATTGGACCTCCGGCTCTGTAGTTTTTAGTGATTTGAGTGACTGTACAGAAAAAAAAAGAATTTTTTGATTGCGCTTTTGATGACGAATCGGCTGACTTCCGCGAAGAAAACCTCTAAATTGCACTGATAATTGATCGATTGTTAACTGCTGTAATGAATGTAATTGCTATTGTATAACTGACAGCAGAGCTTGCTGATATTTCTGCTTCTTTTATATTTGAAGTGAAATCAAAGGTAAAGTGGTCGACGTTAAACAGCTCCTTGAGAACGCGCCATGCACTTATCTTTCATTCAGGATTGCAGATGCGCATGTGGCCTATATAATGACCTGCGGGTGCCAGCCGCTGTACCAAGTGAGTGTCATCGTCTTCTCAGACAAGTCTGGTATCAATTCAATCGACCGCGGAGAGATGGAAAGTTTGGTTAACCCTGGTGAGGATCGATCGCCTAATCGTGAGAGTGTCAGTGGCGCCTCTTATCATTGCACTATGCACGCCCAGAACACGCCCAATAAACATAAAATATTACAAATTTCGGAGAATTTTGGTTGGGGAGAAGTGAGACTAGAAGCGGCGGAATTTTCCGCCGGTCCCGTTCCGTGATCAGATGTTTGAACTCGGAGTCATACACACGATTTTTGTCAATATCTTGTGAACAGTCCGCTCTAGTACTTCTGGAATGTGAACAAATATTTTCCACTCAGAATCTGGACCAACAACATGCTTGAGAACTATGTCCTGGGGTGTGGATGTGGCTCTTCGAGCGTGGATGTAATAATAATAGAGGTGTTGCTGTGTTGGTAAGAGGCGTCACTTTCAACCGCACGGTCGAGCGATCGATCCTCGCCTAGACTCACCAAGCCTTCCATCCCTTCGTGGTTGAGTAAATTGACACCAGACTAGTCTGGGAAGGTGAAGACACCGACTTGCCTCGCTAGTCATTGTAGAAGCCAGATACGAATTCACAAGGCCTCTACGATTCTGAATGAAAGTCCTGTGCATGGCGCGTCCTCAGGAAACTGATTAACCCCGGCGAACTCAGCTTTATCTTTGGACTTCCCAGTGTCAATGGTCTCCTGTCTTTGTTCTTCATGCATTTGATCGTTTCATCTCCATTTCTTGTTTCCCGACCCCAAGCAACTCCTCACGTCATCAGGTCGAAGTTGTGAAAATGTTTGCCAATGCTTTACACTTTCTATTTTCCTTATTATAAAGGAAGCAATTAGTGTAACCCGCTTCCGATCGACACTAGTTCTACTCGTATAGCTGACGTGTGGGGAGAACGGTAGCGAAGTTGTCTAGTTTCTCGCCGTGCGTTGTCGTATTACTTTTATTTTTTCGTTTAGTATGGTCATATAGAGCAATCATTAGAAAAATGTAGCTGAACTGATCACTAATAAAATTAATAACATTACTAAAATCCAAAAAAACTGCTTGTTCACTTGATTCTTATAAATGTTACAAGATCATTTTTGCGGCATCGACTCGGCATCATCTTCACTTCTGAGGAAGGTGTGCATGAATAGAGGATGTGTTTCGATTTGTCCTGATAAGTCTCATTTTGATTTAGTCGGTCGACCCAGATAGCGCGTCGTGCGACCGTAACTCTCCCCACTTCCTTGTGAACTATCGGGTGATCGATCCTCACCCGGGCCAGTGAAGCCCTCCATCTCTCATGGAACAGGTAAATTGGTACCAAACCTGACTGAGAAGGTAGTGACACTGACTTATTTAGCCACTCGCCCTCGGGAGTCATCGTTTAGGATATGTATGCATTTATCATGCCTCTACGTTTCTGAATGGATGACGAGTGCGTGGCGCATCCACAGCTGACTGATCGTTATAGATTCTTCTGTGCCTGTAACATTATCATTTGAAAAATTAAAATATCCCATCACTTCCTATTTATCTCTTTACCTTTGTCGTTGTCCTTATCCAAGATTATCTTTATCTAGCCGTTACCGTTATCATTTTTGTCCAGGAATTGGAAAAATCTTCTTCTCGAAAAATGCGAGTTAGGTGTTTCCTATATCTTTACATTTTATACTTTAAAATAATATGTTTTTTATCATAGCGGTACTCTAACCACGGTGGGCGTTCCCATCCCAGATCAATTTTTTGTTGCTGTATCACTTGGTATTTTTTTGGTATTTTTACGTTTTTTTCGCATTTGGACTACACTTGAACGAACTACCGTATTGCTCCGAAAGGGTTTGTAAGAGGATTTCTCTTGTTCGTGAATCATCTTCATTTTCTTTAAGAATTAATATTTATGGCCGATTTTGACTGAGCAATCGGGATTGCGAGGGACTAATAATCTTCTTCAAATCGTCTCTGGCTTCGATATTCTCGTAAAGATTAGTTTTTCGTCATACCTCGTAAGTCTGATAGTTGTATCGAATTCTTCGTAATCTTCATAATCCGCTTTTCTGACTAACATCGAGAATATAACCCCTAACCCGCGGATGCGGGTTATATCTTCGGACCCATCGGTGTTTGGAAAACCGTACAGCTGCCGGGACGATGAGCGCCACAAACAAAACACTCGTGCCCTCAAGTGGGGCTTTCTCAGAGCCGAAATGTTCGTGATCTCATGCGTTCCGTTCGGAGGCTCATCCAAAGCAAAATAAACGGTCCGAAATTGCAGTTTATTTCTAACTTAAGAACAGGACAGGACAGGGCAGCCTTTATGCAAACCTTTATTTTGAAATGGGCGTTTTGAAAATTTTTGAAAGAGCGCTGTGAACTTCGTTTTACTTTGCTTTCGAAAGAAAGCTTCGTTGACGTCACATTTATATCTTTTATTACTGGAGACAGGGGCCCACGTGGTGCATTGGTGAGTGGCGCTACTGACGCCCGCGCGGTCGACCGATCGATCCCGGCCTGCTCTAACCAAGCCTTCCATCCCTCTGGGGTCGGGTAAATTCGTACCAGAGTTGTCCGGAAGGTAAAGACACTGACTTTGTATGGCGGTTGGTTCCCGCAAGCCAACGCATTCATTATACCTCTACGATTCTAAATGGAACACGAATGAGGCACCGCGTCCTTAGGGGACTGATCAATGCCGGCACCTTTACCTTTTACCTTTTATCATCGGAAGCGAAAGCTTATTGTCGCCTAGAAGGTATACCAATATTTCTTTGTCCAAAATATAGAATCAGTGTTAAGCTGGGTGAGTATTTATTTATTTATTTTATTTTATTTAATTACCGCGCGCCAGTTAAAAGAACCAAACAAAGCAACAAGTAACACTAAACTCAGAACAGTAACTCGTAACAAAATTTCAAATAAGCAAATAAGCAAATCATGTGTGATATTTATTGATAGGTTTAGTGATGCAAGTTGTGAACAGTTCCGCCGTGTGCTGCGATGACTTGATATGATCTTTTTTGGTTCTTTTTTGTATTTTGAAATATTTCTTCTCGTTTTGGCTTATTTTTGAGCTGCTTTACCTGAACAGGCAAATTTCTTATGTCATTTTCTTCTGTCAACGAAATCCTTGAACTTGCACTAGATCTTCACCGGCTCTCTTCCTTCTATTGACGCGTGCCTCAACAACTGCTAGATCATGAATAGGTGTGGGCAGGTGGTTGAACCTGCCCCGAGGAAATGTGCGTCTGCCTTATCGACGCCTAAACGGTGCAAAGGTCGTCACGATAAGGTGGCGCATCAGGCTCGTGTGTTGAGCCGAGTTTGTATTCATTTTACCAAACCTATACCTTTTTTAACTCCAAAATATTTTATCCCTATTTTGTGCCATTCGGATAAAAATTGTTCGCTTCCTTCGGAGGTTAAGGCTACTGCCGTCGTTCATCAGTCGGGTTTTAGTATCACAACATATTCTACAAGAATAACCCAGAGCAGAACTGTTTTGCGTTTCTGTAAAATGGAAATTACCGGGGTTTGAAACTTATTGATAAATTTTAGATAAGGTTAGATAGTAGAATTTGCCATATCAAGTCCTGCTCATGTTCAGTTTATGGATTAGGTCTCTTCTAAACCCTTCTGTAATCTCGTTTAATCTCGTTGGTCCTCATATGAGTGGTGGTTTCAGTCCAAAAGTTCCAAATAATGGGACAATAGAAATATTTGAAAGAGTTAAATTCTAGCAGACAATAGCTGCAGTCTTGGAATGTGCATGGCATGTATTTCTATTGTTACTATTATTTTTTATTATTGTACAGCAATAGGGATGAAATTTCATGTCACGAGACTGACTGCAGCCTCCACAGCCGCTTTGTGTGGTGTTGATTCAGCTGAACTCGGTTTGATTTTCTTTTTTTGTCATTCACGGCCCATTTCTTCGTCCAGTGATCCCGGATTTTAGCTGGGTTTACGAAAAGGGATAATTCATCCTATACAAGTGCTCTCTGGTATTTTCAAAACTTCTGCTATCTCATTTCAAAACGTTACAAAAACACCGTTCTGATTTTGAATATTTTTCCATTCTCTTTCTCCGCTCAGTATCCCTGGAGAAGTACACGTGGTTTATTTGTTATTTATTTATTTATTTAGCTATTTATTTATATTTATTTATTTATTACGGCAGTATAAGACAGCCGTGAGAAAAAATACTACTGACCACTGCTCACAACCGAGAATTAACAACAATATTGTGGGCCAAAATTCAAACAAAGTTACACAGTAGCAAAGGATCCTATCTAGGCTAACAATCCTAAGACGAGGCGGCGACCCGGGGGACTTCTAATACTGGAGAAGAGCTTTTTTAGCGAATCGCTCAAGGTTTTTGTGTAGTGGTGAGAGGGGTTTCTTCTATTCGTAGGGTCGAGCGATCGATCTTAGCCAGCACCACCATCCCTCCGGGGTCGGTTAAATTTGTACCAGACTGTGAAAATCATTGTAAAGGCCAACTATTATACATCATGGCTCTACGATTCTGAATGGAACGCGGAAGAGGTCCTGAGGGGATCGATCAGCAGCTACCACTTTACCCTTACCTTTTACTTTACCCCTCAGCTAACAGTCGATTATGGTAAATAGGCGTCAGGTGAAGCTGTGGTGAAGCTACAGTATCCTCTCGAGCCGTTTTGACGCCAAGATGGCTGCTGTCTGGCCGATTTGTGTACCGAACGTACTAAGCGACGCGGAGTACACAAAGCGGCCGCTTCGCTCACTCGCGGATTGACAGCAGCACATGATCGTCACATGGGCGCCTCGCGCTGGTTTTAAACTAAAGTCCGATCAATAAATCAATAAATTTTTGTTCAGCTGAATGGATCTGTGTAAAAAATTAAGCTGTAGATTACTACGGTTTACCTTATTTTCACCTTTTATTGGGCTGAAAATTTGGCACTTTGAGTCGTATGTTGCTCCAGAACTCCTAGTGTACTGACTGGTGCTCCTTCTCATATACCCATGTTTTATTAATTACTCATTTACTTGGTTCTTTTTTTACGATTCATTAAATCAAAAATTATGACGAGCCACTTTTAGTCACTATATTGGTTCTTGATTTTTATATTAATGCTATCATGTCTAACAGTCACATGCTGTATAAGTGTTCTTTTATATTCTTCCAACTTCTGTTGATTGGATACCGTGAATAAAGAATAAAGAGTCCTCTTTTCTATCTGGAAAACCGAAATATTCCGAGGCGACTCGATCGGGTGGTCTCAAAAATGTTTCTTGACTTTCCACGCTCTGAAGAAGAAGCGCTTCGAAAAAATGGACCCGTTGAAAGATGGTATACCAGTTTCGGTCTACAGAGCGTAGAGCTTAACAAAAGTCTATTTACAAGTGTTTTGCACACGACTTTTCGTGTCATTGAAGTCATTATCTCAGGTTTTCTAAACGTTCAAAAATACCCACCCGGTAAGCTTCTGCGAAGCTGCCTCCGAATCGAGACATAATGATTGATGAAATGGTAGCTCAGTAGATAGCGGTGTGTACCACGGTCAAGTGTTCCGGGTTTTGCAGATAAACTTGGTTCGTGAGCTAATTTTCTTAAATTGTTCAGAAATACCAGGGTATGTTGGGCACTTGGAAGCCTAGAACTACGATAACGGATTTCGAACCGCTTTTTGGACCTCTAAGGACGACGAAAGAGCCGAAACGTCGCCCCAACATAACCATTAGGTCCACCAAACCTCGTCCGGCATAGCAACGAAACGCAATCCAGTTGGTTTTATTTTTAAGCTGGTCGATTTATACATTTTATTTATACAAAATGCAATATTTTCACAAAATACAATATTTATTCAAAATTACTCTAAAATTGTCACGTGAACCAATGTTAAGCGTCGAAAAGAGGTCCCGCTGAGCGATTCGTGGTCCGCGTGGGTGAGAGAGAGGTCGATTCGCATCATTCTGATACCCGGAAGCAGTTTCGGGTGTAATGAGTCATTGCCTATCATTGCTGTGGAAGCAGCAGGCGATTGAAATACTGTTATTTTTCGAAATACGAGGTTTTTGTGAAAGAACACAGCAGTAGGTAAGAAATAAAAAGTTATGCTTGAAATTGGTACGATTTTTTTGTAATCTGGGAAGGAACTCGGATGCTAAAACGAGTGGCTGCTAATCATCGTGGTCTCTTGACTAGTTTTTTTATCGCTTAGTTGTTCGGGTGTTTGAATTTCTGTTTTGATTTAAAGCATGGACTTTTTGTACATAACTATTAAAGTGTTATTAAGTTCCTTCTTCAGCAAATCCATGATTGTCCTACTAACCACTTTATCTTGTATTTTTAGCGTACCAGTGTGCGTAGGTAAATAAATAAATAAATAAATAAATAAATAAATAAATAAATAAATAGAAGGCTCGTTTTTAGTTGGCTCGCGTCTGCGCGGCGTAATAAATAAATAAATAAATAAACTTAGCGTAACTTCATCTGTTCGTCTTTTGCCACCATTTTACTAGTTTTATTATCCTTCTCGATTTTTCCAAGCGCTCTCAGCTTTCCAGTTGCAACGTTGACAACGCCTTCATCACACATTTATCGAGAAATATGTCGTCAAAGCCTTGTCGACAGAAAAACTGAGGAATTGTATTCGTTGGAATTCGTTATTTCTGTGGCTTTTTTTCCGGGTGTAATGAATGCCTCATTTTCTTATTCCATTTTTCTTTTGTTTTTACTCGTAAATTTATAAAAGAGTGTCTCATTTTTGTAAAGCGCCTGAATAGAGGTAATTTGTAGTGTAAGGGAAGCCATTTTTTGCAAAAGAGACTCAGACTTGAAGGATATTCCACCACTGGACAGTCGCCGCCGAGATTTTTCCTTGGATGGATGCAATTCAAGTCTTATTTTCTTTTTCTCCATAGAAATAATGTCGACGGTGAAAAAACATACTTTACCTTTAACTTTAACCTTACTTAACACGTTGACGACAGCGCCTTTTTCGCGTGTCTGGCGCGTGGGACCAACCGATCTTCTAGCGCGCCGAGACTGTGACATGATGCCGGCATACGGCGAATTTTTTTTCAAAATGGAAGTGAATAGTAAATCTCGAAGACTACATATACAGTCCTGTAATATCGGGGATTGTGACTATTCCTTTTTTTGCAATGAAAATAGAAAAATAACAGCTGGAAGCTTTTAGAATGTCCTTTTTCCCTACCCAAATTAGAGGGAAATTGTTATTTGTTTATTGTTCATTATTTGTTTATCCTAATAATCAATGCTTGTTTGAATTTATGTGTCTTTTTCAGTAAACAGTATTTGTTTGTATTTATTTGTTTCGTGCAATAACCGTTCATTGTTTTACTTGTAAAGAAAACTAGTGCACAATCAAAAATTCCAGTAAATCAGAAGCTATCATGGACCATGCTTCCTATCACAATGTGCAAAGGTCTGCTAGAAAGTGGCACAAAAACATCCTTCGAAATTCTGAAATGTATCGAGAAAAATAGGATACAAGACTGTGGCGCAGCATTGCGCCGCACAGTCCCACGCGGCCGCTTGAGCGTGGCGCAGCATTGCGCCACACTGTCGTCAACGTGATAATTACCCTAACCTAATTTTAACTAGATATTCTGATGAGTTCCGTTACGATTGAGGGCCCAATGCAGCGCTCTGTGAGTACCAGCTCTCTTTCTATTCTCCCTCGATAAACGTGATCTTTCTCTTGAATTTCGACTTTTCTAAAACCAATTTTTCTTCAAGTTGAACAGCTTGCTACTCGTATTGTGTTTCAAATGGGAGATTTTATTATTTATTTATTTATTTATTTATTTATTTATCTCACGCCTTTTCACAGACGTGCTGGAAATGGTAAGTGGTACAAAAAGCAGGTGAAACTCAATCGAAAGAAAAAATTAAATTAAATTAAATCAAATTCAGTTTGGTAGATGTTCAAAAATTTGGAATTCACTCCAAATCACCCACAATCCTGCAACTTCTCACAAGAAGCTGAAGGCTGTCTGTGAAATGATAGTTCTGTAAATATTATTATCATTATAAGTTGAAGATCCTGCTGAACAAGTGAAAAAGTTTTTTTTTCACCAAATCAGGCCACGCTGTAATCTTCTGGGTAGTCTGAGGCTTAGATGTACACGTCGCTCTGACGTCTGATAATGTCTGCCGTGACTGATAAGAACTGTTGAGCGGAGATCGTTTCCCACGCTGGTTATCACCGGCGGATCAAAAATTTTCTGACCCGCATTGATTATATATGACGGCTTAGATTAGACTATTCTACAGGTACGCGTCGAAACCGGCCTCGTAAACCTACAACTGACCCAAGGAGAGGTTTATGAACCCGTAAAGGACGTCGTCGCCAGGATTGGCTCATTGCCACTTAGGTAGGGTTAACTGTCTCCATTCTCAGGTATACCGCTTACCCGCATTTGTATTCGATCAAGTGTGTATGTGGGTTGTTTGCGAATTGTTTATCGATTGTTTACCTACTCGTTTTCCCCTTCGACATCGCTGTTGTTCCGCGTCCATTCGCATCCCGTGCGGTGTCGGATTTATTTGAGCAGCTGTAATGAGCCGAGTTTACTGTAATTCTGAATAATTCCAAATGTGTGGGCTGTTAATTTTATTTTCATACTCTACCCAAATCAAGATAAATTCTGCACGAACACAAAGGTGAAAGTAAGGGCAAAGGTGCCGGCGTTGAACAGTCCCCCAAGGACGTGCCACGCATTCGTGTACAATTCAAAATCGTAGAGGCAAGGTATAGGGTATAGGTTTAGGCCTATACAATAACTTGCGGGGCCGATCGCTATACCAAGTCAGTATGTACCTTCCCAGACGAGTCTGGTAACAATTTACCCAAGCCCGGAAGGATGAATGGCTTGGTTAGCCTCGGACGAGGATCGATCGCTCGGCCGTGTGGCTGTTAGTAGCGCTTATTACCACTGAACCGCGCGCGTTCAAGAGCATTAGGAGGAGTAGGAATCACGCTAGTGCTGGTTGATACGGTAAAGTGTGGAAGAGCGTCTTGCTAAGTTTTCCTAATTCTTATATTGTCATTGTCTCTAAGTTACATAATTAACTGTAATTTTGAAGCTAAAAATTTTTCTTGAAAAATTTTTCTTGTTACAGTCCGGTTATAATGTCAACAATTACTTTACCTATAACTGCTAGTTTCAGAACCCTGATATTTGAGAAATTAAAGATTGTGGGTTGGGGCTTTTTAACCATCCCTGTTTTTAACTGCCGTCGACTTCTAATTGTTGCTGATGAGCTCCAGCCTGTCAAACCTTAAGTCGAAAATGTACTAGTAAATACTTTCCCCGACGTAAATCAATTCAAGGGCTTTTTGGCTCGCTGAGAACAGTTCCTTTCCGTATCCTCTCCGATTATGTTCAAAATATTTTCGAATTTGTGCAAAATTTCGAGCAAAAATGTTGATGTTTGTGTGTTTTTTAACATTCGAGATCTGACGTGTGAAAACTCTGGTAGGATTCGGTTGTTTGCTGCAACTCCAAGGCCCTTGTTATACGTTCGCTCACCCCCCAGCGTAACTCGTCCATTCAGTATCAGACACCGTGGGGCCAGACACGTTTGTACGAGTTCACCACGCCAGCGTCACCATGATAACTCGTACAAACGTGTCCGGCCCCACGGTGTCTGATACTGAATGGACGAGTTACGCTGGGGGTGAGCGAACGTATAACAAGGGCCTAAAGGTTTCTAGAAGTGAAATGTATGGAATGGAAAATCTGATTTTTCTTCAGTGCCGATATTTGTTATCGATAAAACGCGGATCATTCGTGTGTTGATAATGGGGGTACATTTCTGTGCGGTGTACCGGCTATGGACGGTGCTGTAGGTTCTCAACCATATAGTGACGTTGGCGAGCTTGAAATATCGTTTAGGACAGGAATTTAAAGGAATCAGTTTTGTAGAAATAATGAAGCATTTGAAACGGAACTTTTCATAACTTTTTAAATGGATTAGTTCAAATCATAAGGTCTACTGGTAGGATTGCGCGCGTGGTACAGTGGTAAGGTGCGCTACTGACACTTGCAGGGCCTAGCGAACGATCCCCGCCCGTGCTAACCAAGCCTTTCATCCCTTCGGGGTCTGGTAGATTGGTATCAAACCTGTCTGGAAAGCTAGAGATACTGACTTGGTATAGCGGGTCTCCTCCGCAAGTCATTGTATAGGCCAAATACGCGTTCACTATGCCTCTACGATTCTGAATGGAACACGAATGCGTGGCGCGTCCTTAGGGGACTGACCAACGCCGATCTTTTACCTTTAACTTAACTCAGCCGCCGAAATGAGCCTCAATTCAAGAAGTGCAGGTCAGATTTGTAATTGGCACCTAAAATAACCTCAATAGATGATGTTTCTGTGGGATTGGGTAAAAATTAGTATTTCTCGAGTGCATTAGTGGTAGCCGGATGTGCATGTTTTGGAATGACGAATCTCCGCAATGAAAGTCACAACATTCATCAAGTTCAATTTGTGAAATGCGATAGCTTCTGTTATACGCACATCCGGTGGAGATGCTTTTATCATTGATAAATAACCGTAAAAAACCCAGAAAGTGAATGTTAGTTTGGCACGAGAAATCCTCTGAAAACGAGATGTTTTCATTTGCTGGGCACTGCTTCAATTCAATAAATTCAAATACAAATTGCTGGTGCGTGAGTGGATCACTGTTGAGAGACGCTGCTACCACCAGCACGGTCGAGCGATCGA
Source organism: Nippostrongylus brasiliensis (assembly GCA_030553155.1). Taxonomy (NCBI): domain Eukaryota; kingdom Metazoa; phylum Nematoda; class Chromadorea; order Rhabditida; family Heligmosomidae; genus Nippostrongylus; species Nippostrongylus brasiliensis. The sequence continues at coordinate 47,462,972 of CP130735.1, forward strand.
TTCTCGCCCAACTCAAACAAGTCCGCGGCATCATGGAGAAAACCTCTCGGTTTTTCCTTGGAATCACTTCGGTATTGAGTTTATGAAGATCACATTTAGCTTCTGCGAAATATCCTATGCCCAGTGATGCTGGGCCCAGATTCATCATTGGTATCCCCCCCCCGATAAACCCTGAGATATACCCCGAACGGCGCGCACCTTTGTCTACTTATTCTAAACTTCCTATGTTAAACGGAATATCTCATCGACTCTGCCGTCTGGTTCTGGCTGCGCTGCGGTTTCGGAGATCGCTCGTCTGTTCATGAATCTGGGCCTTGGTGGGATTTACGACGCCACGAAATTTACCTCGGTTGAACGTTGATGAATTTCGGCCAACCAACCGGCGGTAACTTCAGGGTTAGTGGACGGCTCTTCAGTGGTTTTCCCGAAAGCAGGAGTGAAAAAGTGGGATAGCGCCGCGGCTTCGGGTTCAAATATAGAATCTTATGGTTTCATATATCTTGTTATCAAAGCCTGTCCGTGGTTCTACTCGTTCAGTAACCTTGTTTGATTTTGAGCACGCTTTTACTATGTAGAAATAAGTAAATATGACGAACCTCCACAATCAAAACTACAATCGAATTTGAATGAAATGAACTCCTATTTTGCCGGTTTGAGGGCGACAGTGATAAGAGATGCTACTGACACCCCCATGGACGAGCGATCAATCCCCGGCCGGGCTGATCAAGCTGCTCCAGGGCCGGGTAAATTGGCACCGGATTTTGGGAAGGTAAAGTGACCGACTTGGTACAGCGACTGACCCCGCAAGTCATTGTGCAGGTCAAATACGCATTCATCATGCCTCTACGATTCTGAATTCAACATGAATACGGGGCGCGTCCCTAGGGCACTGATCAACGCCGACACCTTTGCCTTTTACCTTTATTTCCCGGTTTCGCTCTAAATTTTAGGGTCCTCAAAAAGCCTGCGGTTTCGACGTGACCTTCAGATTTCGTTGAAATTCACACGCGGCCGATATCGCCGGCAGTGAAGCACGTGTGTGTTCTGACGGGGCGTGGCCTCACTGACCCGCCTTTTTTTCTGCGCTGACGTAAAATATTTAGTCGTTGCTCGATCCGCCCAGTACTGAGCCGGCCGCTGAAGACGATCTGAACCGGCCCCAGCGAGGCCCGGCCAACTGGAGTTGATCGCCCGGGACACTGAGAAATTGAGCTGGTTCCGAAATACTTCATCTCCGTCGTTTCTTCTTTTTTCGCTCGTTTTTTCGCTCGTTTTTGCGCTCTTTTCGGATGTTTTTTTCAAAATTGTTCTCGTTTCTCTCCCTCTGAAAATGATTTTCCAAAGTGTTTTTTAGAAAACAAAGCGTTCTATTGCACGCCGATCGTGAAAACGCTACCATATTGAGGATGCACGTTGATAAGCTGTGCAAAGCTCTCGATACCACTAATCTTGACGATGAGATCAAACCGCAGTTGAGGTGAGTGTCTTCTTATCCTATTTTTTGCGTTTTTTTTTATTCCTAATTTTCTAATCCGCTGGTCAATTATTCGTGTTGGGGGAAATTGTGATGTGTTTGCGTGAGATTGCTGTACGGTATGCCAGTATGGTTATGAAAACCGCCAATTTACCTGGTGATTTTACCTGTTACCTATTTTATTTACCAATTTTCTGCTTGGTGAAACCGGTTGTAAAGTGAATGAGCTCTTGTGATTCAACTGTCTAGCCTTTGTTTTGCGTTGTGCCGCAATAAGTGAATTTTTTGCAGCCGCCTTTGGCAAATACCCACATTACTGATTCATCCATTACAAATTTTAACCGGGTTTGAATGAGCTCTAGCCTTTGTTTGTTGGGTAATTTTACCCCTGGGTAATCATAAAAAGAAGCCATTGCGAAGGACAGTTTTATCTAAAACCAGGTTGGGCGTTTTTCAAGTAAAATTCGACCTTTTTTTCAAAGCAATCGAGACGATTTTATCCAATACTTTTAGATACCTAGATCAAACTGAAAGTGATACACGGAATGATCATTTGCTAATGCATCAATCAATCGATAGTGAAGGTTTCAGATCCGTAGTGATTAATCTATATTTAGCTGACTACGGCGCTATCGTGGTAACGCCGTAGCCGAGCTAGCAGTTCCCTACTGACAATGCAGTTTTCGATTACGGTATCGGGATATGGTAATTGTTGTAAACAGACTTTACCCTGTGGGTTATGTCAGTTGTTTATTATGAATTTCGTGGGAATCAGTGAGATTATCTAGTGTGATCAGAGTCACCGATCGATATCGTATCGATCTGCTTTCTTTAGTCTTCCAGCTTTTGTTCTCTAATCGTCACTGGCCATCCTACCTTGGACGGTGTTTTTGGGGCCCATTTGACCTAATTCTGATTCAGTCACTTTTGGGGTTGTTGTTGTTGTCAGTGGGACCATTTTTTTCATTTTTCACCTATAGGAAAAACCATAACAGTTATACGATCGTTTTCTAGGGCCTAAATTCATGACGGGTACCGGCACAATATACCCGAGAATAAACCCCGGTCGGCGCGATTATTCGCATTCATGAACGCGCCGCGGAGTGGAATAGACCCGCGATATCCCCCAAATAAACTCCGCGGCGCGTTCATGAATGCGAATAATCGCGCCGACCGGGGTTTATTCTCGGGTATATTGTGCCGATACCCGTCATGAATTTAGGCCCAGGATATCTGGAATTTGTCTCTCCCAATGATAATGATTCCGGGTATAAGAAGAACCAGACAATTTACCCTAGAAATTGGTACCGCTCTCAATGTTCCACTTCCTTCTTGCTTGCCTAGGTTAGGTGTGACCTCAAATGCGATGATTTACTCAAATGTCGTGGCCTGTCTAGTCAAATCACGCCCGGTAATTTGTTTATTATTTTGGTAAACAGCGGAAGTTGAAAGATCAGTTAGGTCCACCTTATCTACGTGATTATCAAGAACAAGCCATCTTGAAAAGTTATGGTATACTTTAACCTCGAGTTCTCTACGTTTATACATCAAACGTTGTTCCTTGTCCGAATCAGTCTCAATTTCACGCTCTTTTCAACCTCTCATTTGGCCCTCAGGTTTTTTTCCGCTTAAAAACTCGTCCCCGCGAACATATAGATGCGAAAATGATGTATAAAAAGTCATGAAAATTTCGCATTGCTTTTTTATAAAAAGCTGCAAAAACTGCAAAATTCATTTTCAGCCCGGTTCTTTGACATACTGACACTGTCATTCTCTGCCGCTGATTGTTTCTGCGCAATATTGCGTGGTATAATCAGTGTGGCACTAGCTAGATATGGCCTTATCAGCCTTGATCGGAGAACATTTCAACCGCCGTTGTCAAATCACCAAGAAACTGCTCGCTAAATAGTCCGAAACAACCGTATACGCGGTGTGGACGACGTTCCTCCTTTGAGGCTGCGCCGTGCACTCGTCTCCTTTTCAGAATCGTAGGTGCTTAGTAAAGGTGTCTTCGGCCTATACAATGGCTTCTGGAGGCCGGTCAATGTGGAAATAAGCGTCTTCACCTTCCTAGACAAGTATGGTATCAATTTACCCAACAACAGGTCGATTTCCTGAGTAAATTGATGCTGGGATTGTTTGGAAAGGTGAAGGCACTGACTTGTACATCAGCTGTGTACCCAGCAAATCACTGTATATGTAGGTCAGATACGCATCCTCCGTGCCTCCACAGTTCTGAACGGAAGACGAGTGCATGGCGCGTCCTTGAGCGACTGGTTAACAGGGTCAACTTTACGTTCTACCTCCCAATAACATTAGAAGCGTTTGGCCGAACTCAGTGACCCCGCCCAAATAAAGCGGCGTATTAATTTTTTATTTAAATAAATAATGAATAAATAAATGAATAAACCGGCGTATCCATTAAGATGTAAAGTATTAGAAATATATCAAAAACAAAAATGCAAAATGTGTAAAATTCGAAATTCGCTTGGACTCTTCTAGGGCAGTTTCTTGGTCATTCGAATGTTGTCCGATCACTGCTGATAAGTCCATATCAAACACGTGTTACAATGGTTCTATCACGCACTTTTGCGTAGAGTAATGGGCGGAGAACTGAAGGCAAAGACGCTTTCTCGACACCTTGGCAATTCTGAGTTCAAGACGGGTGCACGGCGCGTTCTCAGTGAACTGATCCCTGGGTAGAAAATGAGCGCTTAGTCAGTGTGTGTAGAAGAACTTGACGTTCTCTGATCGTTCTCCGTGTGGTTGTTTGTCACTGAGGGCTGACATGTGCCGCACACGTGCCCGGCCGGTGCTGTTAATCAGTTTGAGAGCGAGCGCTGGCTGAGCAGTGGACGTTTGTCGGAAGGGTAGAGGCAATCAGCACGAATGACATTCGGATCCTTCCTGAGAAGCCTCGATCGACTAGTATTTATTTTATTTATTTATTTATTTATTCAAGGCGTCGGCGGAAGCCAATGCGTGCCGCAACATACACATAACTAGAAACAGTCATTAAAAGTAAGAAAATGTATTAGTTCCTTTAACAAAATTACATAAAGTTCACACACGAGCTAGTAGGTTTAGGAAAGCACGCAGGGAAATACCTAGGACGTTCTGATTTGATTCCAAAATGCGGTTGAATCCTACCAAGCACGTGTAGGTGAAGAAGCTATTTCTGACCCGTGATTTCCCCACAGAAACATTTAGTCTCAGCCGTCCTCTTCTGGTTATTGTCAGTGATGATCCGAAGAAGCTGTTTGGATTGATAGAAACCCTGCCCGTGAATATTTTAAACACCGTTAAGAGGTCGCATTTTTTCCTTCGATAATGCAGACTCGGTAAATTGAGTATTTTTGCTCGTTCAACCCCATTCTTGCGAGTGAAGCTGTTTTTAATGCCCTCAAGAATATTAATATCTCTCAACTTCAAGGGATTGAAGACAGTTGTTCCACATTCTAAAATATGTTTTACGTATGTTTTATATACACGAAGGAGGATTTGGGGGTTCCTGCTCTTCAATGCTTTGAAAAGATTGTAAATGCGATAATTTGCTTGTTTAACAAGTGAGCTATAGTGTTAACTGAAACATAAGTCCTGAGATATTAAGAAGCCGAGATCACGAATTTCAGCAACCTGTGGCTTGTCACTGTTCCACGCGTGTCTCTTTCTTGTGTTATCCATTGTAATTGCAGTGTTATGACCAGCGGTTATAACACTCTCTCAACGACTTCAATTTCTATGCCATATTTTTTACTGGTCATGCCATCGGATGTCTTTTCATGTCTATTAGAATAAGTAAGGCAACCATATAAAAAATAAAAAGGTGGGTAAACAGAGGAAACTAGAGATCCGGATTGATTGAGTTGATCATTGATTTCATCAGTCCGGAAAATGGATTAACGGGGAATGTGGCTCTCATCAGTTCCTAAGCTGAGCTGTGGTGCCTGAGATGATGTGGCCGAATCAGGGTAGGCATAAAGTCGCTGTTTATCGTCTGGATTAGCATCCCGGCGATGACAGGCTAACAAGAATTTTTAATTTTATCCGTCATATTTTTTGTTTCTGTCGCAATTGCAGCGAGATTTCTTGACAAGTGTTCAGCAAGGAAACACCTGATATTGTGACACAAACAAAATGCGCAAGTTTAAATAAAAAGCTGGAATGTTGCGTGCAGTTCACGCAGTCGGTGTAGCTGGTGTCCGTAACGCTCCGCCCACTCAGGGCCCCACACTGGTCCCAGAGAACCAACCGTCGTCGTCACTCAGCGGCTTGATTGCACCGGCTGTTTCTAAGCTGAATGAACCACAAATGAACTGATTTTCTCTTTCAGTGTTAACAACTGTGTCAACAGGTGGGAACACTGGAACAAGGGTAAACACTGTAAAGGTAAACACGAAATATTACGACAAAATGACGACTATTGTTATCGCAGTCGGTTGAGAGCAAAATGTTCTCAACCGGGTCGTGGACAGTCGGTCGGCAGCCGCTGTGTAATGGCTACAATGTCATTCGATGGGCGCCGGACCCCATTTCCGATTCTCACGTGACGGCTGCTGGTTTAACTAAACCGCATTCCTAATAGAAAGCGTTTTGAATGTGTTTGGACTGACCGGTGCAGTGGAAAGGGGCGCTACTTCCACTCGTATTGTCGAGCGATCGATCCTCGCCCGGGCTAACCAAGCCTTCCATCCCTCCGGAGTCGAGTAAATTACTCCCAGACTTGTCTGGGAAGGTAAAGACACTGATTCGAATAGCGGCTGGGTCCCGCAAGTCAGCAGCCCCTGTTCAAATCGGTGTCTCACAAGCCCTATATTCTATAAGGCTAGTATTCGCCATGCCTCTACGATTCTGAAAAGAGAGCGAATGCATGGCTCAATCTTGACCTGTATGAACTCGAAGCGAAAATATCCAGTGTGACCGGTTTCATGTGGACGGATTTCCAATTACAGAGGTAAAGGCGAATGTGAGATCTATTATGTAGGGATTTGGACACCAGGCTTATCATCTTATCAAATGAAACTTATCATCCAAGAGATGGTTTGATTCCTGATAGACTGGATCCTCAGCTCAAAGTCCGTGTTTATCATCATCGAGAGACAATACTGAGGGTAAACACCATATGGACCAGTGTTCCACATGCGCGTACTCATCATTCGCCTGCTGTACGATTACCTCGACGATTCTCTAGCGGAGGGATTGGGTATCCTGAATCGCTCGAGCGGATTCAAATGTGATGGTGAAGGGTAAAGGTAAAGTTCTGGTCGTTGATCCGCTGTCTATAGGTCAAGTATTCAACATGCCTCTACAATTCTGAGGGGAATGTGAGTGCATGGCGCGTCCTTAGAGGAGTGATCAACGCCGACCACTTTACCGTTACCTTTTACCATCAAATTTGAGATTTGAGGATGGGAAAACTTGTAGATAGTAGAGCACGATGATCATAATTTCCAATATTACCCTTCTTCGAGGGCCTGCGTGGTACAGTGGTAAGAGGCGCTGCTGCCACCCGCACGGTCGAGCGACCGATCCCGTCCCGGGCCAACCAAGCCCTCCATCCCTCCGGGGTAGGGTAAATTGGTACCAGACTTGTCTGGGAAGGTAAAGACACTGACCTGGTATAGCGGCTGGCCCCCGCAGGTCATTGTATAGGCCAAATACGCATTCACTATGTCTCTACGACTTGAATGGAACACGAATCCGGCGGCATGTCCTCAGGGGACTGATCAACGCCGACAACTTTACCTTTACCTTTTATCTTTACCCTTCTTTAACTCGGACTATTTGAGCCGATCCTTGGCAGAATAGTGGATGTTGGGGCCCGTCTTCCTGGGTAACACGATTCCTGTGTGTTTGTATGCCGAGGTACTTGGACAAGTGACGTAGGCAATTCGTATGAGTGGCGTGCTGCCGATGATGATGTGCATAAACGATTAGGAAGTAGAAAACAACAACAGAGAAACGGGCCGACACCGCCCGATAAATTCTGCCCCACGTGCGCCTGCGGTTCAGTTCAGTACGATTTCCAAAACCGCAATCAATCGATATGCGTGTGAAAGAGACGAGAGAGAAGAAGAAATACTTTGTGATAAATTTGAACAGTTTAGAATCAGACCAGCGAAGTTTCACTTCAGTGCTGTGATTCATGAACAGTATACCCGAAAATACCGCATCATCAGATGACGCAAACTATGAATATCAGCGAGCTCTATGCTATATTAAGGGTCTGTTAGGGGTTTATACGAGGTCTAACATAACCTATCAGCGCGGCGAAAGCTTGGATATTCCGAATGGCGTTCTAACCTTGATTCATCAATGCGCTCCAGAGTTTATTCGGGGTTTATGCGGCGTCTAATACGCCTCGTTGGCTCACCGAGGTTCCAGAAATCTGGAACAGTAACTTCGCACAAACTCCTCCTTTATTGATCTCGAAGAAGCTCCAGAGCGCGTTGATGAATCAGGGTTTGCATGCGATACGGGGTATCCGAACCGTCTATCCCTGAAGCCCTGACTAAAATCTGATTCACATTATGATCATTCGTGGTTTGCTTGCCATTTGTGGTATATTTCGGGGTTAATTTCGTGTATGCCATTCATGAATCTGGCCGGTATTGAGCCACCTCTGTTTTTTTTTAAAAATCAAATTTTCAGCGCCTCCGACGAGCTCTGCTCCATACCGCTGTCGTCGGTACAACGCGTCGCCACACTAGGAGTCGGTGGTTTTGGACGCGTTGAGCTGGTGAAAGCAAGCGGAAAAGTGTTTGCTTTGAAGGTGAGTCGGCTGGAGGCTTATACGACCCGTTTTCCTCCCCATTTTATGATTGAGGGGCGAGGGGTTGAAGAGGCATGGGTTTGAAGAAGAGAAGGTGTGCATTTGATACTTCGATTAACTCAAAACGCTCAGCATCGCCGAGAAATTGGCTCGTTTCCAGGTGATGAACAAGAAACACATTGTTGAACTGAAACAGGAGAAACATGTGCTGTCCGAGAAGAAGATTCTGCTCTCCGTCGACTCACCGTTTCTTGTGAAGTGAGTTCTACCTGAATTCCGCGCGTGGTGCAGTGCTATACGGCGCTACTACCACCCTCATGGTCGAGTGATCGATCCACTCCAGCACCTAAATTCATGACGAGTATCGGGACAATATACCCGAGAATAAACCCCGGTCGGCGCGATTATTCGCATTCATGAACGCGCCGCGGAGAGGAATAGACCCGCGATAACCCCCAAATGAACTCCGCGGCGCGTTCATGAATGCGAATGATCGCGCCGACCGGGGTTTATTCTCGGGTATATTGCGCCGATACCCGTCATGAATTTAGGCCCAGGCTGAGCAGACCTTGCATCCCTCAGGGGTCGGGTAAATTGGTGGCGGATTTGTCTGGTAAGGTTAAGACAACGATAAGAACAGTGACGGTCCCCTTCTAGACATTGTGTAAGGGATGTGAGTTTTCTGCATGACTCTGTGACTGTGAATGAAAGACGAGTGCGTGGCGCGTTCGCAAGGGACTGGTCTACGAGGATTGAAAGAGATCAAACGAAAACAATAAGTAAAAAAGTCAGCATCGCAAGGAAAACTTTCTAATAAATTAAAATGTCCCATTAATCCGCTCCATTCATTTTTGAATTTTTGAAATTTTTACATCTGTTTGTCCAGATTTTCTTTCTTCAAAGTGTCGGTCTTTGCGTAAAAAATGAAACCAGTAGTGAACGTTTTTCGATTAAATGTTTGTTTCACCCCTGAAACCAATTAGATTCCAACTATTTCAAAGAGAGGTTTTTCATATTGTTATCTTCAAAGGTCTGGTTTGATAATGGAAGAAAAAACTTCTTTGTGATCATTCATTCCCGACCTTATCTTGGTTGGCCTTCTTTGCTGGTGCTCTTGATCAAAATGACACAATGTAGTTGAGATATGGTCTTCATTGATCAGTCCCTCTATCGCGCCATGCACTCGTCGCTCATTCAGAATCATTGAGGCACATTGAATACATATGGGCCTATACAGCGACTTGCGAGGGCCAAGTCTGTGTTTTAATTTTCCCAAACAACTATGGTACCAATTTACCTGACCCCAGTGGGGTGGAAGGCTTGGTTAGTCCGGGCAAGGATCGATCGCTCGACCGTTTGGGTGAAAGTAGCGCCCCTTACCAGTGCACTGCGAGCTTCTAATCTTGAATATTTGTATGTTGTCGAATAGTTCCTCTCAAAACGGGCTACTATAATTACAATAATAGTACTTCGGAAGTTCAGTTTGGTTGCTTTTTCAAAGAAGTCTTCTTAAAATTTCATTTCGTTCAAATTTCACGTCACAAAAATTCGGCTAAGGTCCCCTATTGATATATTCATAACAATCAGCTGCTTGCTATCGATTTATTGATCCTTTTCAGATTGTACAAAACGTTCAGAGATGCCGAAAAGCTGTACATGCTGATGGAACCGTGCCTCGGCGGTGAAGTATGGACGGTGCTCAAGAGAAGGTGAGTGAAAAAATCGATATCGCTCAGTGTTCATGGCGCGATCTGCTTTCATTAGCAGTACATCTGTTTTTCGACGACATACATAGTTGTCAAGCATGCGGTCAGGTGGTGTCCTTTCAGAGGTCGTTTTGATAACGATGCAGCGCGGTTTTATTGTGCATCGGTGTTGGAGGCGCTGCAATACCTTCACGATAGGAACATTGTCTACCGAGACTTGAAACCGGAAAATATGCTGCTTGATAGGAATGGGTATCCGAAATTGGTAAGGTTTCTTGGATGTGCCCAAACGGTTCTCCAACAAGTCTCTCAAAATAATGTTTCAGGTTGACTTCGGTTTCGCCAAGCGACTAGGTGCCGAGGGTCGAACGTGGACGTTCTGTGGTACGGCGGAATATGGTGAGCATTTAGAATCTATTTTTTATTGAAAACTTGGTGCAGTGGTAACAGGCGTTGTTTCTACCCGTAGTTTTGAGTGATCGGTCCTCGCCCTTGGTCCAGATTCATGATCGGACAAGCGGTCTCCGAAGCCCCGTCGGCGATAAACCCGCTCGATACCGACGAGATTTCCCAAACCCTGCCTCATTGCGAGGTGCGATAGACTCGCGATAAACCCCGCGCGGTTTGCACGCCGCTGGGGGTATGTCTTGGGTTTGTCGGGGGTTTACCAATGATGAATGTTGGTGCAGGTTAGTCAAACCGTTCATCACCTGGGGGTCTGGTAAACTGATACCACATCTGTCTGAAAATGATAGGGTTGACTTGGACAGCAGCTGACCCATTGATGCCATGATATAGGCTGTGGGCATTTAGCTGACAACTGCAATTTTGAATGTAAGACGAGTGCATGGCGCAACCCCAGAGTAGTGACAAACGCAGCCACTTTACCTCCTTTTATCAAAAGGCACAACAGACTCATAAAAAGGGAAATGTGTTTCCATAAGCTATTATCGGCCTCAACCTTCACTATTTCTATCCTTGAAGTGAAAAGTAAAGTGATAGGTGTTTATCAGTCTCCTATGATCGCGCCATGCACTCGTTTTCTGTTCATAATTGGATCCGCTGCCGGGAGGATGGGCTGTACCCTGCTTTCCAAGACCTTGTTTCCATCATCCCAGACAACTGATATCAGTTTATCCAACCCCGGAGGGTAGACATCTTGGTTAACCTGGGCCCATTCCCTTCTTGTTTCTGTCATGAGTGATTGTTTTATGTTCCAAATGTCTCTATTTTTCTACTTTTCTCTTCTGAGCATTCCCATTTTTCAGTGCCGCCTGAAATCGTCCTAAATCAGGGCCACGATACGTCGTTGGACCTTTGGGCATTGGGCATCTTGATGTACGAGCTACTGACCGGATCGTGAGTTTTCAACCGTCGTTTGATCCCCATCAAAGGGTTGCTTCTACCAACTCAACCCGATTTCAGGCCACCATTCACAAGTTCTGACCCAATGGTTATCTACAACGCGATTCTAAGAGGACTTGGGAAGTGGGCCTGGCCGAGGTGTGTTGTCATTGTTCTACTTTGACTTAAGATGTTTAAAAGCCGATGGTTTTCAGATACTTCAACAGGGAAGCGGTCGATTTGATACTGGCGCTCTGTAAACAAGATCCGGGCTTACGTCTGGGCTATGGCCATCTCGACGACGTCCGCACGCATCCGTGGTTTGATGGTTTCGACTATGTCGAATTCCGTGCACGCAAGATGAAACCGCCAGTAGTGCCGGTGGTAAGTGAATTTTATTTTGTTTTTGTGAATCTCTTTTTTTCTGAAACTTATCGTTTAATGAGAAGGGTGTTGTTCTCGGTTCAAAATGTGGGTAAGGTAAAGGTAAAGGTAAAGGTGCCGGCGTTGATCAGTCCCCTGAGGACGCGCCGCCGCATTCGTGTTCCATTCAAGTCGTAGAGGCATAATGAATGCGTATTTGGCCTATACAATGACCTGCGGGGGCCAGCCACTATACCAGGTCAGTGTCTTTACCTTCCCAGACAAGTCTGGTACCAATTTACCCGACCCCGGAGGGATGGAGGGCTTGGTTAGCCCGGGCCGGGATCGATCGCTCGACCGAGCGGGTGTCAGCAGCGCCTCTTACCACTGCACCGCGCGGGCCCATTTGTGAGAAGGTGGAAGAAATTCAATGGTGCGCTGTCTGCGATGTGATAAGGTAGCTCTGCCCCCATCTTGCCCTCGTCGCAGCAAGTTCCACAGCGCAGCGTGCAGTGGCGCGGCTCTGCAGCGGAGTCTGAATCCCTAAAAATTGCCCCTCTGCGTAACTGATGAGATCCGATCCATGTCTGAAGGCCAAAGGAACCTTAGAATACGTACGCCTTTTGAAAAATTGACATTTTGTGCAGCGCCAAGTCCGAAAATCTGATTTTAGAGTGTATTTTCTTCAATTATGAATCATATAGAGAATACAATGCTCGAATGATGAATAACAAATTGTTAGTCAGGAAGTGCCAAGGTTTTTTTTAAATAACGGAGGTCGCATAAGATTGGTAGCTTTCTTTTCAACGTTGCTAAGAAGGCCCACCGCAAACCGTCTTCGAAGGAAATCTGATTCGGCATTGTTTTTATAATAAGCGAACGAACAAAAAGCTCGTTTTGTCCCTGAATCTTAGACAAGCTAACAAAAACAAAAAGCAAAAGAGCCTACCCGGAACTGGACAGCAAGAAAATGAGGTTTGAGAGAGAAACAGAAAGGCAAAAAATAAAAACAAGTTGATAAAGAAGTGAAGTTAAACTCACACATTACCATATAAGATTCACAATAAACCATGAGCCCACCAATAGCCAAAAAATATACAACGTCATAGCGATCCTCAAACTTGGGTAATTAGAAAAAAAAACGTTTTGTTGTCTAGGCAGTTCTATAATACATTTATACAGTTGATACGTTGTTTAACAGTTATATAGATATATAATGGTAAGAGAGAGGCGCCACTGGCACCTTCACGCTCGAGGGATCGATCCTATCACAAGCTAACCAAGCGTTCTATCCCTCCGAAGTCAGATTTATTGGCGCGAAAGTAGTCTGGTAACGTAGAAACCCTGACATGGGTAAGCGAGTCATTGTATAGGCCCAATACGCATTCATCATGTTTGTGTGATTCTGAGGGAAGACAAGTGCATGGCGCGTCCTTAGAGGACTGATCGACGCCGACCACTTTACCTTCATCTTATATGATAGTAAATTCAAGTTAGACTTATCATTTGAGGAATACTCTACAGTATCATTTTTTATTTATGTACAACATTATAATTTGGTACGAATTCAACAACATACAATTAAACAGGTTAACCTCTCTGTTTAATTTTTACGAAATCTTCATGGTTTTCTCTTCACTACTGATGAGTCCCGGGAAAAACCATATTTTATTCTCTAATTTCCGTGTAGTGTTAAGGAACGAAACGGAAACTAGACATTTCGTTATAAATAGTCTGAATAATTCTGTTATTATTTGTTGTTTTAATTTTAGTTCATGTTAATTTATCAGTGAACATTTTCAGGTGAAATCGGACGTGGACACGAGTAATTTCGACACATTCCCCACAGGAGACTCATTTGCAACGGGTAGCGACGAGTCCGGCTGGGATTTCGAGTTCTGAGCCGTCGAAGAGCTTCGAAGTGTCAGTCGCATTGTACAGATCTTGATCTTTTTCGTATGTGTATTGCATGTGTATCGATCGCCACACCCCATTAATGTGTGTGTGATCGTTTGTGTTTGTGCCATACTGTAAATAATTTGACATGAAATTTCTATGCTGACTGTATCGATTTATATAAGTGTGTTTTACCGGTGAGAAAACACCAAAATGAAGTGATCTGATCTGATCTGAACTTAATTTCTGCTGGCAGAGTGTAGCATCACTCGCTCGGTAGATATCGCATTTTTCCTATGATTTTTTATTTTAATTCTTTATATTTTTCTTTACGACTGTGTCATTCGTGCTCGTGAAACCTTCCCCTTATCGTTAGATTTGCATTCCTGAGTTTTCACCTTTGCTAAAAGCAGTGTTCTCGAAGAAAAATTGATTTTTAGGCGTTTTCTTAGGGCCCATTCATACTCGGCAGCAAAGCAGCACCTAGAGCAAGGATTGCTAGGATCTTTGAAACGTTTTTTTCTTTTGTTTTTTTGTTTTTTGATATTTTTTGGTAAAAGGTAAAGGTGCCGGCGTTGATCAGTTCCCTCAGGATGCGCCATGCATTTGTGTTCCATTCAGAATCGTAGAGGCATTGTGAACGCGTATTTGGTCTATACAACGACTTGCGAGGGCCAGCCGCTATACCAAAACAGTGTCTACCTTCCCAGACAAGCCTGGTACCTATTTATCCGACCCCGGAGTGATGGAGGGCTTGGTTAGCCCAGGCCGGGATCGATCGCTCAGCCATGCGGATGACAGCAGCGCCTCTTATCACTATACCACGCGGGCCCAATTTTGGTAGGACAGGTTTTTCAAGGCAGTGGAACCCTTGGTAAGACGTAGTTCTAGAATAAACCAGCCGCAATGCCGCTTTGCTGCCGAGTATGAATGGCCCTCTAAACTATCATTAGGTTGAAGGGTAAAGAAAACCCAGGCAGAGTCTACGATGTTGTCGTACAAATCGAGGTCTCATGTGTAGTAGAACTGTTATTGTCCCTGTTGGTGTTAGGCTAATCGCAAAGATTGTGCCTAGGGAGGGATTCGAACCCGCATCTCAGACCTTCCCGAGCAGGGTGATACTACTGGGCAAGCTCCGCTCTACTCCCGAGCCTTTCATTATATCGTTGAGTCGACAGAACCATCGACATATCTAGTGCACATACGTAAAGGTAAAGGTACAATGCTGCATTGGTCAGTCCCTTGTGGACGCACCATGCACTCACAATCCATTCGGAATCGTAGAGACGCAGCGAATGGATATGTGGCCTACACGATGACTTGGCAGAACCAACAGCTGTTCTGGTCGGTGTATCCACCAGAAAGGTATGATCCCAATTTACCCAACCTCGGAGGGATGGAGGTTTTGGTTAGCACGGGTGGGGATCGATCGCTCGACGGTGCGGGTGGAAATAGTGTCTCTTACCACTGCACCATGGGATAATGAGAGTAGAAAATCACTTCAAAATCAAAAAAGCTGCATATCTATGATATCTAGTTTAACGCCGAATTTTGGACACGGATCATTGATGAGTGTTAACAAGAATCAGCCGTCTTGATAACGACACAAGGATAAAGCAAATGAGTTGGGTAACGCTTTGAACGGTAAAAGGCAAAGGTAAATGTGCCGGCGTTGATCAGTCCCCTGAGGACGCTCCGCCGCATTCGTGTTACATTCAAGTCGGAGAGGCTTGGTGAATGCGTATTTGGCCTATACAATGACCTGCGGGGGCCAACCGCTATACCAGGGCCTAAATTCATGACGGGTATCGGCACAATATACCTGAGAATAAACCCCGGTCGGCGCAATTATTCGCATTCATGGACGCGCCGCGGAGCTTATTTGGGCGATATCGCGGGTCTATTCCACTCCACGGCGCGTTCATGAATGCGAATAATCACGCCGACCGGGGTTTATTCTTGGGTATATTGTGCCGATACCCGTCATGAATTTAGGCCCAGGTCAGTGTCTTTACCCTCCCAGACAAGTCTGGTACCAATTTACCAGACCCCGGAGGGATGGTAGGCTTGGTTAGCCTGGGCCGCGATCGATCGCTCGACCGTGCGGGTGTCAGCAGCGCCTCTTACCGCTGTACCTCGCGGGCCCGCCTTGGAACGGTAATGGAGCATAAACTGGTACTTTTCTGTTTATCTGGGTCATCTAAGGTTCATAATTAGAATACGTTATCAGTTTTACGGAGCAGTAGGTGGCCAATTTTTGTGGGGCCACCGATACCCGGTCCACAGATCGAGATCGATCCTCTCTACCCAATTGGCGATGATCTTCATAGTGGCGCCAGGCCGGGTTCGCCCACATTATCTTTCTGAACATAAATTTAGCTGTGAGTTGGCTTTACAGCTCCTGAATGGGCGTCTGCTTCCGTAAGATCCCAAAAATAAAATAAATAGAGAGATGAAAATATGAAAAAAAATGACTTTTGCCCTCTTTGTTCTGCAGATGGTGATCTACAACGATCCGATCGAAGTGGTTGGCGCGAAAATGCCCATTTCTTCGATCAGTCCCACTCTTTTGTGAGCCATGGAGCCGTACCGGTGCTTTTCCGTTTTATTATATTTTTGCCATAATTATGGGCTTTTCCTCTCAACCTCAAACCCTTACCTGTCATCTTTCTCAGGCCATTTTGTTACGAGAAACTAGCTTTTTTAGTCTCTTCATCTTTCTCTTTTTTCCCGTAAGACGTCATAGTTAAGCTGAACCCACGAAGATGACGTCCCGCTTACTTACCGTCGTCTTGCTGGTCATGTTCGTGGTGCCGGTCCTTGCTCTGAGGTCGTCGGATCGAGTCCGACGGCATTTGCTCCCACCACCACCGCTCTATGGACCCCCAAGACCAGGACCGCTCTACAGACCGAACCCTTGGAGACGTCCTTTGTACGGTAAGATGTGATTCCATTACTGGAATTTTGGTTTCATCTTGTGGTGCGATTTGCTGTCTTCAGACTGGCCTCGGACGAGGGCCAGATTCATCATCGATATACCCGATTGCAATTTTCGGGGGACATACGGGGTTTATTTTGCCGGCCACGTAATATACCCGGATTTCCGTTCATGAATCTGGGTCCAGTTACCGTCAGCTCGTCAGAAGGCAGCCCAGAGACGTAGGTATGAAGAGGCAACATGGAGATATAATCAAACGAGTAGTTAGTATAATATACCTAAAGTATACCTGTACAGTATGGTACAAATTACTGTTATACTGCTTCGCCTTTTCGCCATAAAAGAAGAAATGAAAAAAAAACTACATCAAAAAACGGGTAACACTACCTTAGGATCGTAAGTAGGGTTAGGAGTGCTCCACATTGGGCATTATCAATTACTGTACCTATTTTATACCTGTCCAAGGTTTAAAAATGTCTGAAGGTCTTATATTAACTGTGATCCGGTCATTTTAGGAATGCCACCACCTTACCCTGGACGACCTGCTGCCCTTGTCGTGCCGATGCGTGTTTAACCAGCATTTCCGAAATTCGATGAAAATTCTATGGGTCTGTATGGGTTATATCGTGATATGTGTGATAATCGATATATTATATCGTGATAATCGATCGAATCGACCGCTCGATCGATTCATATCGATTTGATGTTTTATCGATAGATGATTAAGCTCAGTGAGTATTGTTGCATGTTTGATTGTGCAACATATGTAAGTAGTTCGGGAATATTCCCAACATCCGCCTTATAACCGGGTACAGAAGGCCGAGCAGGTGTTACTCAGGTTCAGAAGGAAGCGGGTTCTGCCTCTTTCTATGACACTATCTATGCCAGAAGCATTTTATGGGTTAATTCCACATTCGAAGCAATCTTCTGGACGATTTTGAATGAACTTCGAATGCCTGGCGCAGTGGTTTAACTCTTGATACATCTAAAATCTTCAGGAAAACTCCTAGGTTTCTTATTCCTTCTCGTATTAGAATAAAATGGAAAGAAATGCATCATCTATTGAAGATGACATAAGAGTTGATTTAATGTGTGTGATATGTAGTTATGCGATTGGGTATTTAATGAGTTATTATAGATGTATAAAATAAATGTATATTTATATATTTATGTCTATCAAAATGCATCAGTTAAAAGGAACAGAGCGATCTTAGACAACAAATTCATTGTATAAAAATACTAACAACACGAGAAATTTGAAAAAAAAATATTTTACCACCACATAGGCCAAGACTACTATATGCTTAGTAACTGATCATCATTAGTTTATCAGTTTATCAGTTTACACTTTCTTATAAGTGAGCGAGACTTAATTATCTATGAATGTACTCGATAGCTATGCAGTACATCATCTTCAAGGTAACTTGTGATGTTCGTCCATCTATCACCTCTGATGACTAGAGGACAACAAGGTCAGTGGAGGTGCAGAATGCACTGAGGCGACAGTTCGCACCTCAAATACGAGGTCATGGCGCGACCCCGTCTCACCGGGAGCCCTTTATAAGACGGCTGGACTTGACGTTAAGGCATCCGTCATCGACTATAAGTTGCTGCTCTCTGCTCTGTGACGTTCAATTGTGGAACAAGGTTTTTCCTCTCAAATAAAGGAATTCTCAAGGTGATTTTAGGGTTTTCGGTATTCTAATTTTAAATATTTCTATAAAAATTTCATTAGTTTAAATGTGAAAGATTATTTTATTGTAAACTCTGTCGATTTCAGAGGATGCTCAATTTTCTGACTATTCTGATCGCTGTCATCGGCGCTGTGATGGTATCGGGTCAGTTCTTCGGTGGTCCACCGATGGGTATGGGAGGACCTATGGGTCCACGAGGTCCATTCGGTATGGGCGGCCCTCCAGGTATGGGCTTCGGTGGACCAATGGGTATGGGCGGTCCCATGGGCTTAGGAGGTCCGATGGGATTCCGAGGACCGGGCGGATTTGGAGGTCCGATGGGCTTTGGAGGACCGGGTGGTTTTGGTGAGTGTCCGCTGTTAAGATTCGTTATTATATAGACCCTTTTCAATATTTTTAGTTCGAAATTTAGTTTTTTTTTTCAGTGTTCAATATCTGAAAGTATTTGTTTTTCAATATTAGGAGAAATTCGTTTCTAGGTGGACCTTTCGGAATGATGGGCCCTCGGCCGATTAGAATCAAGAGACATTTGCTAAGACGACGTGGCGAATACACTGCGTGATCTCATTGTATTATGATATTTATATTTGTTATTATTTCTGATTGTCATTGTTTCTATTATTATTGTTAATATTGTATTATTTACTAAACCCGCACAGTACCTGTCATTCTTGAAGTGTTTTATTAATTGTATGTATAAATTTGATGAATGACGACGAGCGTTGACTTTTTGAGTTTTCATTCTTTTCTTCAGATTGATTCAATTGCTATTAGAAATTGTTTCAGTATTCAATGTAATGAATAAAGTTGAGCGTTGAAATGGCTTCTCAAATTGGCCTTATTGGTGTTCTCACCAAACCCATCTAAAGGGGAGTATCTGATGAATTGATCACGAATTTCCATTTCTTCGTCATTTTTTGTTTTTGAAAATCGAATAGTTTAAGACCTGAGCTCAGATTCATGAACGGACGAGCGGTCTCCGAAACCGCGGCGCAGCCAGAACCAGACGGAAGAGTCGATGAAAGATTGCGTTTAACATAGGAAGTTTAGGATAAGTAGACAAAGGTGGGCCCCGTTCGGACTATATCTGGGGGTTTATCGGGGGTTTACCAATGATGAATTCCGACCCTGATGGATCTGCAGCGGTTAGTTTCATAAGCTAAGCTCACGTACGCTGAGTTTGACCAAATGCTTCTGATACCATTGAAGGGTAAAATGTAAGTGGTCGGCGTTGATCAGTGATCAGAAGGATGAGCCATGCATCCGTCTCCAAGTGTGCGGGGCCAGCCGCTGTTCAGTCTTTACCTTCCGAGGCAAGTCTGGTAGCAGTTTACCCGACCCCAAGGGGATGGAGGACTCGGTTAATCTGAGCGGGATCGATCGCTGGACCGTGCTGGTGTCAGTATTTTACTTTCCAGACAGTAAAAGTTACAGTAAAGGTGAAAAGGATACGTCACCTTACACTTTTGAATGCAATTTGCTCAAATCAAGGGGAATAGAGCGATTTGATCCAATTGATAATTTTGATATATTCACTCAAAACTGCATCGAATGCATATAGAAATCATTGTAGAACGCTTTCAAAAGATCTAAAATTTGCATGGCCTTTCTGTAAATTTTGAATCTCTTAAAATGGTTCTGCAATGATTTCTATATGCAATTTCAAACAGACACGTCAACAACTTTGAGTACCGAGTTCCCAATCCAAAGTCACATTCTGGTACAGCATGATCTGCTTGTTATGATAGGCTACAAATCTACAAACCTATTCCGCCTTTATAGTTTTCCCAGTGCAAAGCTCTTAACAATCAAAAAATGCGTGAAATTAAGAGAGCATCTTTCAAATAAAATATTCTATTTTTGCCTTTTGTAGATGTAGATCATTTTTTACCGCTAGTTTAGGTAGTATTATTTGTTTGTATTCCACCTTGTGCACGTCCGCTCGCTTCTAGAAGATTCAAAAAACAAAATAAATGAAGTTCACGAGGGCATGTTTTGCTGATGGTGATCTATAGCAAATCAATCGATCGAAGCGCCCATCAACCTCGATCCCCCACCCACCGACCCTGGTTGGCACGAAAATGCCATCCTATCAACCCACGTCTTCCGCCAGATGATTTGAACTTATTCTTCTTATTTCTCATCTTTTATTTTTCTCCTGTTATTGTCTGATCCTAATATTTAGCTCTGATTTACTGTCCTCATCCTCTGTTCTACACCACTTATCAGAATCCACTTTTTTCTCGTAAACTCTCGATCTCGTAAACTTGTTCAATTTAGTTTGTCATTATGTTGACCGCATGTGAAAAATAAAAAAAAATTCTGTTTTTCTCTAACTTTTCTTAGGAAAAATGGACAGTTACAGATGATGCATCTTTTTCTGGACTTTTGCCTCCACCATATCATGGAAATATGAAACCAGCTCCACTAGGCAACCTCGTTCACCTCCAATATACGGTATGCTTCTTTCTCTTCTTTCTATTTGTTTTTGCTTCTTTCTTTCTTTCTTTCGTTCGTTCGTTCGTTCGTTCTTTCTTTCCTTCTTTCTTTCTTTCTTTACTTCTTTCTCTCCTTCCTTCTTTCTTTCTTTGTGTGTTCCTTCGCAAATGATACATATTTGTTTACGTTTATTTCGTTGTTTACTTGTTTACTATACCGTATGTTTGTTCAACATCCAGCACAAGATAGATATGTACCGGTTCAATAATAGTATTTATATTATCTTACATCTTGAGATGCTTGTAGTTCATTGTGTCCTCAGGGCATCAACCGAACAGTTCAAACACAAAAATAAGGAGCTCCACAACCATTATTTTTTATAGATTTGGAGATGCTAGGTTATTCGCTTCAGCAGTTAGCGGCAAATAGCGGAATAGTTTCGCGTTATTGTTTAATTATTTTCCTTCTCTTATATCATCAGTGCTTCCAAAGGTGGCAAACAACATCAAAAGAAGTTCGAATAAGAAGCACTAGAGGGCTCAACTGATTAGCTTTGGTACCATTTGTGATGATGGTTCGCGTCGTGCCACCTGACCGAGGGGTAAAACTGGTACGAAGGCAAGTTTAAATTCAACCTTAAAACTGATAACCGCCCGAGGTCACGGTCGTGATTCGTGTGCTGGACAACTGCCTAGCAGAATTTAGTGCCGATGCACATTCGAGGCGCCCAACAGTGATGCTTTCAGATAGAAGCCACCTATTTTGAAGAGAAAATTCAGGTCATCTAAATGAAACACTCCGAAAAGGCTAAGCTCTCGGCGATGCAGTTGTTTTAGCTAATTTTAACCCCTTAACCACCCAACAAAACTTGAACTGTTTAGGTAAAATCTTTCTAAAAGCCATCTCAACAATGTACGTTGTAGTTGAGGCTTCTTTATAAATCGGGAATCTAGATGAACTATTAAAGAACGCTTTTCAAAGAATTTTTCCTCAGTCTAGAACGGTTCTCGATTATTCCCCATGTCGTTGAAATTTGCTGCTCAATGATGTTAGCAATGTGCGAAAACGCACAGAACTTTCTTTATAACGTTTAAGTTGTAGTGAAAGGACATCGATTCGTACAATTTTTCAAGGATAGTTTTTTTTTGTTTGTACCCTCGTATTTTTGTTTATACCCTTGTTCCGCATCTCGTACATTTATTCCATCAGATTTGCGGAAAATCTGGCCTTTTGTTTTGGAAAAAAAGTATATAAATCTATATTACATATATGTGATAGTTATATAACGCATTAACTACATAATTAATTTTCAATTTCACTGCCTCTCGGTCACATATCTCCGGTTGTGTTCCTTTTTTGTCTAGGTATATCTTTTATCCTTTTTTTATATCACATGATGATTCATGTCACTAACTTTTTACCTTATTTGAGTTTTTAGTTGTAATTGAGCGCAGTACGATTGTTTAGGATTACTCATGTGTGTTTCACTAGGCGCACTTAACAGTGTAAAATTAAATAAATAAATGAATGAATAAATAAATAGATAGATAAATAAATAAATAAATAAATAAATAAATAAATAAGTAAATAAATAAATGGAATAAATGTAATAAATACATAAATAAATACATACATACATACATACATAAATACATAAATAAATAGATAAATGGAATAAATGTGATAAATATATAAATGTAATAAATGAATGAAATCTACGGAAATTACGCGTCGATGACGGATATGACGTCCTTAATTCGACGTGAAGGTCGCTGATGTGATAAGCATGTGAGACATGGCCAGTTCACGTGGAGAACGTCTACCGCTGGACGGAGAAATCGATTTCTTAAAATTCAAAGCCACGGATTTTTGCCGAATGTTCATCCACTAGAGAATTATGTTAGCTTATATCCATTAATACGCCGTAGTTACAAGTTTAATAAATTTTATAATAGTAATGGGTACTCCAGGATGACAACTTTTTAGATTTCAGCAACATACAGCTGTACCTCCCCAGACAAGCCTGGTACCAATTTACATTCATTGTACAGGCCAAATACGCATTCACCAAGCCTCTACGACTTGAATGGAACACGAATGCGGCGGCGCGTCCTCAGGGGACTGATCAACGCCGGCACCTTTACCTTTACCTTTTACAGCTGTACAGTTAAGATACACCGTTCATTATTTTGCTCTAGTTCTATCTGGGCCTAAATTCATGACAGGTATCGGAGCGATTATTCGCATTCATAAACGCGCCACGGAGTGGAATAGACCCGCGATATCCCCCAAATAAACTCCGCGGCGCGTTCGTGAATGCGAAATAATCGCCCTGACAGGGGTTTATTCTCGGGTACATTGTGCCGATATCCGTCATGAATTTAGGCCCTGATCTCTCGGGCACAACCACACTTACTTTTCTAGTGCCCGTATAGTGTTAGAGAACGAAATGGAAACTAGGCATTTCAGTTATAACTACTTCATTTGTAGAATAAAATAAAAATAGAAGAAGAAAGCTGATGCAGTCAAGAACCATTTCATGCCAGTCCGGTGCTTCTCTTTTCTGAAAGTTTTCTCAATTTTCGTTGGTGCAGCGATTACGCTTTGTCCTCCAGAGTCTTCTGGAATTTCAGATATTCCATTTTTCATGGCTATTGTACCAGTTGGTTCCGGGTTCCAGTACGGATCCGTAAAGATTGGACGAGCCAGTGCGCAATTATTCCAACTTGGTAATCGCTAAAATCATTAACCCAAAGGCAAAAAATCAACAAAAATAGGAAAGAAAATCGCTGTTCCATAGGTAGTAAGCAGTAATATGGAAAAGAGAAGCGAATCTCTCTCAAGCATCGATGGCAATATCCGATTTTTGTTTGCGAAATGATTCGTAAGACATCTACGGACTGACGACTGTTCGCTGAATTCAGTGGTCGCCCCAAACATCATCATCAGTGGGTCAGCGCAGCGGACAAATTTCCACCATCTCCACCCGTCCATTATCTAATGAGTCGTCTATGAGTCGTCTCGTGTGGGTCAATTTTACCCCCGACCCTCCCCTTCCTTACCTCTACAGTCGAATCACGTATAAAAGTCGAACACTCACCCACAGCTCATTGTCGGTTTGAGCTGCTACTTCTCTACCAACTTGTTTTCTCTCTCAGTATATCCTAGGTTTGCAGTGCATTGGTAGGAGTCGCCGCTTCCACCTGCACGGTCGAGCGATCGATCCTCGCTAGAGACAACCACGGCTTTCATCTCTCCGTGGTCGAATAAATTATTGCCAGACTTGTCAGAGGAGCTGAAAGTCTCTGACTTCTCTGATTGTCACACATATCATATCCTACAATATAATAAGCGAAACCGCGATGTTTGTAATGGGTGGCTCATATGGGTCCCGTCGCGATAGTCTGTTACCGTACACCAAATGCACCCAAGCGACAAGGGAGCTGATGAAATTGCTTCATTTCTTTTCAATCTCCCAATTCTTCGATTTCAATCTCCCAAATCTCTCTCGAAGTTTCCTAAATTTCCATTTCATTTGAATCGGCCGATAGGCCGCTGGACTGCTGTTCATTGTATAGACCAAATAGGCATTCACGATGCCTTTACGAATCTGAATTGGAGACAAATGCGTGGCGCGTTCTTGTGTGACTGATCAACTCCGATCAACTGATGAAACGCGAAGAGATTCTACTTTAAAGTATTTTTCTTCCATTCATTCCATCATCTTTCATCTCTCTCTACATTTTTTTTCATTCTTCACTTCATCTGATATTTGTACCTTCAAAAATGTGAATAAAAATAGTCATGTTTTCAGGAAATGGGAGGTTTTCTACTGCTTTTCATCCTAGCCGTCTTCAGTTCGTCCGCCTACGGACAGTACGGAATGGGCATGTATGGAATGGGCCCCATGGGCGGAATGTATGGAATGGGCCCCATGGGCGGAATGGGTGGAATGGGCGGAATGTACGGTGAGTATTCAAGGAATTTCGTTATTTTTCGGCAAATTGGGCCATCTACAACCAGTGCTGAATAAATATATTATTAATATTAATTAATGTATTATTGTAATCAAATTAAATTAAAGTAATGTATTTTTAATAGTATTTTCAATCGATTTTCGAAGAGTCTATTCATTAAGTATGCTCTGCTATCTACCTATTCAATTATGTGCTTACTACTGCGTGTGGCACAGTGGTGAGAGGCGCTGCTGATACACGCACGGTCGAGCGATCGATCCCTGCTCTGATCAACGCCTGATAGCTATACCTTTTCTTTTACTGCGTTTTGCTAAGAAAATTCCTATTTTACGAGCAATATTCAAAACTGAAAAATATATAACTTTTCGCTCCTTCACGAGACCAAACTGAATGACTGTCAACGTGAAAACCTAATTTTATTACCGCTTTTTGCGCGTTACTAGTAAGTATTCTTCAATAGAGCAACATTGGCCCTACCTGCCCCTAAGGGCTTATGACATCATTTTCTACTGTAGATCATCGTTAATCAGACTTTTCCCTTTGTCTAATTGTTTAGAAAACTGTGCTTTATATAAATGAATGAGTGGTTAGTTTTTTGAATATGTGTTATTTTTACGATTTTTCAGGACCATACGGAATGCGCGGAATGTACGGAGGAATGGGAGGCATGGGCCCTATGGGTGGAATGGGTGGAATGTACGGTGAGTACTGTGAGAGTTTGGTTGTTGTCCGACGAATAGGGCCCTATGGGGCCAATGACGGATACGTACAGTACTCCCTATCGATTTTTGAAGATTTTATATGCTTGGTACTGTGTTTGCAGGAAAAATTCTTTTTCGATGGCGCTATCTAATGCTAAATTTATTTATTTATTAATTATATACGTTCAAAGATGCGCACAAAAGCTGAAGAACAAATAATATAGAAATAAAATTAAGATACTGCTATAAGTAGATAATTTTGAACTAAATATTGCTATGAATAGATAATTTTCTTGAGTTCTTGAATTTTTGTCATTTATATTATTTTCACATTCATTTATTTTCAGGACCGTACGGAATGCGCGGAATGTACGGAGGAATGGGAGGCATGGGAGGCATGGGAGGCATGTGGGGATGAGCAGCACTTTCATCGACATCGGTGCTGATCTCAATTTTAGTTTTCTGCTTACACATATTTACACCGATATCACCTGCTTACTTACATATCATATAATAAATATCAAAATTATGCTCATAAAATTATATACTGTACCAGAGCTTTGAATTTCGAGAGGAAACAAGTCTAAGTATAAATGAATCGTAGGATCAGGGCCCAGATTCATCATTGGTAAACCCCCGATAAACCCCGAGATGTAGCCCGAACGGCGCCCACCTTTGTGTACTTATCCTAAACATCTTATGTTAAATGCTATCTCTCATCGACTCTGCCGTCTGGTTCTCGCTGCGCCGCGGTTTCGGAGACCGCTCGTCCCTTCATGAATCTGGGCCCAGAATGCTTTTCTTCTTGTTACTAAAGAGATCACGCCAGTCCCGATGAATCGCTATTTAAGGTCTGGAATAGTTGTCGTAAGTACCAATTCCAAGCACATTCATGAAAGAAGTCCGTAAAATTTAAAGGCTGTAAAACGTAGAAACTCGATTATCAAGTCGAAGGTTTTCAGGTTCCCCAGATCCTGGCTCTGAAAATTTCGGTGAACAATATGCTTTCCGTCGACCGGTCTGATATACCGAAAGTTCTTCCGGAACAAGATTGACAGGTGTATTATTTTTGACATTTATTATCCGTCTGTATTTAAATGTTCTCCAACTCATATTTTCGTTTATTTCGGACCTTGCAAGTTGCCACAAGTTTACAATATATAGATGAGAGCGCGCTATGAGAAAATTATAATTTTCTAAAGTAAATTATAAAATAAATAATTTTCTAGAAGCCGCACCACCTTAGCCGCAGGCTAGCGACGACAGGGTTCGCTTTTCAAAGGTAAGAGGTAAAGTGGTTACCTCAATCACTTGTCGTGGACGCGCCACGCATTCGCGTTCCGTTCAGAATCGTATAGGTATGGTGAATGAGTGTTTATATACATTGATTTGAGTAGGCCAGCCGCTATACAAGTCAAGTCAGGGTTAGTCCCTTTTTATAATAGAAAATATGCACGAAAACTAGCAAAATGCCGCAAAAATGACAAAAAACACTGAAACGGAGATACGAAACATACGAAGGGATTATGATGAAAAAAAAATATCGTACGCTTTCTAGATATCCACAATTACTGTTTTTAGAGAAAAGATGTTGGTGTAATGATAAGAGGCGCTACCGACACTCTTGGGGTCAAGCGATCGACCTTCGCCCGGGCAAACCAAGCCTTCCATCTCTCCGGGGTCAGGTAAAGGGATACCAGACTTGCCTGGCAAGGTAAATACACTGACTTGGTACAGCAACTGGCCCTCGCGAGTCATTGTATAGGTGAAACACGCACTCACCATGCCTCTACGATTTGGAATGCAGGACGAATCCATGGCGCGTCCTCAGGGGACTGATCTACGCCGGGACCTTTTCATTTACCTTACGTTCACCTTATCTGTAACTTTATTTAGCTGAGAAAACTTAAGATTGATGGCACCACATGATGGGTATAAGCTGTCGTAGCTTCTTATGTTACTGTAAAACCTTTTACCTCTCAGAAAACCTTTTACCCAACGACCGGTGTCGTCGACACCGCAGCCCATGTGCCGACTGACCACCTAAATGGCACGTCATCACATTGTGTAAGGCACACCTCCGACGGCAGGTGAGAAGAAGACGAAGAAGAAGAAAATGATCAAGGTCAGTCTTTCTTCACGAGAAGCGAAAAGATAACTATCTGCGGGTGCCAAGTGTGACAGATCTACGACCGCTCGCCTTATAAGCCAATAGTCAATAAAGGTAGTATCAGTGCGCCGCCGTTCAAGACCGAGTTTCTTCTCCATTTCCGTGACATCTCGCCCTAACGGTGGCATTCAGATTTTGTTAATGTCTTCCAAGACATTGTACAATATGCATTAGTTTTTGGTTTTGAGTTGTTTGACTGCTAGCTTCGATTTTTGAAGATTACGAACCCCAAAGGTGACGGTAAAAGGGTGGGGGTTGATCAATTCTCGGAGGACGCGCTACGCATTCGTTTTCTATTCAGAATCGTAGATCCATGGTGAATTTGGCCTATACAATAACTTCTGGGGGTCAGCAGCCATACGAATCACTGTCTTCACCTTCCCAGACAAGTGTGGTAGCTTATTACCCAACCCCGGAGGAATGGAAGGCTTGGTTAGTCCGGCCCGGGATCGATCGTTTGACCGTGCGGGTGTCAGTAGCCTTGTACCACTGCATCATGCGGACCTTATTACGATCCTTGAGATTGAAAATTGAAAAGATAATCATAGAAAAAGTACGATTTTAATTATTCACTACGATGATGCCAATTTGCGACGTTTTTGTTCTGTCTTGAGGGAGCAAGTATGCAAGGTACCTCCAATTCTGAGGAAAAAATTGGGTTCTTTTTGAATACCAGATCCTAGCAATAATAAAATTTTCAGGGACAGTGCTCGTTTTGGGAATTTATGGGACAGTTTCAAAAGAGGAATGAAAAACGGAAGTATGACCATCGTTTTGGAGTCGAGAAGATTTTCTTAATAGAGCCCCAAACCGGACGAGTTACCGACGCCTGAATCGAGCATATCATGGGCTAGCTAGGAAAGAAACTGCTCTTCAGAACCCACGTCAATGGACCGTCTTGCGGATCGCCGCCGGTAACTCGTCCACGGCTCTCAGGCGGATGCTCTGGCATTATTCCAATTTTTTAGTTAATTTTGCCAGTATCCCATTTTTCGGTTGAGCCGAACACATTCAAGACCAAAATGGGAGTTCTTGAAATGGAATTGTAGTTTCCTTGAAAAAATTGAACGAGAAAGCCGAGCAGGGTGTATTTTGGGGCAAAATGAACGTTTTGCAACCTAAACCGTATTTCATAGTGTTTCAGTTTGATTCGAAAAACGTCGCATTCGAAAAAAAAAGAAAAAAGAGCCTGATATGCGTCCTGGGTAAATAAATAAATAAAGAAATTTGAACGGAAAATGAACGACAGAATTGTTCAGGGTCATTGATTTCCTAGCCATGTCCTTTCATTTTTGGCAACGCCTCCAATTTTTCCGTCGAACTAATTAAATGTGGAGCCGAGCGTCATTATTTTTCTATCGAAAATGAAGAAAATCGATAAAAAACTGAATCAAAACCCGAATTTTCAGATAATGGCTGGTTTGTACACCGCTCTCCTGGTGCTGCTTTGTGTGGTCGCTGTTGCTGCTCAATTCGGTGGATATGGTGAGCTAGAGAGGCCTCATATATTTTTAGCTAGACCGAAATATATAAAAATAGATAAGCAAAGATAGAGAAAAGAAAAACCGGCTATTTTCAGGTCCATACGGCGGTTCACCATACGGTATGCGCGGAGGATACGGTGGCGGACCGTATGGTATGCGTGGCGGATACGGTGGCGGGCCGTACGGTATGCGCGGAGGATACGGTGGCGGATACGGTATGCGTGGCGGTATGTACGGTGGCCAGGCGAACCCACTCCAGGGAGCGATGATGGGCGCTATGATGGGCGCTATGCGAGGATAGATGATGCGGATCTCCGCGGAATTTTGTAAATAGATTTTGCAATAAAATTTCTATATTATTGTTGTTTTTTGTTGTTGAATAGCTTTCTTGTGTAACTCGGGTAACTACATAACCCCACGCTTCATCACTGTAAAGTGTACTTCAAAGCGTAAAGGGAGGTGTTAGGATAGGGTCAATTTTCATACGATAAAGGTAAAATCCTGTTGAATTTGCTCTACAATTCAGCACTACTTCGACGACTGCAGAATCGCGCCGCGACGCGATCTCGGAAACCTGTACGTCACACTACGCCTGGGGTCCCTCTAGCTTCTCTAAGACTAAGATTGGGAAGGAAATTTGGGTACCGAGTGCGATTCAAACTCATATTCCAGGTCTAGCAGATACCCAGGGCTGGTAATCCTTGGCAGCCCTTTCGAGGTATCCGTTAACCCTAACTTGTCACGTCATTCCTTGACCCTTGGGGAAAGCATTTTTTTATTTTTCATCTAATTTACATGTGCATGAGGGCATGCCACAAACAATGATTAGTAGATAAATAAAACTGTTTCAAAAATTTAAAAAAAAAACCGAAAAGGTTGCAGGACAGAGGAGATTACTAATATTAAAAGAAACGTAATCTAGCAGCAAATATAAACGAAGCTTCATTATAGTCTTCCCTACTATACCCATCAGTTGCCTACGTATGTGCACTAGATGTACAGTAATAAAATACTATAGAACTGCTTTTATCGTGTGACAAATTCTAGTCATAGCGACATCTTATGGCTGTTATACGAAGGAAACTCGTCCAAAACCAGATGTTTTAGTGATTTCGTCTAGTACACCAATGATATGAAATGCGCTTGCTTCAAAATACCGAATAATTCGAAGGAATTTGAATGTTTCAATGATTGGACAAGTCCAGCGACAATAAAAATAACCGTGAGGTTACGGTAGCTTGCTCGTAGTGCATTGCGGCCAGACCACCCACATAGCGTTGGCTGGACGCCGAGCCGCACCGTGCACGTGCTGGTTGGAGATGTTTTTGTGTGCTAGTTGTCTCGTTTTCTTGTTTTTAGTATATTTTTAATATTTGTCAATGTTTTTAGTTTATGTTATCGAGGACCCTGACCTTGCCGACTGTGGTAACGAGCCCTGAACACTGTATTCCGCTGCGGTATGAATGAAATCGCGTTTCGCGCATTTTTTATCATTGCGCTTTTGAAAGTTGGAATCTGCTCTATTTGAGCCGTTCGCCTATCTAAATGATTGGATGTATACATTCTTAAGGGTGCTTGCATTACAACTATCGAGCGATGTTCTTTTGAACAGAAATCCGAAAAAAAACTAAACTGAAGAGGTCTATAACAATTAGGGCTTAGTGGCTCATAGAGATATTTGACAGTAGATCCCCACTTTCAACCGTTGTCCTTCTCTCGCCCAGATCTATATATACAACAATTTGTTTGCAAATATCTCTGGCTTGTATCCATACTTGTGTTTGGAATTTTTATTCCTGTGCAGTAGTCTCTCTTCAGGACCGATTTGATGAATCGCAGCATTATATTAACTTCGGTGTTTAGTTTTTTTCTAAGCCGACGCCCTCCGAGATTAATATAAATCACTTTATTCGGCCTGAGTTCCGGCGCTACCGGCTTCGTGCTGAAAAAAACCTTGCTTTTCTTCGAACAAACGTTCTGTAGAGAGTACTAATCGAATTGAAATCTGTTTTTGAAATGTCTTCGGGTTACAGTACGTAGGTGTTAACCAGACCGATTCACGTACGTTGAAAATTCCGTTGCCAAGTGTGAGGTTTGTGGTCATCACTCCGGATAGCTCTTGTGGACTAGGTTGGACGGAATCGGTTGTTTTGATCAAACCAACATCACTAGTATTTATTATTTAGTACTTAGAAACAACAAAGTTTTCATTGCGCATGATAAGATGGCTAACGCCGGTTTAAGTATCGGTGATGTTGACAGGCTCCAAGTCTATTAGTCGTAGGTATTTGGAGGTCTTATACGGTTTATATTTGAATGTGTTCATATAGGAGTGTAACAGAAATTGAAATCTTCTGGTCACTTTTTTCTCTGTAAGCGAAAATATTAGTGGGTATTATGGGAGTTGAGTTGAAGTGACCGGATTAGTGATCGTATAGTCGTCCGTTTACGTGACTTGAAAGATCTTCGTCAGAGTCTAGGGCATCTCGTGATCATCAATCCGTCGTACCACCTCAAGCAGCTGGCCGTTTTTTCTCATTTTTTAGATTGATTTCCACTCTAAAGCTTAATGCTCCAAGTCCTCCCAGCAAAATCTCATTGTTGTCGTCACCGACGTGTTTTTTTCAGTTATCATGATTGCATTTTTGCGTAGTGTTAATAGATAGTTGTCTTGTATGTTTTCATTGGTTTTTGATCTTATTTGCTCTTTTGTAGTGAAAAAAATAAAACCTCAGCGGTCGCAGGACTCTCTGGTATACAAAAAAGAAATACGAAAAATAGAAAAACTCGTTTCGTCCCTGAACATGTACGAGCTAGTAAAGAAATACAAAGCATTTCCCGGGACTCATCAGCATGTTAGGAGAGGCTTCATAATGCATAATAGGAAAACAAAGTATAAATTGAACTAACCTGCACTACTCTTCTAAGAAGTATAGCGGAGTTCTTTGGAGAACTTAAGGATTGAGTTGGATCATATCTCAAACTTGGGTAATTAAGCCTTGAGTTGCTGATCGTCACATGAGGAATGTATGAATGGTTGAGATTGTACGGTGGATTTTTACTGAATGGTCTTCTAATATTGTTTTGGCTCCTAGTTTTTCTAGTTAGAAGAACAACTAGGTATGCTTTTGTGCCAGCAGAAAATAGCTCGAGACTGTAAGTGTCGTCACTCAAAAGCTTTCGTCAGTCTCAAATCCTCCTAGGTAAAATCTGGGCAGGTCCGCTTTCCCCTATGTCTTTCATCTATGCCTACGTTCAAATTTACAGTTTTCATACATGAATTTGAAACTGAAGAAAAAGGAAACGTTTCTCGGAATCCTGTGCTTTTTTTGTTTTCGTTTCCGCTAGGTCCACCTATCCCCTCGTATAGCTTTCTGTGTGTAGTTATTTTGAGATATATTTGATGATTCGCTACGTCACTTTCTTTTTTCGATTGATATATTTGCTATTAGATGTGAAATTTAGGCAATGGTGAAACGCGGGAATGGCCTCTCTCCACAGAAAGATCTTCGGCGCTCAAGTCGTGAGCGTTCGATGGTCTACCGTAGCCTCGCCGAAAATGACCTCGCCGAGCACCATCTTCACGGCAGTTTCATGAAAAGTATTATTCGATCTGCAACCGCACAACTGCACAAGGTTTGTTAAGCAATAAATAATCTATACGTTTTCTACTTTCTTTTCTTATATCGTTATTTATTTATTTATTTTACATGAGCAATTGCTCCAAAACAGTGATATTTTGAACAAAACCTCCATAAAAATGACGAACAGTCAACAAAGACAGAAAACATTAATACAACTCCCATAATCAGGAGCAGCAGTATTTACAATGACTAAGCGGATTAATATAAGCTCAGATGTCTGCTGTAGTTGATCGATCGCTCAGACGATTTTGTTAAGTTAAAATTTATACCTGCGATTTTTTGCTGTGCCTTATCCTAGCGATCAATTCTCTTTTATATTCTTGCTGATTTTAAACGGATACTGCTGGTGGGCTTATATTGATTGAATTCACAACAGGTAATTATGGATGGTTAAATACTATCCACGGTTAGTAGCAAATCATACCATGTGATCTCCTTTTCAATGTTTGGCTGTGAGTCCGAAAATATTTTTTTTCATTTTTTCACAATGCTCGGAAATTAACTTTTCTGTGCGTAACGCGCACAAGCGGATCATCAAAACCAAAATCGAAATGGAAAATACACTGTCGAAACATTAGGATTTGAGTTCTTGTCAGTTTTTTTTTTACAAAGCGTTTTTTGGAATTTCAACATGTTTTTTCTATTTATTTACAGGAACTATTTAGTAAGTGACCATTTTATGTTTGGCTGTACTTGTGAACTTTGTGAACAAGTGAAATATCAATTGTGCCTGATATTTCTTTTAAACCCGGTTGTCCATTTGGAGTCTGTCGTGGTTTTGTTTACGATATTAAAGTTCGTTGCTTGCTGGTTATGATTCAGCGCTTTATTTTGAGGAGCTCATTTCCGCCCAACCAGCGGCTGGATACACCAGATCAGGGAGGAGAATAGCCGGTAGTAATCACTATGAAGAAAGCGATTCATCAGACGAGCACGAGTATGAGAAACAACGGCGTAGAAGGTATGATATGGGTATTTTGCTTTATTTGTATTTATCCTATTGTTTTATGCTCAGATACGCGAAAGAGAATTACAACGATGAGAATGTTGACCTCCGATCACCCAGTCCTAAGCGGCACTCGATCAGACGACGAGCTCCTATGGTGGAAAATCATGAGGTCAGCCTTGTCGTTCAGAACCATTTGCATGAAAGGCATACCCGTAGCCCCGAATTTGTGATTAATCATCGTGCTTCGGGGTTTATTAGGGGTATACCGTTCGCGAATCTTGTCTCTGAGTTCATTGTGCTATTTATCGCAGAATTTCCAGAGTCCGAGTGTGCAGAGCAGTCAGAACAGTCGTGGAGATTCAGAACAATACTTGGAAGGCGGCAATTTGACGATGTACGATACAATAAAAAGAGAAAGGAAGAGTGCGGTGTGAGTGGAATAATATTGTTCATTGTTGTTGGATAGATTCTATGGTACAGCGGGTTTATCTTCAGAATTCTGGTTCACTAGTGACGCTCGAGCTTGTGAAATTCTTTTTCGGGACTCTCTCTAAAGTCGGCTATGTCCCCCTTCGTAAGAAAATTCAAAAAATGGAAATGAAAGTTGAAGAACATTTGAATCCTATTCACCTACCCAAAGTTTCACCAGGCAGGCAAAGTCCTGCAGACGAGAGAGAGAGGGAGG
Source organism: Nippostrongylus brasiliensis (assembly GCA_030553155.1). Taxonomy (NCBI): domain Eukaryota; kingdom Metazoa; phylum Nematoda; class Chromadorea; order Rhabditida; family Heligmosomidae; genus Nippostrongylus; species Nippostrongylus brasiliensis. The sequence continues at coordinate 47,497,208 of CP130735.1, forward strand.
TGGCAATGGAACCGAAATTCATCTCGGATTATCTCCCTCTCTCTAACATCCATACGGATAATCTCCTTGTTTTCTCGTCTTTAAACTTCGGGATCGATAGTGTTGTACTTAATTAATTTTCAATTTTATCTTCTGTTAGGTGGAAATTCCTATTAACGTCGTTAGGCAGAAGAAATTAATATTGTACATTTCTTATAATACCGATATTTACAGAAACTCCAATTTTTGTAACAAAGCCCTCTTTTCATTTTCAGCCCCTCATCATTACCGAACTCACCCCGCTCAGCCAATGGAACTCCCAATGCGGCCAGCGAAACTGCTCGCAGTTTACGCCATGCCAACAGAGAACGCGTGTCGAATGGTGTGTCTCAAGACGGCGGCAGTGCTGAAGTGGAAGGCAGCCGGTCAAGTGAAGTGGTGAGACTATCGATGAGGGTTAACCTTTTTCAAATTTATTAGATGAGATGGTTATCTTTAACCCGAAGTTTCTTATTCTCAAAACTCATTATCATCGATAATTGTTGTTGCATTCGATGCGCCTTTCATTTGTTGTGTGGAACAGTCTATCCCATCAACTACATAGAGCTGTTCACCTTACCATCTCGAACGGTGCAAAGGCAAAATGACAACTATGATAATCGTGGAGCTCATAGTTGTTATTAAAATCCTTTTTATAAGCAATTTGTATTTTCGAACGGCATGGTAATCGCTTAAGAGCATCGATGTTTTAGTCCGGTATCGAATTAGAGGCTTATTGTAGTATATTTACTAGTATTGAGGAAGATTCAGTGTAGATATTCATAGTATATTTGCTTGTCAACTTCTTTTTGAATCCTTTGGATAATCCACGTGTTGGCTCAATGACGTGTTTCAGACCGAGGATGACGAGAAGACTCCTGAGCCTCGTCAGTACTCATTGAGGAAGATCCGTCAGCCCGTAGATCGTTTTGCGGCTACATTCACTTTTAAGGAGAAGCACAGGTATGTGGTGGTGATTTGGCTTTTTTAATGATCAGATTATGTTGCGGTTAAGCCCTCGTTGTGTGAGAAATTCACCGTTCTCTTTTACTAAGTCTGAGGTTTACGCATTGGAAGTGCTTGAATCCTCGGCAATATTGATAAAAATAATTCCCCTTCTCATCATCGAGTTCTGTTCAGAAGTTGAAAGTTGAATCGCTGGACTGTTATGATTGTTATTGCTAACGATCAATTTGCTTCAATACAAGAAAAGATTGATTAAAGTCCGAATATGAATGCTAATATTGGTTATGTATTGATTAAAATTGGTTACCTTAATTATTCTTCGTCCAGAGAAGAGAGGGAACGCCGAAGTCGTGGACGGTCTACGGACGGAAGGGATCGAAAAGCGAAACGTTCGTCGAAGCGGTACATTTTCTTTACTGGTTATCTTAGTTGTTATTTTTGTTTGTTAAATATTGACTATTTATTGCCTCCTTGCCATCAGTTCGACTAAGTTTTCTACGATAACGTGTTTCAAGGTGTAGGTTAGTTTGATTTCGAAGAAAACAACAAGATAGTTTGGAATTTTTGCGTTGCTTTTGCTGTTTTTGTTGGTGTGCGCATGGTGCAGTAATAGGCGGTTCTCCACTCCCCCTTGTCGAGCGATTGATCCCGACCGGGTTAACTAAGCCTTTCATTTATTCAGGGTTGCACAAATTGGTTCCCTACCTTCCTGGGGAGGTGAAGACACTGACCGATGTAGCTGCTTGCCCCTGGGTTATTGTATAGGCCAAATATTGGTTCACCATGCTTCTGCGTTTATAAATCGAAGCCGGGAACATGGCGCGTCCATAGGGAACTGATCTACGCCGACAAGTTTACCTTTACCTTTTTAACCTTCTAATTGATAAAAATCAGGATATATGGTTGTTGAACAAGCTCATTGCAGGCGTCGTCGTGAGAGAGGTAGCGATTCGTCGTCAACGTCTTCCAGCGACAGCGATGAGGAACGTCTCAGAACCCGCAGCGATGATTTGAGGTTCGAAAGGCGGAAGGAAAGAAGCTTAGCTAAGGCTCGTAACCGTTACATGCCACTGAATCTCAATGGTACGTTTCAAGCCACCTTAAAATTGTGTAGATTCTAAAAAATGTTCTTTTAGAAAAGGACCTGACCGCCAGTCAAGCAGTCATACGTGAACGCCTGCGTCAAACCGGCGGTTCCTGTACAGATATTGATCCGATGGGTATCGATAAAGCTATTGGATTTGATGAAGTACGTCTGATCTGTTTTGTTTTGTTATTGTTCTGAAAATAAACTAGGTTTTTCAAGGTCGGTGGATTAGGAGCTCACATTCAGTCCCTGAAAGAGGTTGTGCTTTTTCCAATGCTCTACCCTGAAGTCTTCAAGCAGTTTAACATAAATCCGCCAAAAGGAGTTGTATTCTATGGACCACCAGGTATTTCTTAGCTTTGAAAGTTTCTCCTCTGTTTCAAATCATGTTTTCCCGTTGAAGTTAGCTGTGATTCTTGATTTTGTTCATATTTTAAGGTACTGGAAAAACACTCATGGCTCGCGCTCTTGCTAATGAGTGTTCAAAAGGTGGCAAAAAGGTAGGCACCGTCTACTGGCTCGTTTTTTTTTGGCAGATTTATGTTGTATTCTCGTTTCAGGTAGCGTTCTTTATGAGGAAGGGTGCTGACTGTTTGAGCAAATGGGTGGGAGAGGCCGAGAGGCAGTTGCGGTATGTATTCAGTGCTTGTTTTTCTTTGTTTTCGGTTTTTAACTCCTCGCGTTGAATATTGTTGAATACTGTTATGTTTGCATTTCCCTAGTAAGTTAAACACATTTACGAACCCGCTATTTTCAACTGTCATTTTCACTTTTTCTTCACTTTCTCCTATGGTGATATGAAGAACTAAAACTCTTATCATCAAAGAAATCAGTATCGGACCGATGACATTTATTTTTCCTCGTTTTTTCTTTCTTCTTTTCTTTTTCTTTCTTTCTTTTCTTCATTTCTCATTGTTTTTTGAAACCGAGTAAGAACATTGAAGTATTAGTTGCACTGATATACGATAAGATCTTTCAGAGGGCTCGAAGATAAAGGGAGTGAAAACATTTTAATAGTTTGAGTTTTAACCCAAAACATCACTTCGTTAGGTGGATATTCACTAAACAATTCTTTCAGTGGTTTGAGGAGCGATTAAAACAGTTCTGTTATGTGACGGATGATCTATTCCTCATTTTATTTCTGCTTTTTTTTGTGTTACTGTCCTACTGTATAATTTGCATGACCTAGATCACGTCCTAATTAATTAAATGTGAGTCTACTATTTTATTTTCAACCATTTTCAGTGTTCTCTTCGACCAGGCGTACGCAATGCGTCCCTCTATCATATTCTTCGACGAAATCGACGGTCTGGCTCCGGTTCGCTCGTCGAAACAGGACCAGATACACTCCAGCATTGTAAGCACGCTGCTGGCGCTCATGGATGGTTTAGATAATCGTGGAGAGGTAGGAGTTATCAGTTGTTTTCTTTGGTTTTTTTCCTCCAAAGCAAATTTTTCCTCAATTAGGTGGTTGTAATTGGTGCGACGAATCGTCTGGACACCTTGGATCCCGCGCTTCGCCGTCCAGGCAGATTTGATAGGGAGCTGAAGTTTTCACTTCCGGATGCTAACGCGAGGTATGTTATGGTGTATTATTGATTGATTGTTCAGTGTAGTTAACGAAGTAAATAATTTAGTGAGCAGATAATTTTAGGAAACAGATTTTGACGATACATACAACTAAATGGGGTGAAAGCCAGCCTAACGATGAAACACTGACGTGGCTAGCCGATGGGACGAGCGGTTATTGCGGTGCTGATCTTCAGGTGATTGGTCTTTTTGAACTTCGTTTTTTTTGCATTTCAAGTGCTGATGAGTTACAGTATCTCTGCACGGAGGCCGTACTGGTTGCACTGAGATCTCGTTTCCCGCACGTGTACATGTCAAAGGAACGGCTCAAACTAGACCCTAAATCACTTGTTATCGATAAATCCTGTTTTACCACTGCTATGAGGAAAATCACTCCTGCATCAAGAAGAGGTGTGTTCAATTTATCCTTGATTCTCTATTCTTGTTTTTTTTCTTTTGGAAAACGGAAGCTTGTGGCTGGATCTAGAGTATACCAGATGTTGTTGGCGGAGTTATCTGGCTCACAGTGATTCCTACGGGCCACAAATCGTACTAAGGAAGTGCTATTCATTTTCGCAATTCATGTCGGTAGCCATCAATGCCAAAAATGAATATAGGGTGGAAAGTAAGGGAAGGACCGCAGGATACAGTGATAAGATGCAATACTGACACCCGCACGGTCCAGCGATCGATTCTCGTTTGGGCAAACCAAACCTTTCATTCCTTATGGGTCGGGTAAATTGGTACCAGACTCGTCTGGGAAGGTGAAGACACGGACTTGTTGTAGAGGCTGACCACCGAAAGTCATTGTATAGGCCAAATGTGCATTTACTATGTCACAACGATGGAACACGGCGATACGTTCTCATGTTAGTGGACTGACCAGAGGATCGCCGACACTATCTTTTTTCACCCTATTTGGGTAAAGTGGTGGACTCGAATAAACTCGAATTTTTTATTTTGGATTACTGTTTTACTCCAGTCTGTATTACTTGGCTTTTTACAGATCTCTCCATTCCCTCTCGCCAACTCGACGAACGCACCTCGTTACTTCTACTCGCCACCGTAAACTCGATACTGAGTCTGCGTATACCAACCGGGTACCTATGCTCGCAGTCTATTCAAAATAGCGACGCATCGGAGCTGGAAAAAGTGGTCCGGGCTCTGGAGCAACCTCCATGTGTACCGGCTGGTAAGTTTTAGCCATTTCGCCTTTTAAAGCATTAATTTAGTCATATTTTCCGCTGCGATGGTTATCATTGGATACCATACTAGGATGCGCGTGGCATGGGGGAAAGAGACGCTATTTTGACGCGCCCCGTTGAGCTATCGATCCTTTATCAGGTTAAGCAAGCCTTCCATCACTATGGGGTCGGGTAAGTTGGTAGCATACCATGGGGGAAGGTGAAGGCCCTGTTCTGAACACCGGCTGGCTCCCAATGGGCATAATAGGCATTCATCATGTCTCTCCGATTCTGAATGGAAGACGAATTCATGGCGCGTACTTAGCATGTTGGCCGGTGCTGAACACTTTACCGTTTACCTTTACCTTTACCATTTAGTTCGTTTGTTGCTGTGTGGAAGCTCAACACATCCTGATCTGGGCCAGACTTCCTACATCTTGCCGGCTGTTTTGGGAAAGCTTGACCACCTCCCTGTGTTTTCAATAGCTGTCGCTAGACTATTCGCTGATGGGAGACCTGAGGTTTGTAAATTTTTCGAACGTTTTTCTTCAAATTGACTGTCGTATTGAATATTTAATTATGTCAGGAGACTCTTGCGCAGACGATTCAGTCAGCCCTTCGCTCGGCGGCTAACGGTCCATGCGTACTGCTGCTGCCAAGTATCGATCAGTGGTATACGGTCGTTCCACCTAGTGTTACCCACATGGTATTGATTCCTCTTATCGATCGAGGTTTTCTGCTTTTTTTCAACTTTTTTTCTAAAATCGTATTTTTAGCTAGCAACAGCACTGGAGTCTATGCACGGCTTCACCTCGATTCTCTTCCTCGCGTCGTGTGACTGCGCTTATGATTCTTGCTGCTCTGAAATTAAAAATTTATTCGGTCCCTCTCAGAGCGTCAGGTAAAATAATTTCGGAATTAATCAACTTTATTCTGGTCTGCTTAATCTAAAAATTCAACTTTTTTAGTCTCATTCCTCCTAAGGAACAGAATCGTCGACTTTACTTTGAACATATTGTGCAAAGCGCTCGGGTACCTCCCAAGATCTTTGATCGTGAGCTTTTCACCTTCTCTTTTTCTGTCCACTCATATTTTCTATCTTATTTAGCTTACAAAATCCGTTACTTGGCTTTTTCTTATATTTTCGTGCCCGTTTTTAGTAGGCTTTTTTCAGCAACATTGTACGCTGAGCCAGAGAAAGCTGAGTCACAGGATGCTGAAGTTTCACGAACTCTCAGCGAGAAGGAAGCTAGAGAGCTGGTCAAAGTGTATGAAAGTCAGCTTCGTCGATTACGCATTTGGGCGAGGGATAAACTGAGTGAGTGTTTTTGACTGCATGCTATGTTTACCAAGACATTCATTCCCTTATTTTTCGTAATTGTTCCTAATGTTTACCGTGGTGCAGTGGTTAGAGGCGCTGTTGCAATCCGCACGGTCCAGCTATCGATCCTCGACCGGGCCATTCAAGAATTTATCCCTCCGGGGTCGGTAAAATTGGTAGCAGGTTTGTCTGGAAGATAAGGACGCAGACTTAGTATAGCGGATGGCGCCGCAAGCCGGCCTCATTCATATTTACCATGCCAGAGTATTTCTGAATGGAAGGCGAATGCGTGGCGCGTCGGCGTTGATCAGTCCCCTATGGACGCGCCATGCACTCTTCTTCCATTCAGCATGGTATAGGCAAGGAGAATGCGTATTTGGCCTACACAATGACTAGCAGAGGCCAGTCGCTATACCAAATCAGTGTCTTTATCTTCCCAGACACGTCTGGTACCAATTTACCTGACTTTATAGGGATAGAATGCTTGATTAGCCCTGGCGGAGATCAATCGCTCGATCGTGTCGGTGTCAGTAGCTTCTCTTGCCACTAACCCACACCAGCCCGTTCGTTACAGTGATAAGTTTTACATCGGTTCCAGGTGCCTTACGTCGTGATCGTCGTTTCACAATTTTTGTTAAACCCGTCGACATCGAAGACGTTCAGGATTACTACGACGTAATAAAGAACCCCATGTGCATCTCAGAGATGGAGGATAAGATTGATAGGTACTGCCTTTATTCGCTTTTTTTGTTTGTTTTTTTTTGTGTTTTTCTTCAGAGGAACTGTTTGAGTATCAACAGAAGGCATATCGCTTAGGTCTTAATAAGTTTGTCGTTGTAGGCAGGAATATCTTCACCCTGATCACTTGCTAAGCGACATACGCTTGATAAGAGATAATGCCATAGAATACAATCCGGCTACTACTGATGAAGGTTAGTGTTCACAAATATGTGTTTTCATAGTTTTCCTTTCTGTATTTAAGTTTTGTATTTTGGCGAAATTGACTTTCTCTTGTTGCATTTCTATATATTTATGAGATTCTCTCTTATCTTCTCTCATGAAGTCATTCAAGCGTGTTTGATCCTCGTCAGTGACATTCAGAAAAAATCCCCTCTGAAAGCTTCGGTGGCGTAGCGTTATTTGCATGAAGAACCTAATTATTTACTGGTAATTACTTGTGAATGACTAGGGTTCGCACTTGCGATTAAGGCAACTTATTTTGGTTGATTTTTGTTTAATTTTTTTCAGCAAAAAAGAGATTATATCAAATTCGGAATTAGAAGGCTATGGAAATTTATTTTTGTGAGGTAGTGGAAAGTCTGAGTATTTATTCGGTCCTTGTAGAACATTTATTAGTGTTTCAGAAATAATCTAATGTAATTTTTTGCACATCATTTCATAACTATTTTTTTACTAAATTACCGCAATAAGGTAATTCAGTCACCAGGAGCGATCGTTAGGTATTTTCAAGTAGTTGAATTGTAAATAGCTTGATTTTTTGGACTTATTTCACACTTAATTTCTTAAAATTCAGGTAGAGTTATCAGACACAATGCCTGCGCCCTTTGGGAGACCGTGGTCGACCTATTCGATGTCGATCTAGATGTGGACTTTGTGGAATCTCTTGAGGTGCGCCTCAAACAAATTGCCAATTTTCGACCTTGGATGTGGTTTTGCTGATTGATTTTATAGAAGTTATTTTTCAGATCAATGCAAAAATGCTGGCTGATGCGAACGTTAAACCAACCAGCGAGAAACTTTTGGAGCTACCGCCTGGGTTTAAGAGGACCGTTCCGTGGAGTGTGAACACCGGTTATATGACGCAGATAGCGAAAGAGGAAGGGGCTTCGAAGAACAACGACAAAGAGGCGGTGAGCGGTTTACGCGTTCACTTTAGAAAGGTTTGTAAACTTTTTCTTTTATGTATACTGTGGGAAGTAAGCGTGGTACGGAGGTAAGAGGCGCTACTGACGGGCGCGTGGTCGAGCGATCTTGTCCATTGGCCTGCCCATACAAGCCTCTCATTCCTTGGGTGTCGCATGACTTGCTACACGTCTGAGAAGCTGAAAATACCGACTTGTACAGCCGCTGGCCCCATAAGATATTACGTAGCTCACATCTATTCACCATCTCTCTACGATTCTGAATGGAAGAATAATGTGTGGCGCATTCTTAGGGAATTTATCAAAAAAAAAAAAGCTGATCATAGTAGTGACGGTGACTTATTCATAATACCGCAGAAATCAAGGAATGAAGCGCATAATACGATTAAATGTGACTTTTGTATCTTAAGGGAACGTCAGCTGAAAAAGACAGTGGGTTCGATAGCGATGGAAATCTCACAGAAAATTCATTTCTTGTTTGTATTCCTTCTTGTTTGTATTTGTTTATTATTTGTATTTTATGCTATAGGTCTCGTCATCCGCCGTCACCAATAATGTGCAACGAGTAAGGTTTCGCACACATCGACGCAATGGTGGTTACAATTTCCCAAATTCTGCAAAGAAAAGGAAAACTGCTGCCATTGTGAAGACACTGAAGCAGTCTCTATCAACGAAGTAAAATTTGCTCTAGGCTTCATATGAATTCATAATCGAATTGTTTGTTAATAACGATTAAATTTAGTACGAAAGAGGAGAGCACCGAAGGTTCTACTTCACAAGAAGTTTCTGGCGATGAGTTGGCGGAAAATGATATCTCATCGAAAACTGTGACTGAGGATAAGAAGCCTGTGGAAGAGGTGCTCAAGAAGGTGCTCATTCTGTCGGAGCAGAAGCTAACAGAAGTTGTTAGTAAGGTCCGTTTACATTTCCTTCAATCTCTTGTGGTGATTTACATTATTTCATGGGAACCTGTGAGGAGTTTTCTGTGAGACTTTTTCCTTTATAATTGTACGTATAAATAATGTTTCAGTGCGTTGATCGAACCGGCGGTTGGTCCGTTAGTGAGCTGGAGCGTTTGGCTGCCGTTATGGCTCATGATATCGAAGGGTTCAGGTACGAATTCTATCAATTACGACTTAGAGCTAAAGTTCTCTCTGATCCCCCGGAATATGTCTTTTTCACACACCGTCATAGAGTTCCAAATTTAAGTTGAATGACATGAACTTGATGTGTAAAATTGATGTGATCGAACAAAATGCTATCCAACGTCTTAGGCTTACGTACGTGTATATAGCGCGGTTTTTCTTAATTTGGCAAAGATGATGCTTGTGATGTGGATGTGTTTGATATTTTAAAAATCTTCTACACTCCTATTATAAATTGGTATCGCGCTTTTTCTCTCGAAGAGATGCGTGTGGGTTACATGTCGAACTAGATGTTTAGTGTCGGAACATCGTTGATAATTCGAAATTTCCTTGATTAGGTACAATCGCTTTCACCTGTACATGGTAATTTTTCTGTAAGATTTACTCGTCTTGAAAAAATTCCACATTTCCCTTCCGCCTCTCGCCATTGGAATCGGCGTGGGTTCGGTTGGTTCCGACTGGGTTAGTTATGGGTGAAAAAAATTCAAAAATAAAAATACAGACCTTTTTGGTGTGCTGTTAAGAGCAAGGAGGCGTATATCCTACATTCCTTATGGAAAAAGTGAAGAAAATATTCGATAATATGTGAGAGCAGAATCAGCAATTAAGATTATAATGGGGTGGCTATAGAGCGAATTGATCAAATTTAACTTTCAGCAACGTAACGAAATACAAGTGATATACTATTAGATTTGTGTGCTATAAGAGTTTTATGTATTTCATATTTATATACAACACATGAAGCGCTTTTTCTATTCCTTTCTGAATCTCTACTGAATATTACAGAGACAAATGGGATCGTTCCAAGCTGCCGTCGAAACTGATAGCGACTGTTACCTCTTGGGAAGTGAATAGCGGACGAGTAATGATTTCCGATTGACGTGTATGGATCACTGCCGAACGATTGCTGTATCTTTCAGTTTAGGGTTGCGTTGCCAGTGATTGTTTATAGTTATTTATTTTTCTATTTTGAGCTGTAAAGTTTATTCGAGTACTCCGCACCCGTTGAGCTTTTCTTTCTTTCGCAATGAGTGTACTCATTTTTTAGGTCTGTAAATGTTGTTTAGAGACATACTGTAACTAACTTTGTGCTGTCCATGTCCTTTCTCAGACTTGCTTTCGGCTTAGGTACGATTTCCTGCTCCATACATACTTCCGTCACTGTAGATCTCGACAAGGCCTTCATTTCTGTTTCGTCTTTTAGGAAAATGCTCTTTTGCAAGTAATTTCCGTGTAACTTGAACTCGCCGCTTAGGTCTTTGGATACATATTGTATGAAAATTTGCCCAAAATAAAGCCTTCTCTAAAGTTGTCCTTTCATAGAACACGTTGTACAAAGGGCAACTTGCTATTTCAACTAATTATTTATTAGAGAGTGAACCAATTTCCGTTTAACATGCATTTTTTTCTCGCTTTAGATGGATTTCCAAAACAGGGCTGGAGGTAAAACCGGTGGAGGTGGTGTTGCGTCGGCTGCCGATGCAGGGGTTGATCGCCGAGAGCGGTTACGGTAAGTTTTCATATCTTCGGTGATTTTGGGTCAAATTTGAATTCTATTTTTGATGGTGAACATTTTCTTCAGGGTCGAAATAATTTCACTTTCAGGCAGTTGGCCCTGGAGACGATTGATTTGCAGAAAGATCCGTATTTTATGCGAAATCATTTGGGAACCTACGAGTGTAAACTGTGCTTGACGCTGCACAATAACGAAGGTTAGTTTATTTATACCAAACATTCCAGGATCGTTCATTTTTTGGTTTCAAATGAATTATGCCGTCTTTGGCAATCAAACGGCTCGATTTGTTCCTATGATCACTTGGTGTTGCCGTCGCATTGTTGTCGGCTTTATAGATTCCGTCCATTTACACACAAATTACTTCAGGCTATTTTGAAAAAAAATGTAAAATTTGCGTATGTTTTGTATTACTCTGTTCTTTTTAGGATCCTATTTGGCACATACTCAGGGCAAAAAGCACCAGTCCAATTTGGCAAGAAGAGCCGCTAAAGAAGCCCAAGAGCAGCCATTTCTTCCCGCTCCCGCTCAACCCAAAGTAGAGTTGCGGAAGTTCGTTAAAATTGGTCGACCTGGATACAAGGTCTGTTTATTTGTTTTTGTTTGGTTTTGGCCATTTATATACGTGTGTTTTATCTTTATTTATTCTTACGTGTGTTCAAGAAACCCGTCAGGGAGATAGAGGGCTCGCGTAGCGCGCGTTGTGCAGGGATAAGAGGCGCCGCTGACAACCGCACAGTCAAGTGATCGATCCCGCCTGGGCTAATCAAGCCTTCCATTACTCCGAATAAGGTAAATAGGTACCTGACTTGTCTGGGAAGGTAGAGACATTGACTAGGTATACCGGCTGGCCCCCGCAAGTCGCTGTTTAGGCGAAATACGCATTTACTGAACTATTATCCTATGCATCTATACCTTCAGTTTACCGTCCGAGGTTTAGAGTCAAACCGGAATTTAGCTTCTCCACCTTGCTAGTTCCGTCTTGCTATTTTTTAATAATAGATGAACTCGCTTCTATATTGACGTGTCGATTTGTACCCTCTTCCATTTTCCGAAAGCTATCGGCCCTATACACCATAATACTACCGGACATGAATATTCTAATGTAATGAAAAGCGAAATTATAGGTAACTCGAGAACGAGATCCGGCCACAGGACAGCAAGCCCTGCTCTTCCAAATAGATTACCCAGAGATTGCTGACGGTGTTCAACCAAGGCATCGTTTCATGTCAGCGTACGAGCAGAAGATTCAGCCACCAGATAAGAGGTAAAATTAACCCTTCCTTTTCGTAACATATTTACATTTTCTGTTCTGTAGATGGCAATACCTTCTCTTTGCTGCCGAACCTTATGAGACAATTGGATTCAAAATTCCGTCCAGGTCAGTCAGACTTTTTAATTCGTATTTATATATTAATAACATTGTTTTTTTTTAATTTTTCCCTCTTCATTTAAAAATTTTGCGGTTGTATGGTCAGCGTTGGATTAAGTCTGCACAAATGTTCTACATAGCCTCCGAAACTCTCCGAAACTTTAATGCTTCGATTGCTATCTTACTTTTGAGTTTTATTGTGTAGTAAGATATGGTACGGAAGCGCTCTCTTTAGATCCAAAATTTCATTGAAGTTTGTACTGTATTGACACCAATATTTTACGTAATTGAAAAATGAGTCTGCTGGATTAAGTGTGATTTATTTATTTCATTCCAGAGAAGTGGACAAGTCAGAGAAGTTCTGGACCATGTGGAACAAGGACACAAAACAGTTCTTCCTACAGGTAGCATTTTCGTTTTCCTGAGAGTAATTCAACAAAACTCTGTAGTTTTATTTATTTATTTTCAAATTTCTTACGGGCAAGACAGTAGTCAGGAGAGTTTTGTGTACAGACCAATACTATTACTCTTAAGGTTTCTCTTCCTAACGAAGCCTCTCATTTCCTGTTTCAGATAAATTAGTGCCAGAATCGTCTGGGTATGTGATATTGTGACTTGAGCAAATCCTGGCAGCCATAGGTCATTGTATAGATGGAACACACGTTCACCTTACCTCTACGATTCTGAATGGAAAGGAGGGCATGGCGCGTCCTAAGGAGACTAATAAATGCGGCCTCACCTTTCTACTCGAACTATTTGACCTATACCATGACTTGCGGGTGTCAGTCGCTGCACCAAGTCAGTGTGTACCTTCCCGAACAGTTCTGGTACCAATTTACTCTGCCCTGGAGGCATGCAAGACTTGGTTAGCCCCGTCAAGGATCGATCGCTCCACCGTGATGGTTTCAGTAGCTTTTACCTCAGCAACACTGACGCCCTGGGAACTCCATTCAATTAAACCGACATTCTATAGATTTCAATTGAATTCAGGTTGCATTCCGACTCGATTCCCGCGTAAACGAGAACGATGTTCCACAGGCGCCACCACCGGTGATGAACGCGCCGATGCCGCCGCCACCGATGTTCGTCCATTATTAACATTGTTGTATTTGAGTTGGTCTCAGCACTAAAACATTCTGCACTTTGTCGTCGTTTCTGTTGTTGAATGTGTTTCCAGTAAATAAATTATCACTGATAACGTTTGTAGTGCTGATTTAGTTGGAAATCCATGGATATTTGAATTGGTTTGCAATTTCTTTGTGTCTATAGTTGTCCGTACGACCAAGATAAACGTTGGCAACCTATATTTTAACGGCAGGTTTCGGTATCGTTGCAGTTTTGGCAATGTGAATTTCAATATGGACATTTTATAGCATTATTTTCTTTTCCCGAAGGTTTTTTCAGAACGTTTAAAATTAACACTTCGAGAAAAACCCGAGTTAGGTAACCTATGCCGAGATTTTGACAAAGTGGATAGTGGATCTTGAACAGTTTCACATGGCCATCATCCTGTTTGGGTCAAGCTCAGTGCTCCTCAGCTTGGTTTTGCATCCGTTGAAGAAAGCTAGTCTCTGGTTATAGGGTTCCTTCATTTTCTTAATGTTTCACTAGTACCCAGTAACTTTGCATAGGTTAGGTATATTGGTTTAGGTTTATTTTTTTGTTCGTCAATAAGTGTGAATCTTCTTGTAATCTATATCACAGGTTAATGTGAATTGGAGACCAGATAGCACAAGTTAGTCGCTAATTAAGGGTTTAAAAAGATGGGAGTGCTTTATTTTTTATCATTTATCATTTACAGTTGTTATTGTTACTTATCATTTATCTAGCCATATTATCTGATGATTACTTGGATAGGTGTCACCCTCCGATCTCCAGGTAAGAGATGTACACGCACCTTTAATGACAATTTTTATTGAAAAAAAACTATTGAAATTAAAATTAACCGTAAATGAACAATATTTTTAGTCTTCCGAAGCCAATAAATTGTACTTCTGTTTTTTCGTTCCGTTCTTCTTTTCTCCTTGCCGATTATTTTATGTTCTTTATGTGTCGTTTGTCAGGTTTATAGGTAGCAATGGGCGAGAAAAAGAAGAACCCAGACGTTGAACCCACCGCTGTAGCTGAGGCAGCGAAGGAAGGTTGGTTTTCTTTCTCGTTCTTGGTCTTTCCTTTCTTTCTTTGTTTTCTTTCTATCGCATTTTTCGCTATATTTCAATGTCTATTCGTATTCTTCTTCTGTAACGATGAACAATAAGGGTTTATTTGAATAAATTATTTTCTTATGACTGCAGAGAGTTCTTTACCCTGGTTTCCGTTTCCGAACCTTCCCCAAACAGTTTTGTTGCCATCAAATCTGTTGTGGCAGCTTCAAGAATTGTTTAGGAACTAATTCTCCAATGAAATCAAAGAAGCTAAAACACAAAAACCACAAGGAAGCTGTGTCCGAGAGCGCTGAAGTTGTTCAGAATGACAAGAAGACGAAGAAAAAGCATATGGCAGAATTAGCAAGTCCAAGTTCTTCGAGCCAGAATGGAGTCGTTACCGGTGGGCCTTTATTTCTTTTTCTCTCTTTTCCTTTTGTTTGTGTAAAATCGCATTTGGCATCATTCTTATCAAAAAGTGCTCCGCAAAAACCTTTGAATTGTTGGTCTTCAGTTGATTATAGGAGACATTAGTAATGTCAGAATACTTTATATCACATACCAAACGAAACCGATCATTTTTTTGAAGGTTTTCCGCCTTGTAAGTTTGCTTTTCTCTTCACTTGTGTTTCTAAATTGTTGGTCTGTGAGCTGAGAACAAGTGACTTTGACGTAAATAGAGCAATGAATTATGGGTGGAATCTAGCTAACCTAGCTTTTATTGGGATGAAAGTAAAAGTTAAAGGTAAAGGTATCGGCGCTTATCAGTCCCCTAGGTGCACGCCATGCGTTCGTGTTCCACTCAGAGTCGTAGAGGCATGGTAAATGCGTTTTTGGCCTATACAATGACTTGCGGGGACCAGCTGCTGTACCAAATCAGTGGGTTTACCTTCCCAGACCAGTCTGGTATCAATTTACCCGACCCCGGGGAGAAGGAAGGCTTGGTTAGCCTGCGCGGGGATCGATCACACTGTACCACGCGCGTCCTCTTGTAAGAAGTAGTGAATTCAAAGATAACTTATTATGGAATGAGCTGGGAATTTTGTCGGTCGAAATGTGAACAAGTTTGTAAACAAAAAACCAAAAGCTATAGTAAAAGTGAGCCGAAATCTAGCTCTTTGATTTCATTATTCTAATCTAGTGGTGTTGTTTTTTTTTCACGGATTTTTTCATGGAGACCATATAAACCCGTTACCGATTTTCCAGCTCAATCGCCGTCGCTGAAGAAGAAGAAAAAGAAGGCGGCGGCCGGAGACGGTGGGGAAGTGGCGACTGTCGCTGCCGAGAGTGAAGCACCTAGTGGTTGGTCTCAGTTACAATCTCGTTTGAAAAAAATTATGATCCAATTCCTTGTCATGAATCGCTTCTTGTACTCAGAAATCCAACAAAACTCCCCACTAAAGAAGAAAAACAAGAAAAAGAGGAAGTTGGACGACAGCTCTCCAACAGCAGAAACTGTTGACGCTGACCCTACCCAGAAGAAGAAGAAAAAGCGTTCCAGCGGGATCGATTCTAAGAGCCATGCGATGCTCCCTGAGGGTAAATAAATCTATAATTATTTTCATTTAACATCTCTTTTTTTATTCACTCGGATGATCTTACCCGAAATTCCATTGATACTACACCAAAATTTGCTTAGGTGACTACGTCGTAGGATCCCTGTCAAGTCTATTCGGAGGGGGATCTGCTACTCCGTCCTCTGAGAATAAAGGTGAGTAAAATTTTGCTTTCCTTTCTTCTTTGATCATTTATGTTTTTTTGTTAAACTTTTGATCATTTAAGAAGTACCTGTTGTTGTCACAAAAGGAGAGACAGTAATTAAACCGAAATCGCCGAAAAAATCAAAAGAAAAGAAAATCGATGAGGCGGAAAAGGCAGAACCAAGTGCCGATAAAGAGGTGTCGGACAAGAACAAGGATCGAACCAACCAGCGGTACGTTGTGTTTTCTAGTGTTTATTATACCTGACAGTTGGTTTTGTTTCTGAATTACTTATTCACCTATTTACGTGACTTTGAAAATTTGAATTTGAACCTCAACTAATCAATTTGCTTTAATTAATCAATTAATTCTATTTTATTACGCCATAAAAGGGCGCGACAATTAAAGTGCAGTGGTTAGTAACTAACAGACCATACGAAATGCAAAAAGGATTAGTGAACAATAACTAGCAATGAAAACAATTAAAACGGTTAGATGACCGACGCTTTTACTCACTTTCACTATTTAATCACATTTAATCTCTTTCTTATGTGTTCTTTTGCTTAATTAATTAATACTTATTATTAACCTCTTATTTTGTAACTGTCGACATTTCTATCCTTTGTTCCACTCCGAAGTTGGGGATCAGCAAGAATTTTCTTTTTTTTTCAGTGAAAATCGCAAGAAAGCACACGAGAAGCGCATGGATTTAGAGGAAAAGAAACGCACTTTGTTTGTTGGTAACGCGCCGTTGTCGATGAATGAGAAGTCTTGCAAGAAGATATTCTCTCAGTACGGGACGGTGAGTTTTCCTTTTTTAGTAGTTGCTTTGCAGATAGGCCCGCGAGGTGCAGCGGTAGGAGGCGCTGGTAACACCTGCACGGTCGGGCGATCGATCCCCGCCCGGGCTTACCAAGCTTTCCATCCCTCCGAGGTCGGGTGAATTGTTACAGGACTTGTCTGGGAAGGTTAAGACGCTGACTTGGTATAGCGGCTGACCCCGCAAGTGGTTGTATAGGCCAAATACGCATTTCACCATGCCTCTACGATTCTGAATCGAACACAAGTGCATGGCGCGTAATTAGGGGACTGATCAACGCCGACACCTTTACCTTTACCTTTACCATTTGTTCAGATAATTGTCAGTTATCCGGCCCACTTTCAGATCGAGTCGGTTCGCATGCGAAGTGTGATGCCAACAAAAGAGACGATCACCAAGCGCATTGCTCACATTTCGCATTCGTTCCATGAGAAACAGAGCTCCGTCAATTTTTATGTCAAATTCAAAGATGAAGAGTCCGTGAAGAAGGCCTTGGCTTAGTGAGTTTGTTCCAGAATGCCTTTTTTAGACATGTCTAGTGGTCTATTT
This sequence comes from Nippostrongylus brasiliensis, assembly GCA_030553155.1. Classification (NCBI taxonomy): domain Eukaryota; kingdom Metazoa; phylum Nematoda; class Chromadorea; order Rhabditida; family Heligmosomidae; genus Nippostrongylus; species Nippostrongylus brasiliensis. The sequence goes on from CP130735.1 coordinate 47,514,479, forward strand.
TTGTTCATATTTATGTATTTTTTCATCAACGGCTGGATGAACATATTTCTTGAGCTTGTGGCAGTAGAGCTTTGTATAATTGGCTAAGTACAATGTGAGCTAAATATAAACTTGCTGATTCAAATAGCTGCAATTTGGAAAGAATTTTGGGCGATTCTCTGCGCATTGAAGGAGAAAAACGGAATGTTTCTTTGTAACATCCTTTGTAGGAATTGCCGACGTACGGAATTTCCGACTTTCCGATTTTTTTTTTCTTCTTTTCAAAAAAAAAAAATGAAGTCGCCGTTGAAGAAACAGCAGGCCTGCTGTAAATGTTGATCCGCCATAAGTCATTGATTTATTGATTTGTTGTGAAAAATTTGATGTTCTAGCAACGGCACCATTGTTGATCGACATCGAATCAGAGTTGACACGTGCACATCGAAAGCCGACTACGATAGGAAGTTGACTGTTTTCGTGGGTTCGTTTCCATCGATCTCCTTGGTTTTTGCTTTTCGCTTATTCTTGTTTTCTTCGTTTTGTGTTTATTTTATTTAGCTTAAGGCTCTGACTTGTCTTAGTTCTTGGATTTGTTATCTACTATAGTTTTCTTGTCGCTGCCGTAGTCTCTGTGTTGAGGAATGACTTGTAAATATCGGTGTATGAGTTGCTTTGGCACTATTCCAAATTTTGGACTACAGAGGTCGAAAAAATTTTTCCGCCAAAACTTTGCATAGGGGTTTTTTTGGGGTCCTGAACACGAAGGTGCAATCCGCTTTTCGATTGACCGCCGGACACTGTAGTTACAGGTAGGTCCTGACAGGTAAAGTAGGCGGAGTAATCACCTGTAACTACAGTATCCGGCGGCCAACCGAAAAACGGATTGCACCATCGTGTTCAGGACCCCAACCCCCCCTAAGCAAAGTTTCAGCGAAAAATTTTTCTTCGACCTCTGAAGTCCAAAATTTGGAATAGTGCCGTTGCTTTTAATCCAAGCCAGTGTCTTTTAGGTAACTTACCGCTTGACGTACAGGACGATGAATTGGCTGAGTTCTTCGAAGAAAATGTTGGCGGAGTCAGTTTTGTCCGATGTGTTAAAGACGCAGCTACTGGAATGGGAAAAGGATTCGCTTTTGTTGTCTTCAAGGTGGGTTGAACTAAAAGTATTTTGATTTTGTATCCTGGTAAGTATATCAGAGAAGAATAAGCAGTGAGGTCGTGAACTGTTGAATATATTTCTTCTTGTTTCAAACGTTATTATTATTATCATCACATACGTCGTTGCCGACGCAGTCGTTTTAGAAGTATAAACTGAAGCTTCCATCTTTGATTCTCTAACGCTATCTGAAAGTGAGTAGTGGTATTATTCCACTTTTTGTACAGTGCTAACTATGAAATCATGCCAATTTAAGCTCGCGGCTTTGAAACGTCCTGGATATTTCCCTGTGTGGTTTTAGAAATTTACTAGCATATTTGAAATAGGGACGCATTATGTAATTCTTGCGTTAATGGTTAAACGGGATTTGTTTTTGTTTGTTTGTTTTTGTTTTCCTCTTGTGACTTCGGCCACCGTCTTGTATGAATAGGTAAGTAAATAAACAGTCAAATGAATAAATTTGTCCATTTTTTCGCAATTCTGATCCATTACCGCTAGAATGGCTTTCCCAATTCATAAATACGTCTAATCCGGCTGCGAAATTAGTCAAAACTTGAAGATGAATCACCTCAACCTTTCTCACTTCTTCAAACATTCTTTCCAAGATGTATTGAAAGATAATTTAATGGAACTTTTTCATCAATGAAGCTCGGAACTGAACTACCTAACATTTTAAATTTTGCAGTCGACTTCGTCAGTACCTCTCGCTCTGAGCATGACTGGACTGCAGTATCAGAAGCGCGACTTGCGTATCACAAAGGTGATGAGGAAGGCCAAAGTTGCGGTAGGTGCTCATCAGTACCCATGTGAGAAAAAATCCATAAAATTTAAAAAATTGAAATTTTTACAGAAAGTACAACAGGCCAGGAAGAAGAAGGGTGGAGCGCAGAATCCTGCGCTGACAAAAGAACAGTCAGAGAAGATTAACAAGTTCAAGTTCTCCACGAAGAAGTGAGCCTTTTTCATGATATTCTGTTATTATTTATAAATATAAAGAGATTAAAGAGCTTTTTTTTAGGTTAGAGCATATTTTAAACTAAAATTTGTTTAGTGAATTAGTCAATTAATGAACTGTCGACTTTCAGATCCAAGGATGACAATCGTCCTGTCCTAAAGAAGAAAGCCAGAAAGGCTATCCAAAAGAAAAAGGCGGGCAAGCAAGGCAAAAGCTTGATGCAGTAAAATATTGTTAGATTATTAGTTTTCTGTTCTTTTTGTTTTTTCTGTTACATTTGCTATTGATTGTTGCTTACTTGTTGCTTGTTTGTTGCTGTTACACATTTTGTTACTGATTAATGATATTGCTGTGAATTGTCAGTTGAATAAATAAACTATCTCTGATAAAACTTCCAAGTCGACGATATGTGGAGATGTCCTAGTGATACCTACGCGTTGTGGGTAATTGCCGACAATTTGCAAAATTCGTTGATAAGCGAAAATCAAGTGTCTATTTCGTTCTTGAATTTATTGATTAGTTTCGCTGATCTTGATTTATCCGTTCTATTAGAGTTACTTGAGATCGAATTCATCTTTCTCCGTACATTTCATATCAGCTTTTGTCATTTATAACGAGGAAGAGGTATGGACCTCCTCATGTTTTTCAAATTTTGCTATCTGTGGGTTACCCAAAGACCTACGGAACTTGAAAAAGGTTTGGGTCGGGGTTTAACCATTCAATTTATTTATTCACTACAGCCATGTGCTAAAAATGAAAGAGGTTAGTACGACAAAGCAGCACGAAAGCACTAAAAACACGAAGCTGAAAGAAAAACATATTTTTAGATGGTTAGTAGAACAAAAGTAGATCAAAACAGATATATAATCAAATTTTAAAAATTAAGTTCATCTTCTAAGGGGCTACACCAAGCTAGGCCATGTAGCTGGTCTTCTCAGTGTTCAGCAACGGAAACGAGCACATCTGCTCTTCCTGAACCTAAAGGAATCTATTGTATCTTTTTGTTCTACCTACCTGTTTTATTTTATCTACCTCTTTTACTATTTTAATTTATTTTTTTATAGTTTTTTGTCAATTATTATGGGTTTGGTGAGATCCCAACCGGAGTTGAACTCGTGAAATTGTCTCTCGGTGACACCCAAATGAGCAGTAAATCAATAAAGAAAGCATCAAAAACTGAAGCCAACAAAGAAGATAAAAGTATAGCTCGTTTCGTCCCTACCATGAACGAGCTAGTAAAACGATAAACAAATAGCAAAAGACACATCAGAACTGATGAAATGCGTCCGTAGGAATACGGTAACGGGCAATTGCGGCGAGACCCATATGGGTCACCCATTACAAACATCGCGGTCTCGCTTATTATATAGTAGGATTTTTTATTTTACCTACCTATTTTACCTATTAGTTTCTTGGCTATTATTATGGGTTAGGTGAGATCCCAACCAGGGTTGAACTCGTGAAATTGTCTCTCGGTTCACCCAAGTGAGCAGTAAACCGAACTGGATCGTGGGTTTGCCGATGGGTAATGGGTTAAGGAGGTGGGGCGATGGGTCGGGGCGAGGCCGCGCGCCATCGGCATCTGTCGTCCACCCGCGTACGAATGTTTTTGTTCACGAAGCGTAATCGCCCTCCGTTCCTGTATAAACATCAGCCCACAAGCTGTGTCGGCGTCCATTTACGGCTATGCCATCGTTGACATCAGTTATATTTCTGCCACTTTTTACTATCTGAACAATTTCGTCACTTTTTTCGCCTTTTCTATTCAGTTCTTCGAGAATTTCCCACTATTCTTCATCGATGCTCTTTTTCCAGACCTCTTTTTAATCCCTCGGTGTCCATCGAGTCTGGAATGCTATTTATTTATTGATTTATTTATCTGATAAGCTCATAGGCGTGCTAGTATTGAAAGTGGTTAATGGGGCCCACAACCTTGAAAACACTAAAGAACGCGAGCTTAAAAAAACTCAGACGCTTAGACATCGTTAGCGCATCTTCTAGAGCGGCTATTGCCTCTAATCTTCTCGACATCATCAAATTGCCTTTGATACTTTATGATTTTAATAACATATTTATTATTTATTTATTTATTTATTAAAAAATGCACCAAAGTTAGCACAACTCAGAAAACGCGGACGGCGACCTTGCTACATATGGTGGGGTGCTACCTTGCCCTCTAGCTTTGTGATTTTATCAGAAAGTATTTTTTGAAATCTATATGAACGAAGTGCTTGATATTCTAGAAGCTGAGAATGTTGCATGGTTTACGTTCTACTTCTGAAATGTACTTTAGTAGATGAAAAATCCATTTGTGAAGTTGGCTGGCTAGTTTGATAGTTGCGTTTTTTCATTCTTTCTATTTTTACGAGCACAACGCTGTTTGAAATTCGCGACGTAAGGAATAGTCGCGGTCGGCGATCTTGCTACCTGAATTTGAGCGATATTTATAATATCTAGATTTTTCTCTTTAACCCAATTATATAATTAGACGAGTTCGCGGTGTTTACGTGAGTCAGGTGATACCTAAGTATCACTTTTTTGTTAGAAATTCAGCGTCACCGAGTGTTGGCGTGCGTTCTGGTTCACCTGAATTGGCGACGGAGGTTTTTGATTGAAATTACTGGAGATTGCGGCTTACATACCCACCAGGACAAAATTTGGGGCGCTTTTGAAACTGTATAATGCTATTTTTTATTTAAAGATTCTTTATGTTTATAATAATAATTTATAATAATTTCTACTATATGTTTATATTAATAATTTACTTAAAGATTTTTTATGTTTATATTAATACCATCATGTCCAATAGTCGCATGTTGTATAAGTATTCTTTTACATTCTGCTAAGTTTTCTTGATTGGGTAATCGTGAATAAATAAAGGCAAATGGTGGTGAGGTAGAGCCAGAGTTATATTGTAGTCTATCGATTATTGACGCTGTTACTACTTTTTAAAGCTCGTATTTATTTATTTATTTATTCAGGACGGTATTTCCACCACGCAGTATAAAACAACACAAACCAAAGGGAAAAAAAAAACAAACAAACAAAAACCACTGAAGCAGACAAAGTCAAAAGTAAACAAACAGGAAAACATTACAATTTAGCGTTACAAGGAGCTAGATATATGCCTCAAATTATCATATGCGTTATCTTATGTTATTTATTTATTTATTCACGATCATCCAATGAAAATAACTCAAAGTAGCACAAAATTTTGCAGCTATTGGACATGAATAATATATGATTATTGTTATTGCTTGTATTATTATTACATCTCTTGCATGAATTCCCTAAAATCTAGCTGCTGCTCCTCTACAGTGTTCTCCTCTCATCAAATGAGCTCTTTTGGCGTTTTTGAAGGCCTTTGTCCGTCGCATGTCTTTCTCTAAACAGATGTCGCAACGTTGACGCTGACCTAGATGTGCCCTTGAAATCCTCTCCCTGAATTGCTCCGTCAGCCGATGGTTATCAGTCAAAATTTTTTAAACCAGTGATATATTTTAGATTACCAGGTGACCATCAGCTTCTGGCCCGTCCCCTTTTTTGGCCTTTGACAGATATAAATAGCACCAATGCAACCCCACTTATTGGTACACTCCTAAGCCAGACGATCCTAAGAGAGTGCTACCCGTCTGTAGGTATAATTCTTGCTAATTCCTTTGTCTAACATAGGGTGAAAGGTGAAATAGGATAATATTACCCATCTTCTCATACTATTCATAACTACACTGTACTATTTACCCTTAGAGCGACTTGCATCCCATTTTCGTCGATCAAGGCCTGTTTTCATGACGGGTATAATAAACCCCGGTCGGCGCGATTATTCGTTCATGAACGCGCCGCGGAGTGGAGCGACTTACACTAAACGCGTTCATGAATGCGAATAATCGCATGGACCGGGGTTTATTCTCAGGTATATTGTTCCGATACCCGTCATGAATTTAGGCCCTGGTTAAAACTCAGATCAAACTTTTCATCAACAGGGCAACTGCTGGCTATATGAAATTTATTAAAAACCGTGCTCTACCGTGCTCAGTGTTTTTAATAAAAAATTATCGACAGGTATCTGGATTCGTTAGGTAGCGCAATTTCTCTTTGTTTTATATCAACCCTTTTATGATTCTATTATATTTGGTTCGTTCCATGTTATTACTACGTTGACTTTCTTGATCATTTTGTTTAATTTGCTAAATTTCCTTCATTTTACTCGTTTGTATGGATTTTTTAAATGATGAAGTTGTAGTTATTTATTTATTTATTTTTATTTGCTTATACGCACAATGGCGCGCTGATACATTAGTAACAGTTGAATTCGTTGCTGTATGAGCTCTCATGTAATAAATAAATAAATAAGTAGATGAATAAATAAGCAAATAAATAAATAAATGAATAAATAGATAAATAAGTAAATAAATAAATAACTAATAAATAAATAACTAAATAAATGAATAAATGAATGAATAAATAAATACATACATGAATAAGTACCCTAAAGTCTCATAGATAAGCCCGCCTTCCGCGAACGGCAGCGCGGCGTATCGATCGGTCGCCTTCCGTAGTTGAGCACTCACTACACATTAACTTTTTTTTTGCTTTTCATGAGAATTCGCCCCAATTTCGCATAAGGGCGTTCTCGGAGGTGCTGATTACGAACCCAATGTTCTTTTTTTGGTACTTCCATTTCGCGTTTTCCGCTCGGCGCGTAACTCTGATAATGCTTTCTAGAAGATGTTCTTTGTATTGCTGGCCCTTTCTAATGAGGTAAATACCATTGAGCACTGAGTAAATTCCAGTCAGTTATCTCAAAGGTAGAGGTATCGGCGATGATCAGTCCCCTAAGGACACGCCACGCACCTCCGACGTTTTATTCTTCTTTTATATAGTGGTGTCTAATTAAAATCTTACTTTGCTTTTTGACTTTGCGGTATTATAGTAGATCAACAGAAAATTGTCTTCTTTGCACTTTGACTGTGCTATTTCGGATCAGTTTTTCATGTTCAAAAATGCTAAATAAATAAATAAATCGCTATTCTCACTATAAATTTCAATGGAGGAATTAACTCATAGTAAATAAATGAACAAATAGGTAAATAAGTAAGTAAATAAATAAATATATCATTATGGGCCCTAGGTTTCACCACGTCTCGGGCGGCGGTGTGACCACACGATGGGCAGTTAGCTGAAAAAAGAGCAAAACGTAATGCGCGCATCACTCAGAGTGCCGGTGTAATCGGAGCCGAATAAGCGGCTGTTCCACATCGTCACCCTCGCTCCCCGAACAGAGAAAAACGAGCTCGTGCTCGTCACTGGTCAGCACATAACTCTTGCCGGACAAATTTCGCGCGGAAAACCCGACGAAAATGACATTTTGGCACTTACAGTGGTTTTAACACGTTGACGACAGTGTGGCATGATGCCCTGCCACGCTCAAGCGGCCGCGTGGGACCGTGTGGCATGATGGCATACCACAGCCTAATATTTCTATTTTTTAAATGGTGTCGAAAGGTTCGGTCAATCTTTCCTATGCGATATATTGTTCACCTTTAGACATTGCTTTGGAAGGAGTGGTCCATGAAAACAGTTATCAGTTGCTGATTTATACATCAAAATATACAGGTAATCAAGTAGATCAAAATATGCACAGGTCTTCTTCGATACTCTAAACGAATATTGATCGCTAGAAACGTTTTTTTGGTGTTCTCAAAGATGACATAGACACAAACAAGCCGCAGATATCAACAATACTACTACAAAATATGGGTCACTGGAAACAATTTCCGTGTTTAGAAAGGAATCAATCGAAACCTTTTCGAAAACGTGACCTTCTGGCGAAATATGGAAGAGTTCCGAGAAAATTCTGTCGTTCGAAAAAGGTGTTATCACATAAGGATATCGCTAAAACTAAAAATCCCGATTTCTTTTTTTTGCGCTTTTTCTTTAGAGTTTTACCAGCGCGGCAAAAAATCGATTGGTCCCACGCGACAGAAACGCAAAAATTGCGCGGTCGTCAACGTGTTAATTTTTGTGTCCATACCGTTGGACCGCGCATGGTACAGTGTTAAGAGGCGCTACCGACACCAGCACGGTCCAGCGATCGATCCACGCGCGGGCTAACCATGGCTTCTATGCGTAAATTGGTTCCACTTGTCTGGAGGGTAAAGATACTGATTCGGTATAGCGACTTGCCCCACAAATCGTTGTGTAGGCCAAATACCATGCTTCTACGATTCCTAATGATATAGAGAAGCTTCCAGAAGTCACCACCGCGCTTGCGCTCAGCAACTTGTTTTCTCACAGGGTCACCTTCATTTCTATTCATTTTTACGGGAAGAGAGGCCAAGGATCCACATCGCAGCCGATGTCATCTTGGGCTTGATAGTAAAGAGAGCCGTTTGTTGACAAATTCTTCACCCAGCGATGCGTGAAATGAGATGCAGTCAACTAAACACCTCATCATTCGATCCAGGGGCTCCGATGATTAGCACGTTGACGACGAGGCGACTTTTTGCACGTTTATCGCACGAGACGATACGTTACGCGCGAATGTGACACCCTCCCTTGACATACCAATTTCTTTAGGAAAATTTCGCCATAGTGTTAAATATAATTTGAACAGTGGAACAATCGAAACAGGAAGAAAATGGGAGTAGATAAGTTATTCGCACCATTTTCATTTTAAAATGGACACTTTTCAAGCCAATATGAACGTTTTTCAAATCAATAAGGACACCACCAACTTTCAAATTGTAATAGGCGTAATTCATTTTTCGAATCCTTGATCCAGATCCCTCCACTATGGTCTGGAAAATGTTCAAGAAGAAACTTGATCGCTTCGAGGACCATCTAGTTTAGTTCGGAATACGTTTCAGAAAGACTCCGTGTTCTAAAAACCATCCGGTTTACACTGAATGTTGATGCAGGGCAAACGTCCATTTTGGTTTGAAAAACGTCCATATTGGTTTGAAAGTGTCCATTTTGAAATGAAAAAGGTATATATCATCCTGTTTCGCCTCTTAACCCTGTGGATTCGACGGGTCGCTTTTCAGCCGTGAATGATAGGATGAAAATGAGGATGTTTTCTTCTAACGACCTCCGTTCCCCTGCTACTGAACAGACCAACACTTATTTTCAAGTGAGACGTGTTAGGATCTCCTTTGGCTCTGATAAATCAAAATCGATTTTTGTGGCTTGGACTCAGTGAAGTGATGAAGCAAATTCCGATACTTGGACTGTCTCCAGACGACCCAAGCAGACCCAAATATGCTGATCACCGGTTAAAAGTGATCTATTATGCATTGAAATCTGGAGCAAAGTTGGTTGATTCCAAACGGGGATTCGTCTAATTGTAAGTTTATTTCGGTCATTTGAATAGAAATTAAAACAATTGCGCATATTTTACTTAAAAACCGTCGCGCAGCATTGCGCGACATTGTCGTGAACGTGTTAAAATGAGATGTGAAGACAATAGCTACAATTTATTGTTTTACTGCTGACACGCCTTTATATGGCGTAGAAATAAATAAATAAATAATTCTTTGGCTTCATATAGATGCGCGTGGTGCCATGGTAAAAGGCGCCAGTTCCACCAGCACGGTCGAGTGATCGGTGCTCGCCCGGATCCGACAAGAGCTGCATCCCACCGGGGTCGGGTAAATTGGTACCAAACTTGTTTGGGAATGTGAAGACATTGAGTTGGTATAGCGGTTGGTCCCCGAAAGTCATTGTATAGGCCAAATACGCATTCACCGTGCCTATACGATTCTGAATTGAAGACGAATGCGTGGCGCGTCATTAGGGGACTTATCGACAACAAGCACCTTACAACTTATCTAATTTCTGGTGCTCTTTTTGTAAGAAAATTATAAAATAAAGGCAGGTGCGGTCGAACCTACATTGCATCTATACCCAAGGAGCGACTAGGCATTTTACTCATTGATTGATCAGTGATTTCTCTTTCACCCTCAGGCATCTGGTCATCTCTCGATCGATTGAGCTAAAAATGTTCCTAATTTTCTAATTCCACTACCGCATTTTCTCCAGTCATAATTATATTACAGTTTTTGCTACTTTATTCCGTACGATTTTGAATTGAAGACGAATGCGTGGCGCGACCTTAGGTACTGATCAACGCCGATACCTTTACCTTTACCTTTACCTTTACCTCACCTTTATCCTGCTTTTTCCAAATCTTTTGACCTTCTTTAATTAAATAAAGGACATATTATCTGTAGTATCATTGTTTGTGGTGTGTGACCATTGCGGAACGGTGTAAAGTGTGCAGAGATAAAAGCACAGCGGTTGCCCTCTGTTTGCCCAACGTCCAAGCGGCAGGTGAGCGCCCCCCACGTTGACCGCAACCACTCGGCTATCGAGCTGGTTGTTAGCTTACATCGACACTTCCGTTCTACTACTCGGTTTCTTCGGAATTCTTTTCATTTTTCTTTCTTATAATCTTTTTCTGCATTTTCACCCAATATTCATTATGTACTTCTCACTAGAGCACGCGTGGTGCAGTGATAAGAGGTGATTCTGACGCCCGCACGGTCGAGCGATCAATCCCCGCGTGGATTAACCCTTCCATCCCTCCAGGGCCCGCGTGGTACAGCGGTAAGAGGTGCTGCTGACACCCTCACGATAGAGCGATCGATCCCGGTCCGGGCTAACCAAGCCTTCCATGGGTCGGGTCAATTGTTACCGGACTTGTCTGGGAATGTAAAGACACTGACCTGGTATAACGGCTGGCCCCGCAGGTCATTGTATAGGCCAAATACGCATCCACTATGCCTCTACGACTTGCATGGAACACGAATGCGGCGACGCGTCCTCAGGGGACCGATCAACGCCGGCACCTTTACCTTTACTTTTACCTTATCCTTCCAGGGTCGGGTAAGTCGGTACCGGACTTATTTTTGAAGGTAAAAACACTGACTTGATACAGCGACTGGCCCCCACAAGTCATTGTATGGGGGACCCATTTACCACGCCTCTACGACTCAAAATGGAACACGAATGCGCGGCGCATCCCCAGGGGATTGATTACCGCCGACCCCTTTACCTTTACCTTTTACCTCTCACTACGGAAATATCATCTTGGAAAACTCTAAACTAGGTGATATATTTAAGGTTTGCGGATGTATATATTTTATTTATTTATTTAATACGTCAAATGACGCGCCTAAAACAAAAATAGCAGAGCGTAAAAAGAAAGACAACAAATGAAAAACCTGAACTCAAAACACAAGAAACGATCCAGAAAGACTATGCAGGCCTCTCAAATAGTTAGGTAACGCATATTTTTTTCTGACAATCTGGGCTGCACGAGACAGCAACTTCGATTAACGTCTTCTGCTAACGACCCTGGCCTTTGCAGCCGTAAATCCGGTCAGAATGGCCTCTCCCGATGGAGTAGTTGGTGCAATTTCCTCAGAATCCTTCTGCGACAGACTAATGGCGCCCATTTTCAAGTCTCCAGTCTCTTTATCGAGACGTTCGTAAGATACGAGGACCATCGCCAGAATTGTTCGGCTTGATATAGACGCTCATGGTGCAATGATTAGAGGCGCTACTGGCATGGCGCGAGGTCGAGCGATCGATCCTCGCTCAGGCTAGCCAAGGCTTCCATCCCTCCAAGATCAGGTAAATTGGTACCAGTCTCGTCTGGGAAGGTAAAGACACCGATCCGGTATAGCGACTGCCCTGGAAGTCATTGTATACGCCAAATACGCATTCACCATACCGATTCTGGGTGGAAGACGAGTGCGTGGCGCGTTCTTGTGGCAATAATCAGGGCCAACCATGCTAACTTCCCCTTCAACGCTACATAATTTCTTCATTTCTGTTCTTTAAGAGTGTTTATTGGGTTGATTTGAATTTTTTATTTATTTTTATTTTTTGGTGTTTATTTAAATTCGTGCATTCTTCTCTCTGATCGACATGTTCGACATCGAGGACATTTTTCTGCTTGCTGTTTTTCCACGCGCACGTATTCATCCTGCGTCCCAGTTTTCTTTAGAAGCTTGGCGATGTTGACTGAGTGAGGCTCTTTCATTTGAGGAAAAGGGACAAACAAATATTTTTTGATGCAAAGAAATGCTCGGCCATACGATCAGCAGTCTCGTGAGTCGACACTTTTTCCGATGGGCCCAGATTTGCTGAAAGGATGACCCTTTCGTTTGTTCAGTCTGTGTAGAGACTTTACTTTCGGCTGGACAACCGAGATGGGGAAATGTGAGCTTTTCCAATCACCTTGATCACCTGAAATGATTACGACTTTTTGAGTGTGGGTGTGGTAACAGTGATAAGATGCGCTACTGACACCCGCACGGTCGAGTGATCGATCCCCGCCCGGGCTAAGCAAGCCTTCCATCCCTCTGGGGTCGCTAAACTTGGTACTGGACTTGTCTGGGAAGGTAGAGGCACTTTCTTGGTATAGCGGCTGGCCCTCGCAAGTCATTGCATGGGCTAAGTACGAACTAACCATGCCTCGACGATTCTAAACTTTGTTCGAATGCGTGGCGCGTCCTTAGGGGCTGATCAAGGACTTATCAAGGATCCACACCCACAATTTTCATCATTTTTCATTTTTCTTCATAATTTTCATTAATTCACGAAATTCTTTCTTTTTACGTCGTTAATTAAAGTTTAATTGTCGATGTCGTTATACTATTTGTTCAATAACTTTGTGAGCACACTTTGTACGGTGTATAAATAGACTAAATTAAATATTATAGAAAAAACTAGTTCCAGTAGATCCTGTCAACTATGATTTCTGGTTTCCATCAATCGAGCGATGAAAAAGACCAATGTTTCTGCGAAAGTCTGTTCGCACAACATTTGACATCCATCTGGAGCTAATAAAGATCCGGCTTCGTTGTAATGTCCGTCGCTTTAACTGCTTTTTTGTTCGGTGACGAGTCCTATCCACAATCATAGCGTGAAACGACTGCTGCGCTATCACCGACCCTCCTGAAGCTCGAAGGTACTTAGAACTATCGCAAAATAGTGGTCCAACATCAGGGTGCCCCGGATACGCTCGAGACGTTGGTTGGAATCCCGCCTGAATCGCGACTTTTGCGATGATTCTTACTTCTGGAGTACTTGTTAGTAATCCTCGAAAACGCAGTAATGAAACTAGAATTCATTGTCCTTTTTTGAATTTGAAAAGATGTTGATATCCTTGATTTTGCTCAGTGTTTTGAAAAAATCGCCTTTTCCGAAGCCCAATGGAAACCTGAAGCCTAAAGCTTTTACACTCTGACTGCGCCTGTTGTAAACTCTTAACATGGGCGGTACAATCGTTCAATAATTGGCAGATCAGCGTGTTATGTCAATTTAGTTTTTATTTAGTTAGTTTTTATTTTTTGTTGATAACGAGAAAGACAGGGAAATGCTTCAGCGCGCCATTGATGCTATATACCATTGGTCAGTCATCCATCAGTGGAAAATGTAAAGTCTTAAATACCAGGAAATTCGTGTGGATGCCATAGCTACTTATTGAACGGAGTTCCTATCCACAGTTTGCTGTGCAAACGCGGGATTTGGGTTTCATTATTAATCAGACCTTGAGTTCGATGAACATATCTATGAGATTACAAGAAAGGCTTCCAGGAAAATCATAAATCTTTTCAGGGCTGTGAAAACAAAGAATCAGTCAGTATTAATGAAAGCATACAAAACATATATCAGACCGATTCTAGAATACGGTACAGCAATCTATTCGCCGTACAAGAGATGTCTTATCAAAGCCTTAGTCAAAATGAATTGGACACGAAAATTAAGTGTGAGAGTTTTTTTAATCGGTAATCTTATTCCGAAATAGTGGTCCAACATCAGGTCTGCCCGGATAGAAGCTCGTAGATCTCGTTCTGATTTATAATCCTTTGTGAACCGCGACTTTTGCGAGGAAATTCTTACATTCCGGGGTAGTTACTAGTAAGGCAGTCGAAAAACGCGGCCGATGGCGAAAACAAATTCATTGTCCTTTCTTTTGTAATTTGAAAAGATGTTGATATCCTTGATTTTGCTCATGTTTTGAAAAAATCGCCTTTTCAAGAAACTAGTTAACCAATGGAATAGTTGCCTGAAGCCTATTCTTTGTTTTAGTTCTTGATGGCATTTTCTTCTTGTTATCACTGAATGCTTGTTGGTGTTTGTTCTTATTTTTTTTTTCACATGAAACACGTGTTATCATGTAATAAATAATAATAATTTAGAGAGAAAATAGTGATTTATGTCAAACAGTTGCTGAGCGTGACCTAAATGTCCATGCTAAGTGCGTCACCTTCACAAAATGTTCAAAAATTTCGCCTGGGGCGCTTACCGCTGTGCCGCATTCTCTGCGTCTCTGCTCTACCAATTTTGAGCGACTGCAGCTCTGCCTCACTCCTGACTGTAAACGGATATTTAGGCAACAGACCTAAATGTTGTACTTTGAAGCCAGCTTTGCTGATCTGAGAAGCAATTAATCGTCGCTATTTTTTGTTACCTGAAGAATATCAGAGTTCTATTTCTTGTAGAAAAATTTATTTAAGATAAGCCGTGTACTCGTTTTTCAACTGAGATTGATGGCTACACCGTTGTTTTTGCGAGTCGATTGAGGTAAACGGAAGCGATTGAATCACTCGACACGTTTTCCAGTTAGAAAAAGGAATAGTTAAAATGAAGGAATAAATAAAGATAAAATAATAAAGGAATAGAACATTTTGTTCAGCTATAATCTGGTGAATCGGTTCACTTTCATGTGGAAAATCCCCTAAAGGAACGATATAATCCATTTTAAAGCACATTTTCAGCTTCGTCAGTTATTCTGTCGATTAATGTTGACAGTTCCGTCGTTCACTTGAACTTTGCTAGGTGTGCTGCACCTTTTGGGTTGAAAAAAGACGAAAACTCGTCTTCTTTCTCCCTTTCTAGCAGAACTCGTTCTCGAAGCTGCAGGTTAGATATCACTGCTGATGAATGGGAGCAGGATGTGTGGACGAGTTCTTCTTTTGTTGTGGCCTCGTTTGTTTATTTACCTTTTCCGCATACCATCATCTCAATCCAATTCATCATCACCGGAGTGAACCGGACGAATAACAGCAATG
The DNA here is from genome assembly GCA_030553155.1 of Nippostrongylus brasiliensis. Taxonomy (NCBI): domain Eukaryota; kingdom Metazoa; phylum Nematoda; class Chromadorea; order Rhabditida; family Heligmosomidae; genus Nippostrongylus; species Nippostrongylus brasiliensis. The sequence goes on from CP130735.1 coordinate 47,529,654, forward strand.
AAAGGAATCCTCCTCCGCGCCCGGATTCATGAACGAAACCGGCCGGTGCGGGTTACCGCGATTTACCCGGCCTGGCCACTTCTGATTTGAGGAGGTTAAATTTAACTTGGTCGACCCCTTCTCCGTGACAATGTGACAGATATCCGGATCCAAAGTTCATGAGAGAGACGAAGGGTTTCGGTTACCTAGAGGGTAATGAATTTGTCACGATTTTCGATGGGTGAAATCGGCGGGAATTGGACAGCTTGCGGCAGGCTGACAACATGCGCTGAGTCACAGCCTCGGCCAGAAATTAGCAGCGGAGCGCCGTTACTACTGCAAGATGTTCGATACCTGCCCGCGCCTATAGGCTAAGCGACGCGGCGAAATTTTCCTCAATTTTACCTTGGCCCTGTTGATGAATCGCTTTTAGTGGACTGTCCACTCCCTTTTCAGGTTATCGTGCGGTTTGTGAATCTGAAGAGTGCGTTAGCCATTGATAAACTAGCGCTTACATTTTTTTCACTCCTTTTTTTATTCTATTTCCTTCTTTTTTCCTACCTTCCTTTTTTTCTGCCTGTCTATTTTTGTTTCTCTTCTTTTCTTTCTTTTATTCATTTATTTATTCATTCGTTCACCGACATTTCTAAACTGGCGCTTGTATTCTTTTATTCCTTTTTTCATTCTATTTCCTTCTCTCTTTCCTATGCTCCTTCTTTTTGTCTGTCTTTCTTTGTTTCTTTTCTTTCTTTCATACATTTATTTATTTATTCTGCTGCTTTCCTTCATCTTAGTATTATTTGCATTATATTTATCACGCATCACTCTAGGGAACAAAATAAACATAAGTTAGTCATGCTATTGCAGCACCACATGAAATTAATTAAATTCTAATTAAAATTAATAAAACTAATCATCGTCAAATATTGATAGAAGATAACATAAACGCCAAATGGCCCTGGTTGCAAATTGCTGCCAACCTAAGGCGGTTCCTGGGCCCAGATTCACGAACGGACGAGCGGTTCCCGAAACCTCGTCGGCAATAAACCCGCTCGATACCGCAAGGTCTCCCAAACCCTGCCTCATCGCGAGGTGTGATAGACCCGCGATAAACCCTGATTAAACCCCGACGCGCGTTCACGAATCTCGGTTTGCGCGCCGTTCGGGGTATATCTCGGGGTTTATCGGGATTTACCAATGATGAATCTGGGCCCTGGTTTGGACTTCTTTCCAATAAGGCTAGATTGTTGAGCATAGTTGGTCTATTTGATTCACATAAATATTTCCTTGTGTTTGATTTGAGTTCAATATTTATTCCTGATACTTGCTTGCGCACATTTTCCTAATGAAGCTATATTGCTCAGCATAATTGGTCGACTTGATTCATACGAATATTTTCTCGTGTTTAATTTAATTTTAGTATTTGTTTTTCATATTTCTTTGCGCATTTTTTTCTGCCCGACAGGTGTTCCTTACCCACTTGGTTTTTTTTTCTGGCATCGCACTCGTTGTACTTCCTAGGTTTTACAGCACTTTTACGCAAAAAGTCCTCTGCTATGAGTTGACGAGTGGAACGATCCGAACGCAGCTGACCTATCATCGTTTTTTTTCTCTCTAAGACGATACGAATTCTTGTCGATGTCTAGATTTTTTTTTTTTCCATCGAAAATAGGTCCGAAAAGAATTTTTGGTTCATTTTCGGACCAGAAAAATCTGCGAAATGGCGCCAATCGGAGCTAAACCCTGCTGTCTGTCTGTTGAATTGTTAAGTTTCACTGACACGTTTCACTTTGGAGACCTGTTTCTTCAGTTTTTCTCATATCGATCTGTCATCACCTTCCTGGAAGTTCCAGATAGAAGGGGAGATACTATCTGGAACTTTTAGGAATGGGAGGTGAGGTTTTTGGGCCGACGGCGATGAGAAGGTGTGACTGAGGTTGGGTCCTCGTGGAGGATATTTTATTGTTCTGTTGTGGCCGTAGTCTATTTATTTACAGGGTGCGGCCGACGGTCGATGGCAACAAGGTTGTGTGTCATCTAAGTTCCGCGCGAATACAGGCCCTCACCACTGCGGCGCGGCTACAGGTCGGAAGACGTTTTGGATAACTCGTATCAGCAGAGGTTGGGTCCTCGTTTCATCTCAGCAGAAGACCGATTTTATTGTTCTGTTGTGGCCGTAGTCTATGTATTTATTTCGGAGATATTTAATGTTTTGTTGTATCGGCGACACTAGGGCTGGAATTCATGATTGATATACCTGCTATAAATGTGTGTGATTCATCAACGCGCGGATATTAATTCAGGGTTTATTCGAGATTTATTCGAGGTCCACATGCCATTACTGCTTTGAGCTCTCCGAACCCTCACGGCGCCATTGACGTGTGATAGACCTCGTATAAACCCCGAATAGACCCTTCTGCGTGCGGGAGTTTACACCAGGTAACCTGTCGTTAATGTTGAAAGTCGAAGTAGCAAATACCCCGAGGGTAGGTTGTCGGTTTGACGTGCTCTCGGAGGTGGTCAGGTTTACTCCGGGATAATTATACCTCACTGGGCTGATGAATTGGTGTTACCGCTTTGCGAGCAGGTGTATATTGTATGAACCACCCTAAAAATTTATGACTCTAGGCCCTTCTTGAAGCTATAAATTGGGGATATCGGATACCCAGGGGTGGCCAACGGCTTCTGGTGCCATGGCTGAGTTATGAAGAGTTCCGAAAATTCCCAGCGGCGCACCGTTACTATGAGTCATTCCATACCCTGCCATGAAAGAGAGGTGTGCTAGACCTCTCGATCAACCCTGAGTATACTCCGCTTTGATGAATCGCAGGTAGCATAACAATCTGAGGACTCATATCAGGTTTACTAATCGTGAATCTGGGCTCTTCCGAGTCTCTAAACTGCTGTTCAATGTTGGGTATGCCCTTTTACCGGGAAAAAACGGGGTACACCTTGGCGATGATGTCGACAACCGGTTCGGCTGGGCTGAGAATCGCCTCCTCCTCGCACACACGGTCGTTCTTCTTCTATCGAGTCGCAATTCACTTTCGTGTCCTTCGTTCCTCCCATCGAGAAAGTTCGTTAGAGCCGGGATGGTCTCGTCCGTCTTCCAGGGAGGAGGACATCAATACTCGGGGCCATCGAAGCGCAGCCATCGTGTCCTCGTTTGGCACCCTCTGCCACCGCCGGAGTTCGTCCGGAGCCTTCCCATCGAGTTTTCCGTTTTGTTAGAAAGTGTATTGATTGTGACAGAAAGATTCTGGCTATTGTTTTAACAGCACAGCTTCCGCATGGACGAGAATTGACATTAGGCACTTTTCTTCTTCTTTTCTTTTTTCTTTTTTTTTCTGCGCCGATGTCTCCAGAGCCATTAGAATCTCATTCTGCAGCGGATACTCCTTCTATGGGCTTAAATTGTTCTTTGTTCTTATTACTATTCTTATTTATTTTCGGTTCGTACATTCGACTTCACCTTCCTGTTTCCTTAGATCCTCTGGTTTGTGTCGTCTTTTCCGTCTTTTATTGATTTTCAAAATCTCAAAACTTTTGCGCTGTAGAAACCACAGCCTATTTGCTCTTCGGCCTCTCGCTGTGGATTGTCTTATTCATTTCCTCGCCTATATCCTCCAAAAAGGTATCTCTCTTGGTAACCTAACTCCATGGGCGCGTGTGGTACAGTGGTAAGAGGCGCTACTGACACCCGCATGGTCGAGCGATCGATCTCCGCTAATCAAACCGTCCATCCCTACGCGATCGGGTAAATTGTTACTGGACTTACATGGTTGGCAAAATAAAAACATTGATTTGTGCAGCGACTAGCTTCACAAGTCATTGTATAAACCAAACACGCATTCACAGTGCCTTCGCGATTCTGAATGGAATGCGAGTGCATGGCGCGTCCTTCGAGATGTGACTAACGCCGTCCTCTATACCTTTACTTTGAGGAATAAGCTTATCTGCTACCAGTTCCTTCGCTTCGTGAGATGAAGTTGTGTTTTGAAGCGGCAAATAGGGAGTTAAGTAAATAGCCAGGAACACAGCTGTAAATTTTGAAAGTTTAGGAAAATTTAACAGTCGGAGTAACTCAGTCCCCTTTCCAGAAATTTACTGTGTTACCCGTCAAGCCTGGGGCAACTTACCCAGCAATTTGGTATTTTAGGCCATCTGTCACCAATATTCGTCTGCTCATTGCCGGCAGCGTAGCAAGTTCTCGGATGTTCGAAAGAACTCTTATATTTTCCTGATGACGCAGGTCAGGTACAGCAATAAGAGTAATAAATCACGGAATGGTTGGAAAAAGCGATTACGATGAAATGAGGTCGAGAAAGGGGTAGAGGGCGAACACATCTGTTTTTACTCGACAAGTAAAGGTAAAAAGGTAGATCGTTGATTAGTCTCCTAAGGACGCGCCATACCCTCGCTTTCCATTCAGAATCGTAGAGGCGTGGTGAATGCAAATTTGGCCTATACAATGACCTGCAGGGGCAAGCCGCTATACCAAGCCAGTGCCTTTACCTTCGCCGACTTGTCTGGTACCAATTTACCGACCCCGGAGGGATGGAGGGCTTGGTTGGCCCGGGCGAGGATCGAACGATGGTCTGTAAGGGTGTCAACAGCGTCTCTTACCACTACGTCAGCGCCCTGTAAGTAATCCTAGGTAGAACCTACCGCCCTCTCTAGGTTTTAGGTTGATTATTGTCCCCTTAGACGTCTTTGTTTTCGAGAATAATCCAAATTGAAAAAATTCAAGGTCACTAAATATTACTAAGCCATATATGCACCATCACGGTGTTAGGCCCAAGACGCAGGTTCGAATCCCGCCTGGACCGCGATTTTTGCAATAATCCTAGCATCACCATAACAGCATCTGCTTCTGAGCCCAGATTCATGAACGGACGAGCGGTCTCCGAAACCGCGGCGCAGCCAGAACCAGACGGCAGAGTCGATGAGAGATTGCGTTTAACATAGGAAGTTTAGGATAAGTAGACAAAGGTGAGCGCTGTTCGGCCTATATCTCGGGGTTTATCGGGGGTTTACCAATGATGAATCTGGGCCCTGGTGTACTCAGTAGTAATCCGCAAAAACGCTGAAATAAAACTAGACGGTAATGTATGTACCGTTAGTAAGCGGTAGCGATTCCCCATTTATCAGCTAGAGATCGAATGTCGTTACAGATGAACCGAGCTTGCTATGGATAGAAGTAGCTCTGCACCCAAATTTTGAGCGGATTGGAGTTTTTGATCTTCGAAACGAGCTCAGAAGCACAGCTTACTTCTCTGGCTCGAGGCACTGAACACTTTCCGGCGTTTGCAGTAGCAAATTTCATTCAGTCTAATCGGTGCACGACCGCGGCGACAGCTGGCCGTCGTTGCTTACGTCGTTCGGGGCGGCGGCGGAATTTCCTTCGGTCTCTCGCCGGTGTTTCTCTCGTGTGTTTCGCGTTTCCCGAGTGATTCATCACTTCCTCATGTTCCTCATCGAACAACGATGGAAGTCGTGCGTGGACAGCTGTTCGCACGCTCCGTCCTTCATCCGGCGCCCGAGGCCATCAGTACGGTGATCCTCAGTTCTCTTCAGATCCGATTGATCCGTTCATGGCACGCCGGTTTGCTGATTGGCGATTTCCTGCGCTTCTGCATAGAAACCCATGCGATGTTTGTTATGGGTGGCTCATATGGGTTCCGCCGCGATTGCTCGTTACCGTACTCCCAGGGACGCGTTTCATCAGATCAGCTCGCCGTCTTTTGCTACATGCCATTTGTTCATCGTTTTATTTTAAATCTTTTTTGTTTTATTGTATTGAGCAGCCGTTTGTCGGCCGGCAGGCCGCTCAGTGGCTGGTTTTTTAAAATAACATATGTACAACTTAGGAGTAAAAGGTAGATTTGATGACGGCGTATAAAATAATGGAAGGGATGACGGGACTAAATCCTCAAAAGTTCTTTTCTTTTGCATATTCACGGACCAGAGGTGCTGAGAAAAAGCTGATTCAAATGAAGCCGCAAACCTGGCTCAGACGAAATTTCGTCTCGGTCTTAGCGGGGATAGAGTATACCAAACTGAGCAAAAAAATTTAAAGTCCTCACGATGCGAAAACATTTTCAAAACTCATATCTGCTTACTTATAAAAATGGTACACAGGTTTCATCTCTTCGAAGTCAAATGCTGAGATGAGAGCTGTGTCAATGTTACGATTTGTTTCTCTGTCGATCCCGTAAACTTGTTCAACTTGGTCTTGTCATTATGTTGGAGTTCCGTATTGTTAGCTACTGTCCTTTTCAACACCACATGTGGTATTTATTTATCTATTTATTTATTTACCATGCACTTAACGTGCGCCGTATAGTGCGTATTACCGCATGTGATTAATTTAAATTTAAATATGTTGATTCTCGCCTGGGGTAACGAATTCTTCCATCTCTCGAAGTCAGGTAATTCGTTATTAGACCTTATCAAGGGAGGAAAAGTCAGTGTCTCGAAGAACGGTCTTTGCCGCATTTATCAATCCTTTTCGATTCTGAGTGGAAAACGAGCGCATGGCGCGTCCTTAGAGGTCTGATTAACCCTGTTCACTTTACTTTTACCCTAATCTTAACACGCCTTTACTCATTTACTCATTACTTCTGAATCAAACTCAAATCCTTTTCGATAAGGTGAACAATGTAGGTGTATTAAGTGTGCGTATGAAGTATTACCGAATGCTTGCCGTCGTCTGTTGTCAACATTCTTCAACAATCAATCATCATCTGGATTTCTTTACCTTCCTGTGTTTTTTATCCATTTTTCCCTGGAGAAATTTCGCTTCCCATTTGTCTACTCTGAACTTTGAAGTATTACTTTCGAGTGAAGAGTGGGTTAGGTACTCTAAGCAGCAGTTAAGTTAGTGTTTAAGTTGTATTAAGCTTTGATTTTCCGTGTGGCTGGTACAAAAAAAAAAAGAAAAAGGAAAGCACTGCCGATGAATTTATTTTATTCTTTCTTTTAAACTTGTTGAATAATATTTGTTTTGAATCTATGTCGTGATTTTATTTGACTAAACCGTTGTTTGATTGTGAGCACATTTGAATGATGTGGAAAGAAATTAAATTAAATTCATTCATTTAAAAACACATATCCAGTCCATTATAAGCAATAATTGTGAAAGACAAGATTGCGGTATTCTAACTGGACTAAAAACTTTCAGAAAAACTATATATAAATATAATTGTAATAAAAATAATCCAAGTAGCTATTCTGCTATTTGCCGCTTTTTTATAATTTATAGACAAGAACTAATTGTTTATATATTTGGAGATGCGAGACATCGCAACGTAATTAACATCGGTAGCACAGTGGTTAGTGCAGTCTAAATGAAAGACGCGGGTTCATTCAATGTCAGTGTTTTGCGAATAACCTAGCATCTCCAAATATATAAGTCAATCAACTAGTCAAATATAAGTCAATCCAAGTAGCTTCAGACCTCGCTAAATGAATATCAATCAGAATGGATCAGAAGGGCTCTCCGCCGATCTATTAAAGAAGTGCGAAGCCATCCTTTAGTAAAGAATGGGAACCAGCATCACGCTCTTTGTTGATCTTTTTTGTTTTTTTTTGTTTTTTTACCCTTATTTCTGACTGCAGTGGTACATTGTCATCCGCCTTTTCAGTTGCGCACGTTTCAGTGCATTGATAAATAAATAAATAAATAAATAATAAAAATCCACATATATCTATGAATAACTAATTTATTATTGGTATTTTTATTCGGTTCTAACGATTCTGCCTCTAGCTTGTTCACGTCAACCATTACTGACTCAGCGTGTCGTTGTCAACTGGGCAATGCAGTCGCAAGTGGAAAAAAACTCAGGAATGCCGCAGAGGAGGCGGTGCGTCGTCGTCGTCGTCGTGATTGAGACTGGCGGCGGTTTTATTACTCACAAGATGCTAGCTGAATCCCAGGGGGAGCAATTAGTCGCGGTCGTATCGGCTCAGATCGCCGCGCTTCGAGCGCTGTATCTCCACCACTCTTTGCCCATAGGTTCAATAGTCCAAAACGAACCCTCTTTGAGCTCTCCTTCCTCTTCAGAATGCCAGCTTGAAGAATCATCCAATTTTGACTGAATTTCGTTACCTAATACTTATTTTCTATTTTTATCTTACTATATAATAAGCGAAACCCAAGCGATGGTTGTCATGGTTGGCTCATATGGGTCCCGCCGCGATTACCCGTTACTGTACTCCCAGGAACGCACTTCGTCAGTTCCGCTGAATGGCTGGTTTATTTCATAGGGCGCGCGCGGTTTATTTTCATTTGAAAAATCTTTTGAAGGTAGGAGCGCGTGGTACAGTGGTAAGAGGCGCTACTGAAACTCGCATAGTCGAGCGATCAATCCCCAACCGGGCAGACCAAGTGTTCCATCCCTCAGGGGTCGGGTAAATTGGTACCAAGCTTGTCTGGGACGGTGAAGACACTGACATGGCGCGTTCTTATTGTTAGAAGACTGATCAGCGCCGATATCTTTACCTTTACCTCTACCTCTACTTTTATTTATTTTATGGAGCGCGCTGGCGCAGTCGCGGTAACTCACCTCCTATCTGAGTCGTTAATCTTTATTCTCCATCTGAAATCACCAGGAGAGGTTGAGCGCATCGATGGAGAGGCTTAGAGATGTTGCCCCTCATGAATCTTTCGCCGTTCTCTTTAGAACCTCCCATTTTTCTCTTCACTGGTACCGTACTTACTTACTTGGATAAGTAAGGAAGTACAGTATCAAAGAAGAGAGAAAATTTTAAAATCCATAAAACCCCAAAATACTGGTACTGTAGCGTTTAAAATTTTTCAATCCTTAGCTATTTCTGTTTTTAAACCACAGATTTACCCGTTCTGTCCACATTCCAGGTTGTTAAACCCAGGATTCGCTACGGTATAACACCGAAACCTAGCCTGTTTTGAAAAGGGTTGAGACGTCCACGGCGTCTTAGGCCCCATTCCTAATCGCTCATCACTTACCCTATCATTAAAACGTGCTGCTGGTGCGGTTCATTGAACGATTTAAGCTTAGCACAGGCCGCTGGCGATAGCCCTTTCCGATCTGATCCTCCCTGACAGCGATAGACCCAGTTGATGGATTATTCATGCGATTATTATCGTGGTTTTGCGAGACGTCAACAAAGATCGTGACTTGGTATAGCTCAACCCTTCATTAGTGGTACTTTGATAGGTTTTTAGCCTGATAAATCGCTTCTTAACGAGAAGCTCACCTTATTCTTACCTTTTGTCCACCTGTCGTTGCCTGTGCTTCTCTTTTTCAACTTTTTTTTCAAAACATTTTTGTGGTGAATGTCGCACTTATTTATTCATACGTCAATATGACACACCTGTGCAACAAAAGTAAAAGAAACAACAACAAAATCAAAGCTAACCGGGATAATTGTGCACTGGGAAGATAGCATCAAGGTATGGAAATCGGTAAGAGTTTTGCAATGGTAACCTCGCAAGTGTGTTAGGAGTGACAACCTTTCCCCGGCAATTATCCGGAATTAAAAATTTGATATATCTTATAGTTATGACCGGTAGGTAAGACCATTCGTTCCCTAACAGACGGCCCTAAATGTTCGTGAAGTTCTTCCGAGCGAGATATATGTAGGTGAGACGTAGACGTCAATCACCCTTCTCAAGACGCGCCATGCCCTCGTCAACCATTACGAATTGTACACACATGGTTAGGACGTAATTGGCCTTGAAAAGTGGTAAGAGGCGCCTCTTCTATCTGCACGGTTGAGCGATCGATCTTCGCCCTGGCTGTCCAAATCCTTTGTCTCTTCTCGGTCTGGTAAATAGTTACCCGACGCGTCTGGAAGGGTAAATAGTTACCTGACGCGTCTGGAAAGGTGATCTGCACAGCAGCCAGTCCAAGTAAGTCATCGCATAGGCCACATACACATTCACATTCACCTCTACGATTCTGAATTGAACACGAATGCGTGGCGCGTCCCTAGGAGTCTGATCAACGCCGACACCCTTACCTTGTTTCTAGGGCGCGGTAATTGTTCATTAATAATTTATTTACTTACCACATCCATCAACGGAACAGAGGCGCATAAAAACGAAACAGTGTCACATTTATTTATTTTATTTATTTATTTATTCAAGGCGTCGAAGCCAACGCGTGCCGCAACATACACATTACTCGAAGCGGTCATTAAAAGTGAGAGAATGCCCAAAATACGGTTGAATTCTACGAAGCACCTGTAGGTGAAGAAGCTATTTCGCACCCGTGACTTCGCCACAGAGACATTTAATCTCAGTCGTCCTCTCTTGGTTATTGTCAGTGAAGAAACAAAAAAGCAGTGTGGATTTACGGAGACCCTGTCCGTGAATATTAAGTATTTTTGCTCGTTCATCCCCATATTAGGCCTACATTTATAGTAAGATAGCAATCAAACTGGAAGCAAATAGAAAGGTGACTATCTGTGAGCGACAAGGAGGAATGTTCTAACCTTATCTTCACCTTTTTACTGCCCACTCACTAACTGTTCATTATAAACCTCCTTAGCGCTTTTTTTGAACAATCGCCGGTTCTTGCGACCTGTCGTCGGCCGCTGATTCACCGTCATCAGTTAGGGTGGCTGTTCCGCGTCAGTGATTTAATGTAATTGCCGACATTTCGTCTTCAGTTCGCCGTCACCCCGACTCTGCCCGGTTGTGTAAAGAATTCCACACGAGAAACAACGTCGGCTCAACGGTTCGACAGGTTTCCCAGCCCGTTTTTCCCCGACGATAAGCCGTGCTTTCGTGAAAAGTTTCTAATTGGATTACTCCGATTACCTTGACGACGGCGGCCGTTACCCATTACTAAAATGTTATTGTTGTAATAATGGGTAGCTGGCGTTACTAATAGATTCTTCGATCCGGCCCCGGATCGTTCCAATCGAAATGATCAATGTGGACGGGTTCCCAAACGGGCCCTGGAGAGCTTGTTGGGCCTACTGGACTACTCGAACAGTTTACCCTCTGAATCGACACGGTTTTTGGTTACCATCCTGGGGGGTTGGGCCTGGCTGGGACCGGATCAGAGTATATTCCCGGTGAACGAGCGCTATTGATTGTGTCATGAATCGATCAGTCGCTGATGTTTCACATCCTTTTCCAACGACTATGACGAATTATCCAACGTCTGCGGACCTTGTCGTCGTGGTTTTCCAATCGATTATCTCCTAATTGATCGATTTATTGATTTGTTATGCTTGCCGGCTTAATGTCGAACTTAAAAGTTGTTAAACCCATCGAAACTACCTAACCTTTCGCCTTCACCATGTGTCAAAGTGAGGCGCCCGAGGCTAAAAGTAGATTATGCCGTAGGAAAACAATGTTCAGAGTTTTCCAGAATTTTCTAAAAATTCTTTTGTAAACCACGATAAGTGAACCTTCGTCGCTATTCATTGCTAAGGCCATAAATGTACAAAACGATTTGAATGAGTCATTTTCCTGCGGCCAACCATTGATGTCTCCTTTTTCTGGCGATTTTCCCATATCAGCTTCTATCTTCTGTTTCTCCTAAAGGTTTAGTCATTACGTGGTCCAATGTTTTACGCTTATACCTGTCATTTCTGGTATTTTACATTAATCCGCGCAATTGACGAGGTTTTTGTTAAATTTTACGAAAATATTTAATACATTGATTATACTAAGTTATTCGTAAATACCCCTCCCCCTGCTCCTGGGTTGGCGTTCCAGCCTCCTTGGACATGTTTCTGAAGTTCAAGGATATGACAAAACGGAAAATATTTCATAAATTGTTTTGGATATTTCGATATTCATTTATTATTACTGTTTTTTCGTTGAAAACTCGGTCCGTTTTCTCCCGCGAAAAATGGTCATAAATTAGTTAAAAATTCGTTATCTAGTTATCAGATGGTGTAAGTTGGAATTAGTAGATTATGAAATTTGAAAAAAATTAGCTGTATTTTACCCTGGGCCTAAATTCATGACGGCTATCGGCACAATATACCTAGGAATAAACCCCGGTCGGCGCGATTATTCGCATTCATGAACGCGCCACGGAGTTTATTTGAGGGATATCGCGGGTCTATTCCACTCCGCGTTCATGAATGCGAATAATCGCGTCGACCGGGGTTTATTCTCGGGTATATTGTGCCTATAACCGTCATGAATTTAGGCCCTGCTGACATGGCGTTCGGGGGCGGTGGAGCGGTCAAGGAGCGATTGATCGGATCCCTGACGGGGTCGTAGTCTTGCCATTGGCTACTCTCGGGCCGCCAACCCCTCTCACTCTCTCCCCATCGATGCCTTCTGCCGGTTTTTTTCTTTATCTACCTTTTATCTTTTGCAATTCTCAAATTTCCTAACATTTAATCTTTCGCCTCATTAATGTTCGTAATTGTTCTCGGAATAATTATCGCTTTTAAACTTGTCAAGCATAACGATTTGTTGTTATAGAACCTTCAGATGGATGCGTCATGCTACTCAAATGTAGTTTTTCAATTTTTGAATTCTTCATTCATTTATTTATTTAACTACGCTCATTTTCCCGCTAAAAATGCAATTCAAAGTGGTTGGAAGGACAATCATGGGTTTTCTGAAGAAGAATACTTGACCAAAAAGTTTGAATTGTTAGTACAACACAAAAAAATTATTTTAATTCAAAATAATTCACAATAAAAATCTCATTTGTAACGTATGATAGGAATTGCACCAAGTGGGCTATAGCAAACCGTTTTTGTATAAAGAAAATATCTCAAATTCTAGTAGCAGAGATGAATGATGGGATAAGTACAGCCTTAAAAAGTGGATTCAAATATAGGAATGAATCAAAAAAGATATAAATCACTTACAGGAATTAAAGGAGAGGTCAGGACTGAATCAGTCAGGGAAGGAGGTGCAAAAATAAGCCCCAAATTTCAAGCAAGGAACGAGACAGACGTGTGTTTAGTAAATGTTTGTCTATGGATAACAGCAATAGACTCAGTTATTCTTGTTCTGTATGGGAATAAAAGCTGAAATAGGATAAAAATCAAGAATCAATAATGCACTAGGATTAATTTACCTGCTACATGGAGATTCTCAAATAAACCCTTCAAAGTTACACGAATTCAAAGGACTTTTTCTTAGCAACTCCATGCGCTCCCGACCATCTTCCGTTATACTGCTCTGTGTTTTCAACGAATTTCCGGAATTCGTGTCGTAAGGACCCGTCGGTTCCTTCAAAGCGTCCGTCATATTCGTCTATATGTTTATGGTTGTTTTTGTTGTATAATAACCAATTGTTACACGACGCTACGATTTGGGCCAGCTGTCAGCGTTGCGGGCCATTGCTTTTTGGGCTGATTGAACCGGCTCTTGTTGGCCGGAATTGTGTCGCGTTTGTTTAGCCGTCGTGTTTCCTATGTTTGATGATGATTTCCTAAATCAGCTGAATTCCTTTTCGTGAAAACAATGGAGCGACATAGTCCTCCAGATCATAGGAAATTATTCTATTTTATTTTGTGTTGTTTTATTCCCCGAGTAAATCCGGTAAGATCGCTATAGCGCATGATCATTCCTGTGTTTTTTCCAGCGAGTTCACTGCTTCGCCGTCGGTCGATGCTGTGATTTTTCGCTCTCGACGGCGGCCGTTACATGGATGATTTTACTGCGATTATGAGCGTTTTGAGAACAGCCAGCCTCATTGCGAGCATTGAGAAACGAGGCCGAGCCATTCGGATCCGGCTGTGCCGCATGCTACTCTTTTTCACGATCCTCTCGATGTACGATTCGCTTCTGCTTTTATTCGGCTTCAATTCACTGAAAAATATTGGCCGTTGAGGCGGCTTTCTCAGTTTTATTCTCTATCAATGTGATCTGCCTTTTCTGCCGAAACTTCTGCCAGTTTATGGAAATCAATTCTTTATTGGCTCTGAATGCAATTTTCGTAGTCAAGACTAAGTGGAGACCTACTTCAGCCCAGTTCGGCTCATCGCGTCGCTAGGCGATCGCGTTTAGGTTGGCGAGTCAACAGTGAATGTCTTAACAACCTTTAGGGCATTTTACGAAGAGAATGAGGATTTAAATCGCCCACAGAGCCGACCGTTTTGTCGCGACTCGATCGACCTCTGCACCATCTTCTTTTTTCCTTTCTTTTTTCTTTCCTCTCCTTCTTTCTTTTCTTTTATATACTCTTTTCTCCATATTATATGATCGGCCTACCAAAACTTTGCTTTCGGGGTATATTCCGTATCGTCGGTACATCTGCCTCAGATAGGAACTGTGAAGTCCGATACAGTGTTGGGAAAGTAGACGATAAACTTCAACTTCAACCTCTCCAAAGCTGTGTGTGGATTATAGTTTACATGCTAACTTTGTCAATTTTAAGGCACAAAAAGTAAATACTCTCATCATCGTATATTTATTTATTTTTTGATTATATTTTGTTTATTTATTGCTATGTCATTTGAAGGCGTGCTCGAATCGAACAGGATTAGTAACGAACAAAACAAACGACAATCTTGCAAACAGGTGTTGAAAAAGTATAAAGAGTTAGTAGTGCAGATGCTGTCAACCATTAAATTCACATAACCAGTAACTGCAGGCAGACAAAACATGCAGAACATATCCACCAACATGATATACTGCAACTGTCAGGAGTAGATGGGCGCAGCTCCTATTGAATTTTGGAAACATTCGAACAATACGCGGTGACGATAGAGTCAAACCGCTAGAAATCCGCCCTTTCAGCAACTTGAAGGCTCACGAGTTTCCCAAGCTGATTACCAGGATGAGCTTGATACTTCGAAAGAAACTGAGTTGATCTAACGTACGTAGAGCACGCACCTCTGAGGCGGGCTCTGAAGTATAGCGCACACATTTTCCACAATGACGAGAGAAAATATCGCCAAAAACGCCGATAACGGAAATGTACGGGATTCACCGGCCTCAATTTCCCACTCGAAGGAGAACTTGCGAATAGATGAATAGGAAAAAGACACCGTGGATTGCGACATATCTACTCCACCAGCAGCGACCGGAACGTATCGAACTGGACGGCTTCCCCTGGTCAAAACGAAGTCTTACGCTTACCCGGGACGTCCGATGAGTATGGACGATGATATGAAGGAAGAACTCATCAAACGATGAAAAGCTGCGTGGTCAGCCTGTGGGTTTCGTGCAAAAGTGGCGATTACGATGCAGCCTCTCTAAACTCGCAATGTGTACATCCTTCATATCATCGTCCATACTCATCGAACATCTCGGGTAAGCATAAGACTTCGTCTTGACCAGAGGAAACCGTCCAGTTCGATATGTTCCGATCGCTGCTGGTCTTCTCATGGACGGTGTCTTTTTCCTATTCATCTATTCGCAAGTCCTCCTTCGAGTGGGAAATTGGGGCCGGTGAATCCCGTACATTTCCGTTATCGGCGTTTTTGGCGATGTTTTCTCTCGTCATTGTGGAAAATGTGTGCGCAGTGAATTGGGGCGTATGAGGATGCCACACGGGGCGGCCTTCGCGACGTCTATAATTCATCAGATGCGAATTACTATAGAGCACCAGCCATGTGCGGATGTTGCACTGCATGGACAGCTGGGGAAGTATTGGAGGGAAAGGTGGAGTAGAGATGTCGCAGTCCGCCACCCCTCGGTGGGCATATGTGTGGGCGGACCCTCTTCAGAAAGCTCCGCCCGTCGACTGGCGAAGAGGATTCTTACTCTTCCTTGATGTTGTAGACCTGGCCAGTCAAATAAATATTCCACTGAACCACCCACCTCGCAAAGAAGCAAGGCTATAACGTGGTGAAGATTACTCCACCATAAGTGACCTGCCATACCACCGTTGCGATTGACGCTGCGTCGATCGCTGCGATTAGGCGTCGTACATGAAGTATTGTGTGTGCCACAGCTGCCTGCGGATACCGTAGGAGTTAATTAGAGAATTGTGTTGTGTGGATGTGTTCGTGTGTTCGTGTTCAAATGTGGATGTGTTCGTGTACGAAATAAAAAAGAAAATGTAAAGACCTCAGCCACTCCACCAACTCAACACGCACCTTTCTTGGATCTCACAAAAAATAAGACCATACTTTGTAGTCCTTGAATCGAGCTTCAATTTCAGGTGGCTCGTTAAGTCCAAGGTTGCAGGGATCGGGGATTCTGAGACACATGGACTTCACTTACAGAAACACAAACAATCTTTACCGAAGAAAAGAGATATCAGGGCGTCAACTGATTTGTTCCTCACAACTGTGATAATTTCATGTAGCGCTAGGATAATTTCTAAAATTTGACCTATTATTTCCCACACGAACACATCCACATTTGAACACGAACACACGAACACATCCACACAACACAATTCTCTAATTAACTCCTACGGTATCCGCAGGCAGCTGTGGCACACACAATACTTCACGTACGACGCCTAATCGCAGCGATCGACGCAGCGTCAATCGCAGCGGTGGTATGGCAGGTCACTAAGAGGGTGGGTAAAGGGGTGGGTAACTACTGGCGGTAGGCGTTGACGTTCCTGATGACCTTGTCGGCGCGTTGGACCGATCGCGCCGTGTTCCGATCGTCCTCTCGTTGTCGTTTTTCACTCAGCGAAATTGTCTCTTGATGAGTCGTCGTCGAGCGAAGTTCGCTTTCATCGGATCGCTCGATAGTCTTCCAGTAGAGGGTTACCCATACCTCACAATCAGTGGTAGTCATCGCCTGACTCATTGTTGACCTTGCTGCCTACACCTTACCCGTCCTTCTTTCCACGGATTCGATTTTGTTGCGAAACTCGATTCATTGTCAAAAGTAGATCTTCAGAGGCTTCGATATTTATTTATTTATTTGTTACGCCACATAATGACGTGCCAATCGTAAATGCAGACATTAACAAAACAAAAACTTCATGCCATAACATAAAAAGTAATTAAATGAAATGGGCAGTTGGAGAGCGGTTAAACAATAACGAAAGATTAGGGAACTTTATGCTCTAAACTGATATCAGATACAATCTACTACGGCCTAATACGGTTTATATCTTTTATTTTTTTTATCTCCGTTTAAGGGTAGGGTCGAAACGGACTTATATCTTTTACTAGTATTTGTTTACTTTTACTATTACTATGTATTTATTAGTAATACTATTTTGTATTTTTTGTTTAGTACCGTTATTTATATTCCTTCTTACTCTTGTTCTCTTAATACCTTACCTTCTTATAATTTACTACTTACTTATTACTTACTTACATACTTACTAGTAACTTATTACTTACTTACATACTTACTGATAACTTAGTAGTATTTCTATTAACCTTTTTGTATAATCTTCTTTTATTCCCTTTATTAATTAGCGTTCTTGTTTCATTTGTGATTCATTCTTCCATATTTACTTATTTCTCTCACTTTCCATTTTTTGACATTAGTTATTACAACCTTTGTTGTTTTGTTGATTGAGAGAAAAAACACCATTAGTGATTCAATGGAATTTCCATTGAAAGAGTGAGTAGCTCCTAAGTTTAGCTGATTTCTCGGTCTTTTTTCCATTTTTGTTCTATTTTTATCGTCCATTTCGACACCCGCTGCGTTCAACTCAACGTACAACTTCTTGCAGAAACCTGATATTTTGCGGTTTTTGAACTCTCGGTGAAGAGCAAATCAATTTTTTTTAATCTGTTTTCTAAATATCAGGTTTCCTCTCTTTCTACAATCACCTAGTCCCTCAGTAACAGTTTCACAATTGAAATGCGGCACTGACATTTTCCTTCCTGTTTTCTTTCACTTTCATTTACTATTCGGTTTGTTCCTCCTCCCTTCTTCTTCCCGACTTTCTACTACTTTTATTTATTTACGATTGGAGCGTAAATCGACAACCCGACTTGATCCATTCGGGACCCGCCGGCGGGCGACTTTTCGCCGAGTCGGAAAGTTCTTGTTCGTGCGCTTGCCGACTCGCCCACGTCATGGTAACCGTGGTGATCCCTGCACCCCCTCGGGGGCTTTTTCCGACGCCGCTCAGCTTTTCCTTTGTTCTTCGCGTCGTTGGTTTAGTTTATACCTGGAATTAGGATAGTATCCGATACCTGTGCTGGATAGATATTTTTTTATTCATTTATTTATTTACGGCTCTTCATAGAGGTGCTAAAAGGTGGTTATTTTTACAATCTGCAAGGGGGATACTCGAACGAGGAGATAAAAGAAAAGGAATGCAACACGATTCCGAAATAATTTTTGATAATGACGGTAACTTCGCGGTAACCGGAAACCACTGGTTTTGTTCAGAAATCTATTTACCCAAAAGGTTTTCCTTCTAAATCGATCTCTCATAGGAGGACGTGCTGCTTTTTTCGGTGTCAGTAAGCCGAGCAACGGTCAAGGACATTTTTCATTTCGAGCTCAGTTACCCGACGGCTGAATAAATGTGGACGGATTGAAGGGTATTCTCTAGAACCCCCTGAGGGCATTTTCAATTGATTCCAAGTGCTCAAACTTTTCTTCTTCCTGGAAGGGATACTGTTCGGACAATTTATACGTAGTAATTTGTGTTATTTTGTTTTCTTTCCTTATTGTTATTCTTTTTTTTGTATTTTTAACTCCTAACTTTCCTTTCTTATTCGTGATTCCTTCAGTCTTTGGATGTTTTCGAGATGCTCATGGGCTAAACATATCTTCGAGGATTCTGACTCTTTCTGAAAAAATAAGGAACTTTTCTATACCACAAATCGTTTAACGAATGATTTCTTGGGTCTTTTTCTCTCTCAATGTTCAAAAATCGTTCTATACCGTATACCATTTATTGTATATCGTGTACCATTTATTTTCCTCAATGTATCTGATGTATTTCTGCATCGGAAACGTTTTTCAAACTTTGCGTTTATTATCATTTATCGATTATTTGATGATCTTTTGGGAACGAGCGAATGCTACTTTTCCACAATTTGCGTTTCATGTCCATATCTGTTCATTCAGAGTAGTTTTTAAAATCTCATTCGGCGGCGTTAAAAATTGCGAATGCTCGCCAAATGTCTCCATAATCATAAGTGGACCGCCTCGAAAGCGATCACATTCGTATTTCATGGGCGTGCTTTCGAAGAATTTGAATTTTTGAATTGGTTTTGCATTATATTTATGATATTGTTCTGAAAATAGCTGTGCAGTATCGTCTGGCGACATCTTACACTGAGAAATTTCTTCAGGGTTTTCGTCTTCCGCTGAAAATTGTTAATGATTATTTTATTTTCACTTACATATGTCGCTATTCTATTTGTTCAATAACTCTGTCGGGTGGCACACATTGTACGGCGTAAAAATAACAAAAATGACGTAAAAAATTGTTTACAATGGAGGCCTCCAACATAGGAAATGCGCTGAAAAAACGAAAAACTTTTGTTTTTGTGCGCTTTTCGTTTTTTTGGTCTGTCGGCTGGCCGGCAGTCGCTTTGTTTGTATTCATGCTGTTATTTTTCGTCCACAATTTCACGATTTTTTGGTTTGAAATATATATCGATCGGTCGTATTGATCATTTTATTGATTTTCCAATTTAAATTGCTCTCTTTAGAAAGCCGCTCAGTCCATGCTGTCGTCGTTGATGTGAAAACGGCTCCACAGTTGTCCCTTTTTGGCGGTTTGTGTTCAAGTGTCAGAAATGTCTACGGCCACTGACGACAGGGTGTCGAGCGGCGATGGATCACATGTTCGTTTTTCTTTTTTTCTCTCTCTTTTTTATTTTTATCTTCAAAGTGCGATACGGTTGGATAGCTAAAGCTTACTTTTTCGATCGTGTCATACCGGATAATCTCTTGACGAGTATTACAATACAACCACAGCGGAGGGAACTTGTTTCGATTTTGTAACTTAAAAAAGGACGGTTGATATAGGTTCCGCTCTATTAGCGCATCTCCTTTGAAATCCTTTAAAATGAACCAATCTATCAAATCTATCCTTTAAGATGTTCAATCTTTTTTCTTATTCTTATTCCTTTTGTTTATTTATTTATTCACTGCCCACATAGGCTCGCTAAAAGAGAAAGAGGTTAAATAAACATCAGCAAAAACACTGAAGTACGCAAAATTAGAGGAATAAATTAGAGGAAAAATTGAATAAATTAAGTCAGATATACACCGCGGTGCAAAATTATAGGTTCACCCCGCGGTTTGTCCATAAGTCGCGCGCATACAAGAGCATCTCCAGTTATTAGATGGTACATTCCGATGAGAAAAGTGGAATCTCAATGAGCCCGACGGCTACAAGCACTACTGGAGAGATTTAAAAAAGTAGAAAAGAGCGTTCTCTAGACGCAACCTTGGCGGTGGAAGTGTTATGGTCTGAGCTGCATTTTCCGGCTATAGAATTGTCGCTTTGGAGTCTGTCTCGTGTAATATGGACAGCGAAGATTATCAGGATGTGCTAAAAGAACACCTTCCTCCTTATTTGAGAGGATTTCGTAGACGCAATCTTATCTTCCAGCAAGACAATGCTCCCATACACATGACGAGGTCAACTACGAGTTGGTTAGTAGAACAGTCAAGTCAGATATATTATAGAATTCCTTTTCTCTTTTCCTTTCAGAAATGCCTAAATTTTGGCAAGGAAATTCTTATAAGGAAAGGAGAGAGGCTGGGAAAGTGGGCATGTCGTCCTGAGTAGAATGAAAAGGTTGAAGGGATATAGTATAAGAACGGTATCCTCTTAACCCATGGATAATGAAAGCGGGTTAGAAACGTGTTGAAATGAAAACGTGTGAAGAAAAAAATGAGCACGCCGTTCGGATCCACAGCAGTCCGCACTTTTGTGTGTGAATGGAAATGTCGCAGCGTCGCGGCTGCGTCGCGTGACCGTCGCAGCGACCGTGCTGACAAGGGAGGTGAAGACTACTTTGACTACGGACCCTAGCAAGCGCACGTCAGACACAATGGGAAAAGCTGATGCTAGATTTGTGAATTGTGGATTTGTCAGCAGCCAAAAAGATCTTTTTTGATGGATAGGGAAAGAAACACATCCAAAAATGGAGTCTCTGCATCCTTTAGCGTTTAAAAAGTGGAACAATAGAATAATGATATTCTCAGCAACCTGACGTTCATATAACTACTCACCCGACACTAGTAAAGCTGGTTAGGTCGAAATCGCCGATTTAGCCCAAACTTTGTCTACGGGGGTTATTCGGTGCGCTGATCACGAATCTGACATTTGTTTTTGAATTTTGGATCGATTTGGGTTGGTTACGGTAAGTATGGGTCACGCAAATAAGTGCTAGTAGATTTAGTCCCTTGTGCGTACTCTGTTGGCCATACTCGTCCCAAACGTGATTCTAACCCGCAACTGCTACAAAATTGCAAAAGGAACGTAATTTGGTATGTAGCGCATGAAGGCATTTAGAGCGAACGTGCGCATCGATTGGAGGTTATGGTCTTTAGAACGCCCAAATGTCAGGGCTTTCCCAACGGTTATGATGACATCGGAAGAATTGCGAACATTTTAGGACAAAAAATTCAGGAAAAGGAATTTTTTGCTCTCATTTCTTGTGGTGGAGAAAATTTAAAATGCCATAGGTATATAAAAGATTATAATTAGGCAATTTTTCGGTAGTTGCAAATTTGAAATTGAATTTTGCAAATTTAGCAATTTGCAAATTTGACTTTGAAAGTGGAAAATTTCTGGAAAATTCCTAAAAAATATCGAAGAAATGGAGGCTGCATCTAGAGTCTAATTGTGTTTTTTTTCGAGTTTTTTGAAGAGTCAAGTTGAGCAGACACCTTCAAGTGTGTCTTCTCTTCAAATTCAATTTCGAAGACTCTAGTTGCCGTCCGCCTTCTTTCGATCCATTTCCAAATTCCCATTGCCGTTGGTAAAATTCCTATCCGTTTTTTTGAAGAATTTTCCCAATTGTATCTAGTTATTCTGCGCCGATTAGGAAGTAATTCGAAGCCAATCATAAACTACTCGTGACATTCCCTACATATTCTAACATTCCGATTGCCGAAATATTCGTCGAAGAAGGAAAGAGATGGGTTACGGTAGGGTAAAACTCGGGGAACTTCATCCTAAGCCATTGTTAGGAACTATTTGAATCCTTGTAGAAGATTTGACAGGTCCAACTGCCCTATTTGTTGCGCTTTCCTCGCATTTTTGCGTCATTTCTTGTTATTCTTGTTGAAATACAATTTTGTTTCCCCTCCAGGAATTTTCCCCATTTGTCGCTTCCTTATAGTTACTTTAGCACCGGTGTGAATGGGTTTTCAAAGCGGGAAGTGGGTTTCACTAGAATATTCCATCTTCAAAGTTTTTTCGGCTGTTCTGACGCTCACCAAAGTCCATTACATTTGTTACTGACTCTTATCTCCCTAGAAATGTACTTGCTGCTGGCATTCGTTCTCTAAAAAGTTGAAAAAGCGGCTCAGAAGCGACTATTTCAATGTTAAACCCTATCACCTGCACCTCAACAAGACATTCTGATAAGATGGTCCTCCGCATGTCTCTTCCTTTCCTTGCGTTTGCCGGATCTAGAGCCCCTCAGGTAGAGTTAATCCTGAGCGCTACACCGGCTAAAGTTTGAAAAATTTAAAGGATTGGACTAGGAACTTTCTAGATCCTAAGAATCATTTTTCTCAAACTTTCCCTTCCTCTCATGGCAAAATTTGGGGATTGAGGATTGTCACTGCTTTTATAAAGCTTATATTGGCATGAATTTTAGTTTTGGAAAACGACGAATTCAAGGGTGCTTATTATCTTGCCTAAATTCGTTAAAGTATTCACAAACCTGTTTTTGGAAAACCGTGAAATTCCCGAAAATTCCTGATGTCCTACCAGGTCGCTTCGATGGAGTAAGTGTTAATGCCAAAAGAAAAGAAAAAAATAAGGGAAAATTCAAATTCGTTCATATTTCTCATGCCGAGCTCTTTAACAGAATGACTTTAAATTTTCAAAACATCAGTGAAAATGGGAGGACCCTTGCGCCCGGTCAGCTTTTCTAGCGAGACGCTGTCTAATGATTGGAGAGATCGCGAAAAATGCAAGGATTTTTTCTCGTCATGTTAAGTTTTTTTTGACAAGGATCAATTCCAATTTGCAGAAAGGTGCCGAAAAATCAAGAATTATGATTGATTATGATAATGATTGTTGCTGTGATTATCATTATGTTTGGAGTCTATTTTAGCAGAATAGCTTCAGAATTCTGACATTTTATTTACGTATTTATTTATTTATTCATTTATTTATTTGTTTACCCAAATCTCCAATAGCCAATAAATAATGATTTAAAAAAGCGATACATGCGTAATGGACTTGGACAAAAACCAGAAAGAAAGAAAACACTGAGAAAAATAAAAATTGAGGCGGAATCACAGGAATCAAGTGTTTCCTCGTTAAGTTCGTAATAAAAGCCGTTTTTATATTATTCTCAATGAAACTAAGAAATTCCATCCGAAAAAAGCTTGGAAATTTTTCCTTGAAGCTAAAATAATTATTCCACCCTGTTTAAGCCGCTTTCCTGAGCCTAAGCCGAAAGATTTTGAGAGAATCTGCTGTAAATTGTTTATGAAAATCGAATTTTCAGGGACAAAACGTCAGCGGCGGTGAGGTGTCGTTGGCTAAACTGCTGGTGGCGGCCGATCTTCTGAGGTGAGCAGCATTTCTTCCGGCCCCGCTCCCCCTTCCTTCGAGGGATCGGAAGTTGGGCGGAGGGGTAGAGAGGGCCATTAATTCCGTTGATTTCTCGAAAAATATTTGTTTTTCTTGTGTACACAGTCGCGTCGCGTGCGCCATGCATACAAATTCATTTGAAGATGAGTCATTTTCCCATTTTCAGTTGAATCAATTTCGATTCCGTCTCGTTTTTTTCTTCTGTTTTCTCTTTTTCTCATACTAGTATCTATCATTTCATGGTAGAAGACCAGTATTTTCACTGATTACGTCACTCTGGCTTTCCTCATTTAGTGGGGTGCAATTATAATTGTTTAATTCTTATCATATTATTTATTATTTTGATTTCTTATCCTAATAGAATTATTACTTGTTGTGAGAGTTTTAGAGAAAAATAGCCACTGAAACAAGCTGCAGCTCTGAAATAAGTTAAATGTGCATCATTTTCCTGTGGCTCTATTATGGAAAAAATTGTATGGGTCGGAAAAGCGTTGAAAGTTTACAAAATGACTTTTCACTTTTCTTTTGCTTTCTCGAGAAATCCTATCTAATTCGAATATTTCCAATCAGAATATCCTGTTTCTACACCTTTTATTTTTCATTTTGTGTAATTGGGCCGTGACATCTATATTGAACTATCCTTTTTGGATTTTATTTTATTTCTTCTTATACTGTTGTCGTGAGCCTAAAAGACTAGTGAACAACAGAAGAATGCTAAGAGATGGCTAAAAGAGAAATATTTGTACGAGATGAAACTGTTTGTTCCGGCTTTTTACTGGTCCGAGATAATCGGTTTCCTTAATGTTGGGAACACTTGTAAAATTGTTCCAATTTTAGTATATGTTCAGGAATTGTAAATATGTTATTTTAGCATGTATATGTTCAGGAATTGTAAACTTCACAAGTTTCACGGAAATTGTTAAATTTTGTCTTCAAGAGTCGCTTTTTTGGAATGAAATTAGTCCTGCTTGAAGCGAAATCGATCGAGAAACCCAAAACCAAGAGAAGATGGAAAACCTTGTGGTGAATGCCTAGAGGACTTTGTAGTTGTATCGGTCAATTCAAAGAATGAAGAAGCGGAGAAGGAAGACCATAGTTAAAAATGATTGGTTGAGTATACTAAAGATAATATAAAGGAAGAGAAATATGATCCTGTTTCACCATTTCGCCCTAAACAGGATAAATAATATGGAAGGAATTTGCACTAGGTACGGGTACCACTTCCTTAGGGCTCGTTTAGACGCCGCGTGGCGGAAATGCAAAATCGAAGCGCAATCAATAATAAACGTCATTGATCGAATTCGCTCCTTTGTATTCGTGGCGCAGTCCGGTGGCGCCCCGTCTAAGCAAGAAAATTAGGCATGTAATCTCATAGGGAAGAAATTAAACGAAAAAAGTGAATTTCGTCAAAATGTCCTTTATAAGGAATATCAGTCTTCTAAAAAGCCCGAACGACCAGTAAGTTTGCCTGTATGAGACGCCACTGGACCGCGCCACTAATGCAAAGGAGCAAATTCGATCAATGATGTTAATTATTGATTGCGCTTCAATTTTGCATTTTCACCGCGGGGCGTCTAAAGCCCTTAGGCCCCACTCAAAAAGTTGCTGCAGCAGCGACGACCTTTATTCTTTATTCATAGTTATCCAATCAACAAAATTCAAACAGACGAAAACACTCATATAACATGTGACTATTGGATTCGGGTAATAGTAACGATAGTAAAATATTAGATAAACTTAAAAAAACGTCTCGCAATAATTTCTTCAGTTTATGAGTTACATTGAAAAAAATTGAAAAATGAAAGAAAGTGATAAAAGTGTTGCAGCAATGGGACCTCAGGATCATCAGTAGGGCATTATATGGGGCCAGTCCGGTCTAGGGTCCCTCTGCGCTCTACTGCACCCACACAAACCTCCGATGGCGATTTGCCACCCACTCTGACACATGCAGTCGTTCGTGATTACGTACGATGCGCATCTCCTCACCTCCAACACGCTAATTATGCTCGCCGAAGCCGACCGCTGTGTTATTAGTCGTCCATTCTTCAATGGAAGAAGCGAGATCGATTCTCGACTGCGATTTATCCTCGGGGGAATTGAGGTGTTTGTGGAGGGAGGGGTCTCTTACTCATAGAATCTGATAGATTTCTTTCGTTTTCCCATCCAACACTTTTATTTATTTATTTGTTACGATGTTTAAGACAATCGTGAGAAAGAAGAAAGAGTATCAAATAGAGCACCGAGGCGTTGAGAGTACAACACGACAGATACATTAAGTCAGCAGTAACATAAAGAGTCAGTACAAAGTAAAAACATTAACACGGAAAAGTTAAAACCTAAGCAATTTCTTGGAAGATATCCGTCTGAAGCTGAAGGGACCTCCGTTTTTGAAGAAGTAAATGAGGAACCTGCTCGAGCCGCAAACGAACGCGCCAAAATATTGGTCTTGGGATACTGATAATATAGTTTAAACTTCCTTTCGACTCTGTGGTTTGATCAGGAGCGCGGTTCGTTACCAAGACGGGGTTAACCCTCAAAGTCAGGCGAACTTACCGCGATTCATCAACGCAAGGTGGCGAAATACGCAGTAAACGCGGTTTTGCAAACCTCTGAATTGGCGCACGATAGGTTTCCTCGCCCAAGGAATGGAGCTGCACCCTCAGTGACCCTGATCTTTAGGAGGGATTATCTGATTTCGGGAAAGGTATGATAGCTGGAAAAGCCACGTATTGGAAACTGGACGTAAAGTCTAGTGGGTATTGATCGGTGAAGCCCAAGGACCAGATTTATCTAGTCCTGGCATCCCGATACATGACGCATTGACTAGTCGCACTCGCTATAGGTAAACGATCGTCAGAACAAAACCAATAGGTCATTTTTTCGAGGGCTTTTTGGGGTATGCGGGTATGCGCAAAAACCTGGGTCTATCCGAGGGTGTATAGCTGGTATAACGATGACGAATCCGAACTCAGGAGTTGAGTGCCATTCTTCGACGGAAAATCGCGCTGTAGGACAGTGTTACCCAGATAACCATACTTTTCATTCCTCTCCTTTACCCAACAGCATCCTACCATCGGTTAACCGTAATCCTTGTCCAGTTGTTGGTCAGATTCACCCGATCGGATACCGTGCTGTTGGACGGTTTTACCCAGAAAATCACAACTTTCATAGGTCTCCCTTACTCAACACCTTTCTTGATGACGTTAACCCACGTCCTGCTTCTGGGACCTTTCACCGGGCAAGCAGATACCATGGGGTAAAGTCTCGATCGTAAGCTCCCAGAATCCCGTCTGAGCTCTCCCCAGCAGAATTGTGTGAACTACAAAACCATCATATACGAATATTTGAGGTATTAGGGCAGGTATTAGAGTGAAAGAGAACCTGAATCGGCGAACAATAATTGCGCCCTTGACGAAGGATTTTACTCTTGTATCTCGGTATAATTACAACAAGGTACTTGTTATGCTCGAGGGTGTTATGGTAGGGTTCTGATGCATCATATTCTGGGTCACACTTGTGGTAGGAGGCTGGTTCGGTCATCTATTTCTCGTTTCTCATACCTAGCCATTATCCGATTGCCCTCGAATCTGTTTTGACTGGCCTGATATTTTCTTTAGAAGAATTGATTAGAATGATTGCCTACATCAGAAATCGGTGTGTTTTTCGATGGGTAAATGAACTTTCTGTTAGAAACTCCTTGTTGAAGAACCCTGAATAGGGGCCGATTTATGGTGAAACTTTTGCGCCAAAGTTCGCGCCATTTTGGCGGTGGTCGAATGGCCTCGACGAGAGTAATCTGGTGTGAGCCGTCGGTCGGTCGGAGCAGAGAGTAATGGCCGTGGTGTCATTGACGACGAGGATAACCGCTAAGGGACGGATTAATGGAGTGAGCGAGTGAGAGTGATGGATTGTGGGAGTGTGGAGAGGTTTGTGAATCTCCTCAGTCTGATTGCTTCTCAAGCTCAACGGCCAACTCTCACCATTATTCGTCAACTTTTTCTTTTACTAATGCTTCATAAGATTTAAGCTGTTTTGTGTAAATTTTGCTTCTCCTAACCCTCCGATGACCTTCTCGGCTCCCGAGTGTTGGGTTAATGAGGGTCAGTTGCCGGGCGGGCCTAGAGCGTTTATTTTTTCCATCGGATATCTCTGACTAGGGAGGTTGCTCAGCGTGCTCCGAAGATTCACAACGAGATCCATATTGTTTTGTAGAGCATCGGATGACGACTACAACGGTATGGTTTGTTTTTGCTAAATGCAAATGGATGGCCCAAAAAAGGCAAAAAACCTTGAAAACTAACCAGAGGCAAATGGGATTCTGGATCGCAACCACCAGAGATACCACCAGAATCGACCCAAATTCAAAAACAAATGTCAGATTCGTGATCAGCGCCACGAATAACCCCTGTAGACAAAGTTTGAGCTAAATCGATGATTTTGACCTAATCAGCCTTACTAGTGTTGAGTAGTTGCACGAAGGTCCACTTACCGAGAATATCTTTATTCCGATTGTTCCACTTTTTGGACTCTAATCAACACAGAGACTCCAATTTGAATGAGTTTCTTTGATTTTTTACCAAGATAGATCATTTGGGCTGTTGACAATTCCACAATTCACAAATCTGACATCTACTTTTCCCATTGTGTCTGGCGTGAGCTTGCTAGGGTACGTGGTAACAAAGTTGGGTAGTTGGGTCTAAATCACCGATTTAGCCCCAACTTTGTCTACGGGAGTTATTCGCGACGCTGATTGCGAATCTGACATTTGTTTCTGAATTTGGGGTCGATTTGGGTTGGTTACAGTAGACATGGGTCATATACATATGTACTAGAAGACATCGTCGTTCGTTCGTAATTTATTGGCCATACTCCTCACAAACGCGATTCTATCGCGCAACTGCGTCAAAATTCCAAAAGGAGCGTATTTTGGTATCTAGCGTAGGAAGGCAAAAGAAAAGGACAGCAGAGGGATCGATCCACCGATCATCAGATTGAGGGTCCTTCATACTATCAATTGAGCCACCATGGTTGGTACGACGTCTGTTAGTTAACACCTACAATTTCTCTCGCCACTAGTTTCTCGCATCTAGTGTAGTGGTCATGATTTCTTGCTTTTTTTGCGGCCATCCATTTGCATTTAGCAAAAACAAACTATACCGTTGTAATCGCCATTCGATGCTCTACAAAACAGTATGAGTCTCGTTGTGAATCTTCGGAGCACGCTGAGCAACCTCCCTCGTGAGTTGATAAAATATTTTTCTTAAATCTTACCTGTTTAGTGTTCTCTGTTAGGTTTCTGAGCTGTTTTGTCTTGGAGTTTGTTTCTGTTTTTTGGCGCGTTGTTGGGCGTAGTTGAATGAATAAATAAATAAACTTTAATTTTAATGTTCTTCAGTCTCTAACCTATTCTTGACTATTCTTCTTGACTTTTCCCCTTGTGGATGTCGTAGTTCTACTCGATCCAAGTCTTTTTTTATCAACTTTCACTAATTTCGTTGCTCTTCCGTCCTACTACCATTCGCCATCTTTCTTCACTCTACTTCCTCTTTTTCCCTTCCAGAATGAATTTCATCTTTAATCTATATTATTTTATTTTTATTTTATTTTCGTCCATAAATTTTTCGTAGACATATACTTCTTTGGAAGGTTATGGATTCGTAATCATTCTATCCTCGATTTCTTATAGCCCGTGTTTCCTACAATTTTCCCGTTCTCTTAGCTTTCTAGAATTCAAAACAGCACGTAGGCGACGAATCGCAGAATTTGAAATTCGCATGTTTTTTCGTACTTTCTGAATTCATTTCTGTATGGGTGTGAATCCTATCAGCCGTAGGTGTTTGGACGAGTTGTTAAAACCAGAATAGTGGTACTTCATACGATTGAAAGTAAAATATTTACATAGAGATAAACTAAATTCCATGCTATTATCAACATTATCATAGTGCTAACGATGTATTTTCCATGTATTCACTAACTGAACGATACTTTCCCAATGCAATTACTTTTCCAAATTGCAGTTTTCCACTTCAAGCGGATTCAAGGCTTTTACCACCTCCCCCTATCTGCCAAAATTCGGCTGTTTCTAGTTTGAGGTCCCCTTGGATGGTGTTCGTTTAAATGGTGGACATTTTTCTGTCAAGCATTTACAGCTTCTTTGAGTGATCCTGAACTGTTACGATATTATTGTATTTTAATTATATACTATATTTATTTTGTGATTTTCGCACTTCCCGCCCTCGGTGTTCACTAGGCGATAGACCTGTTGAATCACACCGGCTTGAATCATCCTAAGTCAGCTGATATGGTGGACACTGATTGTTTTTGTTGACGTTATATTCAAATTTGAAAAAAAAAACAATAAAAAAAAAACTAAGTAGAAATACGAAAGGCCTACATCTTACTACACAACGAATAAGGGCCGATTTCTGTTAGAACATTTTTTTGACATACAGCTAGGAAATTCCTCCAAACAAAGTGAAATCGTTCGTGATTAGACCACGATAGTTATCGGTGCCGCAGTTTTGTCTAATTCAATTTAGAAGTTGTGTTTTTCCTTTTTATCGACTTAGTAAACGTATTTCATAAGGATAGGTAGCTGTTCGGGTACTAGAAAATCTGAAGTTTTCGCTCTCTAGTCTATGGATCATTGGTCCCGATAGGAATGGATTCATCTAGTGACTTTGATTCTTTTAATTGATTATTTTCAAAGAATAAGGGATTTTCTCCTCTACATCTGTGGCCGTCGTCATTTTTGACAAACTAAATTAACCTTCCATTTTTTCCGGCTGGATTCCCTCGATACCATTGTTATTTGCCGTTTTTTTCGTTGTTTTCAATCATCTGGCTGCTATCTTCTGCTAAACAGAAAACTGGCTTAAAGTAAATAAATAACTACATAGTGGTTCTAATTTTGTTCATTATCTGCTCTAATGCGCTCCGCAAAGAAATTCGTAAATAAATAATTTTCCGGGACAATCGACTGGGAAATTTTTCTTCGAAATTGATCCCGCAGCGGTAACTGAGTGGCTGAGAATTTTATGAGATGGTGATGTCATTGTCTCGAATCGACGACGATTTTGATGCCTGAGGCTATGTTTTCGAAGGCAAAATTAAATTGGAAATTTCCGCTCTTTAAACGGCTTCTAAAGGATGGAGAGTGACGGCTGTCCATGACGTGCGGCAGCTGGGACCATCCGCCACCCCTTGGGCTTTTTCTATTGTCTTTTCTTTATGTCTTCTTTCTTTCTTTTTTCTCAAGCACTGGATGGTAATTTTAATAATGAAGTATTGATTTTTTCATTATTTTTATTCATTTCATTTCAATGTTTTTAATATAATATATCTGTTTTTTCGCTCGTTATGATTACAATAGTCTATTTTTTGATCACAATCGCCGGGCTAGATAAATCATTGTATAGGTCAAAAACGGGTTAGCTATGTCTCTACAATTTTCATCGGAAAATGAATGCGTGGCGCGCTCTTATGAAACTAATCAATGCCGATCCTCTTAGCTTTACCTCAATAATGAAATGGTGTTTGAGCACGTTTCATATGCTGTCGAAAATGAATTAGTTCAAGCCAGCCGCGAAGGGATTTCCTCCAATGCTTCTACAAAATTAAGGAAATCTAGGAAGGGGAAAAAGAAAAGGAAAAGAAAGGAAAAGGGAAATTTCGTAATTGACATTTTTGTCTTCTTTTGCGTTGCATTAAGCGCCTAGGAGATCCTGGAGGAGCTCCTTCTCATGTCGATTGATTTTTTTTCGTTTTTCGTCCCTTTCACCCCCGAGTTCTCAGTGTATTGTTGATGACGAGGCGGCGGTGCACTTTTGAACCGCCGACGGCCGAAAAACTCACAGGGTCCCGCATCTGCCGTGTCATCGGTTCGTTCGAGGGGTTGTCGAAACGCCAGCTTCCGTTGGTTTTTGTAAAGGTAAAGACAAAGTTGTCGGCGTTGTTCGGCCTCCTAAAGACGCGCCACGCACTCGTTTTCTATTCAGAATAGTAAAGGCAAGGCGATTATGTGTTTGGCCTATATAATGACTTGCGGGGCTAGCCGGTGTACCAAGTCGGTGTCTTTACCCTCACAGACAAGTCTGGTTCTAATTTACTCGAATACGGAGGGGTGGAAGGCTTGGTCAGCCCGGGAGGGGGTCGATCGCTTGACTGTTCGGGTGTCGGTAGCGCCTCTTACCACTGTACCACGTGCGCCCCAATAAAATGCAACCCATTTTATCCATCGAAAGCGATATTCAACATCTTCGATGGACTTCTCTGACCTGTTCTTGATCAATCAAAGAATCGATGAATCAAGTCCTTTTCGATCAGTACTAACATCAAAGTGTTAGTATTCATCACATCCATGATAGTGCAGTGACAAGCAGCGCCACTCCCATTCAAACGATCTATCCTCGCCCGGGCTAACCTGCCTTGAATCCCTCCAGGGTTGGGTAAATTTGTACCAGATCTGTGTGGGAAGTGGACACACTGAAAAATATGCACCAAGTATACATCTGCGATTCCGAGTGGAAGATGAGTGCATGGCGCATCCTCATGGCATCCGTCAATTACTTTACCTTATGCTATTCAATGAGAGAAATGTGTCATTCAAGGCTCTCTCTCCGTATTGGTGCTTTTCGCGGTGTTGTTGGAAGCTCTCTGAAATTTTTTTAGATCTTAGATTGGTGCAGAATATATTTTTTATTATTACTATTATTATTATTTCTGACCATATTTATGTATTACCGTATTCCTAAATATGTTGTTTTCATACAATCTATACCATCTCTAACAGTACTTCTCTTTCTACGGATCATCCTGATAACGGAAAATATTATCATCGTTTCCAAATCATGCAATACTTAAACAAAAGAGTAGACTCCTTGGTTGCGCCATGCCCTCCACTACTATCCATTATTGCAAACTGTAGATATCTGGCCAAATTTTTACAGCTCCTTCGTCCGTTAAACTCTGACAGCTGAAATTTCTGAATTCAGGAGTTTTATGTCCTTTATTTTCCGAAAAAAACTGCTTATAATATTTTTACAATTTGTTGTATTATTTTATCAATCCGTTGCAGGTACGAGGGTAAGCTGCGCGATGTGCTGAAACTACGACACGCCGGCGACCTACAGTACGTCGAAGAGCAGGACCTAACCGGTATAGGTGAGCGTTAAATAGTTGCTCATGCCTTGAAATTTTCACGAATAAATTTATCGATTTATCGATTGATTGATCGTTTATCGATTTCTCGACGTCTTTTTTTCTTCCGTAAAACCCCAGAACATAATGTTTATTACTATTCTTATTCTTTTATCGCATTAATGCCATTAATAGTTTAAATTATATTTCTATCGCATTTGCATTTATACTATCTCTTTTTTTCTGACAATTTTTTGTTATTTATTTCTCACTTTATTTCTTGTTGTCTTTACTACAGCTTACATCCAACTTCAATTTCTTTTCGACTCCATCCAGGACCCAGATTCATATTTGATAAACCAGCCGGTGGCCCTTATAATTACCGGGATAACCCGTCAATAGCGATCCGTTTATTCATTCGGGGTTTATTCCGGGTTATAGCACTATCTGATTGCAGGGTGGGGTATCGGATACCCTCCCAGGGGTAACGGATCGCCATTTCTGGTTGCTAGTCGTGATTTTAGTGAATCAGAGGTGGAAACAAACAAAAGTTTATTCATTTGCCCAAATCTGCTGATTCCTTCCGTTGCTAGGGTATGACAAGACCGCTGATTTTCTTTAGAACTCCTTGCTACTGTGTGAGTCCCTACTGTCCTAGCGAAGAACCCTATAGTAGTCTAAACGGTATATCATGGTTCTTGGACGTCTTAGCTTGAAAGATCAGTTCTTGCTCAGAGGACAAAGTGCATGGCGCATTCCAGCCATGAATC
The DNA here is from genome assembly GCA_030553155.1 of Nippostrongylus brasiliensis. Classification (NCBI taxonomy): domain Eukaryota; kingdom Metazoa; phylum Nematoda; class Chromadorea; order Rhabditida; family Heligmosomidae; genus Nippostrongylus; species Nippostrongylus brasiliensis. Next base: position 47,563,135 of record CP130735.1, read on the forward strand.
CCTGCCGTCTCGTGATGTATCTAAGGAATTTATCAGTGCATGATTCAGCGGTGCGTGCGGCCGATTTTTGTGGTCCTTGGAATGCTGATGAGGCGACGAGAGGACAGAAGGATTAGCAGACGAGCTGGGGGGATAATGAGACGTTTTCATCGAGGCCAAAAAAATCCTTGGATAATTCGATTAAGTTGAACGTCTCGAGACTTAGTGCGACCTTACAGATCTTCAACTGAACAAAATAACCCATCAATTCGCAATAACGTAAAGGGTAAGGGTAAAGATATGGACGTTGGTGAGTCATCTGAGGGCGCGCCACGTATTCGGGTTTCATTCAGAATCGTAGAGGCACGCTGAATTGGTATTGGGCCTATACAATGATTTTCGGGGGTCATTCGCTTACCAAGTCAGTGTCTTTACTTCCCCATATAAGTGTGGTACCATTTCACCTGACTCCGGAGGGTGGAAGGTTTAATAGCCTAGCCGGGGATCGATCGCTCGACCACGCAGGTGTCAGTAGCGTGGGTACTGAATAACCCAGGTAGCATTTTCGTTCATCATTTATTACATGTCTCGGTGGGGCGGGATAGCCGAGAGGTTAAGAGCTTAGGCTCAAGATCTCGATGATCAGGGTTCAATCCCGTCCCAGGCAGAAACCCTTGCCTAGCTTGGAAATGGCTGAAAAGGGTGTCGGTACCAGCGTCAGGCCCGTGTGACAGGTCGGCTGATGGAGGAAAACTGTCACGATCACAAGACGGATCGATGGTCGCATGCAAGGAAGTGGCGCTCAAGAACCTGCGATCGAGGACGATATGGCCACCCCACAAGGAGCTCTGGACCGAGACAAGATGGCAGTGTGGCACCTCAACAAATGCGGGAGCAGCACCAAGGAGAAAGAAGACGGAGCGACTATCGTGAAAGACGTACCCCGTAACTGATCGGGATAAAAACGTTGTGGAATAAATTTACTACATGTCTCGGCCAGTCTAACCAAACCTTCCATCCCTCCAGGGTCTGGTAAAATGGTACCAGACTTGTCTGGGGAGGTAAGGATACTGGCTGGGTATAGCGGCTGGCTCTCAAGTCATTTTATAGGTTAAATACGTCTCGACCATGTCTCTACGATTCTGAATGCAACGCGAATGCGTGGCGCGTTCTCAGGGAATCGTTAGCACCGATCATTTTACCTGTTACTTTCTACTGAGTCTGAATCTGCACATTACCTTGCGAGACTCTGAGAAGCTACGTAGATTTGAAGAACTGGTTCCAGATTGATTATTTATTTATGCATTGATTATTTATTTATTTATTTATTTATTTCATGCGTCTGTAGGGGACGCGTTTTAGATTATGTGTGTTGAGCAGAACACAGATACGCATCAACACCAACAGGAAAAATTATAAGAAATCACTTAAATCACTTTAAATAGAATCGCTCAAATCACTTCGCTTTAGAATTTTCTCTTCTTGCTTCTGGTTTTATTTTATTTGTTTTATTCACTCAAATCGTCTGCCGAGACCACACATGATGAAAAGTAGACAAGTATTGAAAATAATCATTAAGTGTAAAAAATATATAATGTTTAAATAAAGAAAAATGACTTTTCAGGAATGAGCCGACCGGAACAGAAACGCCTTCGCAAAGAGTACACTCGTTTGTATCCGAGCGGTTTTGTCGGCAAACTGCGGAAAGTGTTCGGTCGATCGGAGAGTGCCGATCGACGAGAGATCCTACCGACCCGTGACGAAGACACCGACCAACATGTCATACCCATTGAGAGGTAAGTTTAGCCGGAGAATTGACCATTGGTTAATTCCTTACCCGAATTTGGAAAATGGTCGTTGATCTGCCTAAAGGTTGAGATTTTAGAAAGCAAATGGTGAACTGCGAAAAAGTAGATTTATTCTTCTTCACCAGTTATCAAAGTAGGTAACTGGTGGGGCCAACTATGGCCCATAAGTGGGCGGGGAGAGCGTGACTCAGGTGATTGTCATGCCGGCAGAACTTCCGCTCTAACTCTTCCGAACGTCACGCTGTATCCAGTTAATAAAAGTGTAGCAAAAGTGAAAGGATACGTGAAATAAAAGTGAAGGGTCTCATCTATGTCGTTAATTTTATTTTGTTATTTCACACTTTGCTTTTTCTTTTTATTGAATTTTTTTTTTCAGAATAACTCTCTGCAAAGAACTAGGCCACGGAGAATTCGGATCTGTGTGGCAAGCTTCATGGAAGGGCGGACCAAACGGAGCTGAGTCGATGCAGGTCAGCGAAAAGCTTTAATTTTAGTGATAATAATGCAGAGAAGCCGACCTGTACGCATAGGATGCGCCATACCCTCGTCTTTACTTTCGAATCGGGAATGAACTGTCGATGCATTTTCTGCTCGCTTAGTATTGTAAGGGCTCAGCCAGCACATTTTTTTTCTGGGAAAATTTCGTTCGAAAATCCTCCTCGGTCTTTCTTCCTTTCGTTCTTCTTCTCATTCTATCGTTCTACGCTTGAAAAAAAAACCCAGGGGTGGTTTTTCATCTGCCAATTTTTTTGGTTGAATTGCATCTAAGAAATCGCTTAAACTTTCTTTGTAATGCTTAGCCATGTGAATGTTTCTTAAGAATCTCCGACTTTCTGATGGTGATGGTTGCTCCTTACAATATTAAGTAGACAGGAAATGAATTCGAAGCTCATCCACGATTAGGAATGAAAAATGAGTGCATGGCGCAACCTGAGGGCGCTGATTAACGTCGGCTAAATTGCATTATTATCACATTTAATTTTTTCTCGTCATTTATCGATCGTTTCCTATTATTCAGGAATGCCAGTGGTTTCAATATTTTATTGATTGTTTTCAATTAGGACTTGAATTTTAGTATGAATTTTTCTGTTCAGGTGGCCGTAAAATGTGTTGCACCCGACAAGCTGATCACAAGTTCAACGGCTTTCCTGCAGGTTACATCTATTCATATTTATTTGTTTTGTGTTTATTGAAAAACTTGATGTTTTTAAGAATTTTTCTTTCTTTTTTAAACTCCGTGTTGTGCCACCCTCTTCAATTTTTTCTTAAATATAGGAGGCGGCAATAATGACCCGTATGCATCACGAACATGTCGTCCGGTTGTACGGAGTCGTGTTGGACATGAAGAAAGTGATGATGGTTTGTTCCTCATTATATTTATTTTTGTAATTTATTTATTTCGTTTCAAGTAGTAAGTTTCTTCTTTTCTTATCTCTTTTTTTTGCATTTTCGCCTCGTGATAGTTAACAGATTTGCTTCTGCTCACTAAGGAACAGTTAATGAATGAGACGAAGTAATTGTGGACGAAATCGAAAAAATAAAAATTCATTATTTATTCAATTAAAATGTCTCATAAGAACGCACAACCCGAACGAAAAAGGAAGACACTGGTAGAATTAGTGACATTAGCTGTAACCATTGTAAAACGAGAGAAACGAAATTACCATCAAAAACTAACCGGTTAGGAAAACGGAATTCAAAGAAAGTAGAAAGTTTGAAAGAAAGTTATTTAAGGAATTATGCAGCGAAAATTTCAGAAAAAAAGTAAGGATCACTTGGTTAGTGTGAGCGGGATTAATGAATAAGAGGAATATCCTGATCGTAGTCATAAGACGGCACAATTTCAACTTTCACACTTCCTTAGAGGGACTTTTGTTGCTTGGGTCGCTAATTTATGACGGGTAACCCTTTAAGTATTCAAAATCATAAAATGTCTTCCTAAAGTACCCGATTTTTAAAGGGTAACCCTTAAGGTATCTGAATTTATAGAAGATATCGCTCTTCTTATCGCTCTTCTTGCTGCTATCACTTCCCTCTTTTCTTGGCTTAATTAAGTGTTAGTTTTAATTTATATATTAGTTTATTTTTTATTTATTTTTTGTCCAAATTAATCTTTAGAGCAAGCTCTTTAATTGCCGGATAATTGCCGGGGGAAGGTTTTCCTTTCTAAGGGCTTGTTTAGACGTGAGGCGGCGCGCGGCGCGACCTAATGCAAAAGATGTAAAATCAATAGCTCGCACCGCGTGCCGCCGACGCGCACTGTTTAGAGCAGACCACGCCTACCGAAACATAGGCGTGAGTTCAATTGCGTTGTGTGCCGAGGGCACAAAGGTCTTATTTTGCTCTCACTCACTTATTCTCACTTATTTTTGCCCTCTGATTTGCAATTCTTTGGTCAGAAAAGCTAAAAATCTGTCTAAAAAGCTAAAATAAATTTAATCGCAAATATCTGTTAGAATAGAGCCGTTCGTAGGGTGGCTCTTATCAGTAAGTTCCGAAGAGATAGTCATTCCTCTTCTGATTCTTTTTCGAATTGTAAAGGGAGTGCTTTTAATTGTAAAGTCGAATTTGGACCAATTCTTGGGTTTGTTGAATTTGTATTTCCCCGGAATCGATACTTATTTTCCTGTTCGATCTAACTAGCTCCATTGGTCCTCCTGGCAATTTCACTTCAATTTCCTTCCTTTTCTTTATTTTTAGTCTCTTTCTTGCTCGATTTGTAGTAAAAATCGAGTACAACAAAGTAAGGAATCGGAACTCTCGGATATTTTTGAAGCTGCGCGTGCAGTGCACAGCAAACGGTGTGCATTGCACGCGGCACACGGTGGCGATGACGCCATCGCCCCTACAATCGCCGGACGCCTGGTCGCGCGGCGTCTAAACGAGCCCTAACATACTTGCGAAGTTACCGATTTCCATACCATTATGCTATGTTCACAGTGCAGATATGTCCCAGTTAGACTTGATTTTGTTATTGTTTCTTTTACTTTTAGTGTACAGGTGCGTCATATTGACATAAATTAATAAATAAGTAAGGTAACCCTTTAGGTATCTGAATTGGCGACCTGCGGCTCACTGCTCGAATGCCTTCACAAGCCGGCACTTCGCGATTCGTTTCCAATCCATGTGCTCTGTGACTACGCGGAACAGATTGCCAAGGTCAGTTCTCCGGAGGAATTTTTAAATTTTTAAAAAAGAATTCTTCATTAGGAAATGAAATATAAATAGAATGCTCATCCCATCTTTCCAGGGCATGGCCTACCTCGAGTCGAAGCGGCTGATCCATCGAGACCTGGCGGCGAGGAATGTGCTGGTATTCAGTCCGAAGAAGGTTGGTGGTCGTGCTTCGACTACGAGACGTTCTATTTTAATATTTATTTATTTTTTTAAAATTTTTTATTCAACTACGTCCAAGGACGCGCCAAAAAATAATCACCGCAAAAAATCAAACAACGTAAAACAGCACCGATGGAAGGAGATGAACGCCGTAGGCTCGTCCTGCAACTAACTCTAATTAATCGAGCAATCGGGAACAGAGAAGGCCATCGGAGGGTTAGAAGAAGCAAAATTTCACGAGAAAAATTTGAAACCTTATGAAGCAATTAATGAAAGAAAAAAATCTAAAAATATCCAAGTGGCTTGTGAGATATACAACCCCTCCAGGATGTTATACGCAAGGACCATCGAAGCTTAATGTCCTGAATGTAATACACTTACTATAACTTATATATGTATGTTATTTTCTATATTCCTAGTATTCATTCTACTAATTTATAGTTGTATTCTTCTATTTATAGCTAATTACTGTTTGGAACACCACTTTCCTAGTTTTTCAATCGGTTCTGAGTGGAAGGAACGCCAGAGGTGACATCCAAAAAAGGATCAGATTTACAGAAAAATAATGAATTTGATTTCGGCGTAGTCTCACCTTCCTGTCTTAGGCCATTGTTATACCGACGCTCATGGTGAGCGTCAGCTGCTTGCGAGCGCTGAGCGCCCAGCCGCTGAGCACGCGACGCACGCACGCACGCGCCCGAAGCATACAGAGCAGCCCTCGACCGTCCCCCAGCGAAAGGGTCAATCGCAGTGCAATGCACAGCGACTAGCGATGACGCGCGTGAGCGTCTGCATAACAGCCCGTGAGCGTCATCACGCCAGCGTCTGACGCGATAACTCGCACAAACGAGTCTGGCCCCACGGTGTCTGATACTGAATGGGACGAGTTGCGCTGGCAGACGCTGGGGGGTGAGCGTTGGTATAACAAAGGCCTTAGCTCCTGTCGAGAACAAGTTGCCGGCGTTTCGATGAAGCGGGCGATGTAGGAGAGCTAATCATTTAGATTTTTTTTCTAAATGCAATTTAATTTTTCCACAAAAATGTTCCGACGTTTTACACTTTTTAACTTATTTTCCATGCTTTGAGTTACGGTAGCATCTTAGAACACTGCTGCAGGTGAAGAATCTATTTAAAAACAGTAATCAGTGATTAATTCAGGTGAAAATCTCGGATTTCGGTCTTTCACGTTCGTTGGGCGTCGGCGAGGACTACTATCGAAGCGAGTTCTCGACGTCGTTGAAGCTTCCGATCGCTTGGTGTGCACCGGAGTGTATTAATTTTCTCAAGGTCAGCCAAATTTCTGTCTTTTTCGTTAATTTTCGTTTCTGATTTCATTCGATTTCGACTTTTGGACGGTATTTTTGCTCAATGTTTGTGAGGTGTTCTATTCATATTTAATCCGGCGCACGGTCCATCAAAGCCGTTTGAAATTCGTCTAATTGTTGGGGTAGTGGAGGTATGACTGGGTTGGTTCAAAAAGTAGATAATCAATGGTACATATGTTCCCAATCTGGAATTTTCTGCTATATAACCTTCTTTGATTTTTTTATGATGAGGTTTTTTGCTACGAATTGCTTCAATGTTCTTCTAGCCGTCTGATTTTCTAAAATCTAGTGTTCTTTAGTGTTTCCACGGTTGTTTTGTCTTATTGACCAATTTCACCAAAAAATTGAAAAAATGACTGACGTGGACGAGGAAAATACATGTTTATTTATTTTTATTTATTCATTTTTACTTATTTATTTATTTGCGATTTGTTCCGCAGTAGTCATTTTGAAGTCTCCATGTCGAATTAAATATAGTGAAATATATTAAAGAATAGAATTTTGAATTTTTCAGTTCACGTCCGCGTCTGACGTGTGGTCGTTCGGTGTAACATTATGGGAGATGTTCTCTTACGGTGAAATGCCGTGGAACGGGAAAACCGGTGCCGAGGTGAGACATTCCACTTTTCGGGCTAATTTCAAGGATAATTTTGTTTTTGAAGAACATTCTTCCCCATTTATTTAACTAATTATTTATTCAGCTTGATTTACTGCTCTCCTGCTTCTCTCTTGTTTGATTTGCTTTGATTTTGTGTAGAAAGTCCGGTACTTGAAGCCAAACCAAGATTGCTATGATTCTTGCTTCTGAAAATTTCATTTATGATTTTATCCTGTTCCTCGCAGCTTTCTTTTCTAGTGTTTTTTATCAATATTCTCAAAAATCATGTCAATTTCCTGTTGAGCTGTGACTATCTAGTCTAGTTAAAAATGTAATATGTAGTGCCATCTATTTTATCTTTATCCCCTCTTTTTTATCTATTTATTTTCCTTTTCTGTACCCGTTCTAGAAACTCCCTTTTTCAATTTACATGTATTTCATCATTTAGTTTCACTCATTTTACAGTTTCCTGCATTTCTTTACTTTCCATAAATAATCTGTAAAAACCAATCGATTTTCTGGAATGCTGCTGAAATTCGTTTGGAAATTTCAGAGGATTTGGTTAATGCGTATCCACTGCGATAAAAATGCCCAAGAACGATTAGACCACAGCTAGGCCACGCCCATGCAGCACTGTAAACCCTGTTTTATGATCGTCCTCTAATGGACCTCAATTAGACCTTGACCGCCAGCAGTCCTTTAAAAATGGCGCGATCTCCCTTTGTCAACGGTGCCCAATTTATTGCTGGTTACACCACCGGCATCGCGTCGCCACGCGATCGTCCCCGCGACATTGCTCAGCGGGCCATCTTATTCACATTGTTCGGATGGCGGCCACCGATATGATGTCGATTGACCGGATTTCAGATCCTGAATCTGATCGATCAGCAACGGAAACATCTGGATCGACCCACCGCCTGTCCGGAAGACATGTACGCATTGATGGAGGAGTGTTGGAACTATGCGGCCACCAAGCGGCCGACTTTTGCGCAAATAATGACGCAGTTTCCGGAGAGGTCAGTTGAAAATGGTTATCGATTGATTTGATCTCCATTTTTATTGTGTCGATTCTATGAGCTGTGCTACAAATTAGCTTTTTTGGAAAATTCGAAGCTTTGTTGTTCATATACATATTTCTGTTTCATTAGGCCTACGATTGCTTCACCAACTCGGTAACCAGTTGGGTTAGGTTAATCGTTAGCTGACTTACTGTCACATTACCGCGGAAATAGTAATATACAGTTAATAGTATACAATATAACAAGATAAAAATTAAGTTTAGCACCTAAAAATGACCGCTCTTTCCAAGAGACGGAACTCCACTGTAAACCGGAGGAATTCAAATTGTTCCACCGCCAGATTCGATTGGGTATGCGGAGCGAGGGCGGCGGTGGGTGTACGACTTCCGGTCGGTTACTCAGCATTTTCCCACGCTCGGCAGCACTAATGGCCGACCGATCTGCTTTGATTTCTCACTGTCTCCATCGAATACGGTCATTTCCGGTCGTTTCCGATCGAGCTCGAAGGCCGACGACGAGCTCGTCAACCTGCTCATTGGCATTCTGCCCCGATCTCTAGCTGGATTTTTTTGAGAAATCTAAATTTATTCTTATATTCATTTAGTGATATTTATCTATGTCTATTTATTTATCTATTTATAATGCATTATTACGCGCGCCATAATGAGACTGAGTACATCCAGCACAAGCATACAGCTATTTACGTAGTTTATTTTTTTTATTTGTTAACGTATTACGTAATTTGATGTGCGAAAAAACGCAATTTTTTTCTTGAAAACCTAATACTTCGTTGCATATTTTACATCGTAAGGTGCAACATGGTCTATATGAAAGTCAAAATAAAAGAATCGAAACAATCCAGCGACGTGGTCCTCCAGGCAAGAAAAATTGGCAGTACTCTTTCTAATCGGGCAAAAAATGGGAGATACTGTTACCATGGGTTAAGGGATTTTAGTATACAGTTTGCTACTAACTATACGGTTCACTACTAAGGTCACTTTACGTAATTGGACAGATTACTTTCACTTACTGCGAAGTTCTACTTTTAGACCGGGTTCCAATGGGTCGCAGCTGAATATTTTAGGTGGTGAGCCTTCCGATTGAGCAATTTCACACTTTGGTTTTCAATTTTATTTCGTTTAAACGGAATGCAGTCGAAATATGTATGGAATTTGGGGTCCTATGCCTTGGGATCCATAATTTGTAGAAATTCTAAGGAAATCAAATGCGCGATTCATTTAGAAGATTTAGAAGAGCCGCTGCTACCCTTTTGAAATGTTTTCGCAAAAAGAAATTTTCTTAAGGTCCTCATGAATTTTTAGAGAGATTTTTTTCAAAAAAAAGAAAGAAAAAAGAAAAAAGTTTAGTGGCACCATGGAAATATCATTTAGTTGGGAGATTTACAACCTAATAATACAAGGGATTCTCGTTTTGATGTTGCTGTTTTTAAAATTTTGCAAAGAAATTTGTCATGCGTTCGGAAATTTCGCAAACACCTCACTTGGTGCACCGACATTCAGCGCCTTTCAGAGTCCGTGTTGATATTTGTTCAAGATTGAGCGCCAACGGGTTTATGCCTCAACTAGTGGCCTTATAGAAGCAATTTCTAAATTCAAAGATTCCATGAAACGAAAGGCAGTGAAGTGCACTCTTTCGAGATAATTCAGTTAACAAAATATCACTTAATAGGATTATAAATTATAGTTTCTATCAAATTAACCCTCTTTGGAGATCTAGAAAGATAAGGACAGGCTCAAAATCTGCAGTCAGTTTCGCTTTTCTCTCCAGACGGATTCGGTTTTGTTCTAACTCCAATAAAAATTAGCTAAATAAGCCTTTAGAAAGCCTCTTTAATCTCCAAAGGAAGTCAAGTACACGGCGTATCCCGTATAGGATGCAGCTAACCATCAAAAATACCCCATTTTACGCTTACGTACCTTGATGGCTCTTACCACCTTTTCATTCCTTATCATATCCTACTATATCATAAGCGAGTCCAACTATGAAATAAGCGAGACCGCGATGTTTGTAATGGGTGGCTCATATGGGTCCCGCCGCGATTGCCCGTTACCGTACTCCCAAGGACGCATTTCATCAGTTCAGCTCGCCGTCTTTTACTATTTGTTCATCGTTTTATTTGAAAACTTTTTTAATACTTCAACTTATTTCAAATCTTTATTTCAGTCTATTGGTGGTTAGTTTTTGTTTTTATTTATTATGTATTTAGCAGCCGTTTGTCGGCCGGCAGGCCGCTGAATGGCTGGTTTGGTATAGTCGACTTTAACTATAAAGCTGCTTTATTGCAGGGAATGATCGTTTTTCTCTTCATAAAATATTTTATTCACCAAAAGGATAGATGAAGTCAAAAATCGGCAGCATTCCACTTATCCATCGTCAGTAAGAGTGTTATTCCAGGTTACCGCAAACGGTAAGAGCGGTTTGTGACTGTCGTGATTCGGCCAGTGATCACCTGCAGTTCCGAAAGGACGATCTGATTGTGGTTATCGATCGGACGTATGTGATAAATCGATAAATTTGTTTTTCTAGATCTCTCTTCCACCATTCTATCGATTATCACTCTTTCAGGCCATCTAGCTATCCGGACGGCTACTATTGGCTGGGTTCCCTCCGCAACGGACGAACCGGTCTATTCAGACCGACGGACACGGTAGCCCATCTGGGTAAGTTTTTACCTCTGTTCGAGTGAAATTTCTCCGAAATGAATTAAACTGATTTAGGAGCGGAAAATCCATCAAGTGTTGAGGTGATCTCGAGCGGGTGTGTGTCGAAGAGTTTAGAGAGGAAGGAGAAGGACGAGAGGAAGCCGACGAAGAAGGTTGGCCTGGTTCAATCACGGGACTAAGATTATTGATTTATCAGAAAATTTTGGAAATCGCTAGAGATCTTCCCTGTTCGATTTTTTATACTTCAAAAATTATTCGATTATTTAGGATAAAGAGCGGGAGCGCGAAATGCGCAAGGCCATGATCTCAGAGCCGGTCGGTGAGGTACGGCACACCTGTCATGTTGGAATCGATGGCACGGCTTTTGGACTGCTTCAGGTGGGAGAACTTTGGCGTTTACCCAGACCACTTGGGTATAATTTTCTCTTCAACCCAAGGTCTTCAGCTGGCTTCTCATGTTTACCTAGGGGTTGTTCAGTTAGGAAAGCCATATTACGGTGCACTATACAGGGTAGTAAAGTTGAAAACGCTTTTATTCGGAATGAGATTTACACTTTTTACTTGGAATTTTTATTTTCTAGTTCACGCTGATGTAAGCGGTGAATAATACAAAATATACCCTGTTGGGTTAGATTATATGAAACAATAAACTTTTCTTACTTCTTTCTTTTTCTTTTTCTTTTATTTCTTTTCATCTCCGTTTCTAAGCCATAGAAAGGCGTAACCGGACAAAACTTTATGAGCAAAAAAATAAGCAAAATAAAAACCGTATATTTAAAAAATTGGAAGGTTTGGTAACACAGATGCTGTCAATAGAATAACAGTTCAATAACGGAAGAAAAATAATAATGAAATGTGTATTAAATACAGTTATAAATGTATTAACGAAAAAGCGCAAAAATAAATAAGTGATTAAAAATAATAAAATAAATTAGTAGGTAAAAGACTCATGCGCTGAGTAGGTCAATTGAAACGGACTCATAGTAAAAACCAGCACTCCAGCGGCCTATCGGCCGACTCGAATGAAATGGAAATTCTGGAAATTTTCGTTGAAAAGAAATGAAGAAATTCATCAGCTCCCCTGTCGCTGTGGGTGCTCTTGGTTTACGGTAACAGACTATCGCGGCGGGACCCATATGAGCCACCCATGACAAACATCGCTTGGGTTTTGCTTATTACATAGTAGGATAGAAAATAAATTGAAGGTGACTGGTAGTTATTAGGACAATTGAAACGGATTCGTAATCAATTTTCCTTTTCTTTGACTTTTGTAGTGCAAGATTTTGTTATTAGAGCAATATTTTATTACTATTCTGTTTTTTGAACCATTTTTTTCAAAATTAAATTAAATGTGTATTAAGTACAATAATTAGTGTATTAGCTAAAAACGAAGAAAATAAATGATTTAAAATAATAAAATAAATGAATAGATAAAAGTTTCAAAATGCATTGCCTTCAGCTGGACAAAAAGGAATTGGTGCCGCCATCGGTGTCGCCGTCGACACCGGCTCGGGCAAACGGAACAACTTCCCGAACACAGATTTCACCCTCATTGTCACAGGTTTGTGCCTTTCTCTTGTTTTCTTTTTTCGGTACTTTTCCTCTTAATACCCAATTATCATATCATGCCCAACCGTATCATATCAGGCTCGTATCTTAATGTACAGCCTTGGAGCGGTCTTATCATATCGTGCTATTCGATATCATTCGCATTTCGCATCCACCTATGGTCGTGTGCAGCCTGTTTGATCTGCCTGATAAGGAGGAAAAAGCCGTTCTTTTTTTCGCAAAATTGAGTTTTTCTAAAAGAGAGATGTTTCAGGGGTTATCGTATGAAGCTGCTTTCTAGCCTGAATAAGTCGTTGATTTTGTTTAACAGCTTGATAATAAATTGATTATGGCTCGAGCACGATATGATAAGACCGCTTCAAGGATGTGCATTAAGATATGAGCATGATATGATACGCCTGGATGTGATATGATAATTGGGCATTAAGAGGAGATTCTCCTTCCTCTTCTTTACCTGATATTCTTTGGGGATAAGACGGTTCTGATTGATCCTCAGCTGGTCTTAAGATATTCTACGCGTTTTTCGAACTCTGCAAAGGCTTTTTTGTCTTATTTGGAAGGTTTTTTCACTTTTTATTTAGAATTTTCATTTGCTCATTCTAAAGTGACGTAAACAATGAATAATATAACTAGTGAAGTAAAATTTACGAATTTTTTTTAGAGCGGCTTTGAGCTGAAACTTTGAGTTCGAGGGTTTCTAACGCTTCAGGGGTATTTTTAGTCGCTTTTCTTCTGTTTCTAGCAGAGTGGTGTGAATCAAGAATTGTGATACTTTGAACTGCTGGTTGATGTTTTGGTTTGACGATTTCTCTTCATTTTCTTAAAGTGTGGTCTTGGTTCTGGTTTCATTTTTCATCTTTTTCTTTCATTTTTTCATTTCTTCGTTTGGCGTCTTAGGTTTCGTCACCGGTTCCACTCCGGAGTACCGTAGCTCGTGATGGTGTCAGTGTGAGAGAGACGATGTCGTTGAGGGACGTGACGGTGAAGGTGAGCTGCTCGGTTAACCTCGTTCATTTTTTGTTTTTTCTTTGGTTTTTTTGTGTTTCCTGTTTACTTTGTGAGATTTTGTTAGCATAATCTCAAACTATCTAAGGGATTTCTGTCTCATTTTCATCTCCTAAAAAGTGCCTTTTCTACCAAAAAAATCTGCGGGAGGAAATCGACAGCTTTCTAGTTACAATCAAATATCTGAATCAAATATCTTGATCGCTGTTCCTTTAATGATTAATAGTTTTTCTTTCGAAACTATCCTGCTATTTGCCTCTTTTTTATTTAGCGGTTTATAGGCGAGAACTAGTTGAATGACTTATATATTTGGAGATGCTAGGTTATTCGCAAAACACTGACATCGGACGGGAATTGAACCCGCGTCTTTCTGTTTCCGGCAGACTGCACTAACCACTGTGCTACCGATGTACTACGTTGCGAATCTTCCAGCATCTTTCTTAAGCCCGGTCGGGCTGTAGCTATCAGCACTCACCCGTAATCACGGGAATGTGCCGGTAAGCCGATCTCGGCAGTTACCAGTTAAGCTGATAGCATTTTTGATATACTACGAAACTATTCTGCTATTTGCCGCTTTTTTATTTATTTAAGTTATATATTAAATTATTTATTTTTATTTTTTATTCATTTAATTTTTCAAAATAAAAAAGCGGCAAATAGCAGAATAGTTTCGTAGTATATCAAAAATGCTATCAGCTTAACTGGTAACTGCCGATATCGGCTTACCGGCTCATTCCCGTGATTGCGGGTGAGTGCTGATAGCTACAGCCCGACCGGGCTTAAGAAAGAGATGCTAGGAGCTTCGCAACGTAGTACATCGGTAGCACAGTGGTTAGTGCAGTCTGCAGGAAATAGAAAGACGCGGGTTCAATTCCCGTCCGATGTCAACATTTTGCGAATAACCTAGCACCTCCAAATATACAAGTCATTCAACTAGTTCTCGTCTATAAACCGCTAAACGAAGGCGGCAAATAGCAGAATATTTTCTTTCGTTTTTTGTTTTTTCTTCGGTTTTTTGTGTTTCCTGTTTACTTTGTTAGTTTTTGTTGGCATCCTCTCAAAATATCCGAGGGATTTCTGTCTAATTTTCATTTCATAAAAAACCTGCCGCTTTCACAAGAAAAATTGCCGGAGGGAATCGACCGTTTTTTATAATGAACCAAATATCTTTATCACTATTTTTCAATTAATAACTTATCTTTTGAACTCGAAAATCTCTAGAGAAATAAAGGAATGAATTTTTTCGGAATATAAGAGGAGTTTTGAATTCTGGCTAATTTATTTCTCATCCAGTAGATCTAATGGCGGCCTAATTAGCGCGAGTTCGTCCTCCTCCTGGACCAGTCTATAAATCGCGTCGTTATCAACTATTTTATGGGCTTGCGTTCAGTTTTTTTCGCTTGAAAATATGGATAGAAGTCATTTTTAAATGTTTTGTGTTGTTATTCGTAATAAGTGCTGTGCGGTGTCCGGCTCTGAGAAGTCGTTCTTCAGGAGCCGGTAACATTCCGAGAGCTGATCTCTCCGCCGATGTCCCGAGCACCTTCCCAGCCGCCGATGTCGACCACCTCGCCGCCCATCTCTCCTCAACCACGACCGTCCGTCTCTCCGAGTGCTCCACCGTTGACGGTATGTCGTACGAATGTAGCTGTTGGCATGGTTTTTTATGTTCGTGGTGTTTTTGTCTCTTTTGTTTGTTGATCTCACCGCCGAGCTTTTGCTGAGCAACTAAAGGACCCTTCAGACTTTACTGCGTTGCTGCCGCGGTAATGATGAAACATAGGGACGCGCGGGGCAGCTGCGCAGTAGCGCCGTATCTTATTTTTTTATTTTATATACAGGGATGCTACCACCCGTATTTAAGGAATCCAAAGAAAGACAAACACAACTAGGTATAATGACATCATAACACAACACAACAAATATGCAGCTCATAAACCACAACAGCTCAGAAGACCTACTATAACGCAAAAGGACGTAAGTTGAAAAAAATCGACATCGTAAACCTGTAAGGGATGAAAGTTATCCTGTTTCTAATTTCATTGCGAAAACCACCCATACCGCCAACTGTGCACTAAATAGTTTTTTTGACCAACGACAGTCCAGTGGACGGCCGCAAAGAGGCGCAGCTATTGCGGAAAAGCGCACACTCCCCTTTTTACTGCTCTACTTTGGACTACAGCCACAGCAGAAGGGGGCCCTAAATGTCATAGGGGAGAGGCGGGAAGACGGTTTTGAAGATGGAACACTAGGGCCAGGTTTATGCTCAGGGACCGTATGCACGTCTCTCCCGAACGTATGATCGCCCGAGGGTAGAATTCTACCCGTACGATCGAGTGAGGCACGGAAAAAGAAAATTGCTTACCATGTGGCAAACGTTTTTCTTCGTTGTCGTTGGTTATTTCGCTGATTATAATTTATGCAGTTTTTATATTTAGAAAATTATGGAGCATCTCTTATACACTTTATAACTCCTATATTTTATGCCTTTATAATTTATAACCATT
Source organism: Nippostrongylus brasiliensis (assembly GCA_030553155.1). NCBI lineage: Eukaryota > Metazoa > Nematoda > Chromadorea > Rhabditida > Heligmosomidae > Nippostrongylus > Nippostrongylus brasiliensis. Next base: position 47,578,965 of record CP130735.1, read on the forward strand.
TTAGGGCAAACTCAAAGATAATGCATCACACTCAGTCATAAAAACATCGACGTGTGAAGAAAACGCTCACAGTTGAAAAAGTTCCAAAAACTTCGACAATAACCAACGACAAAACCAATAACAAAAAACTTATGTCACATGGCAAACGCTTCCGCGCCCCATTGCTAAATTACTGCTCCACCGAGGTCCGGGTGGATTCCACCCTTTCGGATAGAATTCTACCGCGCGAAAGGGGCAGGGCTTGGACGATCACCTTCTCGGGAGAGATGAAAATACGGCCCCAGAAAGGAATCTAGCTCACCACCTCGGTATGATACAGTCTAGATCATGCCGCGACGAGTCCGCACCGCTTGGACACACGAACTTGCCTCTGGGCACGATAGCTTCGCAGTGGTCACGATTTATTTTTTCCGTGCAAAGTCAAAATTCAACGATATTGTGCTTGAGGTATCTGGTATTAACCAGAGAATTATTGTTTCCAAGCCTAGTATCGGTTTTTTGAAAATTAACTTCAGAGTTTCTGTTTGTTTCGAATTTTTGTTTTTTTTTGCCTGGGTTTTTCTATACGTGTGGAAGCATACGTGTCTACAATAAATAAATAAATAAACAACATACGATACTTAACCGCTCAAACACCGTTTCATTCGTCAATAGTTACCTTGAAAACCACTGAAAACCACGGTAAGGAAGGTGGTAGAACTTCTCTAACGGTGGTGTCGACCACCAAAAATGGTTAGTCATGTGTAGAGCGTGACTTTTTATCTTCACGAGTGACGTGTAGTTGTGGCCGAATTTGTGGTGACTATTTAAAGCCGAAACCCAGCAGCGATTTTTCGCCGTTTTTCGTGGTCTGGTCGCTGTTTGTGCTCTGAACACCGGTCCATCGGCACCTCGTGACCGCTCCATTTCCGCCTATCTTGGGGCGTAGGTGCTCGCCACTATCTGTAAACATCACACTTCTTTCTGGGTATTCTGTTCCAGGCGTTCTCATAGGGTGTGCCTCCACTCATTTTCACTATTCCTATTTATTTATTTGTTCTACCGGACGTCAAAACCGAGAGGAAGGAGGAAAATTCTTGGCATCATTCATTCTCTAGATTTTGATTTAGAATTTTGAAGTTTGCTGTTGTGAAAATGAATATGAAAATGTTGTGGTTGATTGAAAAACGTTGAATTCGGTCTGGAAAATTGTGAATTTGATTTGAAAAGTGATGAGTTTGGTTCGAAAAACGTTGAATTTGGTTTAATAAAAATATTGCTCTTTACTTAAAAATGGTATATATCATTATTTGACACCTAATATTGCAAAGAGATCTCACCTGTCCGAGTAGTGCCGAGTTTGTAGACTTTTCTTGTTCACCGTTTGTTCTTCCTCCTCAGTGTTTTACCATATTTTCTTTTTCTATGAAAATGGCCGGAGTCGGATATTCAGGATTCTGCGGTGAATTTCACTATTCCCTCTTCATTCTCTTGATTTTTATTCAGAATTTTGAAGTTTTCTGTTGTGAAAATGAAAATGTTATGCTTGGTTGAAAAACGTTGAATTTGGTCTGATAAGTGATGAGTTTGGTTTGTAAAGTGATGAGTTTGGTTTGAAAAACGTTTAATTTAGTATGGAAATCGTTGATTTCCGCCTAAAAGTGGTAAATACTATTTTCATTTCAAATTGGACACTTTTCAAACCAAAGTGGACGTTTTTCGAAACAAAATGGACGTTTTTCAAATCGAACAAGACACCCTTAACTTTTAAATCGTAAATGGCATATTCATTTTCATTTTTTGCTACAAATCTTAACAACAAATATATGCAACAAGTAGTATATACTAGCAATACAAATATATAGGCGACTAAAGATAATCCAAATTAAAATGTGAAACAACAAAATGAGGCTGTGAATAAGAGATAAGAAACTATATATAGAACAAATTGAACATATAAGAAACTACACATAACATGTATATACATTATAACAAATATGATAATAATAAATAGTTGATAAAAAAAACTTATTTGACAATTATTTTTTAAATTTTTATGGACGATTTCATTTTATTAATAGTTTAGCAAACGATTGATAAAAATAAATCGTCTTGCTTATTTTGAATCAGAGAATTCTCTAGAAAGAATCCTTGATCGATTTGAGAACCCTCCACTATGGTCTGGAAAATGTTCCAGAAGAAAATCGCTTTGGGGACTATCTAATTTAGTTCGGATGACGCATCAGAAAGAATCCTTGCTCTAAAAACCATTCGATTTGCATTGAATGTTGATGCAGGGCAAGCATCGTTTTTTGATTTGAAAAACGTCCATTTTGGTTTGAAAAATGTCCATTTTACAAATGAAAATGGTATATATTATTTGACATCTAATATTGCAAAGACCTCTCACCTCTCCGAATAGTGTCGAGTTTATGGTCCCCAAAGCGATAAGTTTTCTTCTGGAACATTTTCCAGACCATAGTGGAGAATTCTCAAATCGATCAAGGATTCTTTCTGAAATGTTATCTGATTTCATATGAGCAATAAGATTTTTTTTATCGATCGTTTGCTAAACTATTAATAAAATAAAATCGTCCATAAAAATTCAAAAAATAATTGTCAAACAAGTAATTTTTATCAATTATTGGCTTTTATATTATAGGCTTTTCTTGTTCACCGTTTGTTCTTCTTCCTCAGTCTTCTACCATATTTTCTTTTCCTATGAAACTGGATAGAATCGAATATTCAGGATTCTGCGGTGAATTCGATGAATCGAAGTATGCAAGAAGAATTCAACGAGATCAGCTCGACAACGACCGGTCGAGTTGACGACGTTCCTCGTCATCGGCCACCGATCAGCGCCCCGTTCGTCAAACCAATCGCCGCCGTCTATGCGAGAAGTCCAGCGTAGGTCCTTTTAGCGATTTTTACCCTCAACACGTTGACTACAGTGTGGCATGATGCCATGCCACAGCTTAATATTTCTATTTTCTAAATGGTGTCGAAGGGTTCGGGCAATCTTTCCCATGCGATATATTGTTCACCTTTAGACATTGCTTTGGAAGGAGTGGTTCGTGAAAACAGTTATCAGTTGCTGTTTTGTACATCAAAATATACAAGTGATCAAGTAGATCAAAATATGCACAGGTCTTCTTCGATGATCTAAACAAATATTGATCGCTAGAAACGTTTTTTGTTGGTGTTTTCAAAGATGACATTAGGCACAAATAAACCGCAGATATCAGTAATACAAAATATGGGTCACTGGAAACATTTTCTGTGTTTAGAAAGGAACAATCGAAACCATTCAAAAAAGATGACCTTCCAGCAAAATATGGAAGAATTTCGAGAAAATTCTGTTATTCGAAAAAGGTGTTATTACGTATAAGGATATCGCTAGGACTAAAGATCCCGATTTCTTTTTTTGCTCTTCCTCTTTTTAGTTTTACGACGCCCTGAGCGCGGCGAAAAATCGATTGGTCCCACGCGCCAGGCACGCAAAAATGGCGCGGTCGTAAACGTGTTAAAATATCTTGTAAGACTAGCGCGGTGCAGTGGTGAGAGGCGCTACTGACACCCGTACGGTCGAGCGATCAATCCTCGCCTGGACTGACCAAGCCTTCCATAACCAGCTGTCGGGGTCTCGGGGTCGGGTAAATTGGTACCAGACTTGTGTGTGAAGGTAGAGACACTGTGTTGTTATAGCGGCTGCCCCCGTAAGTCATTGTGGCGCGGTGCAGTGGTGAGAGGCGCTACTGACACCCGTACGGTCGAGCGATCGATCCTGGGCTAGCCAAGTCTTCCATAACCAGCTTTCGGGGTCGGGTAAATTGGTACCAGACTCGTCTGTTGAAGGTAAAAGCACTGTGTTGGTATAGCGGCTGGTCCCCGCAAATCATTGTGTAGGCCAAATACGCATTGATTATTTCTTACTAGAAGACGAATGCGTGGCGCGTCGTTGGGGGACTTATCGACGGCAACCACCTTGCAACTTCTCTAATTTCCGGAACTCTTTCTATGAGAAAACTATGAAACAAAGGCATGCGAGGTCGAACCCGCATTCTTTCCATACCCAAGGAGGTAAATATGCATTTTACTCATACCGTCAGTGGTTTCTCTTCCACCCTCAGGCATTTGGTCATTTCTCGATTGACTAAGCTTGAAACATCCCCAAATTTTCTAATTTCACTACCGCATTTTTATTAGTCATAATTACAATTTTTGCTATTTCATTCTATTTGTTCCTTTGCAGTCGAGACGTCACCAATACCAGCGTCTTCCACACGGGACACTCTACAGCGGATACGATTCTTTGCGACGAGGTGGAACATTTAGAGCGGGATCTCACCGACTTCTCCTTGTCCTCGATTGGTGACTCGGTGGACGATAGGCGACCACTGCTCTCATCGGATGCAGGAAGAGCTGTGTCTCAGCAGAGCGCCGTTAGCAGGTGAGCCACACCAGTTATTGAGGGTACAACTGAAGAGAATTTATCTGAGGCTTTCTTTTTTCACAGAAATGTGCTCTAGTTTATGTTGGAGCAGGAAGAATTTTGAAAATACCCGCTTTAAGTCAAGACGAACTGGTGTGAGGAATCTAGTAGGCATAGCAAACAGCAAAAAGGTCTCAGGAAATGTTTTTCTTCGGTTGCCCTCTCAACCACAAAACACCTTTACGGCTAGTTTGAAGCTGAGATTTTATCCATTTACATATTCATCAAGATCATATAAGATAACAATTAATAATCACTCAAATATATCTGCAGTATCAGCTAAGATTATGTGCTGTCCAATACATGTTTCTGAACCAAAAAACAGGAAAACTACCATTCACTGAAGATTTCTCTCTGTGCCGAATTTTCTTTGATGATTTGAAAACGATATCGCGTCGCCTTGCGATTCATTGATTTTTCTGTCCCTGACGCGGATCACGTCGATGTGCGATCAACCTGCATATGCGGGTCTCTGTCTGATAGTTCATTTTTACGAATACTTTAAACTTGGGGCCCGCGTGGGGCAGTGGTAAGAGGCGCTGCTGTCACCCGCACGGTCGAGCGATCGATCCCGGCCCGGGCTAACCAAGCCTTCCATCCCTCCGGGGTCGGGTAAATTGATACCAGCTTGTCTGGGAAGGTAAAGACACTGACCTGGTATAGCGGCTGGCCCCCGCAGGTCATTGTATAGACCAAATACGCATTCACCAAGCCTCTACGACTTGAATTGAATACGAATGCGGCGGCGCGTCCTCAGGGGACTGATCAACGCCGGCACCTTTACCTTTACCTTTACTTTGAACTTGAAGTCTTACTCATACTGTTCAACTTTATTAAAAATTGATATTGGTATTAACATTCACATTTGTGTTTGGTTTTCATTTCATTTTTGTTTTATTGCATTTTTATCAGACCATCGAAGATCTTTCAGCGCATCTTCATCGACATCGCCATCGCCGAACTCAATTCGACTGATGACAGCCGAAGAGATACAACGATGGCACGATAAAGAGGTATTGTGCCGGCAAAACTGTAAACTATATTGCCTCTATAAAAACTATAAAATAAAAGAAAACTATTAAATATCAACTATTCCGGAGAGGGATCTCTCTATGTTATGAATACCCGGGACGCTTCCGAGAAAATGCGATCGACGATTTAAGCAAGAATAAGGGTAGGGGATAGGTATGCTAGAGAGTTATCACTCAGTTCTGTCACAGCTAGGAGTGACCGACTGTAAATAAAATAATAATAACATCTTCTTCTTCTTCTTTAGCGTCTTTCCCGCCTCGAAGCGGGGTCCGCTCTACCAATTTTCTGACGCCATAACGATCTATCATACGCCTGGTCTGGATGAACTCCAACTGTCTTTAGATCAGCATGTATCGTATCCAGCCAGCGTTGCTTCGGACGTCCCCTCGGTCTTGTTCCTGGTACGTCGAGAGCGAGTCCTGTCTTACACACGGTGTCATCGCTTGCCCGAAGCACGTGCCCGTACCATCTCAAACGGGTTTCGCGAAGCTTTTCAGCGATCGGGACCACTCCAAATCGCTCCCTTATGTCAGCGTTCGTTATACGGTCTAGCCGTGTAACGCCAGCCATCCATCTCAACATTTTCATCTCCATAACGCTAAGGCGGCGCTCAACTTCTTTCGTAGCAGGCCAGCATTCGGCTCCATACAGAGCCACCGGTCTCACTACCGTACGGTAGATCTTCGATTTCAGTCGCTCCGGCATTTTCCGATCGCAGAGTACACCTCCTCCATGATCCGTGGCCTCAACGCGGCGAGGGGGTGGCAATGCGTGTAAGGCAATGATGTCCAGCGGAAGAACTGCTTCGGCAAGGACATCCGCTGCGACGGAGTCTTACTCGTAGCGAAAGGCGGATCACTCCCTCTATTTCGCAACGACTGGACCCCCAAGCTTGTGGAATGGACCGTACGGACGCGCTGGCAACGCTTCGGCCGGACACCAGGGAACAAATATGCTCGACCAACAGAAAAAGACCAGCCTCAGTACCCCGCACACCGGGCTCTGCCGTCTCCGACGTCGGATGGTACGACAACCGGTGAGAGGCGAAGAAATCTCGGGTTGCGCAGGACGTCATGGATTCTGGACAATGACGACACATCTGGAGCACGACATGGAGACTGTTTTATGCTTTGTACCTACAATGCTAGAACAGTCTCCTCAAACGCCGACCTCTACGCTCTTCTCGAAGCTGCCGGTCGCATAAAATATCATGTGATCGCACTACAAGAAACCAAGAGCAGGAAAGCCGACATTCGTCAACACAACGACGGGACTCTCGTTATCCGCGGAGAGAAGATACCGTCTCGGAACGTCGGTGGCGTTGGATTCATCGTGCACCCGTCTGTCGCCCACCTCGTCGACTCTCACGAGATCCTGTCTCCTCGCCTAGCCATTTTACGCCTTCATCCGCCGCATCACAAGACCATCTCAATCATCAACTGCTACTCACCACACGCAGCAGCTGATGACTCGGAGTTAGATGCGTTTTACGGACAGCTAGAAGAAGTCATCCGAAATGAGAAGTCCTTTTACAAGTTCGTCGTCGGTGACTTCAACGCAAGGATCGGAAAGGGCAATGGCGAAGATCACAGGATTGGAAGATTCGGGATAGGCGATAGGAATGAGAATGGAAATCGTCTGGCTGACCTCATGTCCGCTGCACGTCTCTTCCACGGCAACTCGCTGTTTGAGAAGAAAGAACACCGTCGCTGGACATGGGAATCACCTAATGGCACGACTCATGCTGAGATCGACCACATCATGACCAACAGAAGATGGTGCCTTTACGACACTTCCGTGGTACCATCTTTTTGCAGTGGATCCGATCACCGCCTCCTTCGGGCTAAGATCAGGTTCGATCACCACCTGGAGAAGAACACCTGTCATAGACCGAAGGGAAGGAAGCAAGCCGTGTTCGACGAAGACCTTCTGAACGATGCCCTATCCCTTTATGACTGGCGAGTCGCTGAGGACCCGACCGAAGACTACGAGCTGCTTCTAAAAGGACTACGAACGTGTGCTGACGCTGCTTCTCTTTCACTATCAAGCAGAAATGCCCGCATCTCTTCGAACACCAAGGCGCTGCTTGAGAAGAGGAGAAGTTTGAGGATGGATCCGAATGCAACCCACCTGGAGCGACTGGTGGCCAATACCAGTTGCAGAAAGGCTTTGCAGGAGGATCTCATTCAGCACAGGAGGAAGAAAATTCTGGAAGCGGCACAAGAAAGACGAAGTCTGAAGAAGTCTCGACGGGACCTCAACGAGTTCAGTATTCCGCTATCGGCATTGAAACGTGAAGACGGGACTGTCACCACTTCCCGTTTCGAGATGGAATCGATTACAGAGAGGTTTTACACCAATCTGTTCCGTTCTACACAACCTGTACCAGACCCCGATATCCCCGCTGGTGAAACACCACCAAGGATTCTACCATCTGAGGTACGAGTCGCGATTAGGAGTATGAAGAGCGGCACGGCTCCAGGGCCGGACAAGATCTCTGCCGATCTTCTCCGTGCAGGTAGCCATACTCTGCACACCCTTCTTGCGGCGCACATGACATCCTACCTTCGGAAGGAACGAATCCCGGATCAGTGGAGGAATTCGCGTACAGTCATCTTGCACAAAAAAGGTGACAGGGATGATCTTCGCAACTACCGCCCGATTAGCTTGTTGAGCGTGCTCTACAAGCTTTTCACGAAGATCATCCTGACGCGGATATCGCGAACATTGGATGAAGCACAACCGCCTGAGCAAGCTGGGTTCCGTCAGGGATTCAGTTGCGTCGACCACATCCAAAGTGTCGCGATGGTCATCGAGGTTTGTCGGGAGTACCATCTGCCCCTCGTCTTAACCTTCGTCGACTACGAAAAGGCCTTCGACAGCGTCGAAACGAATGCGATCCTGTCTGCGTTAGTCGATCAAGGAGTGGACTCGTCCTACATAAGAACGCTGGCCGACTGCTACCGCCACTGTTCTACGACAGTGCAGCTTTTCCGGCGCCCAATCGACATCCCCATCGAAAAGGGCGTCAGGCAAGGCGATACTATTTCGCCCAAGCTGTTTACTGCCGCATTGCAGTGGGTGATGAAGTCGCTCGACTGGGACGAAAAGGGCATACGTGTGGACGGAAAATTCCTCTCGAACCTTCGTTTTGCGGACGACATCGTCATCTTCGCGAAAAGTACGACTGAAGCAGAGACGATGCTCCGAGAGCTAGACGAAGCTGGAAGGAAGATTGGACTGCGCATCAATCGGAAGAAGACACAGTTCATGAAGAACTCCTGGTGTGATGGGGGGCCCATCGAACTCGATGGATCTCCTATCGCCGAAACGAAGTCCTACGTTTACCTGGGGCGCTCCATGAACATGGACAACGACATGAAGGAAGAACTCATCAGAAGAAGGAGAGCCGCGTGGTCAGCCTTCGGGTCTCTCAAAGAGGCCACCGACCAACTCCAGGATGCTGACCTCCGTGCTCATTTGTTCGACTCGACAGTTCTTCCTGCTCTGTGCTACGCGGCTGAGACGTGGCCTGATACGTCAGCCACGGCGAAGTCCCTGCAAGTCACACACAGAGCGTTGGAAAGGTGTCTTCTGAAGTTCACCCGGCTATCCCAACACCGAGCCGGACTTCGCAGCTCCGATCTAAGGCAGATGTCCCGTCTGCGAGACCCTGCGGACTACACATCGAAAGCCAAGCATCGATGGGCCGGTCACATAATGAGAAGAGACGACGACCGTTGGACAAGAAGAACGGTGGAATGGCTGCCGCGCGATTGCACGCGGCCTCGTGGAAGACCACCTGCCAGATGGTCTGATGTGTTCGTCGAACGTATTAAGACTATGCTGTGTTCCAGAACGGCTGATTCTCGCTGTCGTCACAGTCGCCTCCGACCAACAAGCTGGATGACGATCGCGAGACAACGAAGCGAATGGAACTCGTGTTGGGGCCCGCACGTTCAGTGAAGCCGGGCCATCTAAGTACCTAAGTAAGTAAGAGTACACCTGTCGCCGCGCGCCACTTAAGCCAAGCGCTGCTGACTCGGTTGTTCACTTCACAGCAGAGACTACTATCACAAGCTATCGTCGAGCCTAAATATTTAAAGGCATTTGTCCTTGACAGCTCGGTTCCATCAACCTTAACTGTTCCTGGATCATTCACTTGGGTGGTGAGGTACTCCGTCTTACTGACGCTGAGACGAAGTCCAAACTGCGCCAGCCGATCACTCCAGGACTGTACGAGGAGCTCAAGCTCTTCACTTTCTTCAGACGCCAACATTACATCATCCGCGTACAGCAGACTCCATGGGACTGGACTCTGCAGGTCACGCGTGACGGCGTCCATCACAGCAATGAAAAGAAGAGGAGAGAGCGGCGAACCTTGGTGGACCCCAACCGAAATTGGGAATTCCGAAGATGTTCCAGCAGCCGCCTGTACTCTGCTTCTTGGGTTCGTATACAGAATTCGGACCCAATTTATGAGCTCTTCAGGAACCATCTGTTTTCGCAGTGCGTACCAGATCACCTCATGCGGTACGCGGTCGAACGCCTTTTCGAGGTCGAGAAATGCAATGTGTAGTGGCCGTTTTTTTCACGATGCTTCTCTACCAGAAGCCGAGCAGCATGGATCGCATCCGTAGTGCTGCAGTTCGCGACAAAACCACATTGGTTGGTGGATAGTTCAACGATGTCGCGGATTCGTCTATCGATAACACGCTCGAACACCTTCATGGTGTGAGAAAGCAGACGAATCGGTCTGTAAGTAGTACAGTCCGCTGGACTACCCTTCTTCTTCCAAATCGGTATTGTCGTGCTTCGCTGCCAATCGGAGGGCATCTTCTTTTCCGCGATGATCTGGTTGAAAAAGGACGTGAGCCAGACAGCGGAATTCCAGCAGCGTGACTTCCACAGTTCAGCAGCAAGGTCATCCGGACCAGTTGCTTTGCCGGGCTTCATCCTCCTCAATGCCATCTTCACTTCTTCGACAGAGACAGGCTGGATGGGACCAGCAACAGGCTCAGCGTGCGGTATCGGTGGGTGAGGGAACTCTTCTGTGGAAATTTTCTCAAAGTAGTCACGCCACCTCCTCATAACCTTTCTGCGATCCATTAGGAGTTGGCCGTTTTCATCATTCACGCCATAAAACTTCTCAACATCTTCAGACTGACGTTGTCGGGATCTCGCAAGTCGATAAATATGCCGTTCACCTTCGCGCGTTTCGAGCAATCTGTTAACTTCCTCATAGTGAGCCACCTTTGCGTTAGCCACGGCCTTCTTGGCTGCTCTCTTTGCCTCGCGATACGCGCTCCAGTTGTCGGCAGTTTTGCTCTGTAAGAAGATGTGGTAGAGGCGTTTCTTCATTCGAACCTTCTCTTTGACGTCATCTGTCCAAAGCCACGTCTGCTTATCAATCCTTCGGCGACCTGGCTTGGTTACCCCAAGCTGAGATCGTGCCGCTTCGCAGGCCGCCGTTTTCATCGACTGCCACGTTTCTTCAACACTCGCGATCGGAGGCATCTGTATTCTTGCTATCATCCTGGCTTCGTTCCCTTTTATTCGCCACCACTTGATGCGGGTATGTCCGCACCGCTCGACCCTCTCTCGTTTGGGCGGTGTGATTTTCATTGTGCAGATCAGCGGACGATGTTGGGTAGCCACCGTCTCATAAGGCACTACTTTTGCGTCGCTGACGAGCCTTGCGTCACGACGTCTTACGAGCACATAGTCGATCTGCGATCTCGTATTTCCGCTATAAAACGAGACCAAATGTGATGGACGCTTTCGAAACATCGTGTTTGTAATAGCCAGATTATGCGAACACGCATACTCGAGAATACGTTCACCGTCCTCGTTTCGTATTCCGTAGCCGAAACCTCCATGGCATTTGAATCCATCTTTCGATATGCCGACATGACCATTGAGATCTCCTGCGACTACAACCATTTCTTCTGACGGAATCTCGGCTGTCTTTTCGTGGAGCAACGCCCAGAACTCATCTTTTACTTCGTCGGAACAGCCGGTCTGCGGGGCGTACGCAGTGAAGAAATGAAGTCGCCTCTCTTCCGTGACTACTACGACCTTCATTAAGCGATCATTGAAGCGCTTTACCTCCGCAATTGAGTCACGGAATCGCTCGGATACAGCAACTCCAACGCCGTTCGTGGTCTTAGGGCTACCAAAGTACAGAACTTTGAAGCCACGGCCAATATCTCTCGACTTACTGCCAGACCACCTCGTTTCTTGCAACGCACACAGGTCAATTCTACGATGCTCCAGAGCGGCGGCTAACTCGCTCGAGCGACCTGTCAACGTACCGACATTCAGCGTTGCAACACGTGTCTTCATACTGCTCTGACACTTTAGGGCTTGCTTGCTTGACCCTCGATGTTGTCCTTCTTGCTTCGACACAACATCGCTCTGACACTTTCGGACTAACTTAGTTACCCCTCGATGCCGTCCTTCTTGCATCGAGGACCCTCGCATACTTTCACCACTCACCGGGCCTTGTGAGTGGGCGTCGGTTACCGCGGACGCCGTAGCTTTCACATGAACTCTTTGCGTCATCTAACCATATGACGTGACGGGTTTCTCCATCGGCCGGCCTGTCACCAGGGCCTGTCGCCGGAACTCGATAGTCCGCGATCAGCTCACCTCAAAGTAGTTGAGGAGTTTCCAGTGGCACCAACGTGGAGGAGCGGACGTCGCCACCAATAATAACATAGAATAATAAATAAAATAAATAATAATAATATATAATAATAAAATAGTAATAATTATAATATAAAATAAGTTGTCCGAAAGGCTGCCTAGACCGGCTACTTTTTTCAACCTTTTCTCGCAAAACGGGTTTCCCTCATTGTACATGCACTATTACCTCTTCCCTACTACTACATTTTTGTGCCGAATTCCCACCGCAGGGAAGGTTTTCAACATTTTCCTCAATAAATTATTCCGCATGAAGTCAGATGATAATAACAAAATATCCAGTAAAAAACGGTTCAGAGAGGCAGATCGTCAAGAATTTCCTAGTACATCATTTTTAATAAATAGCCCTCACATCCATACTCGCTCCAATTCAGTCCATGAGATGGAATTTTTCGGAACAGCGCTGACAATTCTTATCGCATAGTTCTCCAAGCCAAAAAAGACTCTAGAATTCGATCATTTTCATGAACGATTATTATCGTAGAAGAGATTGTTATCATTCCTGGAACTACCATTGGACTGCTGTCTATCTGAACCTCAATCTGAACCTAATTTGAAGGGTGATTGGTTGGGGAAGAGACAGGAAATCGTCAAAACGATTGACCTTGAGCTTTTTCTAAGGTTCACTACGATCTTCAGAATTGAAGGAGAAAATCTGCTCTGTTAAATTATCATTTGTGGTGTGAGCTATTAAATAAAAAAGCTTTTTTTGTAATGGCTTAGCGAACCTGGCTCAATTTATTCGCATTTCTCTTTTCTGCTTGTTACTCGATTCCGAACAAAATGTGGAAAGTACCCAATATAGTGTAAAAAATTTGTCAAGGGTCACTTCGTCAGCAATTTTGCTTTCTTTGTTTCTATTTCTCATATCTGTTTTTCTACAGACTCGAGAGCACAAGAAAGCTCAATCACACTTGAGCGGAGCTCGTCGGAAAGAGCCGCTACCTGATGGACCGACAGTTGAGGATGAGAAATCGTTTAGGTGAACATTTTCAGACATCAGATTTTTCTGACTTTTGTGGGCATAATTTTTCTGTTGTAAATTTTTATCATTATATTTGATTTTCTCGATCATATGATCCTACTATGAAATAATCCTACTATATCCTACTGTATAGGATGTTTGTCATGGGTGGATCATATGGGTCCCGCCGCGATAGTCTGTTACCGTACACCAAATGCACCGACTACACCAAATGCAATGAATGAAGAGTTTGCAAAATGATAACGAACATTCCCTTGTGGTGACGCTAGGTGATACATTGACCGGATTTGAGTAACTTCAAAGAGATCCATTTGACCCAGGGACTTTGGTGAAAATAATATACCTACGGCTAAATTGAGCGGGCGTGGTGCAGTGTTACGATGCACTACTGACAGCCGAACGGTCGAGCGATCGATCCCCGGCCGGGCCAACCGGGCTTTCCATCTATCCGGGGTCATTTAAATTGGTACCAGTTTTGTCTGGGATGGTAAAGACACTGACTTGGTATACCGGCTGGCCCCATAAGTCATTGAATAGGTGAAATACACATTCATCATGCCTTTACGATTCTGAATGGAACACGAATGCCCTCAGGGGACTGATCAACGCCGATACCTTTACCTTTACCTTTTTGCAGAATAATATTCATTCAACTGCCTTTGAATTTCAGCGCAAACCTGGCCGCTCGTCAGTCGAAGCAGATGCCGGCAGACTGGACGGCTGAAGCTCAAGAAGCGTACAAGCTGCTCGTCGAGTGCGGTCGAGATCTGACCAATACACCGTCGCCGCGGTCATCGCCATCGGTTGACCAACTGGTAGGTTTACCATCTTTTCTTCTTTTTATTTTTACTTTTAAGGATTTTCATGAAGCTGGAATAAATAGCCATTTTTCCTTTTTCTGTGGTTTTGCCAGCTCGAAGTAACCTCTCGTTCCTCCATGGAGGGGTAAATTTATACCAGACTGCCAAGAAAGAGAGAGCCTCTCAGTATTCCATCAGCTGCTTCGACAGCACTGCGTTTTGACAAGAAAGTAATGTGAGAAAGGGGCGGAGCCATCTCGGGTCGTGGGGCGGTGTTACCGCGGAATGCCAGGACGACTACAGTTCTGCATTGGAATCAAGTGCGTGGCGTATTCTTAGGAACTCATCGATCTCATCGATCAGGCTCAAAATCAAGCGCACTAATCGAATTTGCTCCTTTGCGTTAGTGGCGCAGTCCGCTGACATACAAACTTACTGGTCGTTCACGTATTTTCATATATTTTTTTGATGAAATTCACTTTTTTCGAATAATGTGATTATCTGCCTAATTTTTATGCTTAGACGCGGCGCCACCGAACTGCGCCACTAATGCAAAGGAGCAAATTCGATCAATGACGTTAATTATTGATTGCGCTTCGATTTTGCGTTTTCGCCGCGCGGCGTCTAAAGGAGCCCTAAGCACTTTAAGTTTAGCTGTTACACTGTTTCTAGCATCATATATTTCTAATAAATAATTGAATAAGTGAAAGTAAAGTGGTAAAGGGGTCGGATTCGGAATCGTAGAGGCATAGTGAATGCGTATTTGGCCCATACTTGCGGGGCTAATGAATTAGAAAAAATGATTTCAGTGTTTTAACCTTCCCAGACAAGTGTGGTACCAATTTACCGGACCCCGAAGGGATGGAAAGCCTTGTTACTTCGATTAGGGATCGATCGCTCGAATGCCTAGGTGTCAGTAGCGCCTCCTACCTCTGCATCACATGTGCTAATAGATAAAATGGTAAAGATAAAGGTGCCGGCGTTGATCAGTCCCCTGAGGACGCGCAGTGGCATTCGTGTTCCATTCAAGTCGTAGAGGCATAGTCAATGCGTATTTGGCCTATACAATGACCTGCGGGGGCCAGTCGCTATACCAGGTTAGTGTCTTTACCTTCCCAGACAAGTCTGGTACCAATTTACCCGACCCCAGAAGGGTGGAAAGCTTGGTTAGCCTGGGCCGGGATCGATCGCTCGACCGTGCGGGTGTCAGCAGCGCCTCTTACCACTGTAGATAAATAAATAGATATTGTTCTTTTTAGAAACGCATCACCGTGATCGAGCGTAAACAGCCGCCGGTGGCGTCGGTGTCGCCGATTCCGCCACGACCAGTGACTCCGCCACATGTGAAGGCTCACGAATCATCTGAAATCTCCACGGACACCACCGAGGACATCACGAGCTATTCGCCACAGAAGCGCGTTCATCTGATTGAGACCAAGCTTCTGACCACGAAGGATGAGGTGAGAGCCATCTTCTGTTATATTATCTGGTTGGGCGCGCGTGGTGCAGTGGTAAGTGGCGCTACTGACACCCGCACAGTCCCGCGATCGATCTTGGCCCGGGCTAACCAAGCCTTCCATCCCCGGGGTCGGATAAATTGGTACCAGACTTGTCGGGGAAGATAAAGACACTGAACTGGTATAGAAGCTGGCCCCCGCAAGTTATTGTATAGGCCAACTTCGCATTTACTATGCCTCTACGATTCCGAATAGAAGGCGAATACGCGGCGCGTCTCTAGAAGGCTGATCAGTACCGATACCTTTACGTTTACCTTTACTATGCGTTTAGTAGCATACTTGATACAGTGGTTAGGAGGCGCTACTGACATCCGCACAGTCACGCGATCGAACCCAGGCCCGGGCTAACCAAGCCTTCTATTCTTCCAGGGTCTGGGTAAATTGGTACAGACACTCATCTGGGAAGGTAAAGACACTGACTAGGTATAGCGGTCCTCGCAAGTCATTGTATAGGCCATATACAAATTCACCATGCTCCTACGATTCTGAATGGAACAAGAGTGCACGGCGCGCCCTTAGTGGACTGGTCATCGTCTATACCTTTACCTTCACTCTTACAATGCGTCTCATATGAGACCAATTAGGGTATAGTAGAGAGGAGACGTTTCTCCCTTTTCTGTTTTTCCTTAACCCAGACCTCCTTTCTGGACCCACATTCATCATTGGTACACCCCGATAAACCCCGAGATATACCCCGAACGGCGTGCAAACCGAGATTCGTGAACGCCGGGGTTTAATCGGGGTTTATCGCGGGTCTACCACAACTCGCGATGAGGCAGGGTTTGGGAGACCTCGACGGTATCGAGCGTGTTTATCGCTGACGGGGTTTCGGGGACCGCTCGTCCGTTCATGAATCTGGGCCCTGGTTAAGTTAGGAGACCCGCTGTAACCGACCCCTGTGGGAGGGGGTCGAGTGAGAAATGCTGCCATTGTCGTAGAATGAATCACTCCCTGTTTTTCATCTTGTCTGATTTGAATACAGCAGCATCGTTCTTCTGGCGGACAATCTGATTAATGGTTATGATCAATCAATGACTCCATCACTTCTCAACTCTGCTATTTTTGTTCTGTCTGTCTTATTCGTTCCGTTTTACAAATGGGATAATGGGAGTGTTTTCAGCAATTGTCTGATGAGAAGCTGTTTTTCCGTTGCGAAAATCTTCCTTTGCAGGATCGATTTCCTCCAGGACTTCCGCCCAAGTTCGACCAGAAACCGCCACCGGGTCGGCCTCCGAAGACACGAAATGTGAGCTTGGACGTTGGATTTTTGTAGTGGTTGTCATGGAAAATCTCTTATTTGTGATTTCCAAATGGGTATAAAATAGCAACCTGGGCTGTTTTAAAATTGTGATCATTTTCCAGGATGAAAGGGTAAATTAGTCACGTTAGGTAAGTGAACGAAAAGGCTGATTGAGACCAGAGACCACTTTCATCCTCGATATACCCGCTACATACCCCCGAATAACTGTCAATCATCGCCCATACCCGTGGCGCGATATATTCGGTGTTTATAGTAGGTGTACCGCTTACCCTTGGAGCGGCGAGGTATCGAGCGCCCTGATGGAGTAACGGCGCTCTAATGCTAATCGGTACATCGGCTAATGTGCCGCCCCTCTTAAACTTATTATCAATTTTCATTTTCAGCTGCAACATTAGGGTATAAGGATACATAATGCTGTTAGAAACCAGCGAAGTTGGGTTATTTTAGAAAGGCTAGTCAGGGAAGTTCTAGCTTGACCCTATAGGTGGTTCTGGAAATTTTACTAAAAAATTGTTTAAAATAAGGCGCTTTCTGGGAGACGTACTATTCCTTCTACATGGTGAATTTGGCCATGGTTTCGCTATTGACTGATAGTTCGGTCGATCGATTTATAGCAAAGAAGCTAGACGAGGACATCTTAGGTCCTACTTTGTCGGTAATTTTGCTAGATGTCCACTTTAGGGCCAGATTAAGATAAGGAAACTTGTGAAGAAAATCAGTTTTCCTTAGTGGTGTGGGAGTCAGTAGTTATTCGATTGGTTGATTGACTGATTGATTGATTGATTTATTGGCAAATTGGCTATCGATTGATTCGCAATCTGTTCAGATCCCTGTGATGATGAATGGTCGCTCGTTGAACTACGACAATCTGAACGGAGTCGGAGCCGGACGAGCCGCCCCACCTCCGGTTCCTCCGAAACCGAGAATGCCGTTAGTTGAAAGCACTATCTTACGTAGTCTGTTGTACCCCATAGTGACCCGTGTTCCAGGACAACTCGTCCTTCATCAATGTCTCCGCCACCGCCTGCGACGACGAATCGGTTTCCACTCGAGAAGGAATCGCCCGGCTTTGCACCATCGATCACTCGAGGCAGTTTGTTCAGCACCGCCAAGAAAGAGGAGGTCATCAAATTCTAGCTTCTCTAATTCGCCTTCTTATTTCTGGTCTTTATATTTTGTGCTAGTTGTCCTTGTATTTCTACCGCTTGTCATTGCCATTCGATGTCGTTCAGTATTTCATCGTCGCTTTTTTCCCTATTTTCCGCTGTTTCCTCTACATCTTACCGTTAATCCCATCGCTGATTACGGCTCTGTTGGGTTAATTTTACCAGGTAGAAGAGGTCAGGGTTTACGCTGATTTTCAATTCAAATGTGGCTTTAGGCTCCGTTTAAAGGGATCGTTCTTCACTTTCCTCAAATTTACATATTTTCACGTATTTTTTTTCAAAAAATGTCAAATAGCGATCCCTTGGAAGGAGTGGTGCCGTACCATGTGCCCATTCATACTTGGCAGCAGAGCGCGCAGCAACGAAGTGCGGGCAGAGAAGCAGAGGATGCTGCAGACACAGCGCCGCGTCCACTGCGTCTCTGCCTTGAGCTTGTGACCCAAGAATTTTTGAGGCATAAGGGTCCTGTCGCGAACGTGCTCTGTACCACAAGCCGATATCGATCGATGAACACGCGCATACGCCATCAATCGATATCTGCAAGCTACTTCTTCCTGCTCAAGTAAGTCATGGAAGGCACATTTCAAGAAAATAAAGTGGACCGAACCTGCCGACTTATTCACCTGGTAAAGTTGTCCATTAAAATGTACCTGGCGAGGGATTACGGTATTCGTCTCCTCCTACTGTATAGCAGTGAAAGCATCGCATAGACGGCCAATTGTATTTTATTAGTGCTCAATTCGTTTGTGATGATGACGACCGCGCCGCGTCCGCTCCGCATGCGGTGAAGGTTTCATCTGGAATCTTGCCTTCTTCCTCTTTTTACTTTTTCTTTTTTCCCATTTGTTCAGCTATTTTCATTCTTCATCGGTCCAAATCGGATGACAAATGAGGTGCGCGGCGCACACCGGCGAGTTAGTGATTGATTCATGAAAGTTCAGCTGCGTCACCTACCCACCCCCTCTATCCCGTTACCCACACCCATACCCATCCCACTTGTCGCCCCTTACCCCCACCTTCTCAGACTTCCTAGCTTCTAATCTCAGTCCTCATTATGCGTGTAATGTCGCGTTGCGTCGCGTTGGTGGCGTTTATAGTTTGTCGCTCGTCTTAGCAGCGTCCGGTTCACAATGTTAGCCTAATATATTATTCCATATATTTTTGTTACATATATGATTTGCCGTGTAAATACCGTGTCTTACGGTTATCGCGTATTTTCTACTTTTTTTTATTTTTTAATTGATTTTGATGTGCCATGGCGCCTTATTGTTAGATGATATTGTATAGGACAGAGAGAAGTTCCGTTAATTCGGTGCTTGAGTAAAGTATTTGCGATCGTGAAAGATGTGTTTTCAGTGTTCTATTCATTTGTGAATCGAAAATCGATATCGATTTGAGGTATCGTAATCCATTTGAGATATTTGGACTTTGATCAAATTATAAATATCAATGTGGACTTTGATCAAATTAAAAATATGAAAGTAGTAACAAGTCGTAGCGATGATATCTACTCCTCTGAGAATATAGCTGGTATTTCTCGGCTACTTGTGAAGATCATAGGGTCCTGGGGCGAAATAAGTGCATTATTCAAAGTTCTATTTACTGTAGTTGCTATTTATCTGTTCGATATTATTGATCTATTGATTTTCCACATTTTTCTTATCACTTTCGGTGGGTTTGTTTCTTTGCACTATTGGTTAGTTGACCGGAAGAGACTGGTGTGTAAAAATGGCGACCTTGAAAGTGCACGTTGTTGTAACAAATTTTGGTGTAAAAAGCAAAAAACAATTTTGTAACGATATTTCGTTTTCTTCCGAAATCTTAGGATCGTCCCAGTCATACATCCATGGATTTGTCTAGGTTGGTGAAAGAAGTTCGGGGGAATTCAACCAAATATTCATTTGATTACCTAAATATCCATATGTTTTCCTAGTAAACAGTGTGAGAGTTTTTAGCATATGAAAAACGTCCGACTCAATAACTGATCATCCAAAGTGGCGATGTTGATAGGAGTCAATGGATGCAGGATTTTTATGAGGAACAAACGGTGAAAATTATCTATTTGGAGATGCTAGGTCACACAGACATCGGTCGGAAATTAACACGCGGAGCGCAGTTTATTTATCTTATTTTTCATTACGTACCTCGCGATGACACCAAGGTGGCGAGAAGTGTCCAAACGTCCGCAGTTGAAAGTGAAAATAGGTAACCAACTAGTTCAAGTCAGATCACGTTTCTCTGCCTTCTAAAACGGTCTGATATTATAACACGTCTAAAGAGAATTATAGAATTTCGAAAATTTTCGGACAGGAATTATTGGACAGCCTTATAGGTAACAAATTAGTACCCTGAATCAGAGGCTAGATAGCAGAAGAGTTAGCTCCTTTCTCTTCTTCCTTGAGGTGCCTTGGAGCCTGATCTCAATAAGGAAGGAGGGCTTCTGGGGAAGGCAAAAAGGCCTGGGTAAATGATGAATGATCGAAGGTTTGTGGTACAATGTGTATGATCACATTCGGTCAGAAATCAGCACCGGAGCGCCTTTACTGTCTTGAGATCTCCGCCGTGTGGTGGCCGTGGAGTCTGTTAAACCTTAGATAAACCTTGAATGAGCCAACTGCGCGTTGATGAATCAATGCCTGAGGGACTATAAAGTTTTCGAATGCTTCTGTGCCAGACGAGGTTAGTAAGGTGGATCAAAATTTTGAATCGGTAGATCAAAATGCCAAAATAAATTATGTTCACCTTACTAACCTCGTCTGGCACAGAAGCATTCGAGAAGTTTAACATCATGCCGAGGTTTTAAGAAGAGAGATCTTGGGACTATAAAGTGTTTATCGGTCACTGCGGTGTATGTAGTGCAATGGTTAAAGGCGCCGTTTCTATCCGTCTGGTCAAGCGATTGTTCCTCGGTAGAGTTAACCAAGGTCTCCTTCCCTCCGTAGTCAGGTAAATTGGTACCAGACCTGTATAGGAAGGTACAGTCGCTGAATTGAACAGCGGCTGTCCTCGAAAGTCATTGTATAGGTCGAATTCATAGTGACCATGCCTCTACGATTCTGAATGGAAGACGAATGCATGGCGCGTCCCTGGAGGACTGGTCCACGGCGACCACTTTACATTTACTTTTTCACTTTGACTCTGGAATGTAGTCGTTTTAGGAACGAGTTTCGAGAATGTTCGTCGGGGTTTTTTGGAAGATGTGTGTCCGTCGTTTCCACTATCACCACCACCAACACCGACTTTTGCTGTACGCCATTTGTCAGCGGCGAATTCCATTCGTCTCTTTCAACCTGAATGACTAACTTTGCACCAACTAGTGTCTGCTTGACTGTCATCCTTGCAGGGAAACGTCCTATTGTCCTAGCGTCGCTTTGTCTACTCATCGCCGCCACTTCTGGCGTTCCTATGCAGTTCCAGAAGGTGCCTGCGCCGTGTTTTCGAGTTTTTTTCCTGTAGTTATACTCCAACTATTCCACAGTTTACACAGGCTTCGTGACTTCTCTTTCTTCTTTTGTTTGTTTTCTTTTCTATTTTCTTTCTTTTTTTATTTCCTCTCACAGCGTATAAACACATGAAAATTATTCTGCTTCTCAACGTCTAGGTAACTGTTGCTGGGTTAGGCTCATCTATACCGTCCAAACTTCACTAAGGGAGCTTATTTTTGGGGCTGATCAGGACTTCGAGGCCTTCTCTTATTACCTTGTTTTTGCCAGCTTCTGCTGTGTACTGTTATGTATAGGGCGCGCGTGGTGCAGTGGTAGGAGGCGCTACTGACGCCTGCACAGTCGAGCGATCACTCTCGCATCTCACCTAAATCATTCTTTTTTAGCTGATTTGAACGACTTCTTATGATTTCGCCTGTTGGTGTTTACGTAGATCTGTGTTTTGCTCAACACACTTAATTAGGAGCGCGTCCCCTACAGGCGCATGAAATAAATAAATAAATAAATAAATAAATGACTAATCAATCTGCAATCAGTTATTTGAATCTTCACAGCTTTTCAGAGTCTCCCAAGGTAATATGCAGATTCAGGATCAGTAAAAAGTAAAAGGTAAAGTGGTCGGTGCTAACAGTTCCCTGAGAACGCGCCACGCATTCGTGTTGCATCCAGAATCGTAGAGACGTGGTGAAGGTGTATTTGGCCTATACAAAGACTTGTAGGAGCAAGCAGCTATACCAAGTCAGTGTCTTCACCTTCCTAGACAAGTCTGGTACCAATTTACCCGACCCTGGAGGGATGGGTAGTTTGGTTAGACTGGACAAAACATGTAATAAATGAGGAACGAAAATGTTACCTGGGTTATTCAATACCTGCGCTTACACCTACATGGTCCAGCGATCGATCTCCGCCCAGGATAATCAAGCCCTCCAACCCAGCGGGGTGGGGTAAATTGGTACCAGACTTGTCTGGGAAGGCAAAGACATTGACTCGGTAGAGTGGCTGGACCCCGCAAGTCAATAGGCCAAATTCACATTTACCATTGCTCTACGATTCTGAATGAAACAAGAATCCATGGCGAAAATGAGATAAATACCTAGAACTTCTAGAAATTTTTCATCTTTTTTCATCAATTTCCCCATCCTTATGTTGCCCTACTTGTCGCTTCCAGAGTATGACTTACTGCCATGTCGTGTTTCATTTTCCCTTTCTCAAAAAAAAAATCCATTCCACCGTAATCATCGAGTTGGAACATTTTTCTCCGCTTGTGTTGCTTGATTTAATAAATATGAATGAATGAAGAAATGAAATTTGATCCATTTTTTACAAGAAATTTGAGAAGATGTCATGGCACTTCCACAGTTTTTCCGTGGTCGCGGTCGATTTTCGTCATCTTATTTCGCCCACGCCAAGTCAATGAATAACACGAGAGTTTTTCCAGTGAATAACACGAGGTGCACTGGGGCGTTATCAAAATATTTGAGCTCTCCGGCGCCTTTGTTAACTGTATCGTACAGAGGAGTGACTACTACTTGAGGTTTCGCAGGTACGATTATCGAGTTTCTTCTATTTTCCTCTCGTTCCTTTCTATTTTTTTCTTTTTCGTTCTCTCACTGCTCACTAACGCCCAAAAACGATTTTGTTATAGAATATTTCTCGTATGCGCCCAGTTGGAATAATTTTTCATTTTTGATTAATTATCTGATTTAATTTTTAATTATCTATTTGTGCTTATTAATTTGCTGCTTTATCCGTTCAAAAGGCGTGGTGCACCGGTAAGAGGCGCTACTGACAGCCGCACGGTCGAGCGATCGATCCCAGTCCGGGCTAACCAAGCCTTCCATCCCTCTGGGGTTAGGCAAATTGGTACCAGACTGGGAAGGTAAAGCCATTGACTTGGTATAGCGGCTGGCCCCGCAAGTCTAATAAATGAGGTTATAATTAAAGTCGCTAAACTGGAAGAAGCGCCAAGATGCCAAATCAGCGTTTATACTCGACATGGCAGCAGCGAAGAGACATAGGTAAGAGACGCAGAGGACGCGGCACGCGATAAATGACGCAGTCGGTAGGTATTTTTGTTCGCCTCAGCGTTTTGACGCCGGGTATAAATAAGCCGCTACCGTTGCATTGTATACCACCTTTTAGCTGATATTTTTTGTTTTTTTTTCTAAAAACGCTCATAAATGTAAAAGGTAAAGGTGCCGGCGTTGATCAGTCCCCTGAGGACGCGCCGTGCATTCGTGTTCCATTCAAGTCGCAGAGGCATAGTGAATGCGTATTTGGCCTATACAATGACCTGCGGGGGCCAGCCGCTACACATACCAGGTCAGTGTCTTTACCTTCCCAGACAAGTCTGGTACCAATTTACCCGACCCCGGAGGGATGGAAAGCTTGGGTAGCCAGAGCCGGGATCGATCGCTCGACCACATGCGGGTGACAGCAGCGCCTCTTACCGCTGCACCACGCGAGCCCTTTCTCTCGTAGGGTGTGAAAATTGATTGCTGTGTATTGACGAGGTTAGAGGGACGGTAAATTTCAACCCTTTCCACGAAACCTCCTTCTAATCTACTGAACCCGAAACTTGTTCAGTCGACTTTTTGCCGGCCCCTTTTCAAACTCTGCTCCGCTATTGCCGTCGGAATGGGAAAAACTAACAACAAAGACCCGACCTAGCCGGATCCCGTTAGAATGGGGAATGGGTTTTGTTTTGAACAACGACTTACCCTGTGCAAGGGCGGCGTTAGTTCTTGGGTAGTTTTTACCCAGGGTGCCGGTATTATCTCGACGCGTTCGATAGCAGGCAGTAGATAGTTTCGCGTTCCACTCAACTTTTTGCAGGTAGGTGGAGCTGGACGGAATGACAGAGACGGAAAAGGAACAGGAGAAAAGAGAAAGATGGGAGGTGGGTGTAAATCCAGTCACTTTACCCTTTTGATGGGGATGATCGATGGGAACTAAAAAGTCATTGGAAATCGGTCAGGAACTAGCGCTGGGGCGCCGTTGCTGTTTTGAAGCCTCCCGTGCGTTGTAGTACCTGTGGGATGCCTTTAACCTTGAATAAATATTGAGTAACCTGCGTAGATGAGTCAGTACTTGAAAGATTATAAAGTGTTTATCATCACAATGGTATGTGTGGTGCAGTGGTAAGAGGCGCTACTCCCACCCGCAGATTGAACGATCGACCCTCGTCGGGGATAACCATGCCCTCCATCCATCCACGGTCGGGTGAATTGGCACCTGATGGACGAGTGTCTCCGACCAGCCAGAAGGTAAGAACGTAGGCACCGTGATTCTCGAACCAATGATTGGCCTGTCACAAATCATTGTATAGTCCAAATACACGTTCCTCAAAGCTCTACGATTTCGAATGGAGAACCAATGCGTGGCGTACCCTTAGGGGACCAATCATCGCCAACTTGCTCACCCTTAACCAAATATTGACCTCGAGTTGGTTCTGCCGAGATTTCTCTGGTCGATGTTAAGCGCCCCGTTCTCATACGTCCAGAGGCTACGTCCGGATCGCGCCATGCGTTTGACTATCATTCGGAATCGAACACATTTTCGATTACTTCGAGAGGCAACCGATGACCAGAATAGAGCCTTTACCTTCCCAAACGAGTCAGATCGCAATTAACTATGGCTTGGAGATAAAGTGGGTTAAGTCAGTCTTGAGCTAGGCCGACTAAACCCACTAGAGCTTCTGGGTCAGGATTAACCTCACACGGATGCCAAAACTGATTTCGACGAATTCATTGCCTCAGGAGATCCGGATTTCTATTGCAGGTGTATTTATCGTCTCATACATTAGTGGCAGGCAAGCATGGTGCAGTGGTAAAGGGCGCTACTGACACCTGCGCGGTCGAACGATCGATTCCCGTCTGGGCTAACAAAGCCTTTCATCGGTAATTTGGTACCAGACTTTTCCGGGAAGGTAAAGGCACCGGCTTAGTATAGCGGCTTGCACCTGCAGATACCTTTACCTTTACCGCTTTTCAGAGCGGGAAAACCCAGATGACCAGGGCCTAGATTCATGAACGGACGAGCGGTTTCCGAAACCGCGGCGCAGACAGTTCCAAGACGGCAGAGTCGATGAGAGATTGCGTTTAACATAAGAAGTTTAGGATAAGTAGAGAATGGTGCGCGCCGTTCACAGGCTATATCTCGGGGTTTATCGGGGTTTACCAATGATGAATCTGGGCCCAGAGGGAAAGCAATCGATTCCCCCAACCGACGCTAGTCGGGGTTGATTTTTGGTGGGTAAGCGAGCGACACAACGGTCTCGTATAACTGGTTGGACGACGGCGACGACGACCAGGTGATTGGTGGGGCTATTTCAACGGCAACAAATCGACGTTCTAAAGGGGGGTGGGAGACCGCCCGCCGCCCGCGACTTTCCGACGATAAACCGGCTCTCCAGCAGTCGTCGTCTGGCTGAATGGCCTCTCTTCGCGTACCTGTTACATCCGAGCAGCCCTTTATACCCTTCCAGGTTCGAATAACCCACTTACTGCCGGTAAACCTAACCATGGGTTGGTTTAACTGAGGGGTTATCTTGTTTCCGAGCTAATGAGTTCCCTCTCCCAGAAGTTGCTTCATAGCCGTTTCTCTCGTCCTGAAATACCACACTAAATTTTATAAATTTATAAATTTTATAAAGGCCGTAGAGATTGCATCTAATATCAGTTTAAAGCATGGAATTCCCCAACCTTTTGTTATTTGTTAACCGCTTTCCAACTGTCCATTCGATTTAATTACTTTTTGTGTTATGGCATGGTGTTTTTGTTTTATCAATGTTTCCATTTATGATTGGCGCGCCATTATGTGGTGTAACAAATAAATAAATAAATATCGAGGGGAACTAATAGAAGTTGATTTTTGGTGCGGAGTGAGCCGTGCGGTCTGTTTTCCCTCAAATTCTCTGTGATTCTAACGCATACTTCCAATTATTCATCTATCCCAGTCGTGCCAACGGTTTCTGGGTTATTTTCTCAAAGGATTTTTCCTCATACCAGGTCAAAAGGCGTTTTTTTTGAGCCCGTCTGATGCAGGCGGCTGACTGCCAGTAAAGTTAACCATAGGTTGGGTTAGCTTGGATTTATCATCACTGCCTTCACCTCTGCGCTTTTTCGCTTTTTCAGCCCACCACGCTTCTCCTCAAATATTATGCACCATAAAATAGGTCACCGGATCCAGCACCCGTCCATCTTCCGCCTCCAGCACCTTAGGCCCTTGTTATACATTCGCTCGCGGTGAGCGTCAGCGGCTTGCGTGCGGTGATCGCGTGCGCCGCTAACCTCAGACGCTGAGCACGCGACGCACGCACGCACGCGCCCGAAGCATTCAGAGCAATGCGCGAGGTGATCGACCCACCCCCAGCGAAAGGGTCAATCGCAGTGCAATGCGCAGCGACTAGAACGTGGAAGGTACGCGAGCGTGTGCATAACAGCCTGTGAGCGTCACCACGCCAGCGTCACCGTGATAACTCGTACAAACGTGTCTGGCCCACGGTTTCTGATACTGAATGGACGAGTTACGCTGGGGGGTGAGCGAAGGTATAACAAGGGCCTTAGAGATGAGCAGCATTTATACTCGGCAGCAGAAACGCTGATGCTACAACGTTGCTAAGTTTCACTGTAGGATTTCCAAAAACCTCATTCGATGCGATTACTGGTTTGCAGTGTCCTCCGTGCTTCTGCGCTTGAGCTGAGGATTTGTTGTCAAGTGTGGATTGGTTTTATTTATTTATTTATTTATTTATTTATTTATTTATTTATTTAACTACGTCCACGGACGCACCAAAAACAAAACCAGATAGAAACACACTTAAAAAGAAAAACCAAACTCCAAAACAAAACAGCGCTGAACATAATAGAGAACACTAAATAGATACAATTTAATAAAATATTACATCAACTCAGAGAATATCCGATGGAAAGAGATGAACACCTCAGGCTCGTCCTGCATTTGACCCTAATTAATTCAACGCTCGTGGGCCGAGAAGGTCATTTAAGATCATCAACCAAGCAAGGTCTTGGGTAAGAAATCACCCAACTGGCCATCTTCAACGATCGCCCCCATCGTTTCCATTGGCCTATTGTAGGCTGGCGACCGATCGGCCATCTATCGACCGTTTCACGTTCCAAATTCCGCACATTTCACTGCCGACATTCTTCTGAGGTGTGCCGCCGTCACGTCGTCGTCGCGACCACACCTTTCCATCACTTGCGCGCCGCGTCGCGCCGTGCACGTTCCGCTTCGTTCGTTTTTTTCCTCGCTGTCCTCTATCGGAAGCTGTCAATCAAACCATCGGAATGTCTCGGGTCGTCGGAGTTATCGACATTTGGTTTTTTCGCCAATTCGACGACCTCGCATCATTGGAACGCGCACTTAGCCTAGAAAGGGTGAGGGGGCATCCTTTACCGAGTACTGGGACACAAACGCTGGCATCGGACGGGAATTGAACCCGCGTCTTTCTGTTTCCGGCAGACTGCACTAGCCACTATGCTACCGATGTACTACGTTGCGAATCTCCTAGCATCTTTCTTAAGCTCGGTCGAGCAGTTGCTATAAGCACTCACCCGTAATCACGGGAATGAGCCGGTAAGCCGTTATCGGCAGTTACCAGTTAAGCTGATAGCATTTTTGGCATATCGCGAAACTATTCTGCAAAGTATCGCTTTTGTTTAGCGGTTTATAGACGAGAACTAGTTGAATGATCCTATTTCTGTCTTTTGAGGTTTTTTTCGGAAGAAAATTTTATTGAGGTTTGTTTTACCCTGGTTTTACCAATGTTTCGCCTAATGTTTTGACCATCTAGCCGTCATGAAAGTCTCGGAAATGCTACTGGGTTGATGGCTCACCGGACTGCCCTCCTTTAACCTCATACCTCCTGGTATTCCGTGGTCAAAGCTCTCGGAATTTGAGATTATTCATTAAGACCAGATTGTTCATTAATGTAATGGTAGGGAAACGATCGCTGTTGATCTGTACCCTAAGGCCACGCCAGGCATTCGCCTCCCGCTCAGGATCGTGGAGGCACGGTGAAAGCGATTTTGGCCCATACAATGATTTTCGCGGATCACCCGGTGTTCATGTCAGGGTCATCATCGTCCCAAACGAGTCTGGTACCAATTAAACCCGACCCGGAGAAATTAAGGGGCTGGTTAGCCTCTGGCTAAGTGAGAGGGGTACCATTAGCGCCTCATACCATTCAAATAGGCTTATTTCGTAGAAGAGCGTTTTTAACGTAAAAATAGTTTTCTAATAAATATCTGAACCTTTTTTTCAAATTTTCAAAATCTTGTATTCATAATCGTAGTGGTCTGGGTAACGCGTAGTAGGGCTACGCAAGGATTACTGGGCTAAGTCTTTGTAAACACCGGTTCACCTTCCCAGGCAAGTATGATTATAACTTACCCGACCCCGGAGGGAAGGGATGATTTAACATAACATCGTTTAGAAGTAGTTGGTCAGGTTGACAACTACTTATCACGAATCTAGCTTAAGGAACGATATTTTAAACGGAAATTTTCCGGCCTTCTATTATTTCCATTTCACTGTATTCGCAATGATGGGGTGAAATCATATAAGTATATTAATTCTTGAAAAATAGGCATTTTTGAATGTTCCAGAATAATCCTTGTCTCCACCAAGCGCATCATATTCAAGAAAAATACCTTGAACTTTTTGCTAACCATCGTGCAGGTTAGTGTGGGGGGAAATGGTGGAAATTCCATGTGTTGTGACGCATTAGCCTACCAGCCATATGTACGCCGCCGCTCGAATGTAGTCGAACTTGTCCCGTAACTGCTATAGATTCGTTTTAATTTTGTCGAGAGGTGCACCATGGTGTACCGAAACGTGCAGATAAGGGTTGTCCGGTTACCCATTAGGTAACAGGGTATTTTGCCCTTGAACAAGAATATAACAGTGGAAGTGTGGGTATTCAGTTCAGGAATTTCGAGCTTGTGCAATTATTCTGTTTAGGAACGTATGTGAGGGTAATGTTCATCAGGGCCGGGATTCATGAAACCGCTGGTGGATTTCACCGGCTAGTTCACCGCCAAAGTGACTCATCGCGCATTGAGGAATCACGTTTTGGTGGGTAACAGAGGTGAATATCACTAACAACTCTCCACTGACCTAGTCACCTGTCATCGAACACCGGTGAAAAGGGTAATTGAAAGCATGCGATTTCCAGACAATTGGTCCGTTTATATAGTTTTTAGTCGTAGAAATTTGAAACAGAAAAAAACTGCATCCTAAATAATACGTTAATTGGAGGTATAGCCTACATATATAGTATAGTTTCAATAATTAAATCTGTGAATATACGGGTTCGAATCCCACCTGAGCAACGATTTTTGCGATATACCGAACATCATGGAAGCGCGTGGTACAGTGGTAAGAGGCGCCATTGACACCTGCCCGATCCAGCGATCGATCCCGGCTAGGGCTAACCAAGCCTTCCATCCCTTCGGGTAAATTGGCACCAGACTTGTCTGGTAGGTAAAGACAGGCTATATATAGCAGCTGGCCCCGCAAGTCATTGTAAAGGCTAAATACGCATTCACCGTGCTTCTACGTTTCTGAACGGAACGCGAATGCATGGCGCGTACTTAGGATGGTGCACTACAAGCCCTACTGGTGATCCTAGGGGAGTGCTACCCGTCCGTAGGTACAATTGCTTCCATTATTTATTATATTTATGGCAAAATGGTGAAACAGGGTAATACCTCTTCACATTCAATTTTGATAAGTATACTGAACTGACCTTTTTTAACTATTATCGGACTCATCAACGTCGACATCTTTACATTTTCCTTTTATCTGGCATAATCTGGTCATGAAACGTCTCCGTTCGTTCTCAACTCCGTCTGGCGATACCCCAACGACCCCCACTGCGTCGAGTTGTCTCAATCAGCGGTTATCGCGAATTCGCCTAATTTCTAATCAGTGATACGATCACCCTATCACCTTGAACGCTTCTCAATCAGTGACTGGAGAGAATTCATGGCCACCCCGGGGATGTTAAGGGCGTACGACCCCCTCGGAACTATTCGACGGAACGACTACGGAGACTACGGAAACCGACAAAAACGATTCCGGTTTACAACGGACGGATGTTCCGCATTGAGGACGAGGACAATCAGCTCGGCGGAATCCGGAAGTGCGCCGCTTTGTCGACAGAGGACACCCCGTTATGCCATTAAACCGCCGAGTTTATTCGGTTCTGGTTCTGAGTTCTTATAGCGGTTGATCGATCCTCCAAGGATGCGCCACGCATTCTTCTTCCGCTCAGAATCCTGAAGATGTTGAATGTGTATTTTACTTATTCAGTGACTTGCTAGATAAGTCCAGCTCCAGTCTATCCGATTCTGGACGGATGGAAGGCTTCGTTAGCTAGGGCGAGCATCGATCGCTTGACTTTGCGGGTGGGGGTGGCGCCTCTTACTACTGCACCACGCGCGCCTTTTTACAGTTTTGTTCAATGGTTTAGTGTTTTTATGATTCCGTGTTGATCGCCAAAGTCTCAATCGAGCCGGATTTTTTGTGGAACTGATTCTTAATGTCGTTTTGTTTTTTCGCAAATTTAATTAATGTTTCAATTTTGCTTTGTAAATTAATTCAATTTTGTAAAATGAAATATTCAGTAAAATTACGTAGCTCGAAGATATATTTTTCGCAAATAAATCAATTTTAAAAAGGTTTCCAAAAACGGCGGGTTTTGGCGCCCCGAAGCGCCGCTACCGCCGTTATTATCGTTGCAGCGTGTCCGATACTGTACATGCCGTGATCATCACTTTTGATCGATAAATCGGTTTCCCACGATCAGTCAATAAATCGATTTCTTACTTAACTGCGGCTACAACTCGTGCTTGTACTGAATCGTGACAACGACGTTTATTCACCCTGTGAGCAGTTTTTGTGAACAAATCGATTCGCAGCGATCGATAAATCGACTCGATTTAAATGCGCGGTATTTGATCGATCAATAAATTGACTCTCGATGCATGAAAAGAACTACCATTATTTTGGTGACTGCGCCTCAATCAACCTTCCAAGCTATGAATTCCGTTTCTTTCTGTGGTGCAAAATAAACAGTGGCAAGGTTGTAGCAGGGGAAATGGCAGTCCTTGTGAAAAGTCATTCTATGACGCTCAATAGATCCATTCCTTTTCGATAAATCCTTCTCCTCTTAAAGATATGCACCGAGAATTCCCTTCGAACAGAGCGGCGATCGATAGATCGATTTCTGATAATGGCATGACAAGAGCTTGGGCTTGTACGTGACCATGTATGGAGTGCTTTCATTATATAGATGAGTTCTTGATTTCAGCCCTATTAGCCATTCATGCATAAGTGAAGGAATTGAAGTTTCTTGCGAGAATGGCCTTAAAATAGCATATTATTCTGGTTAACATCACTGCGGTAGGCGCTACTGACATAAATCGCACGGTCAATAAATCGATATCCCGCCTCTTGCTTGAATCGCGACAAACGTTTATTCAAGCCTTCCATCGATCCTCCAGGGTATTTGGGATAAATTGATACCAAACTTGTCTGCGTCAAGGATCCATTCCTGATAAATCCTTCAAGCAGAGCGGCGATCGATAGATCGATTTCTGATAATGACTTGGCATGGCGGACTCTACGATTCTGAATGAAGCACCAATGCATGGCGCGTCCTCAGGAGACTGCTTAGTGCCGATCTTTTTAAATTTTACTTTTACCCTTACCTTTACCCCCGTTAGCCGCGATTGCTCAGTTCGCGGTAGATTTAATCGACGTACCGGATACGCAAAGGGCCCGTGTGTTACAGAGGTAAGAGGCGCTGCTGACACTGGCACGGTCGAGCGATCGATCCCGGTCCGGGCTAACCAAGCCCTCCATCCCTCTGGGGTCGGGTAAATTGATACCAGACTTGTCTGCGAAGGTAAAGACACTGACTTGGCATGGCGGCTGGCCTCCGCAGTTCGTTTTATAGTCCAAATTCGGGTTTACCGTGCCTCTTTGAATCTGAATGAAGCCTTTACCTTATATTACATAAGAATCGGATCGATAAATCGATCAAGGTGGTTTTTCATTGACATATGAGCCGTGTTTATGGCCTGGCTTCGGCCACGGGGTATAAATGTAAACCGTTCGGCTTCGAATCGTTGTCGTCGTCGTCGCGGCCGCTGACAAATCGCACCTGCAATCCGATTATCGTCTCTGAGTCGCCTCGCAAATCATGTTTTCCACACCATCGGACCACTTTTGTAGCCGCTCCCCGATGACGATTATCGTCGAGTAGTCCGCTAGAGAAATTACAGTTGTTAGTAACTGCCGCTACTGTTCAGCCGAACATCGTCCATCTCCCGGTTTATGATTCAGCGCTTCATTAATTTTCCGCCAATTCTCACCTCGGCGTTAGTCATCGGCTCCAATGATCGATATTGATTTGTCTGATTGCTAAGAATTTCGTCTGTCCTTATTTTCCTCATGTTTTCCTGAACAGTTTTGGAAGTACTTCATATTTTTACTATCTAGTCAAGAAAGCGTAGTGCTAACTATTCGGCCTGTTTACCTCCGTCGACACCTAGAAGTCAGGAGAACTGCTTGAAGGCGGAGGCTCAAGGTCGTGTTTCGGAAGGGTATATGACACTCAGAACTAAAGGAGAAAAAGGTAAAGGTGTCGGCATTGATCAGTCTCCTAAGGACGCGCCACGCGTTCGTGTTCTATTCAGAATCGTACAAGCACGGTGAATGCGTATTTGGCCTATACATTGGCTTGGAGGGCCAGCCGCTATACCAATTTGGTGTCTCTACCTTCCCAGGCAAGTCCGGTACCAACTTACCCGACGCCAGAGGGATGGAAGGCTTGGTTAACCCGCGCCGCGATTGATCGCTCGACCGTGCGCGTGGCAGTGACGCCTGTTCATACTGCACCACGCGGTCCCTTGTCTTTGTCTTCACTGAAATGAAAGATTTTGAAGTTTTGAAGAAGGTTCAAATCAGTTTTATTCAAAAAATTCTTTACGTCAAAACGTAAGCTACGCCTAATTGAATAGTTTGAGGTGCTACTGACATCCGCCTTGTCGAGCGATCGATTTTGCCCGAGGCTAACCGGCGCTCAGATTCATCATTGGTAAACCCCCGATAAACCCCGAGATATAGCCCGAACGGCGCCCACCTTTGTCTACTTATCCTAAACTTCCTATGTTAAACACAATCTCTCATCGACTCTGCCGTCTGGGTCTGGCTGCGCTGCGGTTTCGGAGACCGCTCGTCCGTTCATGAATCTGGGCCCAGGCCCTTAATTTCTTCCTGGTCGGGTTATTAGGCACTGGACTTGTCTGCGAAGGTGATCACCTTCAGTTGTACAGCGGTTGGTCCGTTGATTGTATAAGTCAAATTCGCTTTCATCATTCCCCTACGATTCTGAACGGGAGACGAATGCGTGGCGCGGCTTTAGATGACTGATCAACGCCTACTACTGTACTAATCCACAGCACAGTATAATTATTTACCGCCTCGAGTTTTGTCAGTTTCAATTTTAGTTGAAAAAAAACTAGGTAACGAGTATGACAGAAGAGAATTATTTCCGTAACTTTTATTTCTGAGTGACACTCAGCGGGATCACCCCTGCTGGAATCCTATTCTACCTGAGCGAAGCTCTTCAATCCTCTTATAGTTTACAAATATCCTAAAGCTTTTTTTCAAATGTCCATCTGAGAAAATGTGGATTTTTCTTTAGCTGTGATTTTATCCATTCTATTTTCCTGTCGTGGTCCCGCCGAGTTTCTCCGTGCGGAACTGGTCAGGGTGGTCCTCAATAAAAGTTCTAACATTCCTCGAATACAAGGAAGCTAACTAACCGTCACACTTCGTCCGCCTCAGTGCGATTTTCTTCCCACACTATGAAGGCCGTTTCACCTCTTTGAATTCCTGGCCGATTTTTATGACCGGACAGCGAAGAACTCTCTCAACTATTAGTCATCCAAGACATGGGGAATTCACTCCAGCCATCACGGCTTGTTTGGTGAGGGAAATCGCAGTTGAACTCTTAGGAAGGCGCGCGTGGCACTGTGGTAAGAGGCGCTCCGGACACCGGCACGGTCCAGCGATCGATCCCCGCCCGGGCTAACCAAGCCTTCCATCCCTTCGAGGTCAGATAATTTGGTACCAGACTTGTCGGGGAAGGTGAAGACCAGGTATGTACACTGACTTCGTATATCGGCTCGCCCCGCAAGTCGTTGTTTAGCTCAAATAGGTATTCACCATGCCTCTACGATTCTGAATGGAACATGAATGCATGGCGCGTTCTTAGAGGACTGACAAACGCCGACACCTTTACCTTTTATCTTTATATACTTACCTTAGTTCAAGCTGGGTAAGTACTACAGCTACTATACAGGGTGTCCCTAAAAAATGTACCCACCGTTTAAAATGCCATAACTTTGGCGAAAGTGAACCAATCGAAACGAATCATAGCTCGGATGAAAGCTGGGGAAATAGAAAATTCTATTTCGATTGGTTCACTTTTGCTAAAGCTATGGCATTTCAAACAGAGGGTACATTTTTTGGGACACCCTGTACAATATAGCTATTTACTCCAAACTGACAGACGTTTACGCGACCCAAACGAGCCCCATCAAAGCGGATTCCATCGAGATTGCTGATCAGCGGCGCCGACGACAAATTAAACCTGCAAGGAAGGCGCTGACCTTCACGCGTATCAACCGCGATGAGTTTAATCTGCAAGAGTATAGCAAAATGGCCGTGCAATTTGCAGCGATCCGCTGGCCTTGTTTTGTCCTCCCACGTCCACCCGTTGTCGCCTGGCCTTCATGTTAAGAATCTCAGCAGTCTAATTTCTCATCCAATACATTTATTCGTTATTATTTCATTACTATACTGACGCCTGCAAGGTCGAGCGATCGATCTCCGCACAGACAAACCAAGCCTTCCATCCCTCGGGGATCGGGTAAAGTGGTACCAGACTTGTCTTGGGAATGTGATGACACTGATTTGGTGTAGCGGCTGGCACCCACAAATCATTATGCAGGCTAAATGCATATTCGCTACGGCTCCACGATTCTGAATGGAAGACGAATGCATGGCGCGTCCTTGTGGGAGTCGTCGGCGTGTCATGGGTGGCTCATATGGGTCCCGCCGCGATAGTCTGTTACCGTACATCAAATGCACCCACAGCGACAAGGGAGCTGATGAAACTGCTTCAATATTTTATGTTTCCTTTCGTTTTCATTTCTTTCGTTCTTTCGGCCTCAAAATAACATACCTAAACGAAGTTTTAGTCGATCTTTGATTTTGACCTGAGAATCGAATCCGACATTGTGGATGGCCAATAGGCTGATAGGCCGATGAGTGACTAGTCCTACTATATAATAAGCGAGACCGCGATGTTTGTAACGGGTGGCTCATGTGGGTCCTGCCGCGATTGCCCGTTGCCGTACTCCCAGGGACGCATTTCATCAGTTCAGCTCGCCGTCTCTTGCTATTTGTTCATCGTTTTATTTTGGAACTTTTTTCTTTTATTTCAAATCTTTATTTCAGTCTATTAGGTGTTAGTTTTTGTTTTGGCACTATTCAACTTAACGGACTCCAGTCCTCGATTTTTTTTTTCGAATTTCGAAATTCGCTGAAACTTTGTATAGGGGGGGGGGTGATTGAGGGCGCTGATCACGAATCTGCCGTCCGTTTTTTACGTGGGTGGTCCCGGACCACCCAAATCGCTACTGTGGTCCAATTAGGATCATCGATTTTGCTGAACTTCCCTTTTGGGGGTTATTTGGGGTCCTGAACACGATGGTGAAGTCCATTTTTCACCTGGTCGTCTCGGACCACCCATATCGATCACTTGGGTGCTCCAGTCAGGATCACCGATTTCGCTGAAACTTTGTCTATGGGGGTTCTCTGGTGTCCTGATCACGATGGTGACGCCAGAGAACCCCATAGGCAAAGTTTCAGCGAAATCGGTGATCCTGACTGGACCACCCACGTAGCGATTTGGGTGGTCCGAGACCACCCACGTGAAAAACGGACAGCAGATTCGTGATCAGCGCCCTCAATTACAGCGAATTTCTGAGGAAAAAATTTCTGACTGAAAAAAATCGAGTGCTGGAGTCCGTTAAGTTGAATAGTGCCTTTGTTTTTATTTATTATGTATTTAGCAGGCGTTTGTCGGCCGGCAGGCCGCTGAATGGCTGGTTAATAATATAGCTCAAATAGGTAGTTACCATGCCTTTACGATGCTGAATGGAAAACGATCAACGCCGACAACTTCAACTTTTCTCTTAAGTAGCTCTTCTTGGAGTGGTCACACCTATCCGGCCGACACCTCTTCGGACAGCTCATTAACCCGGAACTCGTCCGATTTGCGACCTCTCGAAAACTCGCACGAATTCGTCGTCGCTCGATCAATGTTTTCACTAGCGACCGTCTTGGCGGCGGCGGTCTGAACGTCAAGAGCGCGCTGACTGCACACCACAAACATTGTCGGTCAGCGTCCGGCGGTTACCCAACGGGAACGTGGCGCTAGGACGCAGGTTACCCAACGGGAAGGTCGCGGAGACGCAGACCGGGGCCGCCCTTGGGTCAATCACCCCCGCCCGCCCTGACAGCAGCCCCGAATCGGCGATGATCCGATCCGTCGTCGTTCGTATCAAATCACCTTCTCGGCATGTCCGTCGTTCACTCCCGACGACGAATTCGTCTCTGCGTGTCCTTCGATTTGTCGCTGATCAATCCACGATCAATCGATCGCGATCGATCTGTGTGAGGGTGGCCGAGCGGCGGATCGTTCTAATTCCGTCGGTGCTCCTCTATGCGCACGTGTGCTCACGCGCCCCGATCCCAATCCGATTTGTCGACCCTGCGCCGCCCGCCAGCACTGGCGCTGGTTTTTCCCTTCCTGACTCAATTTCGAGCAGAATTTTTTTTTCTTTTTCAATTTTATTGATTTTATTGATCTTTTCCCTGTTGTCTACCGTTTGGAGAACTCGTTTTTCCCATTTCTGTCGTTTCCTGCGGTGTATTTTTCCATCCAATTTTCTGTCTGTTTTTCTGTATTTTAGTAAAATTTTCCGGTTTTCCTCCACCATATCTGCCACCTCTTTGCGTCCTTTCTCTCCCATGATCGTGATTGAATCCAGTCAATCGATGACTCTCTAGATCCCTTCAGCTTCTTCCACGATGCAAATCCGTAGCTCTTAATATTGTAAAAGTTCTCAGTTTAATCTATCCCTTCTCGTTTTGAGTTCTGAATCCCTTTTGCTACAGGAAATTCTAGAAAAACAGCGGTTATCCTATGTGTGCTCACCAAAACCTCCAGTGGTGCATTCCACGGCGCAAAGCTGAGCAAACGAGTGGTTCGAGAGTGAATTTCAATTTGGGATATATTTGCAAATTCATCAAATTGCATAGCTGCACCCTTTGCGACGGCATGGCGCACTGCAAAAGAATGGAGTTGAACTAGTAAATTCAGAGGTAGTACAGCCACAAATTGCTACCAGTTTTATGGCATTTTACGTATCCACACGCAGAATTTATTGACTAACGGTCATAATATTAGGAATTAATATTAGAAATTAATAGTTAGGTACTACCTCTGTCCCTTGAGTGGCATATGGCCAGCTGTGGAGAATAATTTATGAAGCCGGCCACAGGCCTATTACACTAGCCAGTCCAGATTTTGCACCAGAAATGTCAGCCATCCACCTCTCAGCCAAGAAATCTACAAAATCCTCACCCACATAGCCTATCGTTCTAATCAATTCTTCTATCTGCCGAGCTTTAAGGTGGAATATTTATCTTAGGGCCTGACTTTGCACCTTCAGAGACCTGAACATAGCTTGTGGTTGAAGAACCTTCAATTCACCCCACCAAAGTCCGCATTTATCCTAGTATTTATGTTGAATTTTAATGAAAACTAGATGAAACTTCATTATAAGAGAAATAGTCAACTTTCACTACAGTGCAGTGATTAGAACGATAACCTTCATTAGGGCTGAACTTCAAAGAAAAAAGAACTTGAGAGGTTTTCCCACCTAGGTTTTTTTTCGAGCGTTTATCCTCAAGTTAAGGAGGAAGTAGAACATTACACAGCCTATCCCAATAGCAACTACCACGGTAGAGAACAACGAAGCTTCATGCCCTGGAGGGTCCTGAGCGGGGCTGAACATCAAAGAGGTAGACTAGCAATCTAAGCGGACTGTACTGTAATGACATGAAGCCTGTGAACCCTGCAGTTACCGTGGGTAAGAAATACGCTCAACCTTTCCGCTCAATTCGCACTTCCTTCGTCGAAGGTGGGCGCGGCGCGACGATGTTTGACACAGTTTTGAGGCGTTTTTTCTGGCTATTAGCCGCGCTTGAGTTGCACCCCCCTCCCGTCCGACGACGTCGACACGGCTTCGCACCACCGCCGCGGCTGTCTTTCCGCGTCCGTTCCCCGGGGAGATTTTTTGCCGACGAACTCGATACGAAGCCGTTCGCAGGTGATTTTCATTGCGTTTCAAGCCTTTTGCGTCTGCGCAGGAAAATGGAAGTCGTTAGCTTCAGATCCTGTCTCTATAATGTGTCGTTTTTATTCCTGAAGCATTTTAGAGAGTTCCAGCTCTAACAAGGGAGGTTGCTCAGTGTGCTCCGAAGATTCATCACAACAAGACCCATATTGTTTTGTAGAGCATCGAATGACGATTACAACGGTATGGTTTGTTTTTGCTACCTGCAAATGGGTGGCCCAAAAAAGGCGAAAAACCTTGAAAACTAACCAGTGGTAAATGGGCTTCTAGATCGCAACCACCAGAGATACCACCAGAATCGACCCAAATTCAAAAACAAATGTCAGATTCGTGATCAGCGCCCCAAATAACCCCTGTAGACAAAGTTTGAGCTAAATCGGTGATTTTGACCTAATCAGCCTTACTAGTGTTGAGTAGTTGTACGAAGGTCCACCTATCGAGAATATCTTTATTCATATTGTTCTACTTTTTGGACTCTAATCAACACGGAGACTCCAATTTGAATGAGTTTCTGCGATTTTTTTATCAGGATAGATCACTTGTGCTGTTGACAAATCCGCAATTCACAAATCTAACATCGGCTTTTCCCATTGTGTCTGGCGTGAGCTTGCTAGGGTCCGTGGTAACAAAGTTGGGTAGTTGGGTCGAAATCACCGATTCAGCCCAAACTTCGTCTACGGGGGTTATTCGGGTCGCTGATTGCGAATCTGACATTTGTTTCCGAATTTGGGGTCGATTTGGGTTGGTTACGGTAGATATGGGTCACATACATATGTACTAGAAGACATTGTCGTTTGTGCGTTCTTTGTTGGCCATACTCCTCCCAAACGCGATTCTATCCCGCAACTGCAACAAAATTCCAAGGGAGCGTATTTTGGTATCCAGCGTAGGAGGGCAAAAGAAAGCGACAGCAAAGGGATCGATCCACCGA
The DNA here is from genome assembly GCA_030553155.1 of Nippostrongylus brasiliensis. Taxonomy (NCBI): domain Eukaryota; kingdom Metazoa; phylum Nematoda; class Chromadorea; order Rhabditida; family Heligmosomidae; genus Nippostrongylus; species Nippostrongylus brasiliensis. The sequence continues at coordinate 47,618,801 of CP130735.1, forward strand.
CCATCTGATTGAGAGTCCTGCATGCTACCCACTGAGCCACCATGATACGATAGCCGTCAGTTAACACCTAGAAGTACTCCCGCCACTAGTTTCTCGCCACTAGTTAGTGGTCAAGATTTCTTGCTTTTTTTCGGGCTACCCATTTGCAGGTAGCAAAAACAAACTATACCGTTGTCATCGTCATTCGATGCTCTAGAAAACAGTATGGATCTCGTTGTGAATCTTCGGAGCACGCTGAGCAACCAAAGTGCCCGCGTAGTACAGTGGTGAGAGGCGCTACTGACACCCGCACGGTCGAGCGATCGATCCCGGCCCGGGCTAACCAAGCCCTCCATATCTCGGGGTCGGGTAAATTGGTACTAGACTTGTCTGGGAAGGTAAAGACACTGGCCTGATATAGCGGCTGGCCCCCGCAGGTCATTGTATAGGCCAAATACGCATTCACTATTGCTCTACGACTTCGGAACACGAATGCGGCGGCGCGTCCTCAGGGACTGATCAACGCCGGCACCTTTACCTTTACCTTTACGGTCTCTCATGTTGTAAGATACCAGGTTTAGGGAGTTGGTCCGCAACATTGCGTCGACTCAAACGTGTTATCATTGTCATATCTTCCATTATTTACGATCAACTCGTTCGGTTTTGACTGTTGAGAAGCAAACTCTACACAATATTCACACCACCACAATGAAACAATGACAGCTATGATAATGATAACGATAACAGTAGAGTCGACGCAATCTTGCAGACCAGCGCGCTGCACCCCCCTCCCAACCCACAAAGCATCCTCCCCTCCTTGACTGGGATTCATGAACGAAACCGCCAGTGAATTTCACCGGGGGTTATGTTTCTCCTGTGAAACGTAACAGAAATCTAGATCACAATATAGTTATAAACAAATTATACAGTAAATCTACTTGTCTGCAAACAAACGATGGTACTCTTCATTGAGGAGTGCCGGGGTTAGCCTAATATCAATTCGTAACTTTGCCCGTCTAAAGGAAGTCACGAAACGAGTAAATTAGTGTCTATACTATATACATTTTAATTCTTTTATACCTTGATTTATCTTTTTACTTGTATGTCTTGTTATTGCTGAAAATCGCTTTTGATTCATACTCATTTTATCACAAAATTTTGTTTTATGCAAAAATTATTCGGCTTATACAGTGAGTAATCGCTATACCATGTCAGTGTCTTTACCTTCTCGGACAGGTCTGGTACCAATTTACCCGACTTCAGATAGATGGAAAGATTGCTAGCCTGGGATAGGATCGTTTTTAGCTGCTAACCACATTTTTATCACTTTTTAATCATTGCTCTTCGGAGAACTGACAAACTTTAACTGCAGTTTTGAAATTTACATTTAAGAGTCGTCACTTACACCTCACTTTTTACCCTCTTTATTTATTTATCTGGAATAATAAAATCAACAAAACTGAAACGGAATCGTATGAAATTAATATACCATATGACTGTTGGATTTATGCTAATACTATTAAGATAAAAACAAAAAAATCAGTTCATAAGAAAGGGGCTCGCAATAAACGTAACAGTAACTAAGGTAAGTCGACTTGGTACCATGCCCGCCTATAGATTCAACACGGAATTTTTGTGTTCTAACAAGACTCAGTTGATTTGAATCGTTACTTATCTCATTTTTACCTCGTACCCCTCCCATTGAGGCTGGTATGACTTTACCCACACAACCACTTCCAGGTGCTGGGTATAGGAATTGGTTTCCATGGTACCAGCTTGTTTACATGCATCGTTTTCTCGTAATTCATGTTGCTGCTTGCCCCTTCTATAAGAACGTAAGCGATTCGCCATCAATCCGGAACATTCTGTTATTAGCCTTAGCGCTGGGAATAGGAATATCTAGGAAAGTTACCCGGTTCCGGTTTGGGCAAGGTTAATTTCTGTAACGGAAGGCAACCGCCGGGTAAATATGTGAATTTACGACTTCGCGGGGAGATCTGCAATGTCCTGATTTTACGATGATGCGCTCTAGCGCTAAAAGTAGTGCACTGTGCAAAATTTCCTCCAATTCAAAGTCAATGCAATTCCGAACAAGATTCCGATGTGCGGCTTAATCCAAGTGTATAGAAAACGAGCTTCTATTGTGATATCTCCGGAATAGGTGAAAGTCAAGGCTTCGGAAATAAGACATTTCAAACTTGAACCAGTGAAGAATTTAAATTTTTCAAAAAAAAATTGAAAATTGAAGAAATTCTAGCGAAAATATTTTGAGCATAATTTACTGGCACGCTTCACTAAATGACTTAAATATGTAAATGACATAAATACGAATTACTAACGGACAATAGAAAAGTGGAATGAGAGTAGAAAATCTCCAATGCTAGCCCGTAATATTTATTCAATAATAGTTCGTAATTCAAATTTATAGTAAATTTATCTATTTAACTGCGCATATAAGTGCGCTAAAGGTGAAAATGGTTCGTAGGACAAACAATTATGGAAACACCGAAAGTATTTATTAAACTAAAAAACTCAGATGGCTAGGTCAATTGAAAGAATTTGTTATAAAAATCACTTTGGTAACACTCTAAAAAACCACACCAAAGTAAGGCCTATATCAGATCATTTCGAGGTGAGAAAATAATTTTAGTAGTATTAATGATTTCAGTGTAATAAGCATAGCTTCAGGAAGCGAGTTTCTGATAATCAGCTGCATTTTCAATCTAAGAAACGGAGAACGAGCACTGCCGCATGAAAGATGGGGTCTTATCCTTCAGAAGAGGTTTGTGGATAGTATTGTGGACTCGTGATCTAATGGTCGAGGTTATGCGCTAGATTTTACGCTCTTTCTGCACAAATTATAATCGATAGTTAACATTTTTCTGCTATGTTGTGTTCTCACAATAACCCCCGGACAAAGTGTGCTCTGTTTGATTTAGTATTTACGAATGAACAGAAACTCCATTTCGGACGAGTTTCCTTTCATATTCATCAAGCGCGTCAATTGACTTAATTGACGTGTTTGATAAAAAATAAATAATAAAAATTAAATTATCAAAAATCGATGGGCATCAAGGCCGGGGGCCGAGGCCGGTCGATTTTCAATTGATCATCGACTTGTGCTGCCTGCCCCCCGTCCGATCTATTGCGGGGCGTGGGATGGCCCAGTTCAAACGTCGACGGTGGTCGTACACCACCCAGCCCCATCGGTCAACGTTTTCCCCGTTTTCTGGCCGATTTTTTTATTTATTTTTTTATTTTATTTACTTATTCAAATCTCCAGTCGCCTATGTATAATAATTGAGAAAATCGTCCTAATTACACCGACTGGACTAGCTAAGGCTTTTAAAAAATGCAATATCACAGGAATTAAAAGCGATATTAAGACAGCTTCCACGGGACCACTCTAATCCTGTTTGTATTTTATTTATGGGGGAGGGGGGTTGAATTGGGGTAGGGGTCGGAAAATCACCTCCGTCTACAGGCCGCCCCCGATCGATACACACACATGCATGGACGGCATCTCACCTTGTGTGTGTGTATGCCAGCCACCCCCACACCTGGGCTATTCACCCCCCTCCCCCGCCATCAACCGCCCTTGATGGCTCCTGGGTGGTCCTTTAAATTTTAAGTAGCAGACGTCACCTAAATGTTGAAGGCAGTATCGATTTTCTTGATTTTCACAGGAAACAATTTTTCATCCATTTTTTCATCAATTTTGCTACCTGACTCGTTCCTTTCTCCTTGTCGGTTGGTTTCGTTTTACTTTGTTCTTGTCAGTCTTTCACTTTATCTTTGTCATTTTTCATTCTAATCAGTAATTGAGTAAATAATATAAAATTAGATAATATGATAACAAAAGGTATTCGGTTGGTTTTTAGTAAAATTTCTGACTCGTTCTGATCTTCTTGTTTGTTGACCTCATCTTTGTTTTTTACATCCTATTTAGTAGTTCTTCCTAAATAAGTAAGTTATAAAAGATTAGATAATAGTGATAATTGCTGATTAGACAATAAGGTTATAAAGGTTTTTTGCTTGTTTTTTAGTTAATCGACTTTTAAGTTCTCACTATTTTTAGTAATAATTGCTGACCTTTCATTCTGAAATGCCTTCCAAAGTAGGACGAGAAAGAGGTGTAGCAACATTCTAGGATCAAACTGGTCATTTTTGGAGAAAAGAGCCTCAAAAATGCATCTCCATTTGTTAGTTTTTCAGTAAAATCGACAATTTTTCAAATTTTCACTATTCTTACTGATAATTGCTGGCTTTTTTAATGGATACGTTTCCAAAATATAATGGCAAATAGTATAGAGAAATATGCGAAAAAGAAATGGAAATGGGAAACAGGGAGAACTACAAATTTCAGAGCCAATTTAGTGATTTCCTGAGAAAAAATCTCAAAATTCATTTTTCTCTTGTTTTCTGGGCGCCACTAAATCAATGATTTTTATTGTGTCGTTTTTCATCTCTGATTTTTTGAATAAAGAATTCGCTTCATTTTCTCTGAAATCTACTATTCTGCCTAATAAATATTCTCCGGAGTAGGTGCGTCCGTAGTTGCCTTGACAACTTTTTCGGCCGGAAATTGTTGCTTCTTGTCCCGTTATCGATTTCTCTCCTAGTTTCCTTCTCCCATTTTTTCGATATTTTTCGATACTATTCAAATTAAATCAATCAATACTGCTCAATAGACATCTTTGTTCTCGTTGAATGTAGAATATTCAAGAGAAGTGATGAAAAGGTGACAAAAACCCAAGAGAAAAGGGATAGCAAAGGTGCGACGGTGAGTCAGGATGACGAATCGGTGTCGCTCCATTCTTGAATCACCCAATCGTTTCTGTTTTTTTTTCGTTCAAAATTCTCCAAAATTATTAAAAAATGCGTATTTAAGAGTAGAATGCTTGTAGAAATAGAATAGGACAGTAAGAAGCTCAATAGTGCAGTGGATAGCATCGCAATGCCGCTGAAACAACTCTGGTCGGGTTCGGATCCCGTGTAGGTCCCTTTGTTCCTAAGCATTAAAGTATCTTTTCCGCATGTGGACTGTTCAGAGGGAGACTAGAAAGTTTTGAAATATTAAGATATTGAAAAAATTGAACTGGAAAAAAGAATTTAAATTGAAAAAAATTGAAAAAAAAGAAAAATTTAAAGTGAAATATTAAGAACTCCAAGCTAAACTAAATTCTTTTTCCAATTCAATCATTTTCAATTAAAGAACTTCAACAACTTCATCAATTTTCAACTAAAGAACTTTAAACTTCAAAGAAAGAGTCGTTGGAATAAATGAATAATTATTGGATATTTTGACTGGCAAGTAGTTCTTGGATTATTACAAAGAATAATCTTAATTTTGTTCGATCGATTTTTTGAGGATTCTCTTTGTCACATCTTCCCTGAGTTTTGAAGTTCTTTTTTTCTCAATTTTGTTGCTAATGTTGATCATATTACTCATCCATATCGATGTATTGAGAAGTAAAAATGAATAATAAATAGATAAATATATTTTTCGGCAGAAAAATTCACAAAAATTCACATTGCAATCTTGGTTCAACGGAAGAAATCAGACATTTTTACCGTTGTTAAGGATTCTGAAAAACATTATTCCAAGCTGGTGTTCTTTGGTGTAGTGGCAACGCGCGGAGCTGCTGCTGGGTTTGTCAAGGTGTCGATTCCCAAGACCGGCGCTAACCGGTGCTCGATCATTCGCCGATCTTTTTCAAGGCGATCTCTATCTACCCTGCAGACCGTGACGGAGAACGCCCAGTTTCACTTCGAGCCGTCTACCGGTGCTCGATCATTCGCCGATCTTTTTCAAGGCGATCTCTATCTACCCTGCAGACCGTGACGGAGAACGCCCAGTTTCACTTCGACCCGTCTAAGTCAGATCTCGTAGACTCTATGTCCAACGCTGTTATCGATTGAATTCGATTTGCGATTGATCCGTTGAAGTTCTCAACAGCAGCAGCACCCGTTGCCTCGGTGCCACCGGCCAAACTCGCCTGCCTTGACGGTGCGTCGCGGTTGCGCTGCGGCTGCGTTGCGGCTTTGCTATGGTATTAATCCGGCATCTCCTCATTTCTGAAGTTTATTCTGATTACGTACTGATATTCGCTTTAATGCTCGATGTCTACTATTTCCCTTATTCTCGTTTTATTAATTTATTATTTATTATTTTATTATTTTATCTTGCTTTCATTTATTCTATAATTCCTTACTTCTTTTGAGATTTGTCTCTCGTAGGCCAGCTGGTTCCCGTTCGTTTGGCTTCATTTGTCCTCTTTTGACTTTTCTTCATTCTTTTGCTTTCTTTCCTCTTTCCCTTATTCTTCTTTTTTTTGTAAGTAAATTTTCTTGCTTACATGAATCCGACTCTCGCCGATTTTCCTGCCCGTTCCCCGACTACGTCTCTTTTCGGAATGTTTCCGGAAATTTCTCAAATTTTATTTATTTTAGGTGAGTGTGGAAGCACTGATCTTCCAAAAGACGTCTCCTCACATCATCTGCCGTCCGAGGACTAGAACCGCTTTTTTGTGTTTTGAATTTTTTATTTTCGTTCTTAAATGTTGAATTTTGATTCTTACCAAATTGTATTTATTTATTTTAATTTCAAAAATTGCTCTGTTAGGAAGCGAACAGTGCAATTTGTTTGGAAAGGGCAGACAAATGAGTTTATGGCAATGAATTTAAGATCTTCAAAAGGAAAACTTGATCAAGAAGCAGGTAGAGAATGGACTGTGCATCACACACTTATTTATTTATTTATTTATTTATTTATACAGTACCCTTGACGTGCGCCTTAACCACCTGTCACATTTTATAATGTTTAGGTTTTCCTTCTGAACAACGCTTTTTTTCGGAATTCTGCTGCAGTTTTTAAAAAATTTACTCGTATTCTGAACTCCTATCTTCTTCCATTTTTCGTAATTTCTGTTTGTCTTTTCACTACTTATTTATAATTTTCTTGTGCTTTTGTGCCGAGCGGTGTGAATACGTGGATCGTAAATTGATTGCCCTGACATTTCGACCTATCCGTCATCCATATGCATATGCAGTTTTTTTCAAAAACTATTTGAATAGATAAATGAATAAATAAAAAATTCTCAGAGGCCTGAAAATGGCTCGAAGCTCTTGACTCAGAATCACAACACAATTATTAGATAATGTCGAGGTTTGGAGAAGAGAGAGCTAAGAAATCGCGATTGACTGGGGTAAAGGTAAGGGTAAAAGTAAAGGTTAAAAGTGTCGGCACTGATCGGTCCCCTGAGGACGTGCCACGCACTCGTCTTCCATTCAGACTTGTAGATACATGGTGAATTCGTGTGTGGACGACACTATGTCTGCTTCTTGGAGCTGTTTTCCGTTGAGCTCAAATTACGGGAATTAGTATGACTTTGATGAATCGCTGCTTTGATTTCGTCGCCGTTATTGTTTGTTTAACCATCGGGGTAAGATTTGTGGCGTCGACCGACCCGTCGCGACCCGTCTAATTACGATTGAATGACCTTCGCAGAAACAAATGCATACCAAACATGGGTGGCTGGACACCTGACCTCAGTGCCCAGGTTGCTAATTCGCCTGGTCGACGAGAAATTTACCCACCAGGGCAGTGCAGTGGTAAGAGGCGCCACGTTCACCTATACGTCGAGTGATCGATCCTCGCAGGGGCTAACCAGGCCTTTCATCTCTGCTGGCCCGGGTAAATTGTTACCAGACTTGTCTGGGAAGGTAAAGGCGCTGACTTGGTATGGCAGCCCCTCAAATACGCACTCTACAGTTCTGAATGGAAGACGAGGGCGTGGCACGTGCTCAGGAGACTGATCAGTACCGATTTTTTAAACCTTTACTTTTACCCTTACCTTCACCCCCGTTTATCGTGATTCTTCAGTTTGCGGTAGATTTAATCTCCGTATCGAATACCCACCGGCATCATCCGGGGAATGCGAAGCGATGACAGCGCTCCACGGACAATTTCTGACCTATTGTTTCGGATTTGGGTACAGTACCGTCAGGGCATTGGTATAGGTTTATGGATCAGAGGATAAGTCAGCGATTTACCGGTGCAGTAATCATTGGCGGAAGCCACGGTAGGAAACACGTTTGGTAAATCGCGGTATGGTTTTATTTACCACCCGTTCTGTATTCACCAATTTTGCCACTGGGTAAAACACCTTTCGTTTCTCAGTACGGAATCGATAAAAAAGAAAAATTTTCAAATAAAAAGGACTCGTTAAGTCCCTACACTTAGACGAGCAAATAATAGAAGTAGTAGAGTCTCCCCGGGACTCATCAGTTAGTACGGAGACTTATAAAAGAAAAAGTAAAAAATAATAAAGTGAAACTAACCTCCATATTGGATAAAAGTCTACAACAACCATCAATAGTGTTAAAATCATATAGCCAGACCTCAAACTTGGGTAATTAAACTTTACCAGTTGGTTTACATGGTTCGCATGGTGAGAGAGGCGCTTTGGGATCTAAACTAGGCCTAACATCCTTTTCATTTTTCCCTTTTCTTTTTCTCTTTTCGTTTTGAAGTGGCTTCTTTTTCGTATCAACTTTTCTTGCCCACTAACAGCTTCATTTGTAGTAGATGTGACAGGTTTCCGTTCGATCGGAAAGGGTATGTTTTGACAGGAAAATGTTCAGTTCTAGGTTTTGACCCCATTTCAGGTTCTTTTTGTGAGTCATGCAGCTACAAGGAAAGAATACGTCTTCTGAGAATTTTAATATTTCGAATTCGAGCATTCTGCAAGAGTGCATTAATGAACGGGAATGGGTGCATATTCGTTGTCTTTTTTCTTGTGATTTTATTCTATTTTATTTTATTTGCTTCACTTCAGGTTGCTCGATTTTGAATGATTGCAATTGATCGAACAGGTTTTTAATCGATGAGGGACTTGTTCACTTGATCGCTTCGGTGTCGTTGGCTATTTTTTGCCCTCGTTTCGGTTGATTATTTTGCCGATGGAACTTTTGCACTGAGCTGTACTTTGTATTTTTTTTGTGTTTATGGTGTTGTTGTTTAATGTCGAATTTTGGCAACTTAAACCTTATTGACTAGTACTACTGGGCCCACATTCATCATTGGTAGACCCCCGATAAACCCGGAGATATAGCCCGAACCACCTTTGCCTACTTATCCTAAACGTCCTATGTTAAACGCAATCTCTCATCGATTCTGCCGTCTGGTTCTGGCTGCCCCGCGGTTTCGGATACCGCTCGTCCGTTCATGAATCTGGCCCTGATTTCCAGTTCAAGAATGGTATACTCCCCTCCGTAAACCCCGAAATATACCCCGAATGGCGTACGAATTGTCGCAACGCACAGTGGTAGTCAACGCTGGCGGTAGGGTTCATTACGAATTTACATATTTATACCCGATGTAGCGGGGTATCGTTGTTATTAATGGAGACGGTGGGGTTTACTCTGGGTTTATTGGAGATCGTTCGGGTTCTAACGCACCCCATCGGTGTGGAGAGGGTTTACAGGGATCGAAGTAGTAACTTCATATGGACCTTTTTTGATTTTCCTGGTTTTTGAATAAATTGGAATTGAAATTGAAACCTCAAATGAAAGCCTAATAAACCCAGGCACGTTGACGAATCAGGTATTTGAGCTATATAAAAGGTTTATTCCGGGTGTACTTCTATGTCCGTGCCCTTGTTGAAGATCGTAAAGTCCAAATCGGCCGCTTGGAGTCTTTCAAATCGAATATCAGAATTACTGTTAACGACTGGTTCGCAAGAAACCCTAGGATTTTTGCAGTTCTGAAAATTTTCGTACAATCTCGTAGTGAATTGTAATATCTGGCGGATTCGGCTGATGGCGGATCAGGGTAATCCCACCAAAGCTAAAGGATAAATCTGATTCATTATCGTAGAGTGCTTGATCAGCTCCACATAGAAATCTTTGGTCACTCGGGAAATTGCTTTTCCCCCGTGGTCCTAATACCCAGTGTAAGATTGGAGTCCTTTTCCGCATAAGTAAAACAATACATTACTATAATGTTTTTTTGTACTCACTTGTTAGTTTGAATTTTCGGTTATGCGTTGATTTTTCCTTTTTGTGGGATTTGCTGCTCCAGCCACTCTTGGCTTGGCTAAGGCGTAGTCGTTTGAAATGATTGATTGTGTCCGGCTCAGATGCACGATATCGACTGTAGGCCTTCTGTGCACGCATCCGCTTCCCATCAATGATCCGATCCGATCGACGCTAAAAATTTGCCCTTTCATCGATGAATTGTGTGCGGTTCATCTGCAGAGTTGCGAGATCGAGCCGGTCTCTCGTCGCAGCGTTCACATTTTCTTTTTTTTCTGCTATTGATTCGTCATTGATAGCATTTTCGTTTTTATCGATAGTTTAACGGTCGCAGTGAGAGGAATTCGAGCCATGCACTTCGAAACCGGCTCCGGCTATTGTCTTCGTTAGCTTGATTGATTACGCCATAATCGCATGCATTTCTACTCAGTTCGGCTAGTCTCGTTTGTCGGCTGAAAATCATAATCGACGGACGCGAACGTATCTCTTATAACCACAATGCTGCGTATTTTTTCTAAATAAGTATTTCTAGCAGTATTTTTAATTTATAGTAGTAGGAGGAAATTTCCGGTAACTAATTTGCCTTGGTTTTTCGTATTTGAGTTAATTTTTCGGTACTTCTAAACGGATAGAACCCACTCACGCATTCCGTCTAGTCTTGGAGTTTTGTTTATTTTTCTTATTTTTCAAGTGTGTTCTTTCATTTTTTCAATTGTTGGACAGTTCCCAACAGTCTTAGTAACCAAGGCCTAGATTCATGAACCGACGAACGGTTTCCGAAACCCCGTCGGCGATAAACCCGTTCGATACCGTCGAGGTCTCCCAGACCCTGCCTCATCGCGAGCTACGATAGACCCGCGATAAACTCTGATTAAACCCCGGCGCACGTTCACCGTTCGGGATATATCCCGGGGTTTATCGGGGGCTTACCAATGATGAATTTGGGTCCTTGTTTTATTTTCCACCTGTAAAATACGTCCATCTTTTGTGCCATGTATGCGCTATTACCTACAGTCGATCACCCAACTGAAACTCGTCCTGAAAAAGTCGTCCATCTTCTTGATTCAGGAGGACTGCCACTCTTGCAATTCCATTTTTTGTGCGATAAGGAAATTGTGATTTTTGATTGCTGAGCTGGTCGAGCTAGGGGTGGCTAGAGCTGGTCCTTGACCTTCTCTATAGGAAAACAGCATTTCAGATAGGATTTTTCTTCACTAATTTTGCCAATATTTGGTGTCGTAAAACTCGTCCAGCGACTCGGCGCTGGATAACTCGTCCATTTTTACAGCGCTTGTTTTATTTTGTGCAAGAAAGAAATCTAATCAGTGTCTCGTCCTGGAGCGTGAGACAGGGCTGACTCTGAAAGAGTCCATGAAAAAGTTTATGGTTTTCTAGGACCCGAGGTGATATTTTTTGAAGGATTTTGTCAGATTTTCACTGAAGAAAGACTCGAAGGCGATTTGTAGAAGGTAGACTGTTACACTTATTTATACTACTCCTTTTCAAGCAATTTAACTTCGTTTCCCGTTCCTTTAAATCGGACTGTCCTGGTGGAACTCGTCCAGCGACTCACTTTCACTTCGGAAATCTCGTCCTGATTTTGGGACCCCCGCTTCTGTCGCACAGTTGATCATTATGGCCCTGAAAACTTACCGAATGCCTCGAAAGGGCTAAATAGTTCTACTGGCTTTCTGTCGATTTCGATTTGATTTTAGTTTTTTTGATAGTTTTTTTTGAAATTTAAGTTCCGCTATTCTCTATGAATTAGCCTACTCTGTTTCGAATTTTCACGCACCTGTTCCGCCGCCACCGCTGTTTATTGTTGTAAAAAAGACCCTGTTCAACGGCGAATATCACAAAAAAGTCACTTTTTCCAACATTTTTTCATCAGCAGAAGAAGTAGGCCTCGAAATGTGTCGAGGGCGTTGTTGTACACTATAGGGGATTGTCTTCCGCAGAGAATAAAGTACGGAAAGTGACGTTTTTTGTGGATCGCCGTCGTAAAAACGCCGAGGCTGTGCTGCTTTCATTACAACATCGGTCAGCTTTTGTTCGCAGAGAGTGTTTTGAGGGAATTGTCGCTTTAGAAACTTTTTTCTGGGGGTAATTGAGGGCGCTGATCACGAATCTGAGGTCCGTTTTTCACCTGCTGGTCTCGGACCACCCAAATCGCTACTTGGTTGGTCCAGTCAGGATCACCGATTTCGCTGAAACTTTGTCGATGGGGGTTCTCTGATGTCCTGAACACGATGGTGAAGTCCGTTTTCCAAATGGCGGCCGAATGCGGTAGTTATAGGTGAGTCACGTGGTGAGGTCGGTAGGTACTTACCTATAACTACCGTATTCGGTTGGAAAACGGTATTCACCATCGTGTTCGGCACACCAGAGAACCCTCATAGACAAAGTTTAAGCGAAATCGGTGATCATCACTGGACCACCAAAGTAGTCGATATGGGTGGTACGAGACCACCCTCATGAAAACCGGACAGCAGATCCGTGTTGTGGACCCCAAATAACCCCCATAGACGGAGTTTCAGCGAATTTCGGTGGCTGAAAAAATCGAGTACTGGGGTCCGTTAAGTTGAATGGTGCCCTTCATTTTCCTCTTCTGTATGAATTCAAGAGCCAACATGGTATTGTACTTTTATTTCCGCTTTTTGTGCGTTTTTGCGGTGTTTGGTAGAACTAGATCTTTTCAGCTAACATTAGCCTGGATTTTGATTTTCTAATGCGACTTTCTTCTGTTCGTTCTTTCATTGTCTTAGGCTTTTTATTGTTGTTTTTGTAGCTTTCACTGTGGTGAGGCACTCGTACAGGTGCAACTCGTCCAAGCATTCAAACTAATGCGAGGCACTCCATTTGTTTCCATTTGTTTAATTGTGTGTGGGTGTTTTTTAAAGCTCTCTCTCACGTGTGCCTTATACCCGCGTAAATAAATAAATAAATAAATAAATAAATAAACTCGTTCTATAATACTTAGGGCCCCTACGGACTCAACGACGTGCAATTTGAGCGACGAATTAGCTGTTATAAATGAAATTGAGCGAAACACATATCGACGAGCATTCTCGTCCAACGCGGCGTTGCGGCGGCCGCATTGCTCTAATCGATACGGCGTTGCGACGTGCGGTCGGTCGCTTTGGACGAGAATGCTCGTCGTCGTGTCGTCAGGTCTGTAAGGGCCCTTAGACTAGATGTAGATACATAATTTGACAAGGATCGCTAAGAGAGACCAATTGGTTACTGTGTTTTTGAGGATTAAAGACCTTAACAAAATATTTTCTGTAATATTTATTTATTTTATTTATTTAAAAATGCACCAAAGTGCGCACAACTCAGATAGCAAATGGAGAACAGATGTAGAATTACTGACAGTAGTGCTTATATAACGACAACAATATCAGCTAAATAATTAGGAAAATAAAACAGAATCTGATTTAAAACGGTTATTACCCAGAGGAAGGAAATAAAGTAGAAATTGGAACGACTAAGAAGAACATCTCAACTCTCTAGCACTTAGGGCGAGTTTAAATTTCAGGCAAAGAAATGAAATATGAAAGAAAAGAAAGAAATGAAAGTAGAAATACTAATTTACTTCCACAGCATCGTTGTTTCGTTATTTCTCTCTTTTCATATTATTTTCGTTTTTCTCGCCATTTTGCCCTATGAAAAACAACTTCTGTTTGCCTCTGAAGGAAGTCTCCCTCGTGATATTTTTCTCGCACATATCAAATCAATCAAAGTTTTGTGCACGTTCTTTGACATATTGGAGACGCCAGCAGCGTCACATGGTGCTCAGCTCTGCGGCTACGAATTTGGCTGATAAATGACCCGTTTTTGTTGTATTTTTTACTTTTCTTCTTTGGCTATTCTTATCTTGTGGTTCGAGATTGGTTCTGGTGGTGCAGGTGACTTTTACAACCACTTCTTTCCGGTGGTTCGCTGCAAGAAGTTTCGGTGGCGCCGCTAATATTATCGTCGCAGCCGATAGAATTTTTTTTTGCAAATTTTGTTAATTAATCAATTATTTCTTTTCACTTTGGAGGTGCGCTGAAAGCAAGCCAAGTTATGATAGTAACACGAGTGTTATAAATAGGAAAATAACAGGAAGAAACATTGAAAAGTCTTATTTATTTAGTTAAATGGGGAAATTTATTACTCTCATAAGTCGGGCCTGTGAAGAGGTTTCTTCTAAAGTCCCTAGGCTACCCTAGTATCTAATGATGCGACCTTAACCTAGCAGCCGGAGGATGAAAATATACCCACTTTCGATACCCACCACTTTTTCACAACTCATGTCCACATTCTCGATCTTCTCTTCTGTGTAATTCCGGTTTTGCCTTATTTAGGCTATAACAGAGTTTCTACGCATTATAGATTACTTAGAAAGAATGATAAAAAAAGAAAAAATGAAAAAAGAAAATGAGAAAAAAATAAATTAAAGCAAATAAAAGCAGAACGTCGTTTATTTTTCATCAGGCATCTACCCAGAATAAGATGGAAGAAATGCTAAACAATTTTTGTAATTTGTTCTACTAACCATTTCCAATTTTTAGCGCGCCCATGTGCGTAGTGCAATAAATAAATAAGTAAACAATCGACCTTTCTATCGTACTTCTTGTCTTCAAAAATCGTCACTCAAGTGGAACTCAAACTTGGGTTTCGTGTGATAGTCAACAGATAAAGCCAGCCTGTCCAGCGACTAGACGCGGCGCGTGCGTGCGTTGCGGCGCGAGCGACTGCGGTACGAATTCCAGTTGATGTGTATAGGTGGCGTAATGCTGTGCGGTGCTATGTGAGAGACGTGCACATTCCCGCCGTTTCCACAACTCATTTGGATCTCTTCCACATTCTCCGTCTTTTCTTCTATGGAATCCCGGTTTTGCCTTCTTATTTAGGCTAAAACTGAGTTTCTACGCGCTATAAATTAGGTAAAAAGAATGGTACCAGAAAACTTATATATTTGGAGATGCTAGGTTATTTGCAAAACACTGACATCGGACGGGAATTTATGCACTAAATAGTTTTTTGACCAACGACAGTCCGGTGGACGACCGGAAAAGCGCGCAGCTTATACGTGCACCCCTTTTTACTGCTCTACTTTGGTTTCCCATCTGGGCCTAAATTCATGACGGGTATCGGCACAATATACCCGAGGATAAACCCCGGTCGGCGCGATTATTCGCATTCATGAACGCGTCGCGGAGTGGAATAGACCCGCGATATCCCCCAAATGAGCTCCGCGGCGCGTTCATGAATGCGAATAATCATGCCGACCGGGGTTTATTCTCGGGTATATTGTGCCGATACCCGTCATGAATTTAGGCCCTGGTGTCAGTGTTTTGCGAATAACCTAGCATCTCCAAATATATAAGTCATTCAGCTAGTTCGTCTATAACCCGCAAAATAAAAAGTCGTGGTACCGAAAAAATCAAATCGAAGGAAATTAAAGCAGAACATCGTCTAGTTTCCATCAGGCATCTACCCAAAATAGGATGGAAAGGATGCTAAACAGCCAAGCTTTCATCGTACTTTTTTGTCTTCGAAAAACTCAAGCGGAACTCAAACTTGGGTTTTGTGTGATGGTCAGGCAGGTAAAGCCAGCCTGTCCAGCGACTAGACGCGGCGCGTGCGTGCGTTGCGGCGCGAGCGGCTGCGGTACGAATTCCAGTTGATGTGTATAGGTGGCGTAATGCTGTGCGGTGCCATGTGAAAGACGTGCACATTCCCGCCGTTTTCACAACTCATTTGAATCTCTTCCACATTCTCCGTCTTTTCTTCTATGGAATCCCGGTTTTGCCTTCTTATTTAGGCTAAAACTGAGTTTCTACGCGCTATAAATTAGGTAAAAAGAATGGTACCAGAAAACTTATATATTTGGAGATGCTAGGTTATTTGCAAAACACTGACATCGGACGGGAATTTATGCACTAAATAGTTTTTTGACCAACGACAGTCCGGTGGACGACCGGAAAAGCGCGCAGCTTATACGTGCACCCCTTTTTACTGCTCTACTTTGGTTTCCCATCTGGGCCTAAATTCATGACGGGTATCGGCACAATATACCCGAGGATAAACCCCGGTCGGCGCGATTATTCGCATTCATGAACGCGTCGCGGAGTGGAATAGACCCGCGATATCCCCCAAATGAGCTCCGCGGCGCGTTCATGAATGCGAATAATCATGCCGACCGGGGTTTATTCTCGGGTATATTGTGCCGATACCCGTCATGAATTTAGGCCCTGGTGTCAGTGTTTTGCGAATAACCTAGCATCTCCAAATATATAAGTCATTCAACTAGTTCGTCTATAACCCGCAAAATAAAAAGTCGTGGTACCGAAAAAATCAAATCGAAGGAAATTAAAGCAGAACATCGTCTAGTTTCCATCAGGCATCTACCCAAAATAGGATGGAAAGGATGCTAAACAGCCAAGCTTTCATCGTACTTTTTTGTCTTCGAAAAACTCAAGCGGAACTCAAACTTGGGTTTTGTGTGATGGGCAGGCAGGTGAAGCCAACCTGTCCAGCGAGTAGACGCGGCGCGTGCGTGCGTTGCGGCGCGAGCGGCTGCGGTACGAATTCCAGTTGATGTGTATAGGTGGCGTAATGCTGTGCGGTGCCATGTGAAAGAGACGTGCACATTCCCGCCGTCTTCGTGCCGCTGATAACGTCTTCTGATTAGCGGCGTGTGAGTGTTGTCGCCGTCCTGCTCGACTCCCAGGGGAATTTGCCTTTAGCAGCCGGTCGTAATGGATTCCATTCAGTTGCTCAGCTGTTCCATCACTATTCTTTGTTATTGATCGATATTTTCTAAAATAATTTAAATAGCAGAAAAGAATATAAATATGACTTCTTTTAAAAAACTCTTTAATCCCGTGAATGTGCGGAAATCGAGTAGGTTTCATCGAATCCGAGTATTCGGAACACTTTCGGCGTCACCATTCGATTTTCTAAGATTTTGGAGCTCTTCAAAGTCATATGCATAGTATTTATTCTATTTTGGATCATTATTTTTGGGGACACTCGAAGAAAAAAAAAGAAAATAATGAAATGAAATGACATTTTATGGATCATTCCTTCCCTTTTTTTCCTGTTATCTTTAGTCCCCCCTCCTTATCTCTAGTTCCTGTTATCTGCTTCGGCAAATCGTGAAGAATTTTCTCCGTCCGTTCAGCTTTTGATCGATATTCTGCTGTATTAGTCAGCTTTTTCTTTTCTTTCCTTTTATTTTTCTTTTCTTTTTTTCTTTTCCTTTCTATCTAAGCGTAATTTCTGCTTTATTTTATATCTGTTCAATGTCCTACTTCGGCGGTACAGCCGTATGTCATCGCTATTTCACCTATCTTTTTTTATCGACTTTTCTTGTTTTTTTCATTATTGATTGCTCCTATTTTCCATCATTTTTTGCCGAGAAAAAGATTTCTCTCAGGCGAGCTTTCTTTTTTTTCAGCGACGAAAAGTCCAGTTAGAATTTTAGCTGGTCTCATTTGATTTGCACGCCTCCTTGCTTTGATTTCGTTGACGATTCACTTGACTTGTCCGGGCTGTTGAGCTGCGCCGATTGATCGTATCGATTGATTTATCGATTTTTCAGAACGTCTCCTACTAACACCGTAACCACGTGAATGATCTAATCTATCGTCGTGGTCATCGATTTACTACTCTGATGAAGGTCGCCTCGGTACCAGATATTAAAGTTAGCGTAGCGGAAGTTTGCGAGGTATGGGCTTTTCCTTAATTTTTTATTTTATTTACCTATTTGAGGTTCTAAAAAATATTGAAAACATTAAAAAAAAATTAAGCAATGGGGCGCTATCTAAAGAGAAGCTGCTCGTGAGAGCAGCAGCGGCGACGAAGTATGAACAGGGTTTTGGCTATCGTGAGACGACCTCCCAATAATCTTTGAAAGAACAATTTTGTCTAATTTTCATTTGAGTTTCTAAAAATTATTTCCGCAGGTTCGTGGTTCGGGACTCGAATCTCATGAATTACTGGCTCTGGCCGCAGCGGCGGCAGAAATTCTGCCTCCGTGCCCTCGAGGGACGGTCTTCGATCCGGAAAATGTGTTCATATCCAGCAAAGGAACTGTAGAGGTGAGCTTTGAGATTATTTATTTCGTTTGATATTAAAATAATTGTCTGGCAACACCAAACGAAAAAATGATAAAAGGTAAATTTCATAAAAATCACCAACGAACATCAAAAACCATCATGATAGAAAGAACGAGATTAGAATATTATTGAATCCAATTGAAAATATATGCAAATTTGAAAGATTCAAATAGTGATCCTATAATCTCTAAAGTATAAGGAGCCTCTAAATTGGCTTTTTTTCGAGGAATAATAGAGGTAAAAGTGAAGGTAAAGGAAAGAAATCGGCGCGGACCAGTCCCCTAAGAACGCGCCACGCATGCGCTTTCCATCCAAAATCGTAGAGGCTTGGTTAATGCGTATTTGGCCAACGTAATGGTTTGCGGGGGTCAGCCACTTCACCAAGTCTGTGCCTTGACCTTCCCAGATAAGTATAGCACCAATTTACCAGGGGAAGGCTTGGTCAACCCGGGCAGGGATCGATCGCTCGACCGTGCTGGTGTCAGTAGCGCCTCTTAGGGCTTGTTCAGACGACGCGCGTCGAAAATGCAAAACTGAAGCTCAATCAATAATTAACGTCATTGATCGAATTTGCTCCTTTGCGTTAGTGGCGCTGTCCGGTAGCGCCTCATATAGGCAAAAAAAATAGGCATATAATCACATAGGAAAGAAATTGAACGAAAAAAGTGAATTTTGTAAAAATTTCCATTAATAAGGAATAGCAGCCTTCTAAAAAACCCGAGCGACCAGTAAGTTTGCCTATATGAGGCGCAACCGGACTGCGCCACTAATGCAAAAGAGCAAATTCGATCAAGGGCGTTAATTATCGATTGAGCTTCGATTTTGCATTTTCGACGCGGGTCGTCTGAACAAGCCCTTACCACTGTACTACGCGCGCCTTCACGAGGAATGATGGAAGTATACATTACACAGTCTTTGTTTCTGAATATTTTGCGCTTTACCAGTTTCTGCTGCTCCCTAACGGGATCAGGGTTTAAGGTAAAAGGTAAAGGTAAATGTGGTCGGCGTTGATCTGTCCCCGAAGGACGCGCCCCCGCATTCGTGTTTCATTCAAGTCGTAGAGGCATAGTGAATGCGTATTTGGCCTATACAATGTCTTGCGGGGGCCAGTCGCTATACCAGGTCAGTGTCTTTACCTTCCCAGACAAGTCTGGTACCAATTTACCCGACCCCGGAAGGATGGAGGGCTTGGTTAGCCTGGTCCGGGATCGACCGTTCTACCGTGCGGGTGTCAGCAGCGCCTCTTGCCGCTGTACCACGCGGGCCCCACGGGTCATGGTCTACTTGGATTAGGTTTTTCATTGTCCATTTAGCTCGGTTCGATGATCGATATGCCTAGTGGTCACGTTGCTGCGCGACTTAAGTATAAACGTAACGACCTCCCGGTGAGCTGGATCGTTCTGCGCGTCTTGCGGGGCGATGACTAAACATCTCAGATTCCCTTTCTTAAGGGTTTTCTCCGGCTTTTATGACTTCGTTCACATCGTCGCGATTGATTCTCATCGCAGATTGTCAGAGTCTCGGACAGAGAGTGCTAATTCAGATTCACACAGTGCCGCAGTCGAGTGTCGACGAATGTTTTGTGCCTCCGGAATGGTCGAAGAATGAGGACGATCCGGGTGCGGCGGCCGTCTACTGCATGGGAGCCGGTTAGTGTGTGACGATTTCTTCAGCTTCTGCCCTATTACGACTCCTCAAAGTTCTTATTTTCACTATAATTGTAAGGTAAGTAACGAGGTAGAAGCTGCGAATAGTTCTAGTGGCATCCGTTCTATCGTTTTTTAAAAATAGTGCCCGTAATGCTTCAAAAATACTCCAAGTTCTCTCATCGGCATGAGATTATATTTGTGGGATGAAACTAATCTGCTATTCGCCGCTTTTTGTTTGGCGGTTTATAGACGAGAGCTAGTTGAATGATTTGTTGATGCTTTGCGCCGAATTTGTTTTCCGGGCAGAACGAAGTTCGAGGGATTTCGAACCACTTTGAGTCCTCGAAACGTCAGACCAAAGTAAATTTTGATCCACCTATTCACTTTGTTCGGCACAGCAATATTCAACAAAACAAAGCTGTTTTTACGATGCCGATCCGGTGGATAGTTACAATACGTGCCGCAACGGTCAAGCGGCGTCAGTGGCGGTCTTTTACGCGGAAACCGCCGTTTTTCTGTATTTTCTTCGAAATTGATTTCTTTCTAAAAATAAGTAGGTATCTGGACTCAGCAGCTCCCGCTCTATCGTTTCATATACAAATTTTCCATACTCGTGGAACTAGTTAACAACCGATTTTTTATGACTCTGCGATTTTTGATCCCTTGCCCCTTCCGATTTCTCGTCTGGTAACTCATTGCATTGCTTGGCCTTCAGTCGGGCTACCACGCGGGGACCCTCGTTGGACATGCTGCGTAAATGAACTGAGGCAGACTCTGTTCGGGTCACCGCGCGTGGAACCCGAAAACGGCACCAAAAAAGCGCCGCCGCCGTTTTAACGTTGCGGCACGTCCGGTTCTGTATCTGTGAAAAGATCGCTTTTTTATGTACGATTTTAAAATAAAATAAATCTCGGCATAGTATATCCGTTATCTCGCTTACTGCTGAGCAGAGGACAGAGATTGTTAAGAAACTTTATTCGGCGAACGTTTCGGCGATGTCGCCTTCATCGGAGCCTGGAAGGGAATATATTTGAGAAACTACTCGCCCAAACGCCAGTTCTTACTACAAAAAATTATTCTAAGGTCCAAAAGAACGGGAAACAAAGGTACAAAGAAGCAAACAGAAGCGTACCTTAATGGTGGTTGCCGAGGCAGACCATCAGTCACCCTTAGATGCAGAAGTTAGCGGGCGAATGAACTTAACCCATAGGGACCACCCACCATGGTGATCGCTTTTCCTGTCAGTTATATTTTTCATTATAATATTCGGTGGGGGGAAGCCTCGAGAGGTCATATTATAGAATTCGAGATTAATTAAGATCAGAGAAAAATTAAATTTCTGTTTTGTAACGTTGAAAGCCACGGTAAATTTGCTTTGAGTCGACCTGGGGATGAGGTTTAAATTCGTGTTGTTTTTATCTGGTGGTCCGATGCATAAGTACAGCGATTTCCACGGGAAACACTTTGGAGTTCTCCAGTGGTTTAGGGAGTGGACAATTAGTTGTTTCCCATCCGGAGAAGCGGTAGGAATAGAGGGTGGGTGAGTTAGTTTGCGCTGATGGTCAAAAGTCGCCGAGCGAGAGCTGAGAAATATGGGCTGAGAAAGAAGTCCAACACTCTAGCGGCGGAGGTTCGATGTGTCCTTTTGGTTGCGCGATGGAGATTTTCTGGTGAAATTGTCACCACGGAAGTCCTTTGCGTTCGCGTTCCGCTTCATTCCCCTTGAGCTTGTCCAATTGTCAATCAGGCCTTCGGGGCTCCTCCCAGAGCTCGGAAATTCGGCCACGAACCCCCATGGCCTTAGGCGACTTTGGCCGAGTGTTTGGGCTTTTCTCAAGTTAAACATGTTCGCTAGACATCTTTCGAGATTTATTAATTGATTTATTTATGTACGTCAATTTAAGACCCACGTTAGAGAAAAATACTGCTGCTGCTGTTGCTGGTAGAGTTTTTCTAACCCCGATTCTTTCTATTTCTCAGGAATTTTTCGCAGTCGTCGGGGGTCAGCTTTCTCTCGCTCCTCATAGTCCACTCATCTACTCTCTGCTATATTCGCGCATTTTCGTTTTTTTTAAATTGTTTCTTCGCAAAATCCCTGTGGAAATCAAAATTTTTGGAATCAAGAGAGAATAAGTACGATTTCAAGGCGCTGCGGTGAATCAGCCTGCAATTGTATTGTTGATCTTTCTGCTGTGTATTATGTCTCTTACTCAGAAAAAAGATTTTCATAGAACTAGAATTTTCCACCAATTTTTCCGCCTCACCAAATTCTCAATTGCAGTGCTTCGAGCGGCCGGTGCTGAAGAGGCGGCCGATGTCGATTTGTTCTCGTTGGTGAACATTCTCACCGTGGCCATGGTCGGAACACGTCCGACCGCTCATCGAATGGGCCTTATGGCGAAGTGAGTTTGAATTTAATTGGTGATCGTCTAATTAATCGCCTAATTATGCCATAATTGCGCCATCAGTTCCTATTGACAATCTCATTCCTATTCATTAGCCAAGATCTTTTCCTAGAGTATACGGCGATAGGGATGATAAGTGGCTTTGTCCTTCTTGTAGTTTGTCCTGCAGTCTGTAGCTTCCAGTGTGGTTCAGAAAAAGTTCGACGATGTAGGATTTTTTTTTTTGAAAGAGCGCTCGTTTTCTCTTAGGAATCAGCTTCGAGGCCGCGACGCGAAGGTCTGTCTTATCACGATCTATGAGGAAATCATGGGCGATGAGGAGACTAATCAGGTACTTGAGACATAACTTTTTTCTCATTTTTAAAGTTACTTTTTTAAAGTTACATTTCATCGAAACGGTATATTGTAGCTCCTTTGGGCTGCTATGTTCACCAAATTTAGTCTACGTACTGCAGGATATGAAATTAAATCGTCACCCGTTTAGAGTAAGCTCGTCCACCCAAATGTTCCAGCAAAACTTTATTTTGAGTGGTGAGTACGGGTCTGAGTGAGGTACGGTAGGTTGCGGTGGGTGTGATAGATTCGGTGGGCAGTAGGATTCTGTATAATATTGCATTTACAATTACAATACATTACTATTACTATTTCACTAATACTATTAATACTATTAATATAATATTAATTATCATTATAATTCTGTAGCCTACGGTGGACTAGGTGTGTTCGGTTACGATTCGTAGCAACGGCTACGATGGGCAGCGGCAGATTTGTGGTTAGCCGATTACGATAGGTCATCGTAGGCTACCCTTGCTGGGAGTGATCACGATATGTTAGATGGTGGTACGGTAGGTTAGGTCATTGACGGTAGACTACGGTAGATTACGGTAGCTGTGTTCTAGGTCACTATAGGATACTATGATTTCGGTATGATACTGTGATTACGGTAGGGTACGGTGGTTACGGAAGCTGTTGTTGATTACAGTAGAATACAGTGATTACGGTAGCTGTGGTCGATTACGGTAGGATACTGTGATCACGCTAGAATACGGTGATTACGGTAGCTGTGGTATCCTACGATGGAATACGGTGGATTATAGCCGTGGTCGATTACAGTGTGTAGCGGTAGATTACGGTAGCTGTGTTGTATTACGGTGGGCTATTGTAGTCTAAAGCATTTGTGGTCGAATACGGTAGGAGACGGTGCATTACATTTGTAGCGGATTACGGTAGGATACGGTAGGGTTCCGTAGTAGGAAATAAGCAACGTTGCGCTGTTTCGCTTGCACGTGTTCGTACAAATTCCGAGTAGATAATCATAATTCTGAAGAGACAGCTTTCATTTATCAATTGATTATATTTTTATCCGTTTCAGCTGGATGACGTTGATTTCTCAATGGATGAGGATGACGATATCGGTGCACTGTTGGGTGTGCCGCCAAACGGCCGATTAGCCAACGGCAATCTCCTGCCGACGGTCACCGTCACCACCGCGGCGCAACCCACCGTGAAGAAAGCCGTCGACTATTTCGATGAAGACGAAGAGATGGAGTCTCGAGGTGGATTTTACCGTATTTTTGGGCAAGCAAACGAAATATTTATTTATTTTGTGAAGATAATACGAAATTTTTGCGGTACTCTTCTAGATAGAATTCTTGTTCCTTCTCTAGAAATATGTGTCAGGGAAAGTTTTTCCAATTGAGGACACAGATGAGTGTGTAGAGCATAGCTGGAGCAATTTCACTGCCCTCAAATTTGAATTCATTTTAATGAGGGCTAGAGAAGAAAAATGTGACTGGAATCTTCAATCAGCTAGAAGTTTCGGAACTGTTTTTAAAAAGCTCAAAATACAAATTTCCTCTGGTTATCGTGTTGCTGAGTTTTCGAGGATTTAGCAGTCGGTAATGTATAGATCCCGAAGGAGGTTATTGGGACTGAAGATTTTTAAGAAGAGACAAATAAATAGAGATTTAGCAGTCTCTATTTTTTATTTTTTCTCTCATTTCGGATTCTTCTGAAAAAGGGTACCATAGTCATTTCAGGACATTCTGCTTCCACGTCTTCGGGTCGCAGCACGCAGAAGGACACCTCGCCGTTCTTTGTCGATCATGACATGGAATCAAAGAAGGGTATGTTAATATATAACAAATATTGAGTTAAAAAAATTCTGAGCGATTTCGTTATCGGAGACTCTTTTAGAAAGCGAAATTTCGCCAACTCAAACTTAGCATCCCTAACGTCCGTGAGAAACTTCCTCCGGTTAGAAAATTGGGTCTATAGACCTTGATGCTCTCCCTGACAATGAGGGGAACGATTATTTTTGTGAAGATTCATGGAAATAGTGAAGGCTTTACGAAACTATTCTGCTATTTGCCGCTTTTTGTTTAGCGGTTTATGGACGAGAATGAGTTGGTAGACCTAGATATTTGGAAAGATATTAAGAAAGAGATGCTAGGAGATTTGCAACGTAGTATATCGGTAGCACAGTGGTTAGTGCAGTCTGCCGGAAACAGAAAGACGCGGGTTCAATTCCCGTCCTATGTCAGTGTTTTGCGAATAACCTAGCATCTCCAAATATCTAAGTGATGGCCTTTTCAACCTGTTTTCCAGTTCCAGACGAGCCTCGCACCTCCACACCGCCGTCGTCGTCATCGCATCGACACTCGCTCGGAAGCTTCGGCAGTCCGATACCGCCAACTGCCTCAACCCGACTTGACGAGACCTACATCGAAGAGCATTCGATAGATCTGGAGGTCTCCCTGGACAGGTGAGCCCAAATTTACCTGTCACTAACTCTTTCTTAAACCTAGGTGTTTTCTGTGTTTGTGGTTTAAGGAGATTACGGTAGCGGTTACGATAGAATGCGGTAGATTACGGTATCTGTAGTTTACAATGTTGGCTTAAGGTAAATCACAGTAGTTGTAGTCGGTTACGGTAGGATGCGGAGGATTACTTTAGCTAAAGTCGACTGCAGTGGGCTATGGTCGATTACGGCAGCGGTTACGATAGGGTGCGGTAGATCTGTGGTTATCTATATTTGCTCTTTTATCTGTAGTTATCTGGCTCTGTAGTTATCTGTAGTTTACTTTACTGGATTACGGTAGATTATGGCAGGATACGGTGGGTTACATTAGCTGTACGTTAGCTGTAGCGGAATGCAGTGAGTTACGGTCGCAATATATTAATTTACGACTGGATACTGTGGGTTATGGTCTTTTTAATGTTTATTTTTTCTACAGATTTTTTTTTGCTGGAAACTTGAACTTTACTTCATTGAAGATAATCTCATAAAGCTAGTGAATTATTCCGGGTGTCTGTTTTGGCAGTTGATTTTTTATTTTATCTTTATTTTTTATTTTATTTTATTTATTTTTATTTATTTTTATTTTTGATTTATTTTATACTATATTTTTATTTTATGATTTTTTATTTATTTTATTTATATTTTTTTATTTTATGTTTATCTCACTATTATTGTCATTATTAATCATGTCCAACAGTGACATATTATTTAATTTTTTTTCTATTCTGTTCGAGTTCCCTAGATTGGATAATCTTACATAAATAAAAAAATAAAATATAAAATAATAAAAAAATAATAATGAATAAAAAAATAAATAATAAAAATGAATATAAAAAATAAAAGAATAAAAATGAATAAAAAATAAATAATAAAAATGAATATAAAAAAATAAAAGAATAAAAATGAATAAAAAATGTTTCTCTTTCAGATCCCTCGATGCCAACCAAGCGACCTCGTCGAAGGTGTTGCCGGAGAAGGCGAAAACCAACGGTGAAGTGTCGCGGACCATCATCTCGCCGATCGTCTCCCCGTCAGAGAGCAGCTCAAAAAGTCGTCTGCCACGGTGGCCTACCTCCTATGAGGACGATCCGGTGAGTTTGGATACTTCAAATGGGTATAAAAGACTCAGGACGGTATAGATAATCTGAGATAAAAAAAACTGCCTAAAAGAGGACAGGCGGGGCCATGCAGAGGGAAAGAAAGTTGTGGAAGGGGCGGGATTTCTGAGAGCAAGAAAAAGAGGATTTTTGGAGGTAAATTGAAAAATTGTTTCTCTCCTGCTTTTTGGCAACTTGCGCTAGATCTGCGGTGCCGTAATCGGTATGTGAAAGGTTTATGGTACCCAATTCCAGGATGTTTATCTATCTGTTCAGGCACCTTTACCGGCGAAGAGGGACAAGGCTCGAAAGGCGTTGCCCGACAAGACCTCCATGATCGGCACATCTACGGAATCCGATGGCGAAGTTCGACGACCGAAACCTCACGCTCCGTTGTTGCACAAGTGAGTATATTTTTGTGGCTTTAGAAGAAAAAGTGGTACTTTTTCTCTTAATGCTTAATTATCATATCACACCCAAGCGTATCATATCATGCTCATAGCTTAATGCACATCCTTGAAGCGGTCTTATCATATCACGCTCGAGCCATAATCAATTTATTATCAAGCTGTTAAATAAAATCACCGGCTTATCTAAGCTAGAAAACAGCTTCATACGATAACCTCTGAAACATCTCTCTTTTGGAAAAACTCCTCATTCTTGTGAGAAAAGAACGACTTTTTCTTTCTTATCAGGCAGATCAAGCAGGCTGCACAGGACCATAGGTGGATGAGAAATGGTATGATATCGAATAGCACGATATGATAAGACCGCTCCAAGGGTGTGCATTAAGATACGAGCATGATATGATACGGTTGGGCATGATATGATAATTGGGCATTAAGAGGAAAAGTACCGAAAAAGTATACGGGAGAAGTAAGCGGTCTTAAAGAATGAAGTAGAAAACAAGTTTTCGCTGGAAAAATCGGTAATTCCAGGGGTATTTAGTCGGCTTAAAAGCTGAGCTTATAGTGCCTTGAAAATAGGTGATGGCCCGATTTTAGCTGAAAAATTAAATTAAGTTTTAAAAAATTATTTTTTTTGAAACTCGATGACGAAAAACCTGAAAATTCGTTCAGATTTTCATCGTCCGATGAAGACATCGTGCAGGCTCGTATCGACGACGACGATGACGACGAGCCGCCGATTCCGCCGAAGAGGCGCAGCTACTTCGATGAGATCGGTTGGTTTTGGATTGAACTGCGTTGGGTATATACTTACCAGGCAGTAACCGAGTGATTTTAGTCGCCGAGCGAGACGAAGAACCATCCAAGTCCGAGTTGGACACCGTTTGGAAGCGGCCGAATCAACACGATCATCATCGCAGTCCGATGAGTTCACCGCCGAGCACGTCACAGACCGAAGGTCAGTTGGTAAAGTCCTGGTAAAGGTTGGTCGCGTCGCCGCGCGATGGAATGGTGGTCGCACGACGCCTGTGCGTCGCGTCGCTTCGCGATTTTATTGCCATCGCGTTGATTGTACTGTGGACGGAGCACAAAAAACTCTGAAAATCTGTAATTGAAATCAGAGTTTCCTGAATCAAAGACAAGTTGCTGGCGGTGGTCAGGGCGATCGATTCTTGCTGACAATTTTATTGATTTTTGTTGCTAAAAACGATTTTTTCAAAAATTGATTGAGTAGGCAAAGGGCTTTCTGGGGTAAATGTGCTTTTCTCCTGTACTTTGTCACCAGTTGCTGATTCATGAAGATTTTCTGGATTTTTATAGCTTGAAATTTACTTTGTATCTATTCAAGTGTTCTCATTGTTGTGAAATACGAAAAGAATTCGCTTCTGAGAATCTCTTTGCCTAATTTTTTTCTCAATTAAAAATATAAACTGACAAAACTCGAGGCGACAAATAATTATACTGTGCTGTATGATTAGTACAGTAGTAGGTGCTGATCAGTCCCGTAAGGACGCGCCACGCATCCGTTTTCCATTCAGAATCGTGGAGGCGTGGTGAATGTGTATTTGGCTTATGTAATGACATGCTGGGACAGTCGCTTTGGCAAGTCAGTGTCCTTACCTACCCGAACAAGTCTGTTACCAATTTTCCCAACACCGGAAAGATGGTAGGCTTGGTTGGCCTGGGCGAGAGTCGATCGCTCGACCATGCAGCTAGAAGTAGCGCCTTTTACGACTCTACTACGGGCGCCCTATATATAAGGAGTAATGAATAGATAAATAAATGACTATATCGGTTCTTTAGACGCCGACGATTCGTCGCCGACTCGGACCGCGGCCCCTGTCGCCCCGGTGCCCGGTTTTCACGCCAGCGAACGAGAGGATCTCGATCGAACTCATGTGGACGCGGTCGTGATCACGGTTAGTTTAACCCTATACCCATTGAACTCGATTTTTAACCAGACCGTTAATTTTTTCGTTTATCTTTTATTATTTTTATTGTAAACATGCTTTGCTTCTCTTACTACATTTTTGCACGAAATTTTGTCTCAGTGAGGCAGAACAACAGTAACATGGTGTGTTCTTGACCCTACAATATTGATTGAATTGATTCTCGTTCTTTTCAATATTTTATTCAGAATTATCATTTACTTTCTACGCAGTTCAAATTCAAAATCAATCAAAAATCAAATGCCGTCGAATTTTCCTCTTCGAGGACCTGATAAAAACACTTATAAAAGTCTTGTCGTACGCTTAGAAAATAGCTGAGTTGGTACGTTTGATCATCTGCTTGCCGCTGTAGATTTGGCTTTTCTCGAAACTTAATCAGAGATGAATGCGCGGCTCATCCTCGGCAAAATGGTCGACGATAACCTCACGTGCACAAATCTCTTTAACATCATTTTTTAGAGATTCCATTACCACTGTAAACTAGATAAAAGATCTTTCCAACGTGAAAAATAGATCCACGTACTAACACGGCTATGAGGAATGAGTTCCAGGAACTTACCTGATTGTCTGGTCATTACCTCAATTTTCCCAGAAAATCTATTTTCTCAGAAAATTTCCTCTCTCCCTTTTCCTCACAACGATCAAGGAGTGGATTTGTGGCGTCATAGTCTCCTGTCCAGCCACGACTCCTGTGTGTTTGCTTTCTCTAGATTTGACAGGCCCGTAGAAACTCGACGCGCTCACTGTTTCGTATTTTCACCTGCTTCTCAATTGCTATTTTTATATTTTTATGTTTTTCTGAAGTATCTCAGCGGAAGAATGCTTGCTCTCGAGTTTAGGTTAGCTACAGTGTTTAATCGTCGAACGAGTAACTCCACCCGAAAGTCCAGCTAAGTGATATCTTATTTATTGCTTTCAATTTTTACCCTTATATTTGTGGAGTAATCGTTTTCACCCTATAGGGTATTCCATGCTCTCCCTTAAAACCCAGTGGTTAAAAAATACAAGTACGTCTGGTGAAGTGGCCAGATCGTGTGTTTCCACCCGTACGGTCAAGGGATCGAATCTGGTCCGGGGCTAACCAAGCATCCCATCGTGGTCCATATTGGTTCCAAACTGCCTGAAGTGCGCATTTTGGATTGTATACCGATTGATTCTGTGGACTGGTGAGTGGATCGATAGAATATGTGATTCATATTCTGAACTGAGTGCATGGCGCATTCTTTGGAGGTATATTAACGCTGAGCACCCACACCTACGGTTGAGTCTATCAGTATATATTCCGCAGCCACCTACAGTAGTTTTCGACCGGATCCACTCTACCCTAATCCTGTTCGCCTTTCTTACCCAGTGAAGTCTATCTCTCGTCTGGTCACTTTAGCCGATTTCCTCCTAATCTCTATGTTTATTTATTTAATACGTCAAATGACGTGCCTAGAACAGAAATAGAGTAGAGGGTAAAAAGAAAGACAGAAATGAAAAACCTGAACTCAAAAGACAAGGCCTCTTAAACAGTTAGGTAACGCATAATCTTTTCAATTAAATTAAGAGGATTTCTCGTGGGAAGAAGAAGCCAGCGCCTTCAACTATCAAAAGAGAATGTTGTTTTTAAGCTTAATAACTTAATGTATTACTTAATACTATTATAGTAATACTATATAGTAATACTTTGTATTACTTAATACTTATTTTTCGTCTATAATCTCCCTTCTTTTTTCCGCGTTGTATCATCTTGCAGTAATTGATTGCGATTGAGACCTTTTAGCAATCTTATGAGGGAACTTCAGAGGAGAAAAATAGAATACCCAAGCAAGGCGGCCCACTCGATTGGCCACAACTGGTAGAACCGGTTTAGCCAAGCCGCTAGTAATCACCGGTCTCGATGACTGGTCGGTTTTTGAGAAAAAAGGCCATTTCTGAAGCCGAAACCGTCCTAGTAGCAGAATGGCTGATTATTGGCGCTGCAAACGGGGGGGGGGGGAAGAGGAATTTGCAAATGATCGAATGATAATGTAAAGAATCAATTGTGTGCTTAGCCCCACGCGTATTATTACGTTTCCCAATGCGACTGTATGTGCCACCTCCAGGCTTTCCTTTTGTGCCGGTAAGATCTATGTAGTATTCTCCAAGAAATTTCTGGTGTAACTAAGGTCTAAAATCGGTTTTTGTTTGCCTAAGATTATTCGGCATGAAATGCTATAAAAGGTAAAAGGTAACGGTATCGGCGTTGATCTGTCCCCTAGGGAAGCGCCCGGCATTCGTGTTCAGTTCAGAATCGTAGAGGTTTGGTGAATATGTATTTGT
This sequence comes from Nippostrongylus brasiliensis, assembly GCA_030553155.1. Taxonomy (NCBI): domain Eukaryota; kingdom Metazoa; phylum Nematoda; class Chromadorea; order Rhabditida; family Heligmosomidae; genus Nippostrongylus; species Nippostrongylus brasiliensis. Next base: position 47,649,540 of record CP130735.1, read on the forward strand.
TCTTCTCAATGACCCAATACCAAGTCAGTGTTTTTACCTTCTCAGAAAAGTCTGCCTCCAATTTACCCGACCCCGGAAGGATGGAAGGCTTGGTTGGCTCGGGCGAGGATCGATCGACCGATCGACCATGCGGGTGTCGGTAGCGCCTCCTACCACTGCACCACGCGCGCTCCCGCTCCTTCTGAAATGCTATAGGAGGGAGTGAATGTCGATCGGGCTTGTCAACGTATAGTAAATAGATAAAAAATCATACTAATTAGTCAACTATAAAACGCAACTACGCGGATTGAGAGTAGGGTGGTAGAATGTGAATAATTAGAAATGTTAGGAACCACAATTTAATATTTATTTACGACGGATATTTATGTAACGATATGGCTATGACTAATGTATGTGGCTTTGTATTCACGATGATATTCATACGTAAATGTCGGGCTTACTAGAAAAGACAGTGAGGCCGACCTTAGAAACCTTAGTTTAAAAAAATAAAATAAAATTTTGCTTTTGATTTTAAAACGATATCTGTGATAAGGATGCGTATATTCGTATGCTCTCGTAATTACCAAGATTTTATCGTTTCACTTTTTCGAATTTGCATAACATGACATTTCTATCGGTATTTTGATGCTTTACCTACGAGAATCAATATGTAGCGTGAAAATTCAAAGGTTGAATGCTCAAATATAGAATCTTTGGACTACCGATTATCGCTTTTTCCATTTTCCATTTATTTTTTTCATTTTGTTCTTTCAATCATCTCTGAGGTTTTCAAGCCATTTCTTTTTTCCGAGAAAAGAAGAGGTGCTGCTGAGACGACGTTTTTGAATTGTAAATGATTAACACCTTTTATGCTACTTTTCATGATGAGGCAGATACCAGAGACCATGAGAGGTTCCTCTCAGAATTAGAAAAAAAGCGTATGAACGCCGGAGAATTAGGTAATAACAGTATTCAAATTTTATCAGCGACATTCAAGGTTGTTAAGCAGACTTCTTATCCGGCTAACGTTTCGGCGTTTTTTAAGATTAAGACATGCCGAGGTTCATAGAAAGTCGATTCTGGAGTGTAAGTGATATCAGTTTCGGTCGATCGGTTACCACATTCTACAGTGCCGGACATATCTTTTGATCACTTCCCGTAAATGCCGCTTAGGAGCGTTCCAAGGCGGCTTTTTTTCAATAACTTTGTTGAAACTCAATTATTTGTAAAAGCTCGAGCTCTATCGACCAGTATCCAAAGATCCGTACAAATACATAATATGACGCCTTTTGCGAAATATGGCCCCACTTATAGGCCCTTGTTATACCTTCGCTCACCTCCAGCATAACTCGTCCATTCGGTATCAGACACCGTGGGGCCAGACATGTTTGTACGACACTTTGACGCTGGCGTGGTGACGCTCACGGGCTGTTATGCACACGCTAGCGAACCTTCCACGCTCTCGTTGCTGCGCATTGCACTGCGATTGACGCTTTCGCTGGGGGTGGGTCGATCACCTCGCGCATTGCTCTGTATGCTTCGGGCGCGTGCGTGCGTGCGTCGCGTGCTCAGCGTCTGAGTTAGCGGCGCACGCGATCACCGCTCGCAAGCAGCTGACGCTCACCACGAGCGAAGGTATAACAAGGGTCATATGGTCTCGCCTGGTCGGGAAACGGGACCATATTCTGTATTTCTACCGATTTTTGAATGCCAGTCGATAGAGCTCGAGCTGCTGAGCTCAAATATAAGTATATTTTTACGAATAATTGAGTTTCAACGAAGTTATTGAAGAAAGCCGCTATGGAACGCTCCTAAGCGGCTTTTCCGGGAAGTGGTCAAAAGACATGTCCGGTACTGTAATTTCGAGAATATCCGAAACTAAATATTAAAGAGAAAGAGGAGAAAGGGGGGCGTATATCTTGTCTTGAAAATCGAAGCGGCTATTTATATTTTTATAGAAAAATCGTCCGGAGCCACGAGGTACGGCAGCCGAGTCGACCGAGGACGAGACTCCGATCGAGGCGGCGTTCGAGGACGCGATTCGAGAACGACGGCGAGGCAGCGTTCCACCGATTGCCGATGGCATTCTGACACCACCAACACCACCGCCACCACCTCTGTCTGCTCCAGCGGCCGTCGTCCGGCAGGGTAAGTAAAAAGAAACCGGACACTAGTTGAAAATCTTTGGCAGATACGGAATGTTGTAAAGCTCCATAGCCGTGGGCTGATCTAGAGACCCGTTTATACTTCTGCTGTCGGTCGCATGCAGCTCAGAAGTCAACTAGGGGCTGGGTAACTATGACAGGTCTTTAAAACCGATGAAGATGGTATGTGGTTCGTAAAAAATTTCAAATTCATAAATTTCCGCTGAGATGCTATAGAAGGTGGTAAGGCGGTTCTAGTCATGGGTTATTCTCCTGGCGAATTTCGGGAGGCTTTTTGCGGGTTGCGCCGTGCACTTGCTTGATGTTGATATTCCGTAAAGGCGTTTACTTCTGTAGAAAACCTTCTGTTTCTCTCGTTAAAGGATTGTTTTAGTTTCTTGTTGGATCAGCCTTCTTGAGATTACTGTTGCCACATCGCAGAAGCTCTTTTGCACCGGCTACGCTATAAATCTTGATTTTAATGTGAATGGGAGTAATCAATAAATCAATAAAATCTAACCCCAAACCTTTAGACTCTCCGCATTTCGAGCGCCGAAATTCACTGGTGCCGGCGCGGATCAGTGGCCGACAGTCGTCGAGGAGTATGCGAGGAAAGCGAAAGGTAAATTTTTTGATCTTTTTTGTATTTATATCAGATTATTTTGTATTTAAATTCTTCCTCTTTTACTACATACTTATTACCTTGACTACTCTTCTATTGCTTCTATTTCGTATTAAATTATTTTGCATTAAATTATTTTCTATTAATATCATTTTTTATTATTATTATTTTAATATTATTTTGTCATAAATTATTTTGTATTAAAAAGCTCCTTTGTAGACCAGAGCTGTCCCGGAATTCTACGATCACTCTCGACATCCTAGCATTCGGCTGAAGGCTCCATGTGCCAAAAAGGTGAGAAGGAAGGGGTTTTGACTTTTCTGAAGGAGTTGGGAAAAATTCGTGATATTTTTTGAGGAAATATGCTTCCAATCGCCGGAGGGCTACTTTTTTTGAAAACCTAAAATTGAATTTTTCAGAAGAAGCTGACGCTGTACCGAGTGGAACAGGCCGATGTCGAGGTGGAACTGCTCAATGGTCAGCGAATAGAGGTTAGTTCTATCGGAGAAGAAGTGAAGAGGATGCGCTGATAAGAGAAGCTCTAAGGAACGATCGGCAGTTCTGGCAGGCATAAAACCGCAATTCTTCGCCACCGATAAGCGCTGTTAAGACAATCACCAGCCGGGCGATAGCATTAGAACTGTCATATGATTGCATGAGTCACATGATTCTATTATTTATTTATGGAAAGGGAAGTGTTGTTATAATTTTTAACCAGCCATTCCGGCCGACAAACGTCTGCTAAATACATATTAAAAACAAAAATACATGAACTGAAATTAAGATTTGAAATAAAACAAAAAAGATTTAAAATAACACGATGAACAAATAGCATGGAGCAAAAGACGGTGGGCTGAACTAATGAAGTGCGTCCCTGGGAGTACGGTAACGGGCAATCGCGGTGGGACCCATATGCGCCACCCGTGACAAACATCGCTTGGGTTTTGCTTGTTATATAGTAGGATAGAAATAGAGGAATAAGAAAGTGGAAGGGAGGATCTGATAAGGTCTTCTTTGGTTTTACAGTATCCCTTCGGATTGTATTTATTTATATTTATTTATTTCTCGGGACAAATCTCAAGTCACCGAAGATTGCTTTGGCTGAAACACGATGACCTCACTGACCGTTGTAGCAAAAAGAATTGAAAAGGAAAAAATGAAGAAAAAGAAGAAAAAATTGCGGAAAATGTAATTGTGTGCCCTAAGGAAGGCAATACTAGGACAGGTAGGTAAAAGAATAAATAAAAGTGTGGCAAGTCCGGTACTTGAAGCAAAACCAAGATTGCTACAGTTTAAATAAGTAATAAATAGAATAAATGAAGTTGACCAAAATCTTGAAAAATGTTTAAAAAAGGGGAACTATTGGCTAGTGTAGATAGCTTTTTCTAAGATACGAGTTGATGGCGTAGGAGTGGGGGCTAAAGTAGGATTCGAACCGGCTGCCCGTCGCTATTCCAGCCGAGAGAGATCCCCACTGCGCTATGCTCTCCTCCTTCAGGTATCCTGTCGAACCGACGCTGTTACCCGCGACATTTTCTCGTTGGTCGTGCAACATATGAACATCAATGAGCATGTGTTCTTCGGTCTCAGCTTCATGAAAGGTTCGTCTGTTATTTTTATTTTTATTATTGGTAAAAAGTATAGGTTTAATAGGTGCTGGATGAGATGGTTATTGTAACTCTCTCCTTCAATTGATGCTGTGTTCTATTAGGCAATTTCACTTTAGCACGCCCTTGTAGGTAGTAAGTCAACAAATACCGAAGAAGAAGTGAAGGAATCTCATCTTTGATCTTGGTAGAATGGTATGAGGCGTCGTTGGCACCACTGAGGTCGTGTTTCGGTTTCCGTCCGAGTTGGGGGAACCGAAACCTCCCGAAGGCTATGGTAAATAGGTTCTGGTCCCAGATTCTAGAATAATATACCCACCATAGGCCCCTAAATATAGTAACAAAACAGCCCCAGGGTATTTCATTCGCTTCATTTTCATTTCCATCCACTCATATTGATCCGGGATTCAGTAGAAATTTTAAAAACGATTCTGATTTTTTAGACGAGAAGCTGAGGGTAAAAAGAAAGATTAGGAAAATAGGAAAAAAACTGACACCAGGCTCACATTCATCATTGGTAATCCCCGACAAACCACTAGATATAGCCCCTGAACGACGCGCACATTTCTCTACTTATCCTAAACTTCCTATATTAAACGCAATCTGTCATAAACTCTGCCGTCTGGTTCTGGCTACGCCGCGGTTTCGGAGACCGCTCGTCCGTTCATGAATCTGGGCCCAGCTGGAAAACTGGGGAAAACATCGAGTCAGTGTTTAGGACAATATTTTTAATGCCTAGGAATTTGTTCTTCCTGTCAAAGAATTCAGCTTGCGCAAAAATTCGCATTTGACTGGAACATTTCGTCTTTGAATCCTTGAATTCCTCCAGTTAAATTTTGGCATCTCTTTTGAATCTTGAATTTTCCTGGTTTCCACTAAATTTTCGAATTCGAATTTCACTTACATTTCATCTCATTCTTTAGACGGAGAGCATTATTTCCTGGAAGATCATCAACGACTGGAAAAATTCGCTCCGGCCGGATGGAAGAGCGCTCATCGCAACGGGTTGCGAACGCATTTCGTGCTCTATCTGCGATTTCGCTTCTACCCTCAAGTTCTCGACTTTATCAAGTGAGTTTTTACCCATTTATTTAATTTTTGTGGTTCAATTTGTGTTTGTTTATAAGTTTTTAAAGTTTGAAATGGAGTTTTTCGTGTTTTTGGAAGGTTTTTTACTTTAAAATTCTAGTATTATTGGTGGAAAAGAATCGATAATTTCAATTGGCGAATTTCAGGACCGACGTGACAATGCATGAGCTGTACTTGCAAGTTCGTCACGACGTCATAGAGGAACGAATTCAGCCGCGTCGCGACGCCGCGTACGAACTCGCGGCGTTAGCGCTTCAGGCGGAATTCGGCAACCGACCACCGCCCGTCATCCACGACTATTTCGACAATCAACACTACCTTCCTCAGGTAGCTGGATTTGTTTTTTTTTGTTCAGTATTTCGATTTTGGCCGGCGTGGTGGAGTGGGGTGAGGCGCCGATGACATCCGGGAGGTCGTGGTTCGGTTCCGTCTGTGTCGACGAAACCGTATTCCTCCAAAGGTTCTGGGCACGGATTCATCATTGGTAAACCCCCGACAAACACCGAGGTATACCCCGAACTGCGCGCAAACCGAGATTCGTAAACGCGCGCTTGGATTTAAGCGGGTATATTGCGGGTCTATGTCGCGATGAGGCAGGGTTCTGGAGACCTCGACGGGATATCGCGGGTTTATCGCCGACGGGGTTTCGGAAACCGCTTGTCCGTTCATGAATCTGGGTTAATGCATTCTGTTTCGATTTCGTGTAAGGTATATCCACCATTAACTTCTAGACTTATAGCACTAGTGGCGCGCAAACCTTGATTCATCAACGCATATTGCATGGCTTATTCAGGGTTAATTTGAGGTGTGTATGATTTCTAAAATAACGAACGGGGTAGGGGAACCCGGATACCTCGAAGTAGTAACGTCGATGAATCCAACTGAATCTCTTAGAAACCTTGGGTAGAACCCGCTGTACGCGATGATGAATCACGGTTCAGGCGGTTGCGGTATATTTCGAGGTTTATAACAGGTATTCCGTTCACAAATCCAGGCCCTGTACTTACCAGAGAGGCTAAAGGCGCTAATTTTATACCGGCATATCCTCGTTGTTTACGGTGTAAGCCCAATACCCGTCCAAGAACCTCCAACGATCACGACTAGACATCGAGTGCGTGGTGTATTCTATAGTATTGATCAATATCGATCGATTCCAGCGTTACTGCACCACCGACGATCCGAAGCGATTGCAGTCAGTTCTGGCCGAAATGCATGGCCACTATGTCGGAACGAAGCCGTTGGATGCTGAGCATAAGTTTATTCAGGTGATTTTTTAGACGCTTTTTTTGAAAAGAAGGGTTTCGCAGTAGAGCTCCAGTTAGGGCTATTATTTTCGAAAAAAAAACTGAATTTTTCAGATTTGTCAACGACATCGAGACTTTGGCGCTCATCTCCACCGCGTGTTCCGCAACAAACCCTCCGGCGCCCATGGGGCAGCTCCATTCGATCCAGACACAGGAGCCGCCCTCTGGATTGCAATCATGCCCCGAGGCATCGCCATCTATGAGGAGCAGGTATGGGATTCGTCAGAGATATTTAAAACAATGTTTTGATTTTTTTTAATTTTTAAAATTAACTAATTGTTTTTTTAAAGTGAAGCCGAAGCAGGGCTTATGATTTATCGTCTCATTCGGCTGTTGTTCTCTATAGAAATCGCCTTTTTAGGGCTCGGTGAGGGAACAACTGGCCGAACATCTGTGGCAGGACACGCAAACGTTGCAGTTTGACAGGAAAAAGTAGGTTTTGTCGACATTGAAAAGCCGTTCTACCAATGGGTATAAATATAACTTGGCAACCAAATAAGCTTAACTCCGGAGTCACAGCTAGATGTTATACCGACGATATCCTCTACCTTTTCTAGGTTTGTCGTTATTGCGGTCGAAGGAAACCAGCAGACTGAGTCGATCTTCTACACTGATCATCATACTAAGTAAGTAATGCACTGTTTCAATTTTAACAATGTAAATAATCAATTTTTCGCTTTCAAAATTCGACAAATTCCTTGTTTCTTCCATGCTTTTTACACTTTGAGGCGATAATGAAGAGCTTCGAGGAGCTGAAGGGATCTTCGAAGATCCGAAACAGTTCTAACAAGTTTTCTACCCACTCATGAGAGGGGTTTTCTCTCGCTCCACCTCGTTTTGTTCTCACGGTTGATGCAATGTTTGAATCCTCGAAAACCTCAAAAATCACAAAATAGGCTGTAAGACATTTGAAAAACAATACTATAAACCCACTCGAGGGCAAGAGTGGTATTGACTTTAGTGTGACCTGAAAGTTCGTGTGCATTTCAGGTACTGATTTTCTTTATTTATAACTCAGGGAAAACAACTGAATGACCAGTAAAATTGTCCTACTATGTAATAAGCGAAACCTCGGCGTCTGTTTTTGAACATTAGGTTCCCACCGCGATTGCCCGTTACCGTACTCCCAATGACGTATTTCATCAGTTCCTCGCCGTCTTTTGCTGCATGCTTTCTGTTCTTCGTTTTATTCGTTATTATAAACCAGCCATTCAGCGGCCTGCCGGCCGACAAACGGCTGCTAAATACATGATAAATAAAAACAAAAACTAATCTCTAATGGACAGAAATAAAGATTTGAAATAAAAGAAAAACGTTTCAAAATAAAACGATGAACAAATAGCAAAAGACGGCGAGCTGAACTGATGAAATGCGTCCCTCGGTGTACGCTGACGGACAATCGCAGCGGCACCCATATGAGCCACCCATTACAAACATCGCGGTCTCGCGTGTTATATAGTAGGATGTTTTGTGTATGTTCCCTTCATTAGTGCGGCCGGCAGGTCGCTGAATGGCTGCTGATGGTTAAACACAATTCTTTACAGAATCGCTGACAATGAGTTAGGCTTAACTGCTAACTATGATGAGCTTACTTGTCATTTATTTGTTTTTCTTATTAGGTTTTTCATAAAAGGAAGTCAGAATCTGAAATGCACACGAACTTTTGGGTCACCCTAATGCGTCACTAAAAAAGAAAACAGAATCAATATATAAACCACAAGAGTCGAAAGCTCGTTTCTACCATGCACGAGCTAGAGAACAAAGTTATAAAGCCTATTCCTGGACTCGTCAGCATGGGAAAGAGAGGCTTTATAAGCGAGAATTAAATAAAAGAAACAAAAAAAAAACGAAACTAATCTGAAACCTGAGAAGCAGCAGTTGTAGAGCACCCAGAGCCAGAGATGCTAGGTAACCTGTAAGTAATTATGTAGGTGTCTACTATTGGAACACCAGCCATTCAGTGGCCTGCAGGCCTTCAAATGAACTAATGAATAGTAGGAAACATCTATAGAACATTTGTAATATAACAAATGAAACGAAGAACAAAAAAAAACATGCAGCAAAGGACAGTGAGGAACTGATGAAATGCGTCACCGGGAGTACCGTAAAGGGCAATCGCGGCGGGACCCTAGAATTGACAGACAGACATCGTGGTTTCGCTTATTACTATATATATATGGTAGGATATTGATTTATTTATTGCCACTGTGTTATACAATCGTGAGATGGTGAAATGTAACTGCCAATCGCCTCAGGGACTCTAGTGAAAAACGTTTCGGTCTACCAATATACCAGTCATTACGGTCTACAAGTATACCAGCTTTTTGGTAGGATTTCCAGTTATAGAGCAAAGCAATGTGGAAACCGAACAGCTATAAGAAGAACACCAACTGTGCCAAGTGGCGAGATTGATCTCATCCTTATACATCACTAAGAAATTTAGACGCTTTTCGTTTTTCATGGAAGAAGCAGTCCGTCCGTTAGTGTGTTTTGCTTCATCGATTTCTATATTCATGATGATTTGCCATTTAGAAGCGCGTATTTCGTGAAATTCTCCGCATCTCAACACCGTTTTATGATGCGAATGCGTCAATGGAAGTCGACGCTTCGTCACGAGAACACCATTCAAGCGATGCCGGACGTGTGCGTCGAAGGTCGTGAACCTCCCCCTCCACTGAAACAGACGTCAGGTAATCGTTAAGAAATTATTTTTTATTTAAATATTTCCTGATCACCGTAGGCTTCTTCCCTGAGGACATGTCGCTTCACTCCTAGCCGTTTGTGCTGTTGTTCGTACAACTTCTTTGAGTGTCTGCTTGGATCTATTTCACTTATTGCACTCCAATGCCCAGAAGTTACCGTTTTCAATAAATTTACCCATACCTTGTCTAGCTGGGGTATTCTGGGGGTTGATCGAGATTTTGGCACATCTCTTGATATTTCCGCCCAGGTTGGCAGATATAGGTAAGTAAAGGCATGCGTGGTGCACTGGTAAGAGGTGCCACTTCAACCAGCACGGTCTAGCGATCGATCCTCGTCCAGATCAACCAAGTTGGCCGATACGGCGTCTAGTGGGGTTATTTCTGCTGCAGATCACGATCCTGACAAAATAATTATAATTAACGATCCTGACAAAATAATTATAATTAAATTAAAAGATTAAATTTTAAAAAAATAAAGAAATTGAATAAAGATATCCGATTTACGGATTAGAGTGGCCTTACCTGCCCATACCTACCAAAGTTAGCCGCAATTTTTCAAGGGTTGGCGTCGGATTCATGATTCAGTATCCCAAATAACCCTCTGTAGACAAATAAGCCCAAATCAAAGAAAATAATGAGGGTGGGGAAACCGCTATACCAAGCCAGTATCTTCTCCTTCCTAGACAAGTCTGGTACCAACAAACCTGATCCCGGAGAGGTGGAAGGCTCGGTTACCCCGGGTGAGGATCGACCGCTCGACCGTACGAGTGTTGGTAGAGCCTCTTACCAGTACACCACATACCACTTTTAACTTGATTAGTGTAAGCTTCGCAGTTACGTGGGTAGAACATCACCATAGCAGGCCAAGAAATGGGTAGAGAAATCCAATTCGGTACCAATATTTATTTTATTTATTCATTTTTTGTTACATCCTAAAACATGGATGTGCTACTGAATAAGAAAAATGTGTATATATAATAATATCAAACCCAATCAGTTAACATTTGGGTCAAAAGCTATGTGGATTTCAGATTCTGATTCAGCCAAAAGGAAAACATGTTTGCCAGTAAGCCGTACTTTTTTCCCGGCGATAGTTTAAAATTGTCCATTTTGATCTTACTAGGTTTTTCTTGATTTGAATTAAGGAACTTGGAAATTCACATTTTTTGGGTCGACCTAATAAAATGATTTAGCCTCTTTCAGCAGTTCTAGTCAAGAACGAAAAGTACAACACTTCTATTGGCTGCACCTTAAACCCATAGGCCACCAAAATTTCTGCAAAAATGCCAGAAAAAACCCTGAGCATTGGAGTGCCCTGAGGGGAATATGACCGTCTGTTCTTATGTGTGGTGTTGTGTTGTAGTCGACGACGACGTGTCGATGATGGACGACGAGAGCTCACCGCTCGAAGCCGCAGCGTCGATATTCGCCAAGATGCCGGCCGCTAACCCAGCCGACAACGCGACGCCGCCGCCTCGCATCGCAACCGCGTCGCGTACGCAGTCGCTGGACACAAAGGACAAATCGTCGTCGGCGAAGGAGCGATCGTCCGCTGAGCGCAGTGCTCATAATGAGACTAGTGAGTGATGTTGCTGATGTGATCTGATTTCTGATAGCCCTAGAGTGGTCCGTTGCTGTGCTATATCCGTTGTAGTGTGTTGTTGATAGAGATTGATTCAAGAAAAAGATTTCTACCTAAATTTATGAATAAGATTGGCGGGGTTCGATTACCTCAAGTTCGCTAAGCCGGTCGTTTACCGCGAATTTACCGCGATTTCTGATTCGTGATTCTCTGAAATTCGCGGTTGGCCGGGAAAAGAAATTAATGACGGGTATCGGCACCTCAGGTCGGCGCGAAGCGCATTCATGAACGCGCCGCGGATTCATTATATCGCGGGTCTGTTTCCACTAGCTGGCGCGGCGATCGAGCGGCACGCTGTAGTAAGAGCGCTCCAATGTTAATACCCGCATATCAGCTGATATGCAGTCGACAAGAATTTTTCAAAGTTTAATATGCTGATGAGGAGAACGTAGTTAGGATTACAGTAAAAACAAAATTGATGGGCGCCGTTCGGGCTAGAAAAATCTTTGATAAAAAATCGGACCTATCTGACGGCCGCTTTACCAATGATGAATCTGGATCCCTGGTCTTTTGCCGCGAACTTGCATTGCTTCACGTCGAGTATTCATCGATTGTCATGAATGCGAATATTGGGTGGATGGACCGGGTTTAGGGGGGTTATATACCCCAAGTTTTCGTTCATGAATTTAGGCAGCTGTGTATCGTTTCCCGAAAGCGGTATCCAATACCCAATGCTCTATAAGGCACCGAAGAGTTCTCCTGAAGCTTATTCGTGGTTGAATTGAAGTGATAAACTGCTAATGCGGATTAACGGTCGAAAAGGGTAAAAGTTACCGCCGCAAGCACGCTGACCGTGGTGTTGTCGTTTGTAAAACAGAAATAGGCAGGTGGGTAATTACCTTTCACAAAGGTAATGGGTAAATTAATATCTGTGAAAAAGTGTAAGGGTTTATTAAAAGGACTATTAATCCGTAGGCAAAGGTCGGTGACGCGCTGGCACACTAGCCTTCATAGTATCCCTCTCAGGATAGGGTAATTTCTCTGAAAATTTGCTAAGAACGTAACCATTGAAGAAGACTTCTCGATCGTATATACTGAGATCTTGCATCTGGAATTTTGTATTTTTATTATTTTTAATGAATAATAACTGAAAAGTGCTAATTATAAATCGTGAAATTCCTTAGATGCCACGATCGAGCGCTTCGAAATGGTGACACGATCAGATTCGTCGGATGGCGATGCGGCAGGGATGCGTTTCGAAGTGAATCTCGTCAAGGTTCGAAAAAATCATTTCATTTTTATTTTTATTCAAAATAATGGTCCTGTCTAGTTGACAAGCTTGGCAAAATCTTGGTAGAAGGTCACATTTCAGGACAAAGCCTCAGGGCTTGGTCTGACGCTGGTCGACGGTAACCTGAACGGTGTCAAAGGAGTGTACGTGAAGTCTGTTGCGGAGAATGGAGCCGGAATGAGGGCGGTTAGTTCTTTCACATCAGCTAATTTTCATTTTAATCTCTAATCTTGCCATCTCTAAAGACTTCTCTGATCTAAATATTTTGGTATTTTTCATCTCGCCATGGGAGACACGAGAAGAAAAAACTGCAAATAACAGGAAAAATAATGAAATGGCGATGGAACTAGGCAAAAAACAGTACTAGTGACACTAACATGCTCGTTACGCGTTCTCCCTTGGACCAATCACATTATAAAGAGATGGAAAATTAAGTCAGCAACTTTCTAAGGAAGTGTGGTCCGAAAAAATAATTCAGAACAGATCCATTAAAAGAAATAGCAGAAAATATTGGTCACGTGTCTACGGCTCATTTTCGAAATTCTGATCGATTTCGGCAGCAAAATTATGAATAAAAGAGGGCGACCGTGCCACACTCACCAGACTTTCCTATTACAAGACTTATTCACCAGTTTCTGGAAGAATATACAAGGAGTAGAACTGCAAATAATAGCCTCCTCAAACTTGGATATTCAAACCAACCTCATTAGATTGTAAACCTTCCGGTTGAAAATTTTTCACATTCTTATTTTTCGAATGCATTTCGTTGAAGTGGAATGCAATTGAAAGAGAATATAAAATCATCTGGATGTGGTTAACCATGCCAAGAGAAAAAGTATTCAGTTGGTAGGCTTACAACTAAATGTATTGCTAAGTCCATTAGATCGATCCTCTCCTGGGCCAACCATGTCTTCCATCCCTTCGGGGTCGGGTAAGCTGATACCAGACTTATCTGGGAAGGTAGAGACACTGATTCGGTATAGCGACTGGCACCCGATGGCTCGGTAGTTTGCTGCCACACGGTTTCGTAACCTCAAACTTGGGCAATTAAACCACCTCAAACTTGGGTAATTAAATCTTTATCTCATATATTTTTCATGAAATACGAGCGGATATAAGGCGATGCACAATATGAGAAAAATGATAAAGCTAACTGAACAACGAGCAGTGCGGTCCTATTTATGCGGTACAGGGAAGGCGGTCTCGAGCTGGTGCTTTATGTTGAAAGTACATGCTACTGATCAGCCAACTGATTAGCTAAGAAACGCTTTAGAAATGAGTCATCGTGCTGGACAGTGAGGCAAGAAGCATACATAGTTCCATATGAAATTGCTAAAATAGTGATAAAATAAGAAAAATAGAGAAGGCATTCCCTACATATTCCCTATGACTCTACTATTCTGAACAGAACACGAACGCGTGGCGAGTGTTTAGGAGAGTGATCAACGCCGACGCTTCACCTTTACCTCTACCTTTTACCCATTGGTTTAGGGTCTGTGCGTCGGTGATCGACTGTTGGGTGTGGACGGAATGTCGCTTGAGGGTGGCGATCGTCACCGAGCCGTCGAACTGGTTCGACAGTGCGGGGACACCGTATGTATGGAGATTGCTCGGCTTGACGGAGTGGTTCGCCATGAGAAAAGTACGCCTCTTTTTATTTATTGATTTATATTGATTTATTTATTACCGCTGTATGATACAATCGTGAGATGGTGTAATGTAACTGGCAATCGCCTCAGGGAGATCTAGTGAAAAACTGTTCAGTCTATTGGTATAGCAATAAAGCTAACGGGAGCACGGTCGCGATCAAAAACTCTCTCTCATTGTCCGTGTGAAGGCCTTTTCAACGTATTCAGGGGGATTTTCGGTCGTCTTTCCTAACTAAGGCTACAGTACCGGACGCGCCGCAACGATAAAACGGCGGTAGCGGCGCCTCGGAGCGCCGAAACCGCCGTTTTTAAATAACTTCTTTAAGATCGGTTTATTTGCAAAAATAAGTATATATTCGAGCTCATCAGCTTGAGCTCTATCCATCCATATACACTTTTCCCAAATTCGTGGAACTTGTTTTCAGTCGATTTTTTTGAACCCTCTCGATTTTTGGATCCCGTTGCCACTTCGGTCCCTCGCCTGGTGACTCACCACCGACTAGGCTCCGCCCCCTCGTCGCCGAATATGAATATGCGGCGCGTCATTTCTTAGCGTCCTAAGCGAGGAGAAGGGGTCCCCACGGGGTGGCTCGAGAAGCTACCCGCGGGGCCCCATTGGGCATGGGGTGCAAATGAACTGCGGTTGACTCCGGCCGGGTCACCACGCGTGGACACCGGAACGGCGCATTTCGGCGCTTCGGAGCGCCGCTACCGCCGTTTTATCGTTGCGGCGCGTCCGGTACTGTAGATCCCCCGTCTATTCACCTCGGTTTTTCTTCTACGACTGGGGACTACGAATTCCCACCGCTCGGGGGATAGACGAACATACGGCCCCTAAGATCATTCCTAATAGTTCTAAAGCATTCTTTCTGTCCAACTGTACAGTACCGGACGCGCCGCAACGATAAAACGGCGGTCACCAAGCGAGGGGCCGAAGCAGCAACGGGATCCAAAAATCGAGATGTCAAAAAATCGACTAAAAACAAGTTTCACGAATTTGGGAAAAGTGTATATGGAGGGATAGAGCTCAAGCTGCTAAGCTCGAATATATACTAATTTTTGCAAATAAACTAATTTTAAAGAAGTTCTTCAAAAGCGGCGGGTTTCGGCGCTCTAAGGCGCCGCTGCCGCCGTTTTATCGTTGCGGCGCGTCCGGTACTGTGTCTTCACCTGTTGTAGAAGAGAAGCTCGATTTGCATGACCACAGAGCGTCTTGTGTTTTGTAGTTGTTGTGGAGTGATTGATGATTTATAGTGTGATGTGAGTGTTGATGTGATTGTTGTGATTGTAGCACAACGTAGCGGCGACAACACGATGAAGCTGAGCGCTCTCGGACCGTCCGGACTGCTCACCGTCTCGCCGCAGAAAGCTCTCGGCATGTTTTTGCTATCTAATTTTTTACACTTTTTTGCATGTCGTGCGTTTGATCGGATATCGTGGACAAACCTCCGTCCCACTAGTTGAGACCAGGGCCCAGATTCATGAACGGACGCGAGCGGTCTCCGAAACCCCGTCGGCGATGAACCCGCTCGATAC
Source organism: Nippostrongylus brasiliensis (assembly GCA_030553155.1). Lineage (NCBI taxonomy): Eukaryota > Metazoa > Nematoda > Chromadorea > Rhabditida > Heligmosomidae > Nippostrongylus > Nippostrongylus brasiliensis. The sequence goes on from CP130735.1 coordinate 47,665,045, forward strand.
CGCGAGGTCTCCCAAACCCCGCCTCATAGCGAGGTGTGATAGACCCGCGATAAACCCCGATTAAACCCCGACGCGCGTTCACGAATCTCGAGTTGCGCGCCGTTCGGGGTATATTTCGGGGTTTATGGAGGGTATACCAATGATGAATCTGGGCTCAGGGTCAATGATGAATCTGGGTTCAGGGCCTTGCTGCTGCTACAGAAAAGTGTCATGGGGTTTGAGACCACGTCTAATTGTCAGGGTTTTCGCGCACCCACCCTTCGTCTCACGACGGTCCCGACACGAATCGCTGGTTGTTGGTCCTAACGCGAATATACGGTCTCCCGGTCGCACTGACGTGTAACAGTGTTTGGGGAAATACTGGTACACTGCCCGCTGCGGCCTCACTTTTACTGTTACAGAATGAACAACAGAATTGAATGAACATTTAGGAAGAGCGCTTGATCAAGGGTCCTAGATGGAATTTCTGGGCCCAGATTCATGAACGGATGAGCGGTCTCCGAAACCGCGGCGCAGCCAGAACCAGACGGCAGAGTCGATGAGAGATTGCGTTTAACATAGGAAGTTTACGATAAGTAGACATAGGTGGGCGCCGATCGGGCTTTGTATCGGGGTTTATCGGAGGTTTACCAATGATGAATCTGGGCCCTGGTGACGTAGTCGTATCACTACCGTGAAATTATTGAAGTTTGCGGCTTTTACAACATTTTATGCGACTTTTCCTATTTCTTGGAGTTCCACTGGTTTTGGCCGCTTGACCTTTACCGTGCTGCTGTGCTGTGATGTATAAATGGTCCATAACCTGTACTATTGTGGTTAATACTGTCCATCACCTAAATCTGGCGGGGTAATGATGTCTGTGGCGGTGACCCGAAGTTTTTTTTCTTTCACCAAAAATGTCTTTCAATGTTTCTAAAGGCCTACTATAAATTTGCTATAAATTTACTTTTTATGTACAATTTTTAGGTGTGTCGCGTACGCCTCCACCCCCTCGTCGAGCGGCTAACCAACGGCAACGGGCCGTGTCGGACTTTGGCGCCATCGGAGACACCTTGCCGGCTTTGGACAGTGATAATGTTATCAACATCAAGGCGATATCTGGGTAAGGGTTCTTTACTTTGTCGGTTTACAGTTCCTTACTCATTTCTTGTTCGACTGCTGTTTCTATTTGATTATACCTTTCCGGCAACCCGTTATACCTAGGGGACTACGATTTTCAGAATTTCCCGAATATTTTTAAAGATTTAGCAAAACACAAAAAGCTGTTTGTTTTCAGCCTCCACCTGGACGAATCGGACGAAGAGCAGGGCGAGTATCGACTACCGACCACGTCCATGTACTCGTTTGAGAATCACTATGACGATGACAGTCCGACGTCACCTTCGGATAAGGTCAGCTTCCAGAATGTTCCAGACAAATTTATTTCTACATTTTTTTCAAATCAAAGCTCTCCAGACTTTATTCCTTTGACCCGCCAAACTGATCAGCCAAACCGTTACCGTTGTTGAATAATCCATCAAGTAACCTATTGGGTTTGTAGAAATTCTTGATTCACTTTAATTAAAAACTCCTGAATTTTCTACATTCTATGCATGACCTAATGTTTGGTAGTTGTTAGCAATTCTCGAAGAATCGATTCCTGATTATACATAACCAATGGCAATAATAAATAAATAAAACATTGACACATACCTCACTGGGTAAGACGCTTGGTATTCCTACACACACCTTACCCATCCTTACTTTTGCTGCCTCGAGGCAGTCTTCATTTTACACCTCACTTTTTTTATTCCTTTAGCAAAAGTCCTTCCGTTCGGTTTATCTGAACGAGTAGAATGCAAATTTACCGCTTTCGGTAATTGGCGACAAAATTTGCGACCATTAATTTTTAGAAATTCCCCCAATTGCACACTCGCGGCCATGTCAGGCCATATCAGGACGGATCGGTCCACTCAAAAATGTCCGATATTGGTCGTATCACGTACCGTTCGGATTTCCCAAAAATTGAAAACAAGTTGGGGAATGAGCTTTTTCAAGTCCGTACCCTCTGATTGAGCAGAGCCAAGTCCCAAAATCTGCGCCAGCGACGCGAACTGACGCAAACCTTTTTCGCCCAATACTAACCGAGATCTGAATATTATATATGATACCTTATCCAATGACAAATTAGTATGGGTTTAGTTGCTCTACAGAAGACCAAAAATGCCCTCAAGAGTATCCGCAATTGATATTTCTGGTTAAATTGGTTCCTACTGTCAAGTACAATTTATTTGGTTAATCGTTCAATAGAAATTCTAGAAATTTCTGCAAAATTTTCATTTGTATAATACTTCAGTTCAAGAAGAATACAGGAAAGTCTACTAGGATAATTTTCCTCTATTTTAATATTAATTTTTATTTTTTCATTTTTCAATAATTTCAGAGCTTCGACGACACAATTTCTCCAATGAACGCCTCACGCCATATTGTTCCGTCGGCTGAGGGAAAGAGAAAGTATCGCTATGCGAGGTTGTCTAACAATATGTTTTGAATTTTAATCGATCAATATGAAGAAAATTCTGAAAATGATGGTGTCAATGAAATATTGATTGATTTTTGCAGAAAGTCGAATCTGGAGTGGACCGACGAGCTGGAGGAGGTCGGCGAGGAGAATGAAACCGACGACGATATAGTCGATGTGAGTTGGATTAACGCTTCCATTTTTCGATCAATATTCATTTTTTATCGTTCGTATTGATTTTTTATCGATTTTTCTCATCAGGTTCAATTGGAGCGTAATGAAATGGGTTCGCTGGGTGTACAGATCGCTTCGGTAAGCGGACGAGTTTGCATCAAACAGCTCACCGCCGAACCGGCCATCAGCCATCCGGACCTCCGCGTAGGCGACGCTCTGATATATGTGAGTAATATTTTTATTTTTTTTTTTGTCTGTTCCTTTTCTTCTTTCGTCTATAGTAAGTCCAAGGTGTATTTTATGTTTGGGTACAGTTTTACCCAATTTTTCCAGGTAAACGGCGAACCGGTGGCGAACAAATCTCACCAGGAAGTGGTGTCGATGCTGCGCAGCGGCGGCAATCTGGTAACCCTGGGACTTCGACGAGAACCCCAGAAGAACGGCAACATCATCACCGCAGTGCTTGAGAAGAAACCCGAGGGCTCATTAGGTAACCCGGAAGTTCTTGCAGAGGCCACTCCCATGCAGCTTTGTAGACCTCGGTCCCTCTTGGCTGTGCACGAGTAGAATTTTTATTTCAGGATTGTCCCTGGCAAAAAGAACCGGATCTGACGGGATTTTCATCAGAATGATCGCCGCCAATTCGGCCGCTGCGATGGAAGGTTGGTTTTTGTGTATAGAACATAATTTTTCAAAAGAAATAGCAAATAGTGAAACAAAATCCACGAAAATATAATGCAATATATTTTATTTATTCTTATTATTATTTTTATTGGGTAGCTTTGCATTTGGATGCGCTCGGATACGGATTCGTCCGCTCAATAATGTTACGTGAATCGAAGACGTAAGCTAAAAATCCTACTATATAATAAGCGAAACCCAAGCGTATTTGTCATGGGTGGCTTATATCTGTCCCGCCGCGGTTGGCCGCTACCGTACTCCCAGGGACGCATTTCATCAGTTCAGCTCTCGCCGCCTTTTGCTACATGCTATTTGTTCATCGTTTTGTTTTAAATCTTTTCTGTTTTATTTCAAATCTTTATTTCAGTTCATGTACTTTTGTTTTTAGTGTGTGTTTAGCAGCCGTTCGTCGGCCGGCAGGCCGCTGAATGGCCTGTTGGACTACATTAAAAGCAGAACTAGAAAAAGAAAAGTTAGAGCAGCTTTACCGTTTTGAAGGTTTATGCACCATCCCAATACAGATCTATTCGCGGGAGGTTCTAGCTTTTTCATGAGTCGCAAAAACCGAAATCATTTTAAAAGTAATTGAACCATATTGAATCAATCAAAAATCTTTTGCGATATGGTTTGCTCTTACGGTTGAATCCTAAGTAAATTTTGTGTTGTACTAATTAACTCACTCTATTTTAGTTGATTTTAATGACTTAAGGATGGTGCTAGGGGAGCGCAAATGTATATTGTGTTGTACAGATATGTTTTTCCTGAACCTCCAGGGCCGTCAATGAAGAAACAGATGTACCGCGGTGAGAATGTCGTCTGCCGCCAATTTCTGTCCGTCGTTGAGAGTCATGCTCCTTCTGCTGCATGTGCCTCGAAGTCGGTCCATCTCAGGTCGCTCTTCAGAAGGGGGTTCAATGAAATCGCTGAGATGTTTTCCCAAGTCCTCCACGCGGTCAGCAACATCAAAATAAGAATAATTGATGTTAATGACGATTATATTCTCTATATAGTATAATAATAGCACTTTGAAAGAACGAATTCCAAAAGCTCCCTGGAAAAAGGGAGACATGCTCCAGTTCTTTCAGTCTACGCGTCCATGTGGTCAAAAATACTCGAAAAAAGGTTTACTTCGAGTGATTTGTATCTCTACTGAAGAGCAGTTCGCAAGAATATCTCAGTTTTTCCTTAAAGTTTAGAATTAAGAAAGTAACAAGATAAATAATTAAGTTGGCAAAAGTATAATTTAGAAGGAATGCCTAGGTTCTAGCTTTTTTCCGCATTCAAAAACCGAGATCTAATGTTGTTTTAAAACGACGTGAGTCATATCGAATCAGTCAAAAACCTCTGCGATATGGTCTGCTCTTACGGTTGACTTCTAAGCAAATATTGTGTTGTACTTATTGTCTCATTCTATTTTAGTTGATTTTAATGACTTAAGGAAGGTGCTAGGGGAGCGCAAATGTAGCGAGCATTTGAGGAAGAGAGCCATCAGTGGCATAGTGGTTAAGGCACTGGGCCCAGAAAGGCGCGAGATGCTGTTTCGAATCCCGTCCAAGCCCCGATTTTTGCTACGAACCTAGCACCACCATTACAACATCTACTTTTAGCATACATAGCGGTAACACGCAAAAATGCGGTAATGCAACAAGAATTCTTTTAATAATTTCTAGTGATTTTTGAATTTAGTAATGGCGTAGAGGTACTGCTACCGTTTGACTGCGGGGCGTGGCTGGGGGCGGAGCAAGCCCCTCTATCAGCACTTCACGTCATCACTAGCACAGCGTGTAGAAGCAAGTGAGAATGGTGAAAAGCATTGATATCGATGATAGCATTGCATTGCAGTGATATCGTCGATATCATTGCGGGCTTGCTCCGCCCCCAGCCACGCCCCGCAGTCAAACGGTAGAAGTACCGGCGTAGATGTTCAAATGTATTTTACCTATTCAATTGATCGTGAGCACGTCTCTTGCGGGTATATAAAATGTATAAATAAATGAACAAATGAATAAAAAATTGAAAATTAAAATTTCCAGGAAGTCTCCGTGTGGGCGATCGTCTGTTGTCGTTAGACGGCGAAAGTGTCACCGATCTGACGCCTACGGCAATTCTCGAGCGGCTACGTCTGATTCAGGGAGCTGTTCACATAACCGTTTCCAGGGATCCGCACTAACCCTATACCCTACGCGTTGTTGGTTGTCGAAACCCACTTGTGTTCGCTTACCCAACCGGTACCCTTACGCGATACCCTGAGAAACCCGCTGTGTTCTCCAACCCTCTCCTTTTGAACTGCGATGTTAACATGATCGAATTCAATTCAAACTTCAACTAAAGCGTTTTTAAGATCTGTATATTGGAGTACATCACCACCATCTACTTACCCTTTACCCTATACCTTATACCCTATACCTATTATTGATTGTCAATGATTCCATGTGCCTTAAAGTGTGTTGCTCATCGATATTCGATTGTTCTGTGTTCCCATATTTCATTGATTGATCGCGCCGTGTTTATGTTATTTTCGTGATATTTCGTAGTGGTGGGCAGTCGCCCCGTGAATTCTTTTATTCTCGTCCAATTTGATTTTTTTCGATTTTTGCAAATTTTGCAATCCAGTGTCGAATCCATGACGGATGGCAAATACGTGCGTGTCCGAGAATTATTATACTAATACTAATATTTAGTACGACTATTCGAGTGCTTCCCCACTTACCCTGAGGCAATGTGGCACTTACACAGCGCACCACATATCTGTGTTATCTCTGAATTCAGGTGCTTCGCGCGTGATTGATTTTCTCTCGTCTCGAGAATATATTATATTTATTATTAGATGATTTATTATTGTAATTCTTCTATTCGACTTGCCTCGTGTCCCACATTTATCGCTAACTTATGTTCCCGACAAACATTAACTACATGCAATAAAGAGGAGTATATTGTTCGAATAATAAAGTAATCTTAATTGTCGTCTATTCTTTGGTATACTAAACCTAACCTACCAAACGCGGTAAATATTTTGATAACGGTTTAGGTGAGGGTGCACCGGGATGAATTCCTTCGGTCTAGGTTTACTCAAACCAAGATGGGTATGTACAAGTTACTACGGTCGAAGTATCCCCGTCCCCGCCCATCTCGAAGGCTGGAGTGACGAGTGGAATATCCATCCAAGAAGCATTCACCAATATCTTAACAGTTAAGGTCAGTCCCATTATCTTATCTCCCCAACCCGCAGAGCAAAAAATTCGTTTTTCAACAATCACAATTTTTTTTTAAATCGCCTATTTCTCATCACTCCTTGGCGCCTTCCCTCTGTTGAACTTGATTTTCCGAAAAATCTTTCACTTCACTCTCAAACACCAAATCAAGTCCGATTTTACACAGAACTGAATTCACCCCAAAAAATACTTCATTTTGACATAAAAATGACATAAGAAGCAGAGGAATTTTGAGGAGCTTTTTTTCTCAAACTTCCCCAGTTCGGGAACTGAAAACTGAAGGGGAATTTCGTTGCTCATAGGTGAAGATTTCATCGATGCCGGCATCGGAGCACTTTTTCGCACGTTTGTGGCGCCGGAAATCCACCTCTTCGGCCTCTAGACCACCAGCTTCACATAGCATTCGACTTGATTTGATGAGCAGCAACCGAATTTACTGCATAGACTGCCCGTAGGTGATTTTTTTTTGCTCGCCAATTTTTGAAATTTTGTTCGATGCCGGCATCGGAACACTTTTTCGCACGTTTGTGGCGCCGAAAAACCACCTCTTCGCCCTCTAGACCACCAGCTTCACATAGCATTCGACTTGATTTGATGAGCAGCAACCGAATTTACTGCATAGACTGCCCGTAGGTGATTTTTTTTGCTCGCCAATTTTTGAAATTTTGTTCGATGCCGGCATCGGAACACTTTTTCGCACGTTTGTGGCGCCGAAAAACCACCTCTTCGGCCTCTAGACCACCAGCTTCACATAGCATACGACTTGATTTGATGAGCAGCAACCGAATTTACTGCATAGACTGCCCATAGGTGATTTTTTTTGCTCGCCAATTTTTGAAATTTTGGTCGATGCCGGCATCGGAACACTTTTTCGCACGTTTGTGGCGCCGAAAAACCACCTCTTCGGCCTCTAGACCACCAGCTTCACATAGCATTCGACTTGATTTGATGAGCAGCAACCGAATTTACTGCATAGACTGCCCATAGGTGATTTTTTTTGCTCGCCAATTTTTGAAATTTTGGTCGATGCCGGCATCGGAACACTTTTTCGCACGTTTGTGGCGCCGAAAAACCACCTCTTCGGCCTCTAGACCACCAGCTTCACATAGCATTCGACTTGATTTGATGAGCAGCAACCGAATTTACTACGTGCCCGTAGGTGAAATTTGTTTCTCGGCAATTTCGCCGATACCAGCGGGCGAAATTTTTGTTTTGGACTGGTCCTTAGAGTGAAATATGAACCGAAAAAAAAGTTCAAATCTATAAAAAGTCGCATTATTTTCAGTTTCTGCTGCCGTGCATGCTCCAGAGAAAGCTATGCTATTGCACTGGAGTCTGTCTTTCCGTTGATCTGGCTGCCGATGTTCACTTGAATTTCAGAAAATTTCACAAAGTGGTTGCTATGAGAAATGTGAATTTTTGTCGCATATGCTGTAAATATGGTCATGGAGCAGATAAATGTGAAAGCAGGAACAGCGATTTCACACGATTTGCAACAATGGAAACGTTAGATTTCGTTGAAAAACGTCGCATCACCAAGGCAGTGGTTTGGCACCACTCGGAGGCGCTTTGGTGCAACGGCATTTTCGAATGTTGAACGCGGTGAAATAGTCGCGGATTATACGCCGCTTCTGTGGGTAGCCAGTTGTCAGGCGTCCGTGTAATCTAGACGGTCCATCCCATTGGTTGTTACCTGTTCCTTGGGAAACACTACTTTCCGTTCAGTTGTTTTTCTGATTGAGGTGGGCCATCAAGAAGATCGTACCCTATGTGGGATCAGAAAGAACTGTTGCGAAATGTAGATTTTATGAAGAAATGGAAATCAGGCATGGCAAGTGTAACGTGTCTGTAATAGTTGCAGGATCATCATAGAGACAGAAGAACGAAGAGATACCACCGGAAAAGCTTAATAGCCAATGTTAGACAAAGTAACACCAGCGTAATATACGATGAGGCGGCAGGTGTGGCAAATGCGAGAGTCGCATCTCGCCGAGCCCACGCGCACCAGATAGTAACCAATGCCCGGAGGGCATTGGTTACTATCTGGTGCGCGTGGGCGAGGCCTGGTCTCGCATACCAGGGCTCCCGGAGGGAGGTCTAGCTGGTCATTCGGACGATACCTGGCCAGCACACCTGTTTCCAGGTCCCGCAAAAAATTTAGGTTCTGCACGAACTGCAGAGCCGGGATTTATGCAATTTTCGCCTGACCTCACCGCCAGAAATGGTGAGGATCTGGGCAAAAATGCAAGATTTTTGGACATCAGAGCGATATGGACGACACTCTGTTACGTTCAGCTGTGAGGTGTATTAAAACCTGTTTTTTTGGCCTTCCACATATTGGAAAACAAAGTTTCCCTCCCTTGCGGACTGCGTTCGATTCCCGGGCAACGCACGAGTCTGTCCGTCGCACTCCTGATTATGGTCGAGAGTGCAACGGGTCGACTCGTGCGTTGCCTGGGAATCGAACCCGGTCCGCACGAGTGGCAGCCGAGCGACTACCTCTGGACTACCGTCCAACTCTAGGCGAAGGCTCGAAACCCGCTCATAACATAATGGGACCTGAGCATAGTTGACAAGAATTCTGGAACATAGACTTCCGGTAGGAATGGAACCCAAAACTTACTCGTGGCAGGCGAGACCACTACCGCTGCACCACAATCTGACGGTTCCCCATAACATATCGGAAATTTGGACGCCCGCCGTGACGATGTCGGTGGATTCCAGTGCGTTCCACTTTTAGCTCACGATCAGCGTCAAATTGCACCCGCCCATTGTACGCCGCAGGTTTCCGAATTGTTATACCGACGATCGAGGAACTTCCCAGACTTGTGTGACATTTAGTCGGTTTCGTCGCGGTCACACCGGTTCCGTCTGTCCTGTAGGGGATCATGTTGAAAAAAAAGCGCTCATATCTCACTTTAGAACTCAAATTGAGCACTGATTTCACTTGCATTCTACTGAAAAATCAGTTCTAGGTGGTGCAGTGGTAGACTTCTAGCCTGCCGCAATTGCATTTTGGGCTCGATTCCCACGAAAAGTTGATATGCAAAAATACACACGAGAAGTCTATGTGCGAAAAAAATAGCAAATGCGCGGAGGTACGACGTGTTAAGAGCGGGAATGGAGCAGTGTTTTCAGTTTGGGCGATAGTTCAGTGGCAGTCGTCTCGCCTGACACGTGTGCGCACTGGGTTCGATTCCTGGGCAAGCTTGAGTCTATCTGTCGAACTTGGGAGAGTCGAACCCAGTCTGCAAGAGGCGAGACAAGAAAGGAGGTGATTTATTTGTTTTCCAATATGTCGTGGAGGAAAAAAGCAGATTTCAATACCATTCCTCACACCTAAACTTAACAGAGTGTCGTCTATATCACTCTGATGTCCAAAAATCTTGGTTTGTGCTCAGATCCTCACCTTTTCCGACGGTGAATCTGAGCAAAAATGGCACAAATTCGGGTGCTGCAGCTCGTGGGAACATAAAATTTCTGCGGTACTTGGCCACAGGTGCCCTGGCCAAGCGTCGTCCGGATGACCAGCTGGACCTCCTCCCTGGGGCCCTGATATGCGAGAGTCGCATCTCGCCTCGCCCACACGCACCAGATAGTAACCAATGCCCTCCGGGCATCGGTTACTATCTGGTGCGCGTGGGCTCGGCGAGATGCGACTCTCGCATGTGCCACACCTGCCGGTTCGGCGTATATGACGCTGGTGTCACATTGTCCAACATGGGATGTTGCACTTATCTGGTGGTATCTCTTCACTTTTCTGTCTTTACGGTGATCGTGCAACTAGAAACAGTACACCCTCCATTGCTGATTTCAATTTTCCCGAAACATCACTTCCTGTTATTTCAGGATCTCGGATATCCGTTACCGTCACCCTCCACCAATGCCTAGGAAGTAACTCGCTAGAGAACACGTCACTGGAAGTTATTCTTCATAAACGTGTCACGCCTTTGTCCACAAGTGGGCCACCTGGATCCGCGACGTACCCTGCGCTGGTGACGCATCGTGTCCAGCACGGACAATTAAATTTAACGCCCTAGTTGTCGCCATTCCACTGACTTTCTTCGCTTTTTCTTGTTCTAAAGAGATTGCATAGCGAGATCTATTGAAATGGGCAAAATCTGCGTAAGATGTTTATAGATAAGCGATTTTCGAAAACGTGATTTTTTGAAAAATTAATTTATTCGAGTTTTTTACTCTCTCCGAAGCGGAAACATCGCTAGATCTCCGTACGATTCGGGTTCAGTGTGTTGAGTTCTATCAAAAGGTAACGAAGATGTTCAGAAGTACTAAAAAATGAACTATGATTTTTTGAAAAATTATTTTTGTCGGGCATTTTTCTCGCTTCCGAGTGAAAGTGCTGCTGAATCTCCAAACGATTCAAAATCAGAATGTCGGGAACTATGAAACGGTTGAAATTCCGTGAAAGCTGTGCAAAAACGAGCGATTTTAAAAAATTTGGTGATTTTTTTGACAATTTTTTAAAATTCATTTTTCTCGCGAAATATCTCCACACGATTCCAGTTGAGAATGTCAAGATCTATCTAACGGTGAAAAAGTCGGCAAGAATTGTTTAAAAATAAGTGATTCTCAAAGATACAATCCGAAAAAATATGATTTTTTCGCGCTTTGGAGCGGTCCCAATCCTATGATCTCGCTAGCCTTCAAAATATTTTTGAAGCCCTATCGAGCCCTTGAAAACAGTACAAAAATTTTATCATAAAATAACATCAGAATCGCATTCACTGCGACAACAACACTTCGTGCAAATTCCAGAAGTATGTCGACTCAAATTCTGAACAGGTATTTATGAAATTTTCTCAAAAAAAACTCCCATCTAGTTCTAAATTACTAGGATCACGCTAGAGCGCATGATTTTTGGGCAACTCCTAAACGCTGTGAAGGGACGAGAATCGGTGAGAATAACAACGAGGGAATCGAGTGAACAAATGAAATCCGGTGTCATAGTCAGAAAACCATAGCACGATGGAAAATATAGAAAAAAATGTAAAATGTTAATGTAACAAAAGTGCTCATGTACTAGTTGCAGTAAGACTGATAAGTAGATAAAAAGTGTTATAATGAATTAGTCTCTGATAAAATGTAATTTGCTTTGGTACTCGTTGTCGACATCCTTCCATATCTTCCTTAGGTGATCCTCCAATTCCTTTGACGATATGATTAGCTCTCGTATATGATCCCATCGCATCACTTCTGAATTTTCTTACATTTATGTAACTTTTCATTTTTTTCTTATTTTCTAACTTCTTCTCAAAAGAACCATAATGAACATGAAGCCGCTCACTGGGTTTAAGTCTAGAGCCCAGCCTTTTCCCCACAACACTTACAACGTTTAGTATTTAGTATTTATTACAGGTGGAAGGCATGTGTATTACATTATCCAATGGAGAACCTTATCGTAATTATTTATATTATTCATTATCATGAATAATTGTGGGCGCGCGTGGTACGATGGTAAAGGGCGCCACTAACACCCGCACGGTCGAGCGATCAATCCCCACCTGGGATAACCAAGCCTTCCATCCCTTCAGGGTCGGGTAAATTGGTACCATACTTGGCTGGGAAGGTAAAGACACTGATTTTGTATAGCGCCTGGCCCCGCAAGCCATTGTGTAAGCGAAATACGCGTTCACAATGAATGTACGATTCAGAATGGAACACGAACGCGCGGCGCGTCCTCAGGGGACTGATCACCGCCGACACCTTTACCGTCACCTTTACCTTTAAGAATCATTCTATTTTTTAATTGCTAACAAAAATTTAGCTTTTCTCTCTATGGTTGACATGACGTGAAAGCGTCATATTCGAATTCAGCATGCAGAGGTGAAGAAAGATTCATAATTTGGAAAGAAATTTGGGAATTTTTGAAAGTTGAATAATGACCAACATATAAATTCGCTCAATGTTCTTACTTTTTCGGCACTTTTCAAGATCCAACGGTGTATGTAGGGTGTGCATCCACGGTAAATGCGGATCGCTTCCCAGAGTTCTAAAAGTGCGATGCAATAAAAAATTATCTTCTTGATGATTCTCGGTAGAATTGTATAACGTACTTTTTCTCGCCTTCAGTGATGTCCTTACGATAGTTCTCCTTCAAGGCGTGGAACATAAAGTCGTTCACAGGGCTCCAGTGGCTGTTTGACAACCAGGCGTCTCGAGCCCAACCTTTTCCCTACAACACCAAAAACGTTACCAGCAGAAAATTTCGCTTTTCTCCATATTTCTCGGCTTAAGAAGCTTCAAATTCGAATCTTACCCTTATTGTTAGTGGTCACAATAATCTCGAAATTTCCGTGATCGACTCCAATTTTCTGAAGTCACACACTATGTACTTTAAAAAGTACGAGCTGCTCTCGAAACGTGAATCGGCGGATTCTTTCCATTAAAACCCTCAAGAAGTAGCGTTGAGAATTTATCTGGGCACTATTCATTTTAACGGACTCCAGTCCTCGATTTTTTTTCAAAATTCGAAATCCGCTGAAACTTTGCACAGGGCGGTAATCGTGGGCGCTGATCATGAATTTGCCGTCCCTTTTTTACGTGGGTGGTCCAATCAGGATCATCGATTTCGCTGAATTTCCCTATGGGGTTCTTTGGGGTCCTGAACACGATGGTGAAGTTCGGCTTTCGCCTGGTCGTCTCGGACCACCCATATCGATTACTTGGGTGCTCCAGTCAGGATCATCGATTTCGCTGAAACCTTGTCTATGGGGTTCTCTGGTGTCCTGAACATGACGATAAGATCCGTTCTCGAAATGGCGGCCGAATACGGTAGTCATAGGAGGGTACCTACTGACCTTACGTGGTGAGACTCACCTGTAACTGCTGTATTTGGCCGTCATTTGAAAAACGGACTCCGCCATTGTGTTCGGGACGCCAGAGAACCCCCATAGGCAAAGTTTCAGCGAGATCGGTGATGCTGACTGGACCACCCAAGTAGCGATTTGGGTGGTCCGAGACCACCCACGTGAAAAACGGACAGCAGATCCGTGATCAGCGTCCTCAATCACCCCCCCCCCACCGTGCAATGTTTCAGCGAGTTTGGACAATTGAAAAAAATCGAGAACTGGAGTCCGTTAAGTTGAATAGTGCCTTTATCTGATAGGTTAATGGTACAAAGAGCAGGGAAAACTCGATCGAAAGAAAAAAATGAAATGATTTTACAACAAAACAAAGCTCAGCGAGTTAGTAACTCAAGCAGAGGGAAGAGACATTCCTAGTACTCAGAACGAAATTCATCGCAGTTCTTTTTTTTTTTGGGAGTGAGTAACAGCTGGGTACGAACTGATATCCACCGAGGGAGAAAAATATCACGGGTCGATGTGGGTCATGGAAGCAAAAAGAAAATGTAGTACAATAGTATTAGGGCGTCGGAAAAGTTTCCCGCCACTCAGTTTGACCGCTCACCAAAATTTTAAAACTGGTTTCGGGATCTCACCTTCATAACTGTTATGTAGAATGATTTATGAGCTACAAATACCACAGTTGTCCTGGTTCAGCACTAAAGCTACTGCAGAGAAAGTCGATATTGATTGTAGGTACCTTAAGCTGCCTTTCCTTCACGAGCTCAACGCGTTGAAGAAAGCTCAGTTAGTGGCTTATGCAGCATGGTAGGTCCTTCAATTGTCTTTCTTAGTGCAGCAAAAGTTTGGTTTCGTGTGTTCAAAAAGGCCCATTTTGGCTTCAAAGAACAACAGTAGTGGGGGAGGGTAGTTGCTGCTGCTCAAGTGGGTCTTCTGGAGCTGGCTTCAGAGGATGGCCGGCGTAGTAGCCGTGGGTTGATAGAGGAACTCGAGAGCCATATACGCTCACAGGCTGTCCGTCTCCGAGGCTTTAAAAAGACAAGGAAATAGGGGACATAGTTGAGCATGCTTTAGCGGTCACCATCTACAGATGGTGACGGGTGCATGCACGACCATCTCAACTTTCCGAAGAAATTTTCATTCGCCCGGCAATTTGGTTAGTGGTATCAAGGAGTGGGTAGCGTATACCAATCACACGTCAAATCTCTTGCCGTTCACTTGCAGCAAACCGGCGAAAATTCCAAAACCGCAACTCCACCCGAAATGGTAGATGATCGGTCTGTTGCTGAACTGCAAATGAGGCATTCGATAGGAGCTGCTGCCTGCAGATGCTACTGTCACCATCGATGTCTAACATCGCCACTTCGATGGCGACGGAGCAGCCGCTAGTGGAAAACATGGGAAAACCTTCTTCAGTCACCATGACGCGCATTCACCTATTGAGAAGGAGAGCTTTTAAAAATTTCAAAAATATCAGACATTTCCGATGACCTATCCAGGACATTCGACGAACCTTGCCCCAACAAAATAACATTTGTTCCATTCGTCTTCCATTCAATTACTAGAGAACCAGCTCGACGAGTGAGAGCTCCTCAAAACGTGGCTCGATGAAATCTTTTCATCAAAACTCTAGAAATTCTGGAGGAGGAGAGTTCCAATTTTATCTGATAAATGACAAGATGTTGTTGATGGTAATCATGCATAAATAAGTCGGATGTCGAGTGGAATAAAGGAGAGGAACAATTTTGAAAACATTGGCAAAAGTGGCGGGAAACTTTTCTGACGACCTAATACAATGTAGTACAATACCGCTCACAACTTGTGTCACAAAAAACGCTCTGAACGTTCCAGAACGTTATTAATCGGTTTTTCTTTAATATTGGGTTATTTAACAATTTGAAAATATGTGTAGATTCCTCTTCTTGCTTCTTCTTCTTCTTTAGCGTCTTTCCCGCCTCGAGGCGGGGTCCGCTCTACCAATTTTCTGACGCCATGACAATCTATCATACGCCTGGTCTGGATGAACTCCAACTGTCTTTAGATCGGTATGTATCGTATCCAGCCAGCGTTGCTTCGGACGGCCCCTCGGTCTTGTTCCTGGTACGTCGAGAGCGAGTCCTATCTTACACACGGTGTCATCGCTTGCCCGAAGCACGTGCCCGTACCATCTCAAACGGGTTTCACGAAGCTTTTCAGCGATCGGGACCACTCCAAATCGCTCCCTTATGTCAGCGTTCGTTATACGGTCTAGCCGTGTAACGCCAGCCATCCATCTCAACATTTTCATCTCCATAACGCTAAGGCGGCGCTCAACTTCTTTCGTAGCAGGCCAGCACTCGGCTCCATACAGAGCCACCGGTCTCACTACCGTACG
Organism: Nippostrongylus brasiliensis; assembly: GCA_030553155.1. Classification (NCBI taxonomy): domain Eukaryota; kingdom Metazoa; phylum Nematoda; class Chromadorea; order Rhabditida; family Heligmosomidae; genus Nippostrongylus; species Nippostrongylus brasiliensis. The sequence continues at coordinate 47,680,810 of CP130735.1, forward strand.
GTAGATCTTCGATTTCAGTCGCTCCGGCATTTTCCGATCGCAGAGTACACCTGTCGCCGCGCGCCACTTAAGCCAAGCGTTGCTGACTCGGTTGTTCACTTCACAGCAGAGACTACTATCACAAGCTATCGTCGAGCCTAAATATTTGAAGGCATTTGTCCTTGACAGCTCGGTTCCATCAATCTTAATTGTTCCTGGATCATTCACTTGGGTGGTGAGGTACTCCGTCTTACTGGCGCTGAGACGAAGTCCAAACTGCGCCAGCCGATCACTCCAGGACTGCACGAGGAGCTCAAGCTCTTCCCTGTCTTCAGACGCCAACATTACATCATCCGCGTACAGCAGACTCCATGGGACTGGACTCTGCAGATCACGCGTGACGGCGTCCATCACAGCATTGAAAAGAAGAGGAGAGAGCGGCGAACCTTGGTGGACCCCAACCGAAATTGGGAATTCCGAAGATGTTCCAGCAGCCGCCTGTACTCTGCTTCTTGGGTTCGTATACAGAATTCGGACCCAATTTATGAGCTCTTCAGGAACCATCTGTTTTCGCAAAGCGTACCAAATCACTTCATGCGGTACGCGGTCGAACGCCTTTTCGAGGTCGAGGAATGCAATGTGTAGTGGCCGTTGTTTTTCACGATGCTTCTCTACCAGAAGCCGAGCAGCATGGATCGCATCTGTAGTGCTGCAGTTCGCGACAAAACCACATTGGTTGGTGGATAGTTCAACGATGTCGCGGATTCGTCTATCGATAACACGCTCGAACACCTTCATGGTGTGAGAAAGCAGACGAATCGGTCTGTAAGTAGTACAGTCAGCTGGACTACCCTTCTTCTTCCAAATCGGTATTGTTGTGCTTCGCTGCCAATCGGAGGGCGTCTTCTTTTCCGCGATGATCTGGTTGAAAAACGACGTGAGCCAGACAGCGGAATTCCAGCAGCGTGACTTCCACAGTTCAGTAGCAAGGTCATCCGGACCAGTTGCTTTGCCGGGCTTCATCCTCCTCAATGCCGCCTTCACTTCTTCGACCGAGACAGGCTGGATGGGACCAGCAACAGGCTCAGCGTAAGGTATCGGTGGATGAGGGAACTCTTCTGTGGAAATTTTCTCAAAGTAGTCACGCCACCTCCTCATAACCCTTCTGCGATCCATTAGGAGTTGGCCATTTTCATCGTTAACGCCATAAAACTTCTCAACATCTTCAGACTGACGTTGTCGGGATCTCGCAAGTCGATAAATATGTCGTTCACCTTCGCGCGTTTCGAGCAATCTGTTAACTTCCTCATAGTGAGCCGCCTTTGCGTTAGCCACGGCCTTCTTGGCTGCTCTCTTTGCCTCGCGATACGCGCTCCAGTTGTCGGCAGTTTTGCTGTGTAAGAAGGTGTGGTAGAGGCGTTTCTTCATTCGAACCTTCTCTTTGACTTCATCTGTCCAAAGCCACGTCTGCTTATCAATCCTTCGGCGACCTGGCTTGGTTACCCCAAGCTGAGATCGTGCCGCTTCGCAGGCCGCCGTTTTCATCGACTGCCACGTTTCTTCAACACTCGCGATCGGAGGCATCCGTATTCTTGCTATCATCCTGGCTTCGTTCCCTTTTATTCGCCACCACTTGATGCGGGTATGTCCGCACCGCTCGACCCTCTCTCGTTTGGGCGGTGTGATTTTCATTGTGCAGATCAGCGGACGATGTTGGGTGGCCACCGTCTCATAAGGCACTACTTTTGCGTCGCTGACGAGCTTTGCGTCACGACGTCTTACGAGCACATAGTCGATCTGCGATCTCGTATTTCCGCTATAGAACGAGATCAAATGTGATGGACGCTTTCGAAACATCGTGTTTGTAATAGCCAGATTATGCGAACACGCATACTCGAGAATACGTTCACCGTCCTCGTTTCGTATTCCGTAGCCGAAACCTCCATGGCATTTGAATCCATCTTTCGATATGCCGACATGACCATTGAGATCTCCTGCTACTACAACCATTTCTTCTGACGGAATCTCGGCTGTCTTTTCGTGGAGCAACGCCCAGAACTCATCTTTTACTTCTTCGCAACAGCCGGTCTGCGGGGCGTACGCAGTGAAGAAATGAAGTCGCCTCTCTTCCGTGACTACTACGACCTTCATTAAGCGATCATTGAAGCGCTTTACCTCCGCAATTGAGTCACGGAATCGCTCGGATACAGCAACTCCGACGCCGTTCGTGGTCTTAGGGCTACCAAAGTACAGAACTTTGAAGCCACGGCCAATATCTCTCGACTTACTTCCAGACCACCTCGTTTCTTGCAACGCACACAGGTCAATTCTACGATGCTCCAGAGCGGCGGCTAACTCGCTCGAGCGACCTGTCAACGTACCGACATTCAGCGTTGCAACACGTGTCTTCATACTGCTCTGACACTTTAGGGCTTGCTTGCTTGACCCTCGATGTTGTCCTTCTTGCTTCGACACAACATCGCTCTGACACTTTCGGACTAACTTAGTTACCCCTCGATGCCGTCCTTCTTGCATCGAGGACCCTCGCATACTTTCACCACTCACCGGGCCTTGTGAGTGGGCGTCGGTTACCGCGGACGCTGTAGCTTTCACATGAACTCTTTGCGTCATCTAACCATATGACGTGACGGGTTTCTCCATCGGCCGGCCTGTCACCAGGGCCTGTCGCCGGAACTCGATAGTCCGCGATCAGCTCACCTCAAAGTAGTTGAGGAGTTTCCAGTGGCACCAACGTGGAGGAGCGGACCTCGCCACCTGTAGATTCCTCTTCTTGCGCTGACTTCAAAAATGTAGTCAGTTTTGTTTTTTAAATTCAAATGATCCTATTATGGGCTGTGCTTTCTGAAGTTCCGCTAATTAGTTTACGTTCGTCGAATGTTGAGGGAAACGAAGGAGAGGAAGAATTTTGAAAACAGTTACAGTTATGAAGAGAAACATCCCTAAACCTCATATTTGTTTAAGGCCTGTTTATCGGTTGCGCTTACCTTTCCATAGATGAAAACATTCCTGGGTAGAGCGTTCTTCATCGCTTCTCTGCAGCACAATGTAAATCTGGTGAGCGTTTCGAAATCTTCAGTATCATTCCACAATTTCCAACAACGCGGGATCAGCCTGTGTTTCGGCGAAGCGATTTCTGCCAAATACATCTGAAAAGTGGTGCAGTGGTAAGATGCGCTACTCACACTGGCACGGTCCAGCGATCGATCCTCGCCCGCGCCAACCAAGCCTTCAATCCCTCCGGGGTCGAATGAATTGGTACCAGGCTTGTTTGATAAGGATAGACACTGAATTGGTATAGCTGGTGGCTCCGTCAAATCATTCTACGCACCAAATACGTGTCCACTATGCCTCTACGATTCTGAATGGAAAACGGATGCGCGGCGCGCCTTAACGGGACTGATCAACGCCGACACTTTCACCTCGTCTTTATCACCTATCACTCTCTAGCACTTTCGGTGATCGACTATTATTTATTTATTTATTTATTTGCTTATTTATTTATTTATTATTTTACGTGAATTTAAGACCCACGTCAGAGAAAAAAAAACAAACAAAGAAAAACGAGAACAGTAAACAGCAGTTCTTTGTTTCTAAACAGCAGTTTTTGTTTGCTTTGTGCTACATATGTTTCCTTTTCGCTCCATATGTCCTTAGGGTGTGATTATTATTGATTATTATTAATATTGATTCATCAGTTTTTGTAGTGGAAAGAACAGACGCCCAACGTACGTGTATTGCACCGTTGTCACTACCGGAAAACACTTCAGGTAAGCGACTTTCGAAATTTGCCCAACCGCGTAAGAATTTGATGCCGTACTCCGATTTTTTGACCAAATACGACCCTTAAAAATGCAATTTCAAGCGTTCTTTTCGTATTCCGTTCTAACAAAGCTTACCTGCCATTATTTCAAAGTTAAAGAATCTATCGTAAAATATGATGTCAGCGTCGTCGCGGATGTACTCTTCAATGGTCCTGAAAAAGGCTGCATTTTATCGTTGTGATTAGAAAAGTTGCTTTCCTTGCTTTCGAACAATTTCGAACATTGCTGAACAACGGAAGATAAATGGTAGGTGAAGATAACAAGATAAGGCCAGCATGATACAGCGGTAATAGCCGCTTCTGCTACCCACACGAGCGAGCGATCGATCTCAGCCCGGGTTAACTAAGGCTTTCATCTCTCCGGGGTTGGGTGAATTGGTGCCAGGCTTCTCTGGGAAGGTGAAAACACTGACTTGGTATAGCGGCCAGCCCCGAAAATTATTGTGTAGGCCAAATACAGTACCGGACGTGTCTTTCGATCAAAAGCCGAAAAAGCCGGCAAAAACCAGTCCAAAGCGGCTTTTTCGAATAACATTCTTATAATTCAACTATTTGTGGAATTAGGCCTAGATTTGAGCTCAGCAGCTCGAGCTCTATCCATCCATATACACTTTTTCCAAATTCGTGAAACTTGTATTCAGTCGATTTTTTGACCCCTCGATTTTCGCATCCCGTTGCCGCTTCGGTTCCTCGCTTGGTGACGCACCACCGTCTAGGCTCCGCCCCCTCCTCGCCGCCTATAAATATGCGGCGCTCATTGCCCCGAGCCAGGAGTGTGAGTGACTCGAAGAGGCTACCACGAGGGGCCCCCGCTGGCCTCGTCGTTGACGGGGTCCCCTGTTGTGGCCCCCGTGAACGACGAGGCAATGGATACGAGGGACACGCAAAAAATCGATATTTTGCAAAAATTCTAGGGTAATTTATACACCAAATGATAGGGCTCGAGCTGCTGAGCCCAAATCTAGGCCTAATTTCACAAATAGTTGAATTATAAGAAAGTTGTTCGAAAAAGCCGCTTTGGGGCGGTTTTTGCCGGCTTTTTCATCTTTTGATCAAAAGTCACGTCCGGTACTGTACGCATTCACTATGCCCCTACAATTCTGAATGGAACACAGTTGCGCGGCGCGTCCAGGGGCTGATCAATGCCAACCCAAATACCTTTACTTTTAGATGAAAATATAGAGGTTACCTTTATTATCTACAGCACGAAAAATCGGAAAAGAAGGAAGAAACTCTGAGGAAGCGAGAGAAGAAACCGAATAAAAGATCGTTTCATCACCTGTTCTCGTTCACCACTCCAATATCTGTGTCCACTAACAGAATCCACCTGTAATTGCTCTCGGCCAACAGGTGCGCCACAATACAGTGCCGTTGAAAGAAAAACTGCAAAAAAACAGAAAATATGTAAAAATGAACTGCGGAAGGAAAAGATTTCAAACATACGTCACTTTGTGGACATATTTTCTGATAAGCCGTGTTATTCACCATGATAAATTTATAATCATTCTGATAAGCATAGCATTTCATCGAATCCAATGCAGTTTTGTATAGGTTCGACGAGGAATTCATGACGGTTACGATGGCGATTTGAGAGTGCTGCTAGAAATCGAAAAATAATGCACTTTGACTGATGAAATAACTGTCACAACAAAATAGCCTGAGGGCAATCGCCGGAGAAACTCACGGAATTATCAGGATTATCAGTCGGTCTGTTACTGCTGTGAGATTCCATTGTAGGAGGGACACCCTGCAAATAATGGAAAAGCAATTCGCAACCAAACGGATAGTCGATAAAGATAAAATTAATTAGTTGGCATTGTTCCGCCCCCGAAGGGTGCGCCACGCATTCGTGTTCCATTCAAAATCATAGAGGCATGGCGAACTCCTATTCGGCCTACGCCGACGAGGATCGATCGCTCGACTGTACCGGTGTCGTTAGCGCCCCTTACCAATGTACCACGTGATATTCGATATATTTCGGAAAATTCTTTTTCAGAAGATTGCCGTGGCGCTATTTGTTCAATAACTTTGTGAGCACACCTTGTAAATGTAAGAAGTGCCGGCGTTGATTAGACGCGCCACGCGTTCGTGTTCTATTCAGAATCGCAGTGGCATGGTGAATGCGGCCTATACAGTGACTTGCAGAGGCCAGCCGATATACCATGTCAGTGTGTTTACCTTCCCAGACAAGTCTAGTACCGATTTACCCAACCTCGGAGGAATGGAAGGCTTATTTGGCCCGGCCGGGATCGATCGCTCGGTCGTGTGGCTGACAGCAGCGCCTCTTACCACTGTATCACTACCAAAATTAAATAAATAAACAGAAGCACTCACGCTGACCGAGATCTGTACTGGGACTGGTGAACCCATGCGAGTGGCAATGATTACTAATGTGGAAGCGGTAACGATGGCGACAGGAACGAAGAATAGTATTTGCTCAATCCTGAAATAGTGTTTTAGGAGAAAAGAAATTTCCAATTTTAAAGTCCAAAACTTCACATAAAATAGATCAGTCAACTAGACACAAAGTGAAACTCACATACCGGATTGTCATCCAACGGTGGGCTTCTCGTCTGAGCTTCCTTGGAGTCCTCATTATTTGGTAAAACTTCTAAAAGAATTTCATCAAAAATATTCCTATTCTGTACTTCCCAAATACATCTAATACAATTGCAGTGAGTAGGGAGTTCTCGATTCAACGACAAAGCAGGGTAACTTTACTCCCCGACGAGGTTCGTTACCCAGCGTTACGGTGGGCAGACGGCAAAAAAATCGGTGAAAACAATGTGAGACGAAAAAATGTGTCCGTGTCGCCTTAAGATAGCTCTATGGAAATCAATTATTTGACAAAAAATACGTGTATTCAAGATCAGCGGCTTGAAGTCTATCTGCCAATGCATGAATTGGCAGATCCAAGCTAATAAAATGACACTGAACATTAAGGAAACACACACATGAAGCGGACAACCGCGTGGCTACAGTACAAGCAAATGTTTTCACAGTTTTAATATCAACACCCAATGTTAATAACTCTCCCGGCTATACAAAAGTGGTAGAAGTGAAAGAACTCGGTTGTCCGTTAAACGCCCTTTAACACATTCACGACGGCGTCCGCCAATATTTGTGGACAGCAAGGGGGGCGCGTGGGACGGTGTCCACCCATATTGGCGGATAGGAGCATTTCGCCCAGAACTTTCTTTGGCGACGACTTTTATTAATTGTTCTTTCAGAATCGTAGACCATATGGTAAAATCAATACTAGGTTTGCGTTTGCACGAAAATGGTCGGGTTTATTAAAACTAACTAGAGAACAATTCTCCGCATTGTTGGAACACAATAAACACTAAAACTTCTAGGACAGGAGTAAGTATCAGACATGGAATAAAACTTCAATTGAACAGTTAGACAAAGCGAAAAAGTAGAGTGCAATTTTATAAGCGACCAAAAATTCAGCAAGAACACTTCTTATGGTGAAACACAATAAACAAACATATTTTCACAACTCGAACAGCGCGTATCGACCCTCCTAACTTTTTTCTTGGCAACATCTCTCCCCAAGCTATCGCGCAGGCTTTGATAACATCCTGCACAGTTTTTTGGACTCTGAATATGTTATGTAAATGCTTCTGAGAGAAAGACCAGGCACACTGTGGACACGCGCGCGCGTGCCAAAGAGCCAGCCGGCCGTCGCGCCCGTTTCGCGTGAAAACCCCTTCGTCGTGAATGTGTTAAATAAACTTTATATTAAAAACGGTTGTACTTGATTTCAAAATACATCCAAATACTACTTTTTGGGATATGTTCGTATCCTGCCACTGGTACATGTCTGGCACTTTCGAGTGTTGAACAATTTGTGAACAATCCCCATGGCTGTTCTGTTTGTCCCCTCAGGCATTGTTCTCTGTCTACATGTTATGTGTTATTATTATTTTATTACTATTATTGATTATTTTACATTTGTTTTCTATTATTATTATTATTCATTATTTCTTATTATTATATTATTTATTATTATGTTATGTTATTATTTGTTATTATGTGTTATTATGTTGTTGTTATGTGTTACTCCTTCTTTTGGTTACTGTATAACATTCAGTCCTCCTTGTCATTTTGTTCTCTTAAGATCTCGTTGTCTCCAAGTTTTATGATCACTTAAACGGCTAGCTTCGAAGCACCTCTCAATAAATCTGATTTCGTGTTTAACTGCCGATTTTCTTTGCGTGGTGCAGTGGAAAGAGGCGCAAGTGAAACCCGCACGGTCGAGCGATCGATCCCGGCCAGAGCTACGCATGCCTTCCATCCCTCGGCGGTCGGGTAAATTGGTACAAGAGTTATATGGGAAGGTAACCAGAGTTTTGGGTCGTAATTTCAAAATTTGCCGGCATATCACAAATTTTTTGGCCACTCAGAAAATTTTCTTACCAAAGTTTTTGACCGTAGCTCTGAAACTTACAGGTCATTCACATATTTTTTGTAAAATATACCAAAGTAACTCGGTATTCTTAAATTTAGATTTATACAGTGCATTTTTGAATTACAATTCACTCTTTGTTACAATGAATTGGAGTTGGGCAGAGGACTTGGATGAGGGCACAATTTATGGATACCGGGAAAAAACAAGAGAACAGATCCGCAGATCAGATCTTACACACCCCAAGAACAACAGAAAAACTAAAACATCAACAACCACCGATCTTACCCGAGCGGTATTGATACGCCCGTTGCGTTCGAATCTCATGGAAACGATCCTTTAGCGGACTAACGTAATCCTGTTCTTCTACGAAGTTTTTGCGGTCACTAAACTAACCTAACAGCAAGAATTCAAATCCTACCCTCATAACCGGTTATGCAGTTCCTAACACAGCGAGGGCAGCTTTCGAAAAGTCAAGCGCTAAGATCGACATCACTTTACGAAACCTGAAAATCAAAGAGTAAGACATTTTTCAGACAACAGTTTTATAGTAGTAGTAAAAATGCTTTCAGCTCACCTGTTGCCATGCCGAATCTGGCTAGAAGCAAAAGCCGCTGGCTTACGTAAGCTGCTAGGTGAGCTCAGTTGACCGGCCCTTTGTCCGTCTGAGAACCAGCTTCTCGAAATTCGTTAATTAATAGAATCGAGCGGTATTTATGCGGAGTTCCCAAGCGCAGGCATTTGATGAGATGACTCAGGATGAAAACATAATATGAGATAGATCGTGTTAAAATGAAGGATTTTAGTTAACCTGCACAACAGGTTAAACACACAAATAAATAAATAAATATAAAAAACGGTATAATAGATTATTTTCTGATAAAATGTAATTTGCTTTGGTACTCGTTGTCGACATCCTTCCATATCTTCCTTAGGTGATCCTCCAATTCCTTTGACGATACGATTAGCTCTCGTATATGATCCCATCGCATCATTTCTGAATTTCCTTACATTTATGCAACTCTTCGTTTTTTCTTATTTTCTAACTTCTTCTCAAAAGAACCATAAGGAACATGAAGCCGCTCACTGGGTTTAAGTCTAGAGTCCAGCCTTTTCCCCACAACACTTACAGCGTTTAGTATTTAGTATTTATTACAGGTGCAAGGCATGTGTATTACAGTGTCCGATGGAAAACTTAATTGTATTTACCATGTTCGACTCTCGATGAATCTCGGCATGATGGAGAGCAATTGTAGGTTTAATGTTGAAGCTCGACGTCCGAGATTGGCACAGATATTTATTCAACAGACTGACGTTTCGGCGTGTATCGCCTTCTTCAGAGTCTGAAAAAGTCCAACTATACGTCAAGACTACTAGATCAAACGCAGGAACGAATTTGGCGAAGGTTGAAGACCTCATGAACCGCAACCCTTCCAGCACAGAGAGACTAGAACAAGTCCACGCTAGGAGACGAAGAGGCCAAGAACTTTAAAAGGCAAGATTGATGTATGGGGTGAGCTCTCGGGTTATATGGACGCATTCGCCCCTACGGTTCAGCCTAGGGCTCTTGGTCTGGATCCAGAATCCCTCGAGCGTTTTGCGGGCAGCCGTGTGGGTCTCGCGCGCCAGTATTTTGAATGTGACCTCAAAGTCATCGCCGCTGTGGTCGTTTTGCCTGTGGCAGCCCAACGCGGTAGTGGTGCGCATTCTGTCCTTGCCATCCAGGTGTTCCTTAACTCTAACGTGAAATGGGCGGGCTGTTTCTCCAATATACTCCTCTCCACAGCTATTGCATTTTATCAGGTAAATAACTCCACATACCATGCAATCTCCTTCTTTACCAGAGGGGCAGATTAAGCAATTAGGAGTGATACAGACCCGGTCGTACAGCCGATTTCGAACAAGGCGATTTTTAAGGTTGGTAGGGGGGATGTCTACCACGTTGACCAGATTTTCCAGCTCGGCTCTCCTAACACACTTTCTTATCGCCCTGCTAACACCCTCTGAAATAAAAGGAATGGCGAAAGGGATCTTATCATCTGGAGAGGAGTCGGAAATGTTTTTGGAGATACGTTTCCGTCGACAATAAATCCTGCGTGGACCAAGGCAGCGGTCATCGGCAACATGTTTCGCACAGCTAGGGCGGTATCTACCGGCGAGAAAGAACGAGAGGAGTCGCTGACCTTAGCCCAGGAGATTGCTGCCAAAAATGGATATACCACCTCTGATTGTCGACGGAAACGTATCTCCAAAAACATTTCCGACTCCTCTCCAGATGATAAGATCCCTTTCGCCATTCCTTTTATTTCAGAGAGTGTTAGCAGGGCGATAAGAAAGTGTGTTAGGAGAGCCGAGCTGGAAAATCTGGTCAACGTGGTAGACATCCCCCCTACCAACCTTAAAAATCGCCTTGTTCGAAATCGGCTGTACGACCGGGTCTGTATCACTCCTAATTGCTTAATCTGCCCCTCTGGTAAAGAAGGAGATTGCATGGTATGTGGAGTTGTTTACCTGATAAAATTTCACGTTAGAGTTAAGGAACACCTGGATGGCAAGGACAGAATGCGCACCACTACCGCGTTGGGCTGCCACAGGCAAAACGACCACAGCGGCGATGACTTTGAGGTCACATTCAAAATACTGGCGCGCGAGACCCACACGGCTGCCCGCAAAACGCTCGAGGGATTCTGGATCCAGATCAAGAGCCCTAGGCTGAACCGTAGGGGCGAATGCGTCCATATAACCCGAGAGCTCACCCCATACATCAATCTTGCCTTTTAAAGTTCTTGGCCTCTTCGTCTCCTAGCGTGGACTTGTTCTAGTCTCTCTGTGCTGGAAGGGTTGCGGTTCATGAGGTCTTCAACCTTCGCCAAATTCGTTCCTGCGTTTGATCTAGTAGTCTTGACGTATAGTTGGACTTTTTCAGACTCTGAAGAAGGCGATACACGCCGAAACGTCAGTCTGTTGAATAAATATCTGTGCCAATCTCGGACGTCGAGCTTCAACATTAAACCTACAATTAATTGTATTTATTTATAGTATTCATTATTATACGTCATTTTGGTCGCGCGTGGTATAATGGTAAAGGGCGCCACTGACACCCACACGGTCGAGTGATCAATCCCCGCCCAGGATAACCAAGTCTTCCATTCCTCGCGATAGGGTGAACTGGTACAATACTTGACTGGGAAGGTAATGACACTGACTTTGCATATCGGTTGGCCCCGCAAATCATTGTATCGGCTAAATACGCGTTCACAATGAATGCACGATTCTGAATGGAACATGAATGCGCGGCGCGTCCTTAGGGGACCTTTACCGTTACCTTCACCTCTAAAAATCATTTTATTTTTTGATTGCTAACTAAAAGTTAGATTTCTCAATAAGCTGTGGTTGACATGACGTGAAAGCGTCGTATTCAAATACAGCATGCAGAGATCACGAAAGACTCGGAATTTAGAAAAAAATAAAAATTCTGGAGAAGAAATTTGGGAATTTTTGAAAGTGGAATAATGAGCAACATATAAATTCGCTCAATGTTCTTACTTTTTCGGCACTTTTCAAGATCCAGCGGTGTATGTAGGGTGTGCATCCACGGGAAATGCGGAGCGCTTCTCAGAGTTCTAAAAGTGTGACGTAATAAAAATCATTAATTAACTAAATTACCTCGTGAATTAATTTAACAGATTGATTAAAATCAAAAACTAAGAATTCCTAATGATCCAATCAAGAATTTCGCAACGTACTTTTTCTCGCCTTCAGTAATTTCTTTACGATATTTCTCCTTCAAGGCGTGGAACATAAAGTCGTTCACAGGGCTCCAGTGGCTGTTTGACAACCAGGCGTCTCGAGCCCAGCCTTTTCCCTACAACAACAACATTACCAGCAGAAAATTTCGCTTCTCTCCATATTTCTCGGCTTAAAAAGTTTCAAATTCGAATCTTACCCTTGGTGGTCACAAAAATCTCAAAATGTCCGTGATCGACTCGAATTTTCTGGAGTCGCACACTACCTTAAAAGGTAGGAGCTGCTCTCGAAACGTGATTCGGCGGATTTTTTCCACTAAAACCCTCCAGAAGTAGCGTTGAGAATTTATCTGGGCACTATTCATTTTAACGGACTCCAGTCCTCGATTTTTTTTTTCAAAATTCGAAATCCGCTGAAACTTTGCACAGGGCGGTAATCGTGGGCGCTGATCATGAATTTGCCGTCCCTTTTTTACGTGGGTGGTCCAATCAGGATCATCGATTTCGCTGAATTTCCCTATGGGGTTCTTTGGGGTCCTGAACACGATGGTGAAGTTCGGCTTTCGCCTGGTCGTCTCGGACCACCCATATCGATTACTTGGGTGCTCCAGTCAGGATCATCGATTTCGCTGAAACCTTGTCTATGGGGTTCTCTGGTGTCCTGAACATGACGATAAGATCCGTTCTCGAAATGGCGGCCGAATACGGTAGTCATAGGAGGGTACCTACTGACCTTACGTGGTGAGACTCACCTGTAACTGCTGTATTTGGCCGTCATTTGAAAAACGGACTCCGCCATTGTGTTCGGGACGCCAGAGAACCCCCATAGGCAAAGTTTCAGCGAGATCGGTGATGCTGACTGGACCACCCAAGTAGCGATTTGGGTGGTCCGAGACCACCCACGTGAAAAACGGACAGCAGATCCGTGATCAGCGTCCTCAATCACCCCCCACCGTGCAATGTTTCAGCGAGTTTGGACAATTGAAAAAAAATCGAGAACTGGAGTCCGTTAAGTTGAATAGTGCCTTTATCTGATAGGTTAATGGTACAAAGAGCAGGGAAAACTCGATCGAAAGAAAAAAATGAAATGATTTTACAACAAAACAAAGCTCAGCGAGTTAGTAACTCAAGCAGAGGGAAGAGACATTCCTAGTACTCAGAACGAAATTCATCGCAGTTCTTTTTTTTTGGGAGTGAGTAACAGCTGGGTACGAACTGATATCCACCGAGGGAGAAAAATATCACGGGTCGATGTGGGTCATGGAAGCAAAAAGAAAATGTAGTACAATAGTATTAGGGCGTCGGAAAAGTTTCCCGCCACTCAGTTTGACCGCTCACCAAAATTTTAAAACTGGTTTCGGGATCTCACCTTCATAACTGTTATGTAGAATGATTTATGAGCTACAAATACCACAGTTGTCCTGGTTCAGCACTAAAGCTACTGCAGAGAAAGTCGATATTGATTGTAGGTACCTTAAGCTGCCTTTCCTTCACGAGCTCATAAAACAACGCGTTTAAGAAAGCTCAGTTAATGGCTTATGCACCATGGTAGGTCCTTCAATTGCGTTTTTTGGTGCAGCAAAAGTTTGGTCTCATGTGTTGAAAAAGGCCCATTTTGGCTTCAAAGAACAACAGTAGTGAGGGAGGGTAGTTGCTGTTGCTCAAGTGAGTCTTCTGGAGCTGGCTTCAGAGGATGGCCGGCGTAGTAGCCGTGAGTTGATAGAAGAACTCGAGAGCCATATACCCTCACAAGCTGTCCGTCTCCGAGGCTTTAAAAAGACAAGGAAATAGGGAACATAGTTGAGCATGCTTTAGCGGCCACCATCTACAGATGGTGACGGGTGCATGCACGACCATCTCAACTTTCCGATGAAATTTTCATTCGCCCTGCAATTAGGTTAGTGGCATCAAGGAGCGGGTAGCGTATACCAATCACACGTCAAATCTCTTGCCGTTCACTTGCAGCAAACCGGCGAAAATTCCAAAACCGCAACTCCACCCGAAATGGTAGATGATCGGTCTGCAGCTGAACTGCAAGTGAGGGATTCGTTAGGAGCTGCTACCTGCAGATGCTACTGTCACCATCGATGTGTAACATCGCCACTTCGATGGCGACGGAGCAGCCGCTAGTGGAAAACATGGGAAAACCTTCTTCAGTCACCATGACGCGCATTCACCTATTGAGAAGCAGACCTTTTAAAAATTTCGAAAATATCCGACATTCTCGATGACCTATCCAAGACATTCGACGAACCTTGCCCCAACAAAATAACATTTGTTCCATTCGTCTTCCACTCAATTACTAGAGAACCAGCTCGACGAGTGAGAGCTCCTCAAAACGTGGCTCGATGAAATCTTTTCATCAAAACTCTAGAAATTCTGGAGGAGGAGAGTTCCAATTTTATCTGATAAATAACAAGATGTTGTTGATGGTAATCATGCATAAATAAGTAGGATGTCGAGTGGAATAAAGGAGAGGAACAATTTTGAAAACATTGGCAAAAGTGGCGGGAATCTTTTCCGACGACCTAATACAATGTAGTACAATACCGCTCACAACTTGTGTCACAAAAAACGCTCTGAACGTTCCAGAACGTTATTAATCGGTTTTTCTTTAATATTGGGTTATTTAACAATTTGAAAATATGTGTAGATTCCTCTTCTTGCGCTGACTTCAAAAATGTAGTCAGTTTTGTTTTTTAAATTCAAATGATCCTATTATGGGCTGTGCTTTCTGAAGTTCCGCTAATTATTTTACGTTCGTCGAATGTTGAGGGAAACGAAGGAGAGGAAGAATTTTGAAAACAGTTACAGTTATGAAGAGAAACATCCCTAAACCTCATATTTGTTTAAGGCCTGTTTATCGGTTGGGCTTACCTTTCCATAGATGAAAACATTCCTGGGTAGAGCGTTCTTCATCGCTTCTCTGCAGCACAATGTAAATCTGGTGAGCGTTTCGAAATCTTCAGTATCATTCCACAATTTCCAACAACGCGGGATCAGCCTGTGTTTCGGCGAAGCGATTTCTGCCAAATACATCTGAAAAGTGGTGCAGTGGTAAGATGCGCTACTCACACTGGCACGGTCCAGCGATCGATCCTCGCCCGCGCCAACCAAGCCTTCAATCCCTCCGGGGTCGAATGAATTGGTACCAGGCTTGTATGATAAGGATAGACACTGAATTGGTATAGCTGGTGGTTTCGTCAGATCATTCTACGCACCAAATACGTGTTCACTATGCCTCTACGATTCTGAATGGAAAACGGATGCGTGGCGCGCCTTTACGGGACTGATCAAGGTCAACACCTTCACCTTACCTTTATCACCTATTACTCTCTATCACTGTCGGTGATCCACTATTATTTTTATTTATTTATTTATTTGCTTATTTATTTATTTATTTATTATTTTACGTGAATTTAAGACCCACGTCAGAGAAAAAAACAAACAAAGAAAAACGAGAACAGTAAACAGCAGTTCTTTGTTTCTAAACATCAGTTTTTGTTTGCTTTGTGCTACATATGTTTCCTTTTCGCTCCATATGTCCTTAGAGTGTGATTATTATTGATTATTATTAATATTGATTCATCAGTTTTTGTAGTGGAAAGAACAGACGCCCAACGTACGTGTAGTGCACCGTTGTCACTACCGGAAAACACTTCAGGTAAGCGACTTTCGAAATTTGCCCAACCGCGTAAGAATTTGATGCCGTACTCCGATTTTTTGACCAAATACGACCCTTAAAAATGCAATTTCAAGCGTTCTTTTCGTATTCCGTTCTAACAAAGCTTACCTGCCATTATTTCAAAGTTAAAGAATCTATCGTAAAATATGATGTCAGTGTCGTCGCGGATGTACTCTTCAATGGTCCTGAAAAAGGCTGCATTTTATCGTTGTGATTAGAAAAGTTGCTTTCCTTGCTTTCGAACAATTTCGAACATTGCTGAACAACGGAAGATAAATGGTAGGTTAAGATAAAAAGATAAGGCCCGCGTGGTACAGCGGTAAGAACCGCTACTGCTACCCGCATGGCCGAGCGATCGATCCCAGCCCGGGCTAACTAAGGCTTCCATCTCTCCGGGGTTGGGTAAATTGGTGCCAGGCTTATCTGGGAAAATAAAGACACTGACTTGGTATAGTGGCTGGCCCCCGCAAGTCATTGTATAGGCCTACGCATTCCCATGCCCCTACTACTCTGAATAGAAAACGATTGCGTGGCGCGTTCGGGGCTGATCAATAATACCTTCACCATCAGTTAAAAAGAGAAAGGTTTTTATCATTATCTACGGTACGAGAAATCGGAAAAGAAGGAGGAAACTCTAAGGAAAAATATCATTTTATCACCTGTTCTCGTTCACCACTCCAATATCTGTGTCCACTAACAGAATCCATCTGTAATCGCTCTCGGCCAACAGGTGCGCCACAATACAGTGCCGTTGGAAGAAAAACTGCAAAAAAAAACAGAAAATATGTAAAAAATGAACTGTGGGACGGAAAGATTTCAAACATACATCACGTTGTGGGCAGATTTTCTGATAAGCCGTGTTATTCACCATGATAAATTTGTAATCATTTTGATAAGCATAGCATTTCATCGAATCCAATGCGGTTTTGTATAGGTTCGACGAGGAGTTCATAACGGTTACGATGGCAACTTGAGAGCGCTGCTAGAAATCGAAAAATAATGCACCATAACTGATGAAAACACGGGCACAATAATATAGCCTGAGGGAAATTGCCGGAAAAACGGAATTATCAGGATTATCAGTCGGTTTGTTACTACTGTGTGCTTCGACTGCAGGAGATACACCCTGCAAATAATGGAAAAGCAATTCGCAACCAAGCGGATAATCGATAAGTAAAGATAAGTGGGTGGCATTGTTCAGTCCGTCCAAGACGCGCCACGCATTCGTGTTCCATTCAAAATCGTAGAAGCATGTTGAAGGCGTATTTGGCCTACACAATGACCTGCGGGGCCAGTTGCTATACGAAATCATTGTCTCTACCAACCCAGACAGGTCTGGTACCAATTTACTCAACCTCGGAGCGATGGAAGGTTTAGTTAGCCCGGACGAGGATCGATCGCTCGACTGTACCGGTGTCGTTAACGCCCCTCACCAGTGTACCATGCAATATTCGCTATATTTCGGAAACTTCTTTTTTTAGAAGATTGACGTGGTGCTATTTGTTCAATAACTTTGTGAGCACACCTTGTAAGTTTAAGAGATGCCGGCGTTGATTAGTCCCCTAAGGACGCGCCACGCATTCGTGTTCCATTCAGAATTGTAGAGGCACGGTGAATGCGGCCTATACAATGACTTGCCGAGGCCAGCCGATATACCATGTCAGTGTGTTTACTTTCCCAGACAAGTCTAGTACCAATTTACCCAACCTCGGAGGAATGGAAGGCTTGTTCGGCCCGGGCCGGGATCGATGGCTCGGCCGTGTGGCTGACAGCAGCGCCTCTTACCACTATACCACTGCCAAAATAAAACAAATAAACAGAAGCACTCACGCTGACCGAGATCTGTACTGGGACTGGTGAACCCATGCGAGTGGCAATGATTACTAATGTGGAAGCGGTAACGATGGCGACAGGAACGAAGAATAGTATTCGCTCAATCCTGAAACAGTGTTTTTGGAGGAGAGATTCCAAATTTAAAATCCAAAATTCCATATCAAATAGATTAGCCGACTAGTACAGGGCGGCAAAAAATTACGTGCGCCATAAAAAGTGTTCATATTTCTTCTTTCTTAAGACATTTGCTCAAAAAAATTTATTCATATTCAAGAACGGAGCATGACATTTTATAGGTACCAAATGTTTTCAAAGTGGCTGGCTTCAGGTTTTATATAAATGGTATTTTATTACGTCATGAAATCGATGGTGCGCCGCAAGTAGTAATTTTCTATATTGTTTCATATTTTGATCAGCTCTTCTCACAATCTATCCAAACTTCGGATTTCGGACTTCAAAGGTTTTTTCTGTAATTACTTAAAAGGGGTAGTCCAACGGATACAGTTACGGGGTGTTAAAGGGCAACAAAACCGTAGACGAAATGAAGCTGGTTGCGGCACAAAGCCTCGATGAAAACGCTGAGCTCTCCAACGCAGCTGCCGGCTATTGTGCAATCGCGTTTCGAGTTAAACAGTTTTTCCAAATGGATTGGAAATAAAAATTCTCCTTTGAATAACCGATAATAAGCATCTAATAAGTATTTTAGAAGAAAAAAACATGGTGAAAGATACTGTACAATAGTTAAAAAATTATCGAATGTAGCGCGCACATAATTTTTTGCCACCTTATAGACGGAGTGCAACTCACATACCGTGTCGTTGTACAACGGTGGGCTTCTCGTCTGAGCTTCGTTAGTGTCCTCATTATTTGGTAAAACTTCTAAAACAATTTCATCAAAAATATCCCTATTCTAGTACTTCCCAGTTACATTTAGGAAGCACTAGAAGAAGAATATTAAATTACATTACATTTATTTTTAAATAATTTTAAATACATAATTCCATTTACAAATATATTTGTGTAATATCAGTTGAATCAGAAGTTCTCGATCCAACGGCAAAGCAGGGTATCTTTACTCCCGACGAGGTTCGTTACCCAGCGTTACGGTGGGGAGACGGCAAAAAAAAATCGGTGAAAACAATGTGCGACGAGAAAATATGTCGAAAAGCGTCGTCTTAAGATAGCTCTCTTGGAAATCAATTATTTGATAAAGAATACATATATACAAGATCAGCGGCTTGAAGTCTATCTGCCGATGCATGAATTGGCAGATCCAAGCTAATAAAATGACACTGAACATTTAGGAAACACAAGCACAAAGCCGACAACCGCATGGCTACAGTACAAGCAAATGTTTTCACAGTTTTAATATCTACACCCAATGTTAATAACTCTCCCGGCTATACAAAAGTGGTAGAGGTGAAAGAACTCGGTTGTCCGTTAAACGCCCTTTAACACATTCACGACGGCGTCCGCCAATATTGCTGGACAGCAAGGGGGGCGCGTGGGACGGTGTCCACCCATATTGGCGGACAGGAGCATTTCGCCCAGAACTTTCTTTGGCGACGACTTTTATTAATTGTTCTTTCAGAATCGTAGACCATATGGTAAAATCAATACTAGGTTTGCGTTTGCACGAAAATGGTCGGGTTTATTAAACTTAACTAAAAAACAATTCTCCGCATTGTTGGAACACAATAAACACTAAAACTTCTAGGACAGGAGTAAGTATCAGACATGGAATAAAACTTCAATAAAACAGTTAGACAAAGAGAAAAAGTAGAGTGCAATTTTATAAGCGACCAAAAATTCAGCAAGAACACTTATTATGGTGAAACACAATAAACAAACATATTTTCACAACTCGAACAGCGCGTATCGACCCTCCTAACTTTTTTCTTGGCAACATCTCTCCCCAAGCTATCGCGCAGGCTTTGATAACATCCTGCACAGTTTTTTGGACTCTGAATATGTTATGTAAATGTTTCTGAGAGAAAAAACCAGGCACACTGTGGACACGCGCGCGCGTGCCAAAGAGCCAGCCGGCCGTCGCGCCCGTTGCGCGTGAAAACCCCTTCGTCGTGAATGTGTTAAATAAACTTTATATTAAAAACGGTTGTACTTGATTTCAAAATACATCCAAATACTACTTTTTGGGATATGTTCGTATCCTGCCACTGGTACATGTCTGGCACTTTCGAGTGTTGAACAATTTGTGAACAATCCCCATTGCTGTTCTGTTTGTCCCCTCAGGCATTGTTCTCTGTCTACATGTTATGTGTTATTATTATTTTATTACTATTATTGATTATTTTACATTTGTTTTCTATTATTATTATTCATTATTTATTTCTTATTATTATATTATTTATTATTATGTTATGTTATTATTTGTTATTATGTGTTATTATGTTGTTGTTGTTATGTGTTACTCCTTCTTTTGGTTACTGTATAACATTCAGTCCTCCTTGTCATTTTGTTCTCTCAAAATCTCGTTGTCTCCAAGTTTTATGATCACTTAAACGGCTAAAACCTCTCAATAAATCTGATTTCGTGTTTAACTGCCGATTTTCTTTGCGTGGTGCAGTGGAAAGAGGCGCAAGTGAAACCCGCACGGTCGAGCGATCGATCCCGGCCAGAGCTACGCATGCCTTCCATCCCTCGGCGGTCGGGTAAATTGGTACAAGAGTTATATGGGAAGGTAACCAGAGTTTTGGGTCGTAATTTCAAAATTTGCCGACATATCACAAATTTTTTGGCCACTCAGAAAATTTTCTTCCCAAAGTTTTTGACCGTAGCTCTGAAACTTACAGGTCATTCACACATTTTTTGTAAAATATACTAAAGTAACTCGGTATTCTTAAATTTAGATTTATACAGTGCATTTTTGAATTACTATTCACTCTTTGTTACAATGAATTGGAGTTGGGCAGAGGACTTGGATGAGGGCACAATTTATGGATACCGGGAAAAAACAAGAGAACAGATCCGCAGATCAGATCTTACAAACCCCAAGACCAACAGAAAAACTAAAACATCAACAACCACCGATCTTACCCGAGCGGTATTTATACGCCCGTTGCGTTCGAATCTCATGGAAACGATCCTTTAGCGGACTAACGTAATCCTATTCTTCTACGAAGCTTTTGCGGTCACTAAACTAACCTAACAGCAAGAATTCAAATCCTACCCTCATAACCGGTTATGCAGTTCCTAACACAGCGAGGGCAGCTTTCGAAAAGTCAAGCGCTAAGATCGACATCACTTTACGAAACCTGAAAATCAAAGAGTAAGACATTTTTCAGACAACAGTTTTATAGTAGTAGTAAAAATGCTTTCAGCTCACCTGTTGCCATGCCGAATCTGGCTAGAAGCAAAAGCCGCTGGCTTACGTAGGCTGCTAGGTGAGCTCAGTTGACCGGCCCTTTGTCCGTCTGAGAACCAGCTTCTCGAAATTCGTTAATTACCGGAATCGAGTGGTATTTAGTGCGGAGTTGTCAAGCGCAGACATTTAATGAGATGACTCAGGATGAAAACATAATATGAGATAGATCGTGTTAAAATGAAGGATTTTAGTTAACCTGCACAACAGGTTAAACACACAAATAAATAAATAAATATAAAAAATGGTATAATAGATTATTTTCTGATAAAATGTAATTTGCTTTGGTACTCGTTGTCGACATCCTTCCATATCTTCCTTAGGTGATCCTCCAATTCCTTTGACGATACGATTAGCTCTCGTATATAATCCCATCGCATCATTTCTGAATTTCCTTACATTTATGCAACTCTTCGTTTTTTCTTATTTTCTAACTTCTTCTCAAAAGAACCATAAGGAACATGAAGCCGCTCACTGGGTTTAAGTCTAGAGTCCAGCCTTTTCCCCACAACACTTACAGCGTTTAGTATTTAGTATTTATTACAGGTGGAAGGCATGTGTATTACATTATCCAATGGAGAACCTTATCGTAATTATTTATATTATTCATTATCATGAATAATTGTGGGCGCGCGTGGTACGATGGTAAAGGGCGCCACTGACACCCGCACGGTCGAGCGATCAATCCCCACCTGGGATAACCAAGCCTTCCATCCCTTCAGGGTCGGGTAAATTGGTACCATACTTGGCAGGGGAGGTAAAGACACTGACGTTGTATGGCGGCTCGCCCCGCAAGTCATTGTACAGGCCAAATACGCGTTCACAATGAATATACGATTCTGAATGGAACACGAACGTGCGGCGCGTCCTTAGGGGACTTATCACCGCCTACACCTTTACCGTTACATTTACCTTTAAGAATCATTCTATTTTTTAATTGCTAACAAAAATTTAGCTTTTCTCAATAAGCTATGGTTGACATGACGTGAAAGCGTCATATTCGAATCCAGCATGCAGAGGTGATGAAAGATTCAGAATTTGGAAAGAAATTTGGGAATTTGTAAAAGTGGAATAATGAGCAACATATAAATTCGCTCAATGTTCTTACTTTTTCGGCACTTTTCAAGATCCAACGGTGTATGTAGGGTGTGCATCCACGGGAAATACGGAGCGCTTCCCAGAGTTCTAAAAGCGCGATGCAATAAAAAATTATCTTCTTGATGATTCTCGGTAGAATTGTATAACGTACTTTTTCTCGCCTTCACTAATGTCCTTACGATATTTCTCCTTCAAGGCGTGGAACATAAAGTCGTTCACAGGGCTCCAGTGGCTGTTTGACAACCAGGCGTCTCGAGCCCAACCTTTTCCCTACAACAGCAACCACTCTACCAGCAGAAAATTTCCCTTTTCTACATATTTCTCAGCTTAAAAAGCTTCAAATCCGAATCTAACCACCAGTGGTCACAAAAATCTCAAAATTTCCGTGATCAACCCGAATTTTCTGAAATTACACGTTACTTTGAAAAATACGAGCTGCTCGAAAGGTGACTCGAATTCTTCCCATTATAACCCTTCAGAAGCAGCGTTCAGGATTTATCTGATAAGGGACAAGGTGTTGCTAATAGTAAAGGTGCATAAGTTTTTATTTATTTATTTTTACGGATTTTCACAGACGTGCTAAAAATGGTTAGTCGGTCGAGAGAAAAAAATTGAAATGATTTTAAAACAAAGCAAAGCTCAGCGAGTTAGTACATAACTCAAGTAGAGGGAAGAGACATTCCTTATACTCAAAACAAAATTCATCGTAGTTCTTTCTTTTTGGAAGTGAGAGGCAGCTGGGTACGATCTGATATCCACCGAGGGAGAAAAATGTTAAGGGTTGACGTGGGTCGTGGAAGCAAAAAGAAAATGTGCCTAGTACAATACCGCTCACAACTTGTGTTCCAAAAAACGCTCTGAATGTTCTAGAACGTTATTAACCGGTTTTCATTAATATTGGGTTATTTAATAGTTTGAAAACATTTGTAGACTCCTCTTCTTGGCCTTCAGTAATTTCTTTACGATATTTCTCCTTCAAGGCGTGGAACATAAAGTCGTTCACAGGGCTCCAGTGGCTGTTTGACAACCAGGCGTCTCGAGCCCAGCCTTTTCCCTACAACAACAACATTACCAGCAGAAAATTTCGCTTCTCTCCATATTTCTCGGCTTAAAAAGTTTCAAATTCGAATCTTACCCTTGGTGGTCACAAAAATCTCAAAATGTCCGTGATCGACTCGAATTTTCTGGAGTCGCACACTACCTTAAAAGGTAGGAGCTGCTCTCGAAACGTGATTCGGCGGATTTTTTCCACTAAAACCCTCCAGAAGTAGCGTTGAGAATTTATCTGGGCACTATTCAACTTAACGGACACCAGTCCTCGATTTTTTTTTCAAAATTCGAAATCCGCTGAAACTTTGCACAGGGCGGTAATCGTGGGCGCTGATCACGAATTTGCCGTCCCTTTTTTACGTGGGTGGTCCAATCAGGATCATCGATTTCGCTGAATTTTCCCTATGGGGTTCTTTGGGGTCCTGAACACGATGGTGATGTTCGGCTTTCGCCTGGTCGTCTCGGACCACCCATATCAATTACTTGGGTGGTCCAATCAGGATGATCGATTTCGCTGAAACCTTGTCTATGGGGGTTCTCTGGTGTCTTGAACATGACGATGAGATCCGTTTTCGAAATGACGGCCGAATACGGTAGTCATAGGAGGGCACCTATTGACCTTACCTGGTGAGACTCACCTGTAACTACGGTATTCGGCCGTCATTTGAAAAACGGACTCCGCCATTGTGTTCGGGACGCCAGAGAACCCCCCATAGGCAAAGTTTCAGCGAGATCGGTGATGCTGACTGTACCACCCAAGTAGCGATTTGGGTGGTCCGAGACCACCCACGTGAAAAACGGACAGCAGATTCGTGATCAGCGTCCTCAATCACCCCCCACCGTGCAATGTTTCAGCGAGTTTCGACAACTGAAAAAAAATCGAGAACTGGAAAAAAATGAAATGATTTATACGACAAAACAAAGCTCAGCGAGTTAGTAACTCAAGCAGAGGGAAGAAACATTCTTGATAGTCAAAACGGAATTCATAGTTCTTTTTTTTGAGAGTGAGTAGCAGCTGGGTACGAACTGATATCCACCGAGGGAGAAAAATATTAACGGTCGATGTGGGTCATGGAAGCAAAAAGAAAATGTGCCTAGTACAATACCGCTCACAACTTGTGTCTCAAAAAACGCTGTTAATGTTCCGGAACGTTATTAACCGGTTTTTCTTTAATATTGGGTTACTTAATAAATTGAAAACATGTGTAGACTCCTCTTCTTGCGCTGACTTCAAAAATGTAGTCAGTTTTGTTTTTTAAATTCAAATGATCCTATTATGGGCTGTGCTTTCTGAAGTTTCGCTGATTATTTTACGTTCGTCAAATGTTGAGGGAAACGAAGGAGAGAAAGAATTTTGAAAACAGTTGCAGATTTGGAGAGAAACTTCTCTTACACTTGAATTTGAATCAGGCCTGTTTATCGGTTGTGCTTACCTTCCCGTAGATGAAAACTTTCCTGGGTAAATCGTTCTTCATTGCTTCTCTGCAGCACAATGTAAATCTGGTGAGCGTTTCGAAATTTACAGTATCATTCCACAATTTCCAACAACGGGGGATCAATCTGTGTTTCGGCGACGCGATTTCTGCCAAATACATCTGAAAAGTGGTTCAGTGGTAAGATGCGCTACTGACACTGGCACGGTCCAGCGATCGATCCTTGCGCGGGCCAACCAAGTCTTTCATCCCTCCAAGATCGGGTAAATTGGTACCAGGCTTGTTTGGTAAGGTATAGACACTGACGTGGTATAGCGGCTGGCCTCACAAATCATTTTACGCGCCAAATACGTGTTCACCATGCCTCTACGATTCTGAATTGAAAACGCATACGTGGCGCGCCCTTATGGGACTGATCAACGTCAACACCTTCACCTTGCCTCTATCATCTATTACTCTATCACTGTCGTTGGTCCAATATTACACCTTTTCCCTGCGCAGTTCGTAAATGTTCCACACTATTTCGTATTTTTCCAAACCATTTCGTATTTTGTCACTTAATTTCGTACCTTGGCGGTGTTTCAAGGTACGAAATTGGTGAAACACCGTAAAGGATTCTACCATTCGAGGTACGAGTCGCGATTAGGAGTATGAAGAGCGGCACGGCTCCAGGGCCAGACAAGATCTCCGCCAATCTTCTCCGTGCAGGAAACCATACTCTGCACTCCCTTCTTGCGGCACACATGACATCCTACCTTTGGAAGGAACGAATCCAGGATCAGTGGAGGAATTCGCGCACTGTCATCTTGCACAAGAAAGGTGACAGGGATGATCTTCGCAACTATCGCCCGATTAGCTTGTTGATCGTGCTCTACAAGCTTTTCACGAAGATCATCCTGACGCGGATATCGCGAACATTGGATGAAGCACAACCGCCTGAGCAAGCTGGATTCCGTCAGGGATTCAGCTGCGTCGACCACATCCAAAGTGTCGCGATGGTCATCGAGGTCTGTCGGGAGTACCATCTGCCCCTCGTCTTAACCTTCGTCGACTAGGAAAAGGCCTTCGACAGCGTCGAAACGAATGCTATCCTGTCTGCGTTAGTCGATCAAGGACTGGACTCGTCCTACATAAGAACGCTAGCCGACTGCTACCGCCACTGTTCTACGACAGTGCAGCTTTTCCGGCGTCCAATCAACATCCCCATTGAGAAGGGCGTCAGGCAAGGCGATACTATTTCGCCCAAGCTGTTTACTGCCGCATTGCAGTGGGTGATGAAGTCGCTCGACTGGGACGAAAAGGGCATACGTGTGGACGGAAAATTCCTCTCGAACCTTCGTTTTGCGGACGACATCGTCATCTTCGCGAAAAGTACAACTGAAGCAGAGACGATGCTCCGAGAGCTGGACGAAGCTGGGAGGAAGATTGGACTGCGCATCAATCGGAAGAAGACACGGTTCATGAAGAACTCCTAGTGTGATGGGGGACCCATCGAACTCGAGGGATCTCCCATCGCCGAAACGAAATCCTACGTTTACCTGGGGCGCTCCATGAACATGGACAACGACATGAATGAAGAGCTCATCAGAAGAAGGAGAGCCGCGTGGTCAGCCTACGGGTCTCTCAAAGAGGCCACAGACCAACTCCAGGATGCTGACCTCCGTGCTCATTTGTTCGACTCCACAGTTCTTCCTGCTCTGTGCTGCGCGGCTGAGACGTGGCCTGATACGTCAGGCACGGCGAAGTCCCTGCAAGTCACACACAGAGCGTTAGAAAGGTGTCTTCTGAAGTTCACCCGGCTATCCCAACACCGAGCCGGACTTCGCAGCTCCGATCTAAGGCAGATGTCCCGTCTGCGAGACCCTGCGGAATACACATCGAAAGCCAAGCATCGATGGGCCGGTCACATAATGAGAACAACGACGACCGTTGGACAAGAAGAACGGCGGAATGGCTGCCGCGCGATTGCACGCGGCCTCGTGGAAGACCACCTGCCAGATGGTCTGATGTGTTCGTCGAACGTATTAAGACTATGCTGTGTTCCAGAACGGCTGATTCTCGCTGTCGTCACAGTCGCCTCCGACCAACAAGCTGGATGACGATCGCGAGACAACGAAGCGAATGGAACTCGTGTTGGGGCCCGCACGTTCAGTGAAGCCGGGCCATCTAAGTATCTAAGTAAGTAAGTAATTTCGTACCTTTTGCATGACATTTCGTACTTTGTCATTTTATTTCGTAAATATTTCGTTGCATTTCGTAAATCGTGCGCGAATATCCTAAATGTGGATCTCGTCACGTATATATTTTTGAATTGTTTTTTGTATTTTCCAAAATCAGAGAAAAATATCGTATATAGTAAGTAATGTAGGGCACAGAAAATATGCAAATATTGTGAAAAACTACAGTCAAGTTCATCTTGTGTAGTTTGCGCGCGATTTACGAAATGCCGCGAGACATTTACGAATTAAAATGACAAAGTACGAAATGTCATGCAAAAGGTACGAAATTAAGTGACAAAATACGAAATGGTATGGAAAAAATACGAAATGGTGTGGAACATTTACGAACTGCGCAGAAAAAAGGTGTATTTATTTATTTATTATTTATTTTATGAAAATTTAAGACCGACGTCAGAGAAAAAACAAACAAAGAAAAACGAAAACGGTAAACCGCAGTTCTTTGTTTCTAGACAGCAGTTTTTGTTTGCTTTGTGCTACATATGTTTTTTTTCGCTCCATATGTCTTTGGAGTGTGATTATTATTGATTATTATGAGTATTGATTCATCAGTTCCTGTAGTGGAAAGAACAGACGTCCAACGTACGTGTATAGCACCGTTGTCACTGCCGGAAAACACTTTAGGTAGGCGACTTTCGAAATTTGCCCAACCGCGCAAGAATTTGATGCCGTACTCCGATTTTTTGACCAAATACGACCCTTAAAAACGCAATTTCAAGCGATCTTTTCGCATTCCATCCTAACGAAGCTACCTGCCATTACTTCGAAGTTAAAGAATCTATCGTAAAATATGATGTCAGCGTCGTCGCGGATGTACTCTTCAATGGTCCTGAAAAAGCCGAATTTTATCGCTCTGCCTAGAAAAGCTGCTTTCCTTGCTTTCAAACTATTTCGAACATTTCTGAACAAGAGAAGATAAATGATAGGTATAGATAAAAAGATAAGACCCGCGTGGTACAGTGGTAAGAGCCGCTACTACTACTCGCACGGCTGAGTGATCAATCCCAGCTCGGGTCAACTAAGCCTTCCATCTCTCCGAGGTTGGGTAAATTGGTACTGGACTTGCTTACTACTAGACTTACTGGACACCTTTGGATGAAAAAAAAGTCATTGTATAGCCCAAATACGCATTCATCATGCCCCTACGATTCTGAATGGAACACGATTGCGTCGCGTCTATATTATCTACCATCACTTAAAAAGCACGAGAAATTTTTAAAATCATCTACGGAGGAAACTCTGAGGACGCGAGAGAAAAATCGAATAAAATATCATTTTATCACCTGTTCTCGTTCACCACTCCAATATCTGTGTCCACTAACAGAATCCAACTGTAATTGCTCTCGGCCAAAAGGTGTGCCACAATACAGTGCCGTTGAAAGAAAAACTGCAAAAAAAAAACAGAAAATATGTAAAAAAATGAACTGTGGGACGGAAAGATTATAAACATACATCACGTTGTGGACAGATTTTGTGATAAGCCGTGTTATTCACCATGATAAATTTGTAATCATTCTGATAAGCGTAGCATTTCATCGAATCCAATGCGGTTTTGTACAGGTTCGACGAGGAATTCATAACGGTTACGATGGCGATTTGAGAGCGTTGCTGGAAATCGAAAAATAATGCACTTTGACTGATGAAAACACTGGCACAACAATATAGCCTGAGGGCAATCGCCGGAGAAACTCACGGAACTATCAGGATTATCAGTCGGTCTGTTACTAGTGTGAGATTCTACTGTAGATAATGGAAAAGCAATAATTCGAAGCCAATCAGATAGACGAGCAAGGTAAAGGTAGGTGGTCGGCATTGTTCCCTCCCATTATTTGTTTTTACTTGTAAAGAAAACAAGGATGCGCCACGCACTCAACTTTTATTCAAAATCGTAGAGGCAAGGTGAGTTCGTATTTGGCCTATACAATGACTATGCGGGGGCCAACCACTATACCACATTAGTGTCTTCACCAACCCAGACAGGTCTGGTACCAAATTACCCAACCTCGGAGCGATGGAAGGTTTGGTTAGCCCGGACGAGGATCGATCGCTCGACTGTACCGGTGTCGTTAGCGCCTCTTACCAATTTACCACGTAAAATTAGATATCTTTCGGAAAATTCTTTTTCTAGAGGATTGCCGTGGTGCTATTTGTTCAATAACTTTGTGAGCACACCTTGTAAGTGGAAGAGATGCCGGCGTTGATTAGTCCTTTAAGGACGCGCCACGCATTCGTGTTCCACTCAGAATCGTAGAGGCATGGTGAATGCGGCCTACACAGTGACTTGCAGAGGCCATGTCAGTGTGTTTACCTTCCCAGACAAGTCTAGTACCAATTTACCCAACCTCGGAGGAATGGAAGGCTCGTTTGGCCCGGGCCGGGATCGATCGCTCGGCCGTGTGGCTGACAGCAAGCCTCTTACCAGTGTAACATTACCAAAATTGAATAAATAAACAGAAGCACTCACACTGACCGAGATCTGTACAGGGGCTGGTGAACTGACATGAGTGGCAATGATTACTAGTATAGAAGCGGTAACGATGGCGACAGGAACGAAGAATAGTATTCGCTCAATCCTGAAATAGTGTTTTTGGAAAAAAGAAATTCCCAAATTCAAAGTCCAAAATTCCATATCAAATAGATTAGCCGACTAGTAGACGGAGTGCAACTCACATACCGTGTCGTCATACAACGGTGGGCTTCTCGTCTGAGCTTCGTTGGTGTCCTCATTATTTGGTAAAACTTCTAAAACAATTTCATCAAAAATATTCCTATTTTAGTACTTCCCAATTACATACATCTAATTTACAATTCCATTTACAAATACATCTGTGCAATATCAGTTGAACTAGGAGTTCTTGATACAACGGCAAAGCAGGGTAACTTTACACCTCGACGAGGTTTTTACCGAGCGTTACGGTGGACAGACGGCAAAAAAAAATCGGTGTAAACAATGTGCGACGAAAAAATATGTCGAAAAGCGTCGTCTTGAGATAGCTCTCTTGGAAATCAATTATTCGATAAAGAACACATAATAATATATTCAAGATCAGCGGCTTGAAGTCTATCTGCCAATGGATGAATCTCATACATAGGTAATAAACTGACACTGAACATTAAGGAAACACAAACATAAAGCCGACAATGGCGTGGCTACAGTACAAGCAAATATTTTCACAGTTTTAATATCAACACCCAATGTTAATAACTCTCCCGGCTATACAAAAGCGACAGAAGCGAAAGAACTTCGTTGTCTGTTGAACGCCATTTAAACAAACTTTATATCAAAAACGATTGTACTTGATTTCAAAATACATCCAGATACTTTTTGGGCTATGTTTGTATCCTGCCACTGGTACATGTCTGGC
Source organism: Nippostrongylus brasiliensis (assembly GCA_030553155.1). Lineage (NCBI taxonomy): Eukaryota > Metazoa > Nematoda > Chromadorea > Rhabditida > Heligmosomidae > Nippostrongylus > Nippostrongylus brasiliensis. The sequence continues at coordinate 47,710,870 of CP130735.1, forward strand.
CCTTCAGAGTGTTGAACAATTTGTGAACAATCCCCATGGCTGTTCTGTTTTTCCCCAGGCATCCTTCTCTGTCTACATGTTATGTATTATTATTATTTTATTACTATTGTTGATTATTTTATATTTGTTCTTATTATTATTCATTATTTATTTCTTATTATTATATTATTTATTATTATGTTATGTCATTATTTGTTATTATGTGTTATTATGTTGTTGTTATGTGTTACTCCTTCTTTTGGTTACTGTATAACATTCAGTTCTCCTAGCAATTTTGTTCTCTTAAAATCTCGTTGTCCCAAAGTTCTCTGATCACTTAAACGGCTAGCTCTGAAACACCTCCCAATAAAAGTGATTTCGTGCTAGATTGCCGATTTTTTTGAGGCGCGCGTGGTGCAGTAGAAAGAGGCGCAACTGAAACCCGTACGTTCGCGCGATCGATCCCGGCCAGGGGTAAACAAGTCTTCCAACCCTCCGCGGTCGGTATAATTGATACCAGAGTTATCGGGAAAGGTAACCAGAGTTTTTGGACCGTAATTCCGAAATTTGCCGGCAGATCACATAAATTTTTGACCACTCAGAAAATTTTCTTACCAGAGTTTTTGACCGTAACTCTGCAACTTGCCGATAGACCACACAATTTTTTTGTGAAATGTACCAAAGGTAACTCGATATTCCTAAATTTAGATTTGGACAGCGCATTTTTAAATTTCTTTTCATTCTTTGTTATAATGAATTGGAGTTGGGCAGAAGACTTGGATGCGGGCACAACTTATGGATACCGGGAAAAAAACAAGAGAACTAGAGCCGCAGATCAGATCTTACAAACACCGAGACCAACAGAAAAACTAAAACACCAACAACCACCGATCTCGCCCGGACGGTATTTATACGCCCGTTGCGTTCGAATCTCATGGAGGCGATCCATCAGCGGACTAACGTAATCCTATTCTTCTACGAAGCTTTTGCGGTCAATAAGCTAACCTAAGGCCCTTGTTATAGGTTCGCTCGCACCCCAGTGTAACTCGTCCATTCAGCATCAGACAGCGTGGGGCCAGACACGTTTGTACGAGTTATCATGATGACGCTGGAGTGGTGACGCGCACGGTCTATTATGCACACGCTCGCGAACCTTCCACGCTCTCGTCGCTGCGCATTGCACTGCGAATCACCCTTTCGCTGGGGGTCGGTCCATCACCTCGCGCAGTGCTCTGTATGCTTCGGGCGCGTGCGTGCGTGCGTCGCGTGCTCAGCGTCTGAGGTTAGCGGCGCACGCGATCACCGCTCGCAAGTCGCAGACGCTCATCGCGAGCGAACCTATAACAAGGGCCTAACAGCGTGAATTCAAATCTTACCCTTATATCCGGTTATGAAGTTCCTCACACAGCGAGGGCAGCTTTCGGAAAGTCAAGGGCCAAGACCGACATCATTTTACGAAATCTGAAAATCAAAGAGTAAGACATTTTTCAGACAACAGTTGTATAGTAGTAGTAAAAATGCTTTCAGCTCACCTGTTGCCATGCCGAATCTGGCTGGATGCAAAAGCCGCTGATCACGTAATGTGCTAGGTGAGCACAGTTGACCGGCCTTTGTCCGAAAGAGAATCAGATTGTCAAAATTCGTTAATTACCGGAATCGAGTGGTATTTATGCGGAGTTCTCAAGCGCAGACGTTTAATGAGATGACTCAAGATGAAAACATAATATGCTATAGATCATCCGAAAGAGAAAGATTCTACAGGGTGTATCAAAAAAATATACCTCCTGTTTGAAATGCCACAACATTGGCGAAAGTGAACCAATCGAAATGAATCATAGCTTGAATGAGAGCTAAGAAGAAAGAAAATTTTCTGGTATGTGTCTGGTGAGGATTGCGCCATGTACTCGACCGAGGCCTCAGATTTTGAATCTGATTGATAGTGCATGAGTTATATGCTTGTTCTACTTTGGTCGTAAACAGGTAATATTGCTGCTATGAGTTACTCCTGAGGTGGTAAACATATGGATTTGCTGCAGCTTTTGGTTAAGCACGGAATAACATCAATATCGGTCAATTATTGTAACCACTGTTTGAGAAGCTAAAACTCTTCCAACAGTGATGCAATCATGAGAAAGAATTGGTAGGACTGTAAAATGTATGAACCATGAAGATTGCGCCACACATCTCTCCGAATCGTCGGATTTTAAACCTGATTAAAAGTTCACGGATAACATGCTTGTTCTACTTTGGTCGCCAATAGGTGATATCGCTGATACGCGTTTCTCGTGATGCAGTAAACAAAAAAACATCAAGACATAACAAGTTTAACATGCACTCTGAGATGCACTTGCACAATACGACAATGTTTTTTTATTCAGATCAAAATGAACACTCAGTGATTGATAGTGATGCTAATCCGTCTCTAACCAAAAGCTGAGTTGTTTTGTTCGCTACCCCAAGTGTAACGCAATGATATGACCTGTTTGCGACCAAAGTAGAACAAGCATGTTATCCGTGAACATTCAATCAGGTCTAGAATCCGACGATTCGGTCGGATGCATGGCGCAATCTTGATGGTTCATACATTTTACATTCCTGTTAATTCTTTTCTTATAATTGCATCACTGTTGGAAAAGTTTCAGCTTGTCAAACAGTGATCACAATTACTGATCAATATTGAAAAAGGAAAAAAAGGACATCGTGCAACGAATTCCAAATTGATGCAGAATGCGAAAAGGCCCAGGTAAGCTCTCAGTTTGTGATACGGTGCTCTAACATCACGCTGCCCTTGAATAGGCCCGAGATGCGAGTTCGAATCCCAACTGAGGCACGATTTTTGCGATGATCCCGGCACTATCGTTACAACACTTACATATTTTGCATGCCCAACTGCGATTTGTTACTTATTAGAGATTTGATTCCATTACGCTACGGATTGGCTTTCTATTTAATCAATAGCGATGCGGAATCTAAACTATATTTGTATTAGAGAACACGTGTAGTTCTCATTCATTCCTCGATATAGTTCATGTGGTCCTCATTCATTTTCGGAGTACGGGTAGTCAAAAATACTGTCAAAAATATTTCTACTGTAATAGTTGCCACAAGTTCTTATTTTATTAAGAAGTCACAATCCTCGCTCAGACTTCGTTCTTCGTACCCACTTCCTCATTGGGTCAACACAAACATCTACTAATAATTCACTTACCAATTCCACAACGTTTAATCCCGATCAGTTACGGGGTAGGTCTTTCATGATAGTCGCTCCGTCTTCTTTCTCCTTGGTGCTGCTCCTGTGTTTGTTGAGGTGCCACACTGCCATCTTGTCTCGGTCCAGACCATATGGGGTGGTCATATCGTCCTCGATCGCAGGTTCTTGAGCGCCATTTCCTTGCACTTCGACCATCGATCCGTCTCGTGATCGTGACAGTTTTCCTCCATCAGCCGAACTGTCACACGGGCCTGACGCTGGTACCGGCATCCTTTTCAGCTTCTTCCAAGCTAGGCAAGGGCTTCTGCCTGGAACGGAATTGAACCGTTATCATAGAGATCTTGAGTCTAAGCTCTTAACCTCTCGGCCATCCTGTCCCAATTCACTTATTAATTACTGTATTGGAATGCCTCATAATTGATATGAATATACAAAGTTTTCTCCTTTTCCACACTTTTTGTGTATTCTTAAATAGATAAAATAGCAAATAAACATCTGAATTATTTTTATATGGACGGAGTCAGTGATTGTCTGCTATAAAAGTATAATAATTCAAAGGTAAAGGTATAGGTGAAGGTAAATGTGTCAGCGTTGATCAGTCCCCTTAAGACTCGCCGCGCGTTCGTATTCTATTCAGAATCGTAGAGGCATGGTGAATGCGTTTTTGTACTATATAATGACTTAAGGGGGCCAGCCACTAAACTTGGTCAGTGCCTTTACCTTCCCAGACTAGTCTGCTAGCAATTCACCCGATCCCGGTGGGATGTAAGGCTTGGTAAGCTCGGGCCGGGATCGATCGCTCTACTGTGCTGATATCAGTAGCGCCTCTTGTCACCGCGCTACGCGCCCCTTGACTAATGTAGGCGGTAAAATGTAAACAAACTGCTAAATGCGAGCAGTTCCTTTTCCGTTAAAAACAGCCGCCATTCATAATTTACAAAATGTCTGTGTAGCTATAAATTCCCGAATTCCGTGGACTTCAGAGCTAGGTTTCGCGCTGTTGAATAGAGCAGAATAATTCAGTTGCCGAAATTGGCAGTGACAAGTAGAAGTAGAAAAGCCATTGACGAGATCTTCATCCAACTATAACTATATAACATAAAAAGGCAAGAATGAAACGAAATGCAAATTGCAAAGAAAGAGAACGTTTGCAGCACCTTCATGATGAGCAGTTGAGAATTCGATGAACAAGTGAGAAGTCGGTGAAAGAAAATAGCGCTTAAAATAAAATGCAGACAACAAAAAAAATGTACAACAATGAAACGGTCAACAAATAGAGATCATGTGAGAACCTCAAAATAAATTGCTTCAACATGAGTTAGTAATGCAAAAAATAACAATTGTGCACGTCTTCTACTTTCTCTTTGTGTACGACCGTTTAGCAGGTCGTTCGGGCACCTGAAACAGATTTTATTTCTCTATTCCGAAAATTTGCCCCTGTATTTGAAGAAACGGAAGTTACCTTATATCTTGAGCAGAACTTCTCACCTTTCATACACTCCTTTGGGTCACCTGAGGGGTAAAGGTAAAGGGTTCGACGTTGAGCTAGCCCACAAGAACACGCCACGCACTCGTGTTCCACTCAGAATCGAAGCATGATAAATACGTATTTGGTCTGTACAATGATTTTCAGAGGCCAGCCGCTATACCAAGTTAGTGTCTTAACCTTCCCATTTAAGTGTGATATTCATTTACCAGACACCAGGGCCCAAATTCATCACTGGTAAACCCCCGATAGACCCCGAGATATAGCCCGAACGGCGCCTACCTCTGTCTACTTATCCTAAACTTTATATGGTAAAGTCAATCTCTCATCGACTCTGCCGTCTGGTTCTGGCTGCGCCGCGGTTTCGGAGACCGCTCGCCCGTTCATGAATCTCGGCCCAGAGAGGGGAAGGTTTGACTAACCCGAGGGGTGATCGACCGCCCTACCATTACGGTGCCCGTAGCGCCTCTTACCACTGTACCTCCCTAATTAAAAAACATAAGAATTTGTAAAGAAATCAACAGATACTCACCGATTGAGGTGGCACAACATCCAAAAACTTTGATCCTCCGACGCGCTCCTGTGGCTGCTTAGCAGCTGAGGCAGCCGGGGTGCTCGGACGGGCGGCACTGCCGGAGGACATCTCCTCAGGTGGCGGAGGTGGGGGCGGTTGTGGTGGGACTTGTTGTTGAGAGGCTCCTAAAAACCGTTTTTGAGAAAATATTTGCGGAAGACATAAAATAAATCTGTTAATATTGTGGCGTCTCGAAATCATATGCTAAGAGAAAGTCTGAATGATAACTAGAAACAGAAGTCGAACAGAAGTTCAGTACAGGCAGGAAATATAAAGTATTTACGCTACCGAAATGTCCTCCACATCGGAAACCACAATAAAACAAAAAAAGCAATGGATAAAAAACAACGATAAACCAGTTACCGAAAAACGGCTGCGCTGGCTGCTGACCCGGTACAGGTACGGCACCAAATGGTGGATAACCAAACGGTGGTATACCCATAGGTGGTGCAAAACCTGATGGTAGAATACCGTTGCATCACCATGAGAAAGTTAAAAATTCTAAATAATCTCACCGGGCGCAAACGGAGGTGGTGGAAACGGAGGTGGTGGAATCGGACCATACATCCATTGATATGGTAACACCGGCGGAGGAGGGGCCGCTGGGTTCGATCCAAAGATAGGGTTACCGGCGACCTCACCGGTAGCCTTGGTAGAATTGACTGGAGGATGTGGTGCAGCGGCGGCACGTTCATTTCTCTGACGGTCTCTGAAATAAGGGTGAATCTTTGATTTCAGGCATCTAATCTCTACACAAAGACGCATGTGATACAGTGATAAGAGGCGCTAGCACCACCCGCACGATAGAACGATCGATCCTCGCCCGAGTTAACCAAGCCTTACATCCCTTCGAGGTTGAGCAAATTGGTAATGTACTTATCCGAGAAGGTGAAGACACTGACTTAAGACAGCGGCCGACCCACACAAGTCATTGTACAGTTCACCATACGTCTACGATTCCGAATAGAACACGAACCTGTGGCGGGTCCTACCTCTACTCATTGATCTACGGAATCCACTAACGTGGAGTCTAGAGGCCAAGACCGATACGGGCCCAGGAAAAGAAAGGGAGCTAAGAACAGGGAGTGATTGACATCGGAAACAAAAACTGCCAAACTGGACTTTCTGATAATTCAACTTCATTTCCATCATTTATGAAAAATTGGGTACTTTTCCTCTTAATGCCCAATTATCACCCAAGCGTATCATATCATGCTCATATCTTAATGCACATCCTTGAAGCGGTCCAATCATGTCATGCTTGCGAGAAAAGAACGGCTTTTTCTTCCACATCAGGCAGATTAAACAGGCTGCACACGACCATAGGTGGATGCGAAACGGTATGATATCGAATACGGTTGGGCATGATATGATAATTGGGCATTAAGAGGAAAAGTACCAAAAATTGCATAACAAAAATAGAAATAAAAATAAATCTAGCCTTACGAAGCAACTGCGAACAACTATAAAGTAACGACAGCAGAAAAGCCAAAAATAAGATTACAATGGAAAATCTAAACATACTGTGGTGGCACTGGCGATGATCCTCTCGACTGAGATGGTGTGCGATTTCCCCACGGTGAAGAACAATGCTTATGTGATGGTCTGAAGCACTTTTTGTAAAAATCGATTCAAACTGATCAGCATGTTCGCACTTCGGCTCACATCTGTTCATCCTCGTCGTCCACATAGCGAGGTGATCGAGGTGTGCCATCATTGTAGATCTGACTTGAAGATCTCACTGGAGCATAACCTGAGATTTTAACGTCATCGGAAAGAAACTGTGCAGACGAAAAACCTCATAGAATAAAAGTCATGCTCACCTTGTGCATGGCTCGATGTGGAGTTGGTGGGCGTTCTCTGAAACTGCATAAATTAAACTAAATTCATATCAAAATAAAACTAACGGTGAACCGGTCGATCAAACCCCTTGGGATGCGACACGCACTAAGATTCTATTCGAAGTTGTAAAGGCTTATAATATGCATATTTTGCCTATACAATGATTTGTGGGAGCTAGCCTCTGTACAACTCAGTTCTTTCACCTTTATAGACAATATTGAAATCAATATACCCGACTCCATATTCATATCGCTGTCCCCATCATTCCAGATAAACCCGGCCACAATTTAGCTGACCCCGAAAAGATAAAGGAGCTGAGTAAATTTTATAACACCCTGGACGGCGTGGTGCAGTGGTAAAACAAACACTGACGGCCCTACCTGAGCGAACCAAGCCTTCCATTTCCTCGAGGTCAGGTAAATTGGTATCAGACTTGTTTAGGAATATGGAGACAATGACATGTACAGAGAAAAAAGCTTGAAGGCTTTGAAACCAATGTAAAACCCACATTTCCGTTCTGGCGATGTCCAAAATCTGACTGAGGCCTGCGCGAGAAATTGGCATTCGCATCCGGCTCGGCCTGTGATCCGAAGCGAGTGCCTTGGCCGCCACCGTCACCACAATGTTGTGGCGTTCTATTTCCTGGAGTCGCTCCACCTCCATTTCGGGGACCATGGTAGTCCGGAGAAGCTGGGCAATGGCGTGCACCGAATTTCGGTACTGTGCCGGGGTCAAGGGTTCTCTCCGGATTGAACGAATTGAAGGATGATGAATATCCAGGTGTGCAGCCTCCAGGTCCTGGAGATCGAGCACCATACGCAGAGGGCGTGGGAATAGGTCCCGGTGAACGACCTCCACATCCAGGCCCAGGGGAACGACTGCCATATCCAGGTGTACGGCCACCAGGTGTTCGAGAGCCGTCATCCTAAAATATAAAGGACTGCGACAAGGACAGAACTACAATTGCTATAGAGTTTCAAGCATATAACAGTCCCTACACGACTTGCAGAATAAATCTAGAAATTTTCGAAAAAAAAGCCGGAGAGGAAAAATTCCTATCACCGAAGAAATACCAACTTTCTCTGCCTACTGGTAATCAAAAGAGGGTTGGTACACGGGATAAGTTTCGTTGATAATCGTACCGTTGCACAACTCTAGTCAAAACCATGCGACAGAATTAAAGTACAACATTGCTTGAAATAAGTTACAAACTGCATTTGAAATACCTGATACGACGGAGTATGTGGTCCTGGAGACATCTGAAATTTCACAAATACTGGTAAACACCTGATTTACGAAACCTTGAAAACATACCCTTCGCTTCGGAACAGAGGGCGGTAACGGATTCTCCTCGAGTAGCGCGTCCTGTCTGCTTCTACTCGGAGGAACTCGAGCAGTTCCCTTGGAAATCTTCTTTTCGCCTGAAAGCTTAAGAATTAAATAAGTCAACTGGTACTCAGAGAACAAAGAAAAAAATAAGACGAAAAGGTGCGAAAGAAAAGGTCAGAAGTGATCATTGAAGAAGGCAGAGACAAGAACAGGTGACTTCAGAGTTTTTCAAAAGGATTTCCGCAGAATACAGGTAGATAAACGTAAAAATCACCTTTTTCAGTTGCATCGGACGCGGAACTAGTTGCCGTACCAAACCGGCTCCCAAATTGTGGGAGCAAAGGAGGTGGTGGTGGCGGAGGAAGTGTCGCAATGTTACCTTCAACAGTTGATCAAAAGGGAGATATAATAAAATAGAGAAGAATAAATAAATAGATAAATAGAATCAAAAAGGTACATAAAGAAGACAAAGTCAAACTCGGAATTTTCCACTGTTATAGCAAGTGAAACTTTTATCGTTAACTATACGCTTAAATTTAGATCGAAAAACATTCTCAAACTTTTAAGGTGCTTCAAAACAACCGATAAAAATGTAAAGTTGTTTTAGAGAAAACACCACATGAAAAAATCACTAAAAAAGCTGCAAGCTCAAAGAAGAAGTGCTAGTTCTCACCAGTTAGGCCACCTGAGCTAGTCTCATCATTTTTCACGTCCGATTGGTGGTTTTTCGACTGCGGACCAGTCCCTTCCCGAAAAGGCGTCCTTCTCGAGTTAGACGACGGCGACCGACGATCGCCACTAGGAGTCCCTGGGCGTGATCGCGGCAATGGTGGAGGTGTGGGTCTCTTCGATGAGTGGGACTGCGTCGGAGGAGGCGGTTTAGGTGGCATGGGTTTTCCATTTCTCTCCGTATTTGTACCTGAGTTCTGTGGCGGATTCGGTCGACGATCACCTTGACGAGCAGCATCTGAATCAGAGCGAACCATTCAGTCAGATCAGATCAGATCTTTACACGAAAAGAATCACCCTTGGAATTCGAAACGTCGCCGTTTTTAGCCATATTTTCTTGTGCATTTCTCGATGTCGTCGCATTGTGAGCATCGGAAGACCCTTGCTGCGCTAAGAATCCAAATCTTGGTCTTCGAAGTTCTTCCTGTAGCGAACTCGACGGCTCCTCCCGATCGTTAGAGCTAAAACCATTTATATCGAAACATCAAATATGTTTCTGCTCCAAAGCACTTTTTTGGTCAACTGTGATGTAGACTGGACGTGGAGGCAAAAAATTGTATGAAAAAATATCATCCAAACATCATTTCCAGAGCAAACTGCTCCACTACGAGATGAGGAAAATAGTAAAAAGCAAACAGGGATAGGTGACATTTTTCGGATGAGAAATATAAAAAACGAAGAACATGTGACATCACCAGAGAGCAAAGTAGTGGCTGTAAATGTAAAATGCCAAATATGCAAATAAATTAAAAAATAAAATAAAACAAATCATTCGAAGCTACGAACCGACTCTCTTCCATCTCCATTGGAGTCGGGGTACCGGCGCGACTGTTACTTGCACTCCGAATTGCTTGAAAATACGAAGGCCTTTGAATAAATAACGATTATCCATGAGATTGCTTTCAGGTGATCAAAAATTGAAAAAAAAACAAAAAAACTTACTCAATCTCTTCTTCGTCATCGTCATATCCACGAGGGGTTCGGATAGTACCATCTTCGTAGTAGGCAGGTGTTCTAACGCCTTGCATGCTATCTAAAAAGTAAGCTCGTTAAGGAAACCAAACATCCGTCCATTTTAGAGTAAACAGAGAACACTAAGGATATTTGATGTGCAATAAATTCTACATCCCGAATATTACAGCAAGAAACGAATCCGCAACAGAAAATCATTGTAGCCTATACGAATCACCCTACAACTCCTACGGTGGATTCCATACGAGACGCACTTTTAGTTCACGGACCACGTCATCAATTTTACGCGAAATTTAATTAATGCAGAATATAAGGGTAATAGATGGACCTGACCTAGATGAGAAGAATGAACTGTCTAGTGCGGCGATGGTGTAGGTTGGAAGATAGGAGAAGGACCAGGATTAGTCTTTAGTGGTGTTCTAACAGTCGAGAAAATCGTAAAGAAATACAGATGTTCGCATAAAAACACCTCAGGGTCTGATCTCGACATTTTCTTCGGAAACATTTTCAGCGAGCAATTCTCTCAAATTGAACTACCACAAAGCTGAGATTAGAAGGAAAAGAGGCACTATTCCACTGACCGGAGAAAAATTTTTCCACCCAATCTTACCCAAACTTCACCTATAGGGGTAACATATGGTGCTGATCACGATTCTGGCATCCATTTTTCGAATTTCGGTCGGAGACCACCCATATCGTTCACCAAGGTGATCTAGTCAAAATTTCAGATTTGGCTCAAAGCTCGTCTAGCACCATTATGATGTTGTTTTTTTTCTAATTTCGCTCGACTTGGGTCGTTATGGAGGGATTTAGGTAAGCCATGAAGGCGTGGGGCGGGGCGGGAAGAAACAGGTGCCTGAATGTACGGGGATCCATCGAAATCTGAGAAAAGGGCATCAGATTCGTAATCAGCACAGCAAAAAAACTATCTAGGCAATGTTTCAGCCAAATCGGTGATTTTGGCCTGATCACCCACTTTAACGATATGGGTGGTCCTCGTTCCAAATTCGAAAGGCAAACGTCAGGATCGTTATCAGCATGCAAAATAACTACTCCGGACAACATTTTTACCAAATCGGTGATCCTACCTGGACCAATCAGCTACCCCTGGAAGCGATATGGGTGGTCTGCGGCCGAAATTCGGAACACGAATGTCAGATTCGTGATCAGCACCCCCGAAAACCGTCGAAGGCGAAGATTAAGACAAATTGAAAAGGAAAAGTTTTCTTCGGCCGGTGGAGCCCGTGAAGTGGAATAGTGCCGGAAAAAATAGACATTGCAAAAATTTAAGCTCGCCACAAGAGAGGCAGAGCTAGCATCAACTTATTTGGACATATATATTTGCACATAAATGTAATGAGGCGGAAGCCACCAGAAAATGCACGCTTTCCTGAATCTGCAAACAAGCGAAAAAACACATGTCTACAAAACAAATAAAACACGTAAACAGAAATGTATAACCGAAAATAAATGTAAAACTTATAACCAAAATCGTATAACTTTTGGGTTGTTGCAAAAGTAGTTTCCGGAACGGACGTCTATCTTCAAACTATCATATCTCGTCTTAAACACAACTTTGTTCATCGATTCTACACATCTTTCCCAACGATTCTTCAACGAGTATATGCCTCTATGAGAGAAACTAACATCACAAGAATTTAAACAACTGACGGAGCCCTGATTGAGGTGATCAAGATTATCAAATTTCTGCTGCCGCAGGTGCGCGTCTAAATCCCGGAAAAGTGATAATCAGTTGGGGAGAGGTCTGGTGAATAAGGAGGATGAGGGAGAACCTCGATGCCTCCAATCGGGTGAGACGCTGCTCGTCGGTCAGTTCGTGGGGTATCCACTTTTGCTTCTTCTTTACCATGCCGATCGAATCCAGATGTCTTGCTACCGTGGCAGAGTGGACACCCATATCTGTTGCTAGCTGCCGGACAGTTTTGTCCGGCTTTGAAGCAACGACTGCTCTCAAAATCCCATCGTCAAGCGACGTCGTCCGACAAGGCTTGATCTTGTCTTCGATGTCAAAATCTCCGGAGGTAAACTTTCCGAACCAAAGCCTTACTGTGCGTTCGGTAGGCGATTCCATCCCGAATGCAGTGCCAATATTGCGGGCTGCCTCGGCTGCAGAATGTCCGAGCTTGAACTCATACAGCATAAGCACTCGAAAGTCGCGTCATCGTTTATTCGGACCCCTATAATAATGCCCACGACGAAGATAGGTGAAATTTGAAGACATATTCTGAAAGAGGAGAAAAAAACCTACTTTCTAGTAGATACAGTTCTATGGGAGCTGGTAAATCCCCACGAAAATTAGTTCTCTATTTCAACATACCCTAAACGGAAAATACTTTTGCAATAACCTAATATAATTACTTTTTCTGAATATTGAAACAGTCAGTTTGTTTTGTAATATCTGATCTACGATTGGATCACGCGGAGTAATAAATAAATAAATGAATAAAAACAAAACTGGAATAGCTAGTGTTTCTAAACCCTCATGCAAGGTTTCATATTTCTCCCCAGGAAAAACAAATGGGCAGAAATATGTAGAAAATAATACCGATAACTTGATCTACCTCGTCTTGGTGTCTTCGGGGTTGTGCTGTCCGCTATAGAAGTCGAATCGTCAACGACCTTCCGCTTAGTGGCATTCTTAGTCTCTTGGCTGCCAGTCGTCTTGGCAGGGTTGTTGACCAACACAGGTACAGCGAAATGTTTCACATACGAGATGAATGCCAGATCTTTTTGGATTGCCGCACGGCTGGTGTCTCCTCCAATCACTTCCAGTGTCTGCAAAGTGTTCTTTTGTAAAATGGTGACCGAATTGCGAAACGGTAAAGTTTTACTGAATATGTCGAACACCACATCAATCTAGAGGTAAAGACAATTGTACCCGTAAAGAATGGGTCTGAACTGTCGTTGGCACGTATATTTTATAATAACAAAGGTTAATTTTCGTAATTCCAGCCCGTGCGACGCGATTCGTAGTTGTCACTTGAGGCAAACCTTTGAACAAAAGATAGATTTAGATTTTCCACCTATTTACTTACTACATCAAAACGAACGTTTTATAAACCCAACCACAAAAAGGATGCAGCCATGATATACCCAATGAATCTGATCAAACGAAAAAAGATTATCACTTAAACCACAACTGTAATAACATACAGGGCTATTAGAGATCGCAAAATCAGATAAAAAAAAACACGAGAATCAAAACGAAAAAGAGAGTTCCCAAGAAAGTCTAGAACTTACCCTGCTGACTTTCTTTACTTGACAAGGACACATGTCCGTCATTCCGAGGAAAACGAACTGCATACGGCACGTCGTGCAGCGATAGTGAACACTTCTATAATGAATGGTTTCACCTTGAATCACTTAGGAGAGAACAAAAAAAGCAACAAAAAAAAAAAAAAAAAAAACGAAACCAGATGTACCCAGGCCCAACGCGTGAAGAGTGGTGAGAAGCGATGTGTTCAAAGAATGAAGCAATTGAAAAGTGTCGCGAACTAGCATCTGACGACTTGCAATTATCCATACCGCAACGAAAGCGAAGTATTTTGCCCTTAGGCACTGGAATCTGAAGAAACACAAGAAATAAATCTGAAAACGAAACAAATGTGGGTGTGGAGAAATGACACACTTATCTGAGCAATTCCGAGAAGTCACCTATCTTATCGACATAACTCTCGCTATTAACACTTTGACGACAATATGAGCCACCGGTGGCTCATGCGTGTCCGTCCGCGTGGGACATTATGAGCCACCGGTGGCTCATAATATAACGCGCGGGCGCGAGTGCGTGTCCCACGGCGCGTCCAGTGCAAAACAGCGATTGTCGTCAATGTGTTAACACTTTGACGACAGTGTGGCGCAATGCTGCGCCACGCTCAAGCGGCCGCGTGGGACCGTGTGGCGCAATGCTGCGCCACAGTCTTGTATCGTATTTTTCTCGATACATTTCATAATTTCGAAGGATGTTTTTGTGCCACTTTTTGGTAGACCTTTGCACATTGTTATAGGAAGCATGGTCCATGAAAATGATTCTTAGCTTCTGATTTACTGGAATTTTTGATTGTGCACTAGTTTTCTTTACAAGTAAAAACAAATAATGGTTATTGCAAGAAACAAATAAATACTGGTTACTGAAACAAACACATAAATACAAGCAAATATTGACTATTAGAATAAACAAATAATGAACAATAAACAAATAACAATTTCCTTTTAACCTGGATAGGGAAAAAGGGCATTCTAAAAGCTTCCTGCTGTTATTTTTCTATTTTCATTGCCAAAAAAAGGAATAGTCACAATCCCCGATATTACAGGACTGTATATGTGGTCTTCGGGATTTACTATTCACCTCATTTTGAAAAAAAATCGCCGTATGCCGGCATCATGCCACAGCCTCGGCGCGGTAGAAAATCTCTTGGTCCCACGCGCCAGACACTCGAAATAGGCGCTGTCGTCAACGTGTTAAGAATACAAACAATTGTTCAAAAAATACGGAACCATTTGACGGACTTACCTCTTCCATGCTCCTCGACGCTATCGAATGGAGCCAACCGTTTATCAGGCAACTGAATTCTGAAATAGTACTTTTCTATTCGCTTGAAAGAAAGCAAGGTTAACACGCTTTCGCAAACGTAGAAGTCGAGAAGGACGAAAACAAGAAAATAAAAGAAAAATCAGCAATAGATACGAAATATTGGGACGAAATTGTACAGCTGATAGGCGAACTACAACTTCGAATAGGTGAAATCAACTAAATAAAAAATGTGCACATTCACATGAATAGAATTCTATGAAAGTTTCATATGAAAATCACATTGAAAACCATATGAAAACATATGAATACCACCGTATAAACATGAAACTTACAGTCCGGAAGAAAAAACAAAGTGAACAACAGCGTGAACGTTATCAGTAGAAAAGTTCACTTGTCTGAGATAACTCGGACTGCCGTCGCACGTTGATCAGGATCTTATTCATATTAGGTTGTCGATAATGTTTTGAGCCACTCAGTTCGGCCGCTCACCAAAATTTCACTTGGTTCTGGGATCTCACCCCCACAACCCTCATGTAGAATGATTTATGGGCTGCATATATCACATCTGTCTTGGTTCAGTATAATATGCTTTTCATAATTTTGTTCAGTTCGGTTCCGTTTTGTTTTGTGTGTGTTTTGATTCTGTTCCGTTGTTTTGTTCCGTTGTTTTACCCGTTCACCCTGAGGTGGACCTTACAAATAAATAAATAAAGTACCAGAAAATCGATATTTTGCTGAGAAAATCGATATTGATTGAAACTTGAACTGCCTTTTCTTCATGAGCTCATAAACAACGCAACGCACTGAAGGAAGCTCAGTCAATGGCATATGCATTATGATAGTTCCTTCAATTGCCTTTCTTATTACATTAAAGTTTGGTTTGAAAATTTCAAAATCCACAACTCCACCCGATATGGGAGATGATCGGCATGCAGCCGAACTGCCCATGAGGCATTCGCTAAAAGCTGATGCTCCTATCACCAACGATGTCTAATGTAGCCGTTCGTGGACAACTTGGTAGAGAGAAAGACTTTTTCAAACTTCCAAAAACTTTCAAACTCTCCGATGGCGCACTCTGAACTACCCAAGACATTCGTCGAACCTTGCCCCAGCGAACTAATACCTGCTCTTCGTTCCCCATTCAGTTACTAGAGAACCAGCTCCACGAGTGGGAGCACCTCAGAACGTAGCTCGCAGAACTAGTTGAATGAATTATATATTTGGAGATGCTAGGTTATTCGCAAAACACTGACATTGGACGGAAATTGAACCCGCGTCTTTCTGTTTCCGGCAGACTGCACTGACCACTGTGCTACCGATGTATGTTGCGACCTCCTCTTCTCGTCTATAACGCGCAAACAAAAAAAGCGGTAATTAACAGAATAGTAGATTAAAGGTTTTTTTGAATCAAGACTTTAGAAATTCTGTAGGAGGAGAGCTCAACATTTATCTGGTGAATAACAGGATGATGCTACTCGCGTCTAAGGACACAACGGACGTCCCGTTGACGCGCTCCATTGCAAACCGCGCGCGGTCGCGACGCGTTCCAATTAGAGTGCTCAAAAAGCCGTATTCGGGGGAAGATCGACATTAAGGGGCTTGCAGACTCGACGACGCGACGACGAGCATTCTCGTCCAACGCGGTGCCGTCGTGCAATGCAGTGTGTTGACTGTAGAGTACACGGCACCGCTTAGACGAGAATGCGTGTTTTGCTCAAGTGCACTTATAACGGGGAATTCGACGCGCAAACTGCTCGTCGTCGAGTCTGCAAGCCCCTTTAGAGAGCCAAGAACAGTCCTAAAAGTGTCGGAATAGCAGAACGGATAGCGAAGGTGACTGCTGTTTGTGGGTTGTAGGTTCGAATCTGTCCCGCTGAGTAGTTTTTGCAGCGCTCAGTTTAAGCTTCAACACTCCCTCTGCTTTCCGTGGCTTCCCTTTAGACCCTGCATTGACAGGGGAACTAGTGTTTCACCCACCCCGGAGTTCCCTCCTTAGCTTGCGTTTGGGTAGATCTTTTCGAGATAACTCTCTCTCTCTCGAAAGACGTCTAGCTGGCATTTTCAACATAATCACGTACTATCAACTTGTTCTCTCGCTTGTTCGATCGCTTCCCTTAGGCCCTCCATTGACAGGGAACTAGTGGTTCACCCACCCCGTGCGCTAGAGTGAACGCGTTGCGTTCGCGCGCGGTTGGCAATGGAGCGCGTCAACGGGACGTCCGTTGTGTCCTTAGCCGCGAGTGGTGATGCTAGTGGAAATCCCTATACATCGATCCAAACCAAGCACTCTAAAAGAAAACTGGAACATTTAGTGGCTCGAGGTCCTCGGTCACCGCACTCGGTCCAGTCAAAGCGTGGCGAAGCCGCGCCTTGGTGCATAAATATGTCGGATATCCAGGGGAATAAAGAAGAGATTAGGTTGCACCAAAAGTCCACGGCTCTTTTGGCTGCTAGAATGGGCCGCCATTTCACAGCTCAGGCACGACAACTCGTCCACGGTTGTTTTTGGGGCGCGTTTCTCCACGATGGCGCTCCACACAGCACAAGTTCCTTGCAGGTTTAATTTCTCGTCGCCGCAGCTGATCAGCAATCTCAATGGAATCTGCTTTGATGTGGCTCGTTTGAGACACTAATACGATGTAGTAAGTAGCCAGCCTGAACTAAGGTAAATATGTAAAGGTGAAAGGTGAGGGTGTTTGCGTTTATCAGTTCCCTAACAACGCGCCGTCACATTTGTGTTCCATTCAGAATCGTGGAGGGATGGTGAATACCTATTTGAGCTAATTTGAGCTGCAACGACATGCGGGGCGAGCCGATATAGCAAGTCAGTGCATATACCAGGTCTTCACCTTCCCAGACAAGTCTGGCACCAATTTATCTAACCCTGGAGGGATAGGAGAAGCCTATGGGTCTTTCAAAGATGTCACCCACTAACCCCGGTAGCTGACCTCTCCGTTCATTTGTTCATCTAGATGGTTTTTCCTGTTCTGTGTTACGCGGCTGAGACGGCGACTGATACTTCAGCCACGGCGAGTTCCTTGCAAAACACAGAGCGTTGGAGAGGTGTCTTCTAAAGTTTACCCGGCCTTTCCAACACCGTGTCGAACTTCGCAATTACAATACTTGGGGCAGACGTCCCGTCTGCGAGATCCTGCAGAATACACTCCGAAGGCTACGCATCAATGTACCAGTCATGTATTGAGTGGACAAGATGACCGACAAGAAAAACGATAGAATTCATCACGATACGCGCGAAAAGACAATGTATTTTTGTAAACAGATTCTGTGCGCGTTACACCGGACATCAGTGAGTACATTGCACCGGAAATTGTTTAATCATTTATTCATTTACTGACGCTAAAAAGACGAGACCACAAAGACGAAGGAAAACAGAAAAATAAAACGGTATAGGTACAACAAACCTATCAAAACAATGCCAGAAAAACGTCCAAGATAAAGAAGCGAAATATTAGTAAAATGTAACTGAATTAGAAAACACTGGAGGTTATCAATAAGCGACAGTCCTTCCTTCAATCTGACGTGTATTTTTTTCACAGAACTAGAGTTGTGACAGCAACGCTAGCGAACTGTCGAGCTCAGACACTAGCGCCTGAATACCATAGCGATCCGAACTGGTAGCGTTAACTATAGGACGAACATTCGGGCGAACATCTGCTGAAGGTATCCTTACTGGATTCTGGTTGTTTTGTGTGATGAGCTTCGAGGTAGACTCACAGTCACGCGTTCAGGTTAAACGCATTATGTGCGACTACATTGCGCACTCTGCAGTTGACTCGCCCTTGTCACTGAAGGGCACCATGCCTGAGATTTCCCATTGAAGCTGCTCTACACTGTCAGTTCCACCTTGGCGATTCTGAAGAAACCAACCACCTCAGTGAGTAATAACGAGAATCAACAATGATATGAATGCGCACCACGTAGGAAACAATGAGACCCTCGCATCATTCAAAAAAAGCGAAATTTTCAAACACAATCTCGGAAGAGATAGCTCGGGTTACGAACAGAAAGAGATAAAAAAGAAAAAAGCAGTGCAAGTGACTCGTCGAAACAAAAGCACATCTAAATCGCAAACAGTGTACCGCGGCACACGACGCAACTAAGTATGCGCTTATCGTTCGGTAGTAACAAGCCTTTGATTTCCATTTTTATTGACAAACTCTGTGACAAGTATATTAATTGACCGGTGGTTCAATGGAGCTCGTGACACGTGTACAGTTTATTGCAATATTGAGCGCACTACCTCAAACTTGGGTAATTAAACCATTGTTTAGTCTTATAAAGACACAAGTTACGATATCACAGCATGATAGTAAAAGAAGTGACATACAATCATATAAAAATATCATCTAAAAATAGCGATTTTTATTGGTTGAGATAGAAGCTCGCAGAGAGGGTAATTCAAACTGAAGAAAGAGGGCGTAAAGTAAGGCCATGTGGCGCTCACACAGTTTTTATAGTTTCTTTGAGAGGCGTTGGTGCTTCCATGTTTGGGTATGCTCGCAATTGCTCATCGCAACATTTCATAGGGTCGTGTGATCGTGTGAATTTCTATGGGTAAGCACAACATAGCTTCTTTTAAGTGACTACTTTAAAATCGATCGCATCTTTAGAACCGCGATAACAAGTGAATGAGACATATTTTCGCAAAGGATATACACGAACGTACCTACGTACCTCGAATCAAATGCATAAGTACTGCAACCACCACGCGCGACACGACTGGAATGAAGCGACGTTTGAGGACGCGTTCTCTCCACGCCAGGCGTACTGTAGTGCGCGGCAGGACCCACCGATGGGCGGCGGATGGCGCGTCTTAGGACTTGTTCAGACGACGCGCGTCGAAAATGCAAAATTGAAGCTCAATCGATAATTAACGCCCTTGATCGAATTTGCTCTTTTGCATTAGTGGCGCAGTCCGGTTGCGCCTCATATAGGCAAACTTACTGGTCGCTCGGGTTTTTTAGAAGGCTGCTATTCCTTATTAATGGAAATTTTGACAAAATTCACTTTTTTCGTTCAATTTCTTTCCTATGTGATTATATGCCTAATTTTTTTTGCCTATATGAGGCGCAACCGGACTGCGCCACTAACGCAAAGGAGCAAATTCGATCAATGACGTTAATTATTGATTGAGCTTCAATTTTGCATTTTCGACGCGCGTCGTCTGAACGAGCCCTTACATGAATAGACGAGCGGCACACTTTGGTTCTGATTCACCGACAAAGTCGAAGTATTTTCTACCAGATTAGTGTCCGACCTCGATCTCACCGCAATTTCTTAATCACAAGTATTATACTACTGTAACAGCTGTTCTGCTTATTTCTGGGCAGCGACGAAGGCTGTGAAATCGGAACAACCACTGAACTAATACGGTGTCATCTTGGTTTGCTGAACCTCAATAACGTTGAATCTTGTAAGAAGTCACAGACTTGGTTCGAATTTACCATTAGTTCACGTTGCATTTCATTGATGAACTCCCTCTGTAGCGTAAATGGGGTAATACTACCGATTGCGGCTGGTTCGGAGGTGACGATTTTGGGTCCAACCTTCTGATCCATAGCACCAATGCAGTTGTCCGTTCACTCTAAATCGAGCACATGGTATGGCGAAATTGCTTGAATACAGCAGAAGCCACGAGTAACGAGCTGATTATCAATAAGTACTGCCAGTAGTTTTCCTGTACAGACCGCATTTCGCTTTTCTAGCCCTGATTGTTCTAATGAGCAGTAAGTAAGTGATCGCTCGAGGATTGGGCAGGAATACCACGTGTTCGCTACTTGTACTTGTTCTTTAATATAATAATAACACTGACATAATGAAGCCCTGCTTCTCTGACGGATGAAAGAAGGGCGGATACAGCACGCAGGCGGCAGAAAGCAGGACTTTCCACATTCCTTTTTCATTGTTTACATTCGCGAGCACACCATTATCTGTGCCAGCATCTGATAGAGCTCTGCAGAACTTGCAAAATGCATACTTATTGATAGGATTATGAACAACTTCTACAGTACCTTCAGTAAAGCTCAACAGTGTGATTCTTCAATGGAGATGGAGTACTTCTCAGAATTTTGAGGAATTTTTGCCATAGGAATATTTACTCGGAAATTTGGTGGCCGTTGGCCAACCTAGATGATAGCGGTGATCATACGGGTTGCTGGTATTTAAGCAGACTGAGTGATACGGGGAACGGATCTCTCAAGTATCAATATTATCTGGGCTCCCGCGAGTTATACTGCTATCAAATGCGATTTTCTAAGACGAAAACGATACGGTAGAGGCGGCGAATGTCGAACAAGGCAGATTTGCTCCTCCGCAAGGTGACCACTGAGCGGTGGCACTTCGAATAATAACAACTATATACAAATAGCAATCAAAAGGAAGAAATCATCAAGATCATGAAGAGCGGAATTAAACTATATGCAATTATAAATGTGCTAGAGTATTCTGATCAGGGAGGAATTTCCAATGACAGAATCAAAGTCTGTGTGAAGCTCTCAGAGGAAAATGTTGTGTCGAGCCGTGAGATAGGCTCGCCACGAACCAGGAACGACTCACATAAACATTCTGAGGGAAACGGTCATTGATTGACGTCGTGAATAGTCCGAAGATGATTCATGTTTATAGAAGCAAATCGCGTTAGTGCTCGAATGCAGCCGGTTGCATGCAATTTTTAAAAAATCGCAAAATCAGTCGCTTGACGCTGATAAGCATATCGGGGCTAGCCGCAATTTTTGGACAGATTCCAGTTTCATATTGGCTAGGAAAAGAATGATCGCAAGGTCACAGTACAAGTTAAGGGGTGGGCATACTCCACGCGCCAAAAACGCGGCGCCGTTGGCGCAGTGTTGAGAGAGAGCGCAGACGAGCAGAGCGCTGCCGCGTCGGAGGCGCACCTGCCGCGGGTAGGGCATACTCGACGCGCCAAAAACGCGGCGCCTTTGGCGCCGGCAGCCGCCGGGCACCGCGGCAATGGCGATTGGTCCCGACCATTCGCCATTGCCGCCGTGCGCTAATGCCGCCGGATCGATAAACATATGGTAGGTTTTTCTTTTCAGTTTTTCGTTTGTGATGTGTTTTTTTTCGTTTTGCGTGTTTTCTTTTCAGTTTTTCGTTTGTGATGTGTTTTTTTTCGTTTTGCGTGTTTTCTTTTCAGTTTTTCGTTTGTGATGTGTTTTTTTTCGTTTTGCGTGTTTTCTTTTCAGTTTTGGTGGTGCACATCATAATTTTGTGATTTGCAGCAAACAAAAAACACTCATAATGTGCACCGCACAAATCATAATTTATGAATTGTGGGTTGTACACCATGAGTTTGCAGTTAGTTTACTGCAAATCGTGAACACAACACACTAAAAGCAGCACACAACTCGTAGTTTACGGTTTGTGTATTGCACATTAGTTTCTGCTTTGCTGTAAACAAAAAACAGACACCACAAGCTTATGATGTGCAACCCACAAATCGTAATTTATGATTTCAAATCTGAGAAATAAAGAAAAAGCTACCTACAAACCATAAATTAATAACCTGCTGCACAAATAAAAAACGAACAACATAACATCAAATGAAAGAAAAAACACTAACTAAACTAAAAGGCTTTGGAGTAGGGGCAGCACCAAATATCGATCCACTACGCCTCAAATTCGCCGCGTTTTTGGCGCGTGGAGTATGCCCACCCCTTTTGGCGCCGGGCATTGCCGCCGTCCTCGGGGGAGGAGCCAGCGGCGAAATTGAGCTCCGCCCTCCCAATTGCCGCTCAGCGCCAAAGGCGCCGCGTTTTTGGCGCGTGGAGTATGCCCACCCCTTTAGGGCTCGTTTAGACGCAGCGCGGCGAAAATGCAAAATTGAAGCGCAATCGATAATTAACGACATTGATCGAATTTGCTCCATTGCATTAGTAGCGCAGTCCGGTGGCGCCTCATATAGGCAAACTTACTGGTCGTTCGGGTTTTTTGGAAGGTTGCTATTCCTTATTAAAGGACAATTTGACGAAATTCACTTTTTTCGTTTAATTTTTTCCCTATGTTATTATATGCCCAATTTTTTTGCTTAGACGCGGCGCCACCGGACTGCGCCACTAATGCAAAGGAGCAAATTCGATCAATGACGTTAATTATTGATTGCGTTTCGATTTTGCATTTTCGCCGCGCGGCGTGTAAACGAGCCCTTAGGACCTTGTTATACCTTCGCTCGTGGTGAGCGTCAGCTGCTTGCGAGCGGTGAGCGCCCAGCCGCTAACCTCAGACGCTGCGGGCGCGACGCACGCACGCACGCGTCCGAAGCATACAGAGCAATGCGCGAGGTGATCGACCCACCCCCAGCGAAAGGGTCAATCGCAGTGCAATGCGCAGCGACGAGAGCGTGGAAGGTTCGCTAGCGTGTGCATAACAGCCCGTGAGCGTCACCACGCCAGCGTCAACGTGATAACGCGTACAAACATGTCTGGTCCCACGGTGTCTGATACTGAATGGACGAGTTACGCTGGGGGGTGAGCGAAGGTATAACAAGGGCCTAAGGGCTGAACACTGTCGTCGCTACTGGTAGGAAATACGGAATGAGGAACTCTGCGGAGGATTCTCATGCTTTTAAACGGTTCCTGAAATGAGAAAAGTACACCTGCTGCTTTTTTAGGTCGCAGCTGGGTCGTTGACTCCAGGAAAAGGTCGCCTTTTTGTCCACATCTAGAAGTCTGCAGCTGTGCACTTACGTTGAGAAGAAGTGCCTGTTCACTGAGACAACGAGGGTCAGGGCTTAACGAGTCTTTTGGCGATGAGAGAGGAGTGAAGGGCTTCTGAAACGGAGATTCCTAACCATCTCTGATTTTTGAGGATAAGGCGTAATCAGACAGTTGTCGCTTTACATCAAAAAATATTACACCACGCGTGAACATTCAAGCCACTTCAGAGATAGAACCTGCGCGATTCGAAAGAAGGACCAGAAAGTCTGCAAATAATAAAACAGCAGTTGTAAACTGTTCGCCGACACTGGAGGTAAAGGTAAAGGTGAAGGTACCATTAGTCCGCCGCACTTGTGTTCCATTCCGAATCGTAGAAGCATGATGAACACAATGGCTTGCGCCCTTGGCCTATACAATCATTTGCGAGGGCCAGTTATTATACCAAGGCCCACATTCATTATTGGCAAACCTCCGATAAACCCCGAAATGTACTCCCAGCGGCAAGCAAAACGAGACTCGTGAACGCGTGTCGGGATTTATCGCGAGTCCATCGCACCTCGCGATGAGGCAGGGTTTGGGAAACCTCGATGGTATCGAGCGGGTTTATCGCCGAAGGGGTTTCGGAGACCGCTCGTCCGTTCATGAATCTGGGCCCTAGTCAGTGCATTTACCTCCCTGGACAAGTCTGGTACCAATTTACCCGACCGCGATGGGACCAACACCGGAGCGAGGATCGATCGCTCAACCGCACGGGGGTCTGTAGCGCCTCCAACCACTCCACCACGCGTGGCTTTGGATTTTTCAAAAGGAAAACACATTCTCAACTTTCTTTCATCACCCTTTTCATGGTGAGCATTGTTGTGCTGGATTGCAGCCAGTAATACGCCCTGGATTATAGTCACGAACCTGTGGGTGTATGTATGTGTGGGGGCAATTCTATCATCAGCATCCATGAATACCCACGTTGAATATGTATTTATGTAAATGTGCCGACAGCGCAAAAACAGTTTTTGCTCCATGATTCTGAGAAAATTATTCATAAACCCTTGATTGATAATTAATCGCCTGCATTCGCAATCGGAGGTGTGTTACTTGCACACAGACAGCAGCGTTTTTCTCCGGTCACGATTAGCGATGCCGATTCGTGACGGATTTTTTCAATCGCACGAAGTAAATGAGCTGAATAAAGATCGTCGCCAAATGGTAACGTTGGAAACATTTATGGCTGGAGAACATGCGAGCAGAAAAGGCAGCCAATGCGATCTACTAAAAGTTATTGAACTTCATCGATTGATCTTGAACTTAATTTTGATGTTACTGTACAAAGACGTTGTGCATCAGTATAGTCTCCCATCACGCTAGTGTCGAGAAAATCGATATCAGACCTGTCCGGTAGGTAAACCACTGCAAAAGTCAAATGCGGGATCACTATGCCTCTCCAATTCTGAATGGATTACGAGTGCATGGCGCGTCCTCATAGGACCAGTCGACGTCGGTTTGTTTACCTTTAACCTTTACTAGACTTCCATAAAGTCTAAGGTAATGGTACCGGCGTTGATCAGTCCACCTATGACGCGCCATGAATTCGCCTTCAATTTTAAACCCAGAATTGTAGAGGCATAGTAAATGCGTACTTGGCCTATACATACAATGACTTCCTTCGTATACATGAGGTCAACCTCTATATCAAGTCAATGTCTTTACCCTCCCAGACAAGCCTCGTACCAATTTACCCGGCCCCGGAGGGACAGAAGGCTAGGTTAGCCCACACCTGGTTCGATCGCTCGACCGTCCGGGTGTCAGTAGCGCCTCTTACCACTGCACCACTTGGCCTACTAGGGTTTCATGAAAAAAAGCTAAATCTTAGTGAAGTGTCTTTATGGGACCTTTGCAGACAGAATCGTATTAAAAGCATGACGTTTAAAATCATATAATAAACGAAAGGTCGATTCACAAAGTGACCTGATACGCACAATCACTTCAATGTGGATTGCTATTGCAATGGTACTGGAAATTATTTATCAAACCTTTTATTTGTTTATATACCATCAGTGGATGTGTCATTAGCAAGGAGGAAGCGGCTGGGTTAATGCAATTACCTGAGGAAATTAGCCACCGGCAAGAGTCGTCAATTAAACCGAGTCACCTGCATTTAAACCTCAGAATTAGAAATCATTTTCCGAGAAAAAAAAACGGCATGATGTAATAAACACAGTTTAGCTAAACTATATGGAATTTCGTCAGCCATTGTAGTTCAACTCATTATGGGTATGGACCAACTACGCATTCACAGAACCTCTACCATTCTGAACAGAAGATGAGTGCATGGCGCGCCCCTAGTGGACTCGTCGACGTCGAACGCTTTGACCGACTTATTGATACGTTCATGTTTCTTATCTATATTTCTCAGGAAGATAAATAGGAAGTTTGGCAATATAGCAAATAGTGATGTGATGCAATGCGAGACCTCTTCCCCAACTATTTATAATATGTCCTCAGCCGGGGTCGTTCAATTAAGCACCCGTCTCACGTTCCCCTACAGTACCAGACGTTCCGCAACGATAAAACCGCACTTTTGTGCGCCAGAATGTGCTGTTTTTGGGTTCCATACGTGGTGGCCCGGACAGAGCCAACCACAATTCATTCACTCCGGATAGTCGACGGGATTCCCCGCGTGGTAGTCCGGCCGAAGGCGTTGCCTCGTCGAGCGGCGATTCAGCAAACGAGGAATCAAAGCAGCAGTGGACCGAAAATCAAGGGGTCAAAAAATCGCTTGTTAGTAAGTTCCACAAATATGAAAATTTTTCATATGATAAGATAGGGCTCAACCTGCTGAGTTCAAAAACATACTTATTTTTACGAAAGAACCAATTTCAAAGAGAATGTAGAAAAACGGCGGTTTCCGCGCGAGAAAGTGCCGCAGGCGCAGTTTATCGTTGAGCACGTCCGGTACTGTAGTTCCCCAAAGCTTTCTCAAAGCCGATTCCGATCGGTAATGCCAGCCGACGATTAAGCGTTCGCGACATTGTTGGATAGTTTTCCGCAGGTGTCAATAAGCAAATAAATGGCCAGAATACGCGACCAATCGGACCATTGGAAGCTGCCAGCCACTGTTCCGAGCAGCTATTCAGCTTATTCATCCGTTGCACAGCTGGAGATCGTGCCGATGAGAACACCAACAATAAAGTTGAGCGCTGAATCAACGCACCCTGCTGTGACGTTCTGCTGCAAATTCTCTCTTCTCTATTGAACAACACTCTTTCAGGGTGTTTTGCCATGGATCAACCCACTGAACGGTATTCAATTTTGACAAAAAGTCCCAGAAAAAATACAAATAAATTGTTTTATTATTCATGTTATTTTTATCTTTTTATTTTCTGCCGCCGTCGTTCTCTGAGAGCAATTTCTTTTTCGTTTTTTCCTAATAATGTAAAAAAAGGTAAAGTAGAGAAGTGGCGTGGTATATTTGAAAACTCAAAAACCTATCAACAAACCCGACATTCTTCTTCCTGAGGAAGCCTTTGCTGTGTTGCTGGTTATCGTTGTTTTTCGTTTGGTTTGGTTTCTCCCACACAGGCGTCAAACTATCGTGATTATGTAGATTCAAAGGTTAAGGTAACCTGGTTGCTTTAATGAGCCCCTAAAGATGCGCCATGCTCTCGCCCTCCATTCGAAACCGTAGAAGCATGATGAACGAGAATTCCTTCAACGACTTGCGGGACCAACCGCTATACCAAGACAGTGCTCTTACCTTTATAGACAAGTCTGGTACCAAATAACCCAACCGGGAGAGACGGAAGGTTTTGCTAGGACGAGGATCGATCGCTTGACCGTCCGCGAATTCGTAGCACGTCTTACCACTGCACCATTCGCGCCTCTCCGGGTACAAAAAATACTATAATCGAATTTTTGTCGCGAAAAATTGTGCACATGGCTGGCATAATACTCGGATTCGGAACCAATGAGTCACAATTTCTCACAATTTTTTAAATAATGACTTGATTCCTTTCACACTTTCTCTAAATTTTTCATTAAATGCCGGAAAATATATGAAACATTTTTGTTATTTGTAGGCGTGAAATATGGCCTGCATCTACTGTAAACTTGCTTTTGAACCTTTCAGAAGTCGTTCAAGAATACAATTCCACGGATTCGTACCCGGCCGTCTATAATAATCCTCGGTTCCGACTACATATCGGCAATTTGTGACTAATTATTGAAATTGCATTCCAGTTCTAGTGGCACAAATTACAGGCTATTTTGTAGTCCCTTGTTTGGGATGTCGTTGTCAAGTTGAGCTCCGCAGAAGGGTTTGCCTGGCTTCCGTTGATATTTCTACTTTTCTACACTGCTTTTCGTACCTGAGTGCATCGTAGCTCCCCGATGGGTATGAATAAGACCCCTGCTGATTCGTTCCAACCAGCTGTTGAAGAATGTAGGGCTGCCAAGGGTTATAGGATCATCATCTACCTGTAAGGGCAGATCCAGTGAATATAAATAAAACTCTGGGAAGAATTGTGAAATTCAGAGAAAAGAGAAAATAGAGAAGTTCTATATAAAGTAAAAGTGCTAGGACAAAGTCACCTGTATCACCTGTCGTCCCGTTGATCATCGATTTGCTCGAGCAGGCGCCAGTAACGTCTCCTTTCGCCCCTGTCAGGTACCATGGTAAACCAGTGGGTCCTGCTAGCTCGAAGAACACGAAGAGCATCGGATAGGTCGTTCAAGGATTTGACCAAGAACACAGTACAGTAAAGAACAAGAAATAAGTGAGACAACGGTTTTCCCACTCTGTGAAATGAAACTATTTTCTCTAGCATTTTCCTTGAGGGTATCCACCCGGAAATCGTTGGGTTCAGATAATAATGGTTCTGGAAATTAAGTATAAGAGAAACATAAGGTTTAGCCGGTTTTATAGTTATCAACTTGACAAGAAGCTGGAGCAAACATAATGAGGATTCATTGTAAATGAGTAAGGCGAGAGATTCTTCCAAAAAAAATGGTAAAGGTAGGTTAAGTGGGGTTAAGGGTATCTGAAAGTGCTTTTTACATGAAAATTCAACAATTGTGGGTAAGGCAAACTTAACCTGACAAAGTTTCCAGGCGACAGGTTGCTACGAACCTTTAGAATGGTATTCTTTAGGCTATTAGGAGCTCATCTACTATTCCTACGATCCCGCATGGAAGCCGATGGCATGGCGCAATAGTGCAAAACCATACGCAGCCGGCTACTTTACCTATTGCCGTTATTAGGACAGGTGGAAACGCTCGCAGAGGTTGAGTAACCGTTTACCCTATCCGTGTCACATCAGCTAACAATAACTGCTTATAATTCGGTTTATTTTGTTAAAATGACTCATATTTACCCTTCGTTTTCCTAATTATGCCCATGTTTTGCATATATAAATAGAGCTCATCGTCTGCAGAGTTGCGCCTCAAACTACCCTTATTATTTTCATTTGTTCATTCATTTATTTTTGTCTAGTCCCTAGTGGACTAAACACTGAAATCCAATGGGTTACAGCCGACTAGGATATAACGTTAGTAGCATAAAAAATAACAAAAAAAGAAAAAAATACGGTCAGTAACAAACCAACGAAATCATTGAGATAATTCATGATGGAAGCCCTTCAGCAGCACTTAAAAGGGAAAAGGCACATAATGATACGATCAAGTAGAATCGCGTTAGGTGATAGTTGCGGGTATCTTTTCACATGAAATCTTAGTAATGTTGGGTAAGGCATACCTAAACCTAACAAAATTCCCGAGCGACTGGTCGTGACGTGTCTGCAAAAAGGTGCGCTCCAAGCCCCTAGACCTCATCTTCTACTCCTAGCATTTAATCGCAACCACCATCCCCCTTGACGACGAACTTGGTCCCGGTATTTTCCGCGGGACGTCCGTTCGATGCCTGAGGGCCGGGGCGAAATATGTATATGTGTGTCTGCCGTCAGAGAGCGTCACACTCAACCATTCCCACTTCCATCCATATTTTAGCGCTCTTTCGCCAACGCTGCTTCCTTTCCCTCACATTGAATACTGCATTTGCTCGTGAATATCTCATCTCGTCACTCGGTTATTCATGAATTTATTTATTATTTCCCTCCGTGTTTTCGACGTCGCTTCATGCATTATTCCTAGTTGCCGATGAATTTTCCAATTAGGCGGCTGTGTATGCGAGCGCATGTGTGAGTGTGTGTGTATGCGTGTATGCGACCGGTGTTTTTCATCGTCAACATTCTCTCTTCCCATTCCTCTCCCCCTCTCTTTCTCTTCTGTCATCTCTCTCTTCATTTACCAGTTCTTGGAAACATGTACAGTACCGGACGTGCCGCAGCGATGAAACGGCGGGAACGGCGCATTTTTGCGCTGAAAAATGCCGTTTTTGGAGTCCACGCGTGTTGACTCGGACAGAGTCTACCTCAATTCATTTACCCCGCATTCCCAACGGGGTCGCATCGTGGTAGCCCGGCTGAAGGCGAATGCTCATCGAGCGATGAGCCACCAAACGAGGAATCGAAGGCACAAAGGACCGAAAATCGAAGGATTCATCCATTTCATTTATTTATTAACGCGGGCTTTTGCCCACATAATTAAAATAGCATAAGAATAATAACAACAAAGTATTCCAGACAAATTCGCTTACAGGAACAAAATATAATTAGTCCTGTAAAAGTAAACAAACTAAGAACAGTAAACAAACAAAACATCATGAGAAACATTAGGATAAATTAAGAACAACAGGCCAAAAGAAAACTTGCTATCAGGCCAGTGCCGTCATTATATCCGGGACCCGGAGACAATTAGGGATCAAAAAAGTCGCTTGCTAATGAGTTACACGAAAATATCAAAAATGCATGTGAAGAGCTCGAGCTTCTGGGTTCAAAAATACACTTATTTTGACCAATAAATCAATTTTAAAGAAAGTATACAAAAACGGCGTTTTCAACGCAAGAAAGCGTCGCTGGCGCCGTTTTATCGTTGTGGCACGTCCGGTACTGTACCACTGTTTTTCGCTGTCTAGAGAGGGAGATATAGATCTGTGAAAGGAAAGTACTGAACGTCACAGATAAGACTATCATTCGACATAATAGCTTTCTTTATTAGCGTATAACTGATTGTGAGATACCAATTTACTCAGAAAGTTTCTAGTTAATATAAATTTTCCTAACGACAGCTCTTTCTACACATTCATCCCCTCTCCCTTTCTTTCTCTCGGTTCCTCTCTTTCCATAGCCACTTCTGGAGGCATGTGTTGTTTCGCCATATGAATAGAAAGGCACAGATTTATTTGCAAAACGTCTCCACAAGCAAGAATAGCGCACTCGAAAGCAGCATTCTTTATTCACGCATTAGAAGTTTTAAAATTATTATACAAATAAGTTTCTGGGATTCCTTTTTCCTAAATCTCGAAGGAGCATGAATGAGGTTTAAATTCTTTTCAAAGTCCCTTCAGGCATGATCAGAATCAAAGCTAATAACTTCTACAAAATTGCCCCATCCGAAACAACACCAAATAATTATAAAATAGCATATGCGGTTCCTAAAACAACTGCTCAAGCCCACTCGTTCACTATAAGGGCTGGATCTGGAAGGTACTTATTGTAAGCTAAACAGCAACATTCATTACTGAAATCTTCAAAAGCTTCAAACTCTCGTAATTTTTGGTTAAATTGTTCCCAAATTCAGTAAAGGTAAAGGGGTCGACATTGATCAGCCCCTTAGGACGCGCCGCGCATTCGTGTTCCATTCAGAATCGTAGTGACATGATAAATGCGTATTTTTCGTATACAATGACTTGCGGGGGCCAGCTGCTATACCAAATCAGCCTCGTAAATAAGTAATCTAATCTTAATCTAAATCTTCGTAAATAAGTATGGTACCAATTTGCCAGACTCAGGAATGGAGATGGCTTGGATAACCCGGGTGGTGATCAATCGCCCTACCATTCCGGTGCCGGTAGCGCCTCTTACCACTGCACCTCATTAATTAAAAAATAAGAATAGGTAAAAAAATCAACAGATAACCATCGATTTGGGTGACACAACATCCGTATAATTCTGTGGGTAATTACCAGTATTCTTTATCTTCAACTAACTCTCTAACCCTCCGTCTCCTTTAACTTTCTCTCCCTTTCCCTCCCTCCCCTCAGCCGTAGCAGTACCGTGAGACTCTATCGGTCCGTCACCTCGTTCCGATTGTTATTTCCGGCTACTTTCTTTCATTTACTCGCCGGAAATCGCTCAATAAAGCGCCCGTTTCCGCTCTTTCACGCCCCAACCACCCGCTGAGCGGCAATTTTCCGCCGCGTGTTCCCGTCGGCCCTCCGCTTTTTTCACGAATCCGGTCAAAAACTCACCGTATACACCTGCTGGAACGTTGAAAAAACTTCCAGTGCACGGCTCAATCTCAAAATGCCGTCGTCAGCATGGAAATCAGACGAATATCACGACGTTCCCTGACCGCATATCTGCAAATCGGAAGCTTTTCGCACTACAAGCTTCTTATTTATCAGATTCTTATTCTTTTTCTTATTCTTCTTATTCTTTCTCTTTCTTTATTCTTATTTATCTATTATTTATCATTATCGTTGTTTGTTTTTATTTGAAATTTTTGAGCCGGAATTCATACTAATGGATAAAACTATGTAAATGCACTAACTGGAATAAGGCCGCAAATGTTACGGTAAAAGGCGAAATAGTAGGAGGCCCCGTTCTCACATCAAGCGATCGATTCCGATCCTTGCTGACCAAGCCTTTCCTCCCTCCACGGTCGGGTAAATCGGTACCAGACCTTTCTTTGAAGGTAAAAACACTGACTTGGTATAGCGGCTGGCTTCGCAAGTCATTGTATGGGACAAATACGCATTCATCATGCGCCTACGATTCAATAAGGAAGGCGAGCGCATGGCGCATCCTAATCTGCGGTTATCACTTCAATTTGCAATAGTATTACTATTAACCTTTTAATATAATTTTCTTTTATTCCCTTTATTAATTAGCATTCTTATTACATTTATCATTCATTCTTCACTATTTACTTATTTCTCTAACTTTCCATTTTTAAACATTAGTTATTATAACCTTTGTTGCTTTGTTGATTACAAATTGTTCATTAACCAGAAGGCTGCAGCAGTAGGAGAGGTTTGGTAACTATTCCACTCCCTTGCTAAGGTCATCCAAATAGGAATTCACTATATCTCTACGATTCCGCATAGAAAACGAAGGCATGGCGCATCCGCAGGAAACCATCCTTCACTGGAAGCTTTATTTTTACCTTAAATTTCGTCATTATCTGAAGAGAGCAAGCGCTAGCAGAGATTTGCTAACCATTTAGTGGCCGTATCAGGGTTACACCAATTAACCGTATTTACCTGCGATTTGTTTGCTTTTTTATTTTATTTATTTAAAATGTATCAAAGTGGGCACAACTCAGAAACTCAGAAAAGTACAATAGTAGTAAAAATAGTGACATTAGGTATAGTGGTTATGCAACAGGAAATAACAGATAGCAACAGTAAATACTATTTAATTGGGAAAATGGAACTCAAAATAAAGTACAAATTTTGTTGAAATGAATCCTCTCATATATGTCTTCAGTTTCCTTAAATGTGCTTACATTTTCTGAAAATTTTTTTTGAATTTTCCCTACAAAAAACATCGTATAGATCTGTGTGACGTTCGTAATGCTGAAGACCCCTTGATTGCGCTTTTTCCCCGT
The DNA here is from genome assembly GCA_030553155.1 of Nippostrongylus brasiliensis. NCBI lineage: Eukaryota > Metazoa > Nematoda > Chromadorea > Rhabditida > Heligmosomidae > Nippostrongylus > Nippostrongylus brasiliensis. Next base: position 47,743,960 of record CP130735.1, read on the forward strand.
AAATGCGCCTCATTAATGAATTCCATTATAGGAATGCCGACTGTTCAGCATTTTCTGGGTATATAGTGTGATCATGGGTATAACTATCCATAAAAACATAATCACTCCATTTCATTGCATCCGTGGTATTAAGTCTTGACCGCGGTGTACACCGTCGTACAGCTCAAAAGCAGCTGTAAACCGGACAGGTGTTAATCAAATCACCTGTTACCTGTGCTAGTTCCTCGCCTTGATTGAATGGGTGTGATATGTGGGTAAGTAGGTGACCGAGTCGCAAGCGGAGTTTATGATCTCTGCAAAACGTGATACCCAATGTTTTGGCAACTTTGTAGGTCATTATTTTCTATTATGTTGCGCGTAGCACAGTCGTAAGAGGCGCTACTTCTACCACCCACGGTTGAGCGATCGGTCCCCGATCTAGCTTACCAAGCCCATACCTTTAGGGTAAATTGGTACTAAACTTGTCTGGGAAGGTAAAGACACTGATTGATATAGTGGCTGGCCGCGCAAGTCATTATATGCATGCATTTGGTCGCTATGCCTCTACGATTCACAATGGAAGAGGAATGCGCGGCGCGTTCTCCCGTCAACGTTGGTCACTTTACCTTTCATCCTTACCAAAATTTCATAAAAAAATGGAAACAAAATAACAGATCGGATATTTCCTCACAGAACCTTATTAAAATATAACGTTTAAAATCACGTAACAAAAAATTGTATAAATATCGATGAGTATTATAAAAATAAATTACACTACCTTAATGCACGCCATCACTCCACTGAGAGATGCGGCTGCAGTGACGCTGGAAATTATTTATCAATCTGTTTATTTACAATTTGATTCCTCCCTTTTTATCAATAAAATAGTCACTATTTATTTGCACCTAATTTATTAATATGTATTTGTCAATAAGTATATCAATCTATTAATTCGTTTATTTAGTTCTCATCGGAAATGAGAACAAAATGAGAGAGGCTCTTAGTGGAATCTTTTATCGGATCTTTCCTCACAGAATTAAATATAGCGTTTAAAACATACCCAGCGGTTAAGTGTCGAAATATAAATATTGATGAATATTATAGAAATAAATCACCAAATGCACACAATCACATCACTGAGAAATGCGATTGCTGGAAATTTTTGAATAATCTGTTTATTTACAACCTGATTCCTTCCTTTCTATCAATAAAATAGTCACTCTATTTATTTGTACCTAATTTGTTAATATTTGTCAAATAGGTCTATCAATCTATTGATTCGTTTATTTACTCCTCATCGGAAGTGACATTGGCAACGAGGAAGTGGCTAGGTTAAAGCAATTACCTGAGGGAAATTAGCCGGTGGCAGGAGTCGGCAATTATTCGCCTGTCATGCATTTAAATTCACAAATTAGAATTCGTTCTCCAAAAAAACAATGACGTCATGAAGTGGGCATAATTTTGCGAAACTATGCTATTTTGTCGTATTATTTATTTATTTATTTATTTATTTATTGTTTATATATTTTCCATTTGTCAAGCTGATTAGAGGCGCGCCAATTGCAAAAGCAATTGAATTTACAAACAGAACACATCATAGCTCAGAAAATCTTTTAAAAATAGGCTAAATGTTCTAAAATCTCAGCGTTTTCCGCCATTTTTCACCGGGTAAACGGGCTTCTAGGCTACTCCTTAGCGATTATGTGTACTTGATTTCTCGGTGATTTCCTGGCTTTCCGTTCTAAAATAATTCATTTCTAATTCAAAAGTCAGGAATTACGATAAAGGATAAAAGGTAAAAGGTAAAGGTGTCGGCGTTGATCAGTCCCCTGAGGACGCACCGCCGCATTCATGTTCCATTCAGAATCGTAGAGGCATGGTGAATGCGTATTTGGCCTACACAATGGCCTGCGGGGGCCAGCCGCTATATCAGGTCAGTGTCTTTACCTTCCCAGACAAGTCTGGTACCAATTTACCCGACCCCGGAGGGATGGAAGGCTTGGTTAGCCCGGGCCAGGATCGATCACTCGACCGTGCGGGTGTCAGCAGTGCCTCTTACCACTGTACCACGCGGGCCCATACGATAAAGGATAAAAGATAAAAATTTGAGATCAAAGATTCTCGTATAATTAATAAACGAAAACTTAAGAGCTATTGGTTCCAGCTCTGAAAAGTGACGTTAGATACCATAGATGTTCTTGAGATGGTTTGTGTTGCGAAATATCGCCGAAATATTCCCTGAACTTTTAAAGCGTCAAACGTCATTTCATCCCAGCATTCATCACACCCGTCGTGACATTCGTGAATATTAATAGCCATTTAACGGGTTGACAGGCACATCTCAATAATTATTTATGTCGCCAGTTACGTTAGTACGTTGGATGTCCTGCAATGTTACAATCACCTTCACGATCATAGATAGCTACAATAATCTAGAATATCTATATTAGTAGAGGCGCCACTGACACCCGCACGGTCGAGCGATCGATCCCCGCTTGGGCCAACCGATTTCTCCATCCCTGCGGTGTCGGGTAAAATGGTGCTAGACTAGTAGAGCAATCGCTAACATACATACTCTTCTGTTGTGCCGCCCCTTACTTTCTTTTCTTAACTGCTGTGCTAGGGCGCGCGTGGTGCAGTGGTAAGAGGAGCTGCTCACGCGCGGATTGTCGATCGATCTCCGCCCGGGCCAACCAAGCCTTCCATCCTTCCAGGGTCGGGTAAATTGGTACCAGGCTTGTCTGGGAAGGTAAAGGCGCTCCCAAGGTATAACAGCCGGCCCCCGCATGTCATTGTGCAGGCTAAATACACATTCACTATGTCTCTACGATTCTGAATGGAACACGAATGCGTGGCGCGTCTTTAGGAGCTGACCAACGCCGAGCTCTTTACCTTTACCTTATGTAGAGGCAACATTTACGAAGTAGGGTACTTCACCGAAAAAAGAAGATCCAAGGATCTCTTATCCGAAGTGTTTATTAGAGCAACGGACTCGTCCTTATTGTTCCTCGTTAGTTTTGCTCTAAATTTTTCGCCCGTTTTTTTACAATTATGGTTTTTTTCCTCGAGAGGAATATTTTGCCAATAACGAATTCTAACCTGTTGAGTATGAGCGGGCCGCGGATATCAGTGCTCAATTCTGAGCGATAGCTTTTATAGTTTCCTCAGATTCCTTGCAAATCTTAAATATTTTAGCTGGGTTCCGTGCTCCACGGCTTCTAATGTTTAGCTCCCCTATAAAACTCTGAAGCAAAACACTGAAAAAATGAACTCATTCATACCTGATAATCAGACGTTCTACTTTGTCCTTATAGTGTACTTCCGTGTTTGCCGTCACGATTCCATTGTTACCATGAATGTATCTATTCTAATTACCACCCTTTTTAGAGCTCGTTTCAGAGAAATAAATTGTAGTTGTTATGTAGTCTCACGCTGCAAAATCCCTACAATTTTGTTTGAGCAATTCAGTGAATTAAATCCGAGCCGAGGCGAGTGTACTTCTATTTGGGCGAAGCTGTAATCTACCCATTCTACTCCAGTTGATGCTTTCTGATTTCATCAAAGGAATAAATGAGATTTAGAAGAAAAAAGATCCAGTTCGACCCAAAATATTATTAGGTTGGTGCAAAAGTTCTCGGACATTTGCGACTTTTTGAATTTGAAAAGGATTTCTCCTACAATTTCGGCTCCGGTCAAAAGATGTTATAGAGAAGAGAAGAGCGTTATTATTGACGCTGCCTACTTCAAATGACCCCTTGCTCTTGTTATACTATTAAATCTATACTATGCTATACTATAAAATAAACTGTTTTGTATCCCAAATGTCCGAGAACTTTTGCACCAACCTAATATATAGTAAGATTGCTTTGAAACGGAGCCTGAATGGGACGATAAAATGTTACGCTACTGACCGTGAAGAAGAGCAGTTCTGCTTTTTGATAATCGGGGTTTTTTGCGGTTCACTGCTACGAATAAGAACGAGGTGGTGAAGGGGTAAAAGGCGCTACTGACACCGGCACGGTCGGGCGATCGATCCTCGTTCGGGCCAATCAAGTCTTCCAACTCTCTGAGGACGGGTAAATTGATACCAGGGCCCACATTCATCATTGGTAAACCCCGATAAACCCCGAGATATAGCCTGTGAACGGCGCGCACCTTTCTCTACGTATCCTAAACTTCCTATGCTAAACGCAATCTCTCATCGACTCTGCCGTCTGGCTCTGGCTGCGCCGCGGTTTCGGAGACCGCTGGTCCGTTCGTGAATTTGGGCCCAGACCTGTCTGGGAAGGGAAAGGCACTGGCACATGGTGTAGTGGGTGGCAGGTCACGTACAGGCCAATTACGCTTACACCTCACCTCCACGACTTTGAACGAAGGGCGAGTACGTGGCGCATCCTTAGGAGACCTATTAACGCTGACCAATCTACCTTTGTTACCTTTATCCGGCATATTCTTCAATGATACAGGGTCCATCGAAAATATCACGACTCAGGCGGAAGTCGTCTTTGGCAAATTCTGGGTCCATAACTTCATAATTTTCTTTTTAACGAGATATTCATGCACTATTTGATGGTAATTTGTGGGATATTGGCAAAAACCGTTTGAGTAATATGGAGACAATTTTCATCGAACTATGTACCAGAAAAATCCCTTACACATGGACGTTATTTCAAATTACTGCAAATATTCAACAAAATTGCTCACGTCATTAGCTTTTCATTGGGTAGCGATTAGAATTCACTTTCGCTACGAACGTATCTATTCTTATTACAGTTCTTCTAGAACCTATCTTCAAAAATAAATTGTAGCCGTCGTGGCTGCAGAATTGACGTAGGCGTATGACGCACCTACACGAGGTAATTGAGATCTGAAGAAGAATAACGAGCGAAATTTGTATTCTTTTAATGGCCGTCGGTATTTTTAGTGGTGGAAAAACGTCAGCGGGTCGTCGTCGGGCTTGACGAAGTGGTGCTATTTGGCCGGAAATCTGCCATTAGTCTTTTCTAATGATGGAGTTCCACTGACCCCCATTTCACTTCTACAGATTTGAGCTTGATCTGAATCCTCCTGTCCATAGCCTCCCCAAGGCATCAGCCAGAACCATGAGAAGTTGCTCTTCAGAGGGGCAAAGGTTTAGGTAAAGGTGATGGATTTGATCAGTTCCCTTAGGACGCGCCATGCATTCGTATTCCATTCAGATATGTAGAGACCTGGTGAATGCGTATTTGTCCCGTACAGTGCAAGCGCCAGCTGCTATATCTAGTCACTCTCTTCCCCTTCCCAGACAAGTATGGTACCAATTTACCAACCTCGGAGGGATGGAGGCTTGGTTAACCCGGGCGGTGATCGATCGGCCAACCATCCCGGGTACCCGTAGCGCCTCTTACCGCTGCAGCACGCGAGGGTTTTTGTACTGTGATGGTTTGTAAATTCATCCTCAGTTTGAAAAAAAATATGTGAAAATAAAAAAGTAAATTGTACTACTAAACCATCCTATTGTCAGACGATGCTCATATAGCACATTTCTCATCATTTTGGATCCCTCATGCTAACATGCTAACGTAAATAACTGAGTAGCCTTTACCATACGTTTACCATATCCCACCATATAAGCGAAACCCAAGCGATGTTTGTCATGGGTGGCTCACATGGGTCCCGCCAAGATCGCCCGTTACCGTACTCACATGGACGCACTTCATCAGTTCAACTCGCCGTCTTTTGCTACATGCTATTTGTTTGTCGTTTTATTTTGAATCTTTTTTGTTTTATGTCAAATCGTTAGTTTAGTTCATGTATTTTTGTTTTTAGTGTGTATTTAACAGCCGTTTGTCTGCCGGCAGGCCGCTATATGACTGGTATGGTATATATTACTAACCAGCCATTCAGCAGCCTGCAGACCGCCAAATGATCAAATGAACAGTAGGAAACACATATGAACCATTTGTAATAACAAATAAAACGAAGAACAAAAAGCATGCAGCAAAAGACGGCGAGGAACTGATGAAATACGTCGCTGGGAGTACGGTAACGGACAATCGCGGTGGGACCCTAGAGTTGACAAACAGACATCGTGGTTTCGCTCATTTATTAAGCCTTTGTTATACCAACGCTCGTGGTGAGCGTCAGCTGCTTGCGAGCGGTGAGCGCCCAGCCGCTAACCTCAGACGCTGAGCACGCGACGCACGCACGCACGCGCCCGAAGCATACAGAGCAATGCGCGTGGTGATCGACCGACCCCCAGCGAAAGGGTCAATCGCAGTGCAATGCGCAGCGACTGGAGCGTGGAAGGTACGCGAGCGTGTGCATAACAGCCCGTGAGCGTCACCACGCCAGCGTCTACGTGATAACTCGCACCAACGCGTCTGGCCCCACGGTGTCTGATACTGAATGGGACGAGTTGCACTGGCAGACGCTGGGGGGTGAGCGTCAGTATAAGGCCTTAGTGGGAAGTAGGATTACCCCTTTACCTCTATGCCAACATATTCTAGCTTCTCTTACAATTTAGGTTTTTAAATGAAGCCGCGGCTAACTGATTAGCCCCTACCATACCTTTATCATATACCGTATATATTACAATGTACCTCTTCATTTTTATACTAAAATATTCTAGCTTCTACTATAATTTATAGTTTTAAATGAAGTCGCGGTGCTATAAGGAGCAAGGGTATTCATCGATCCCATCTCCAGGGTGTTCTCCCGCCTTCCAGTCCCCTTTCCGCATGCAACTTCTCCTCTTTTCGCCGGGCACTCGTGACGATGATGATGGCTATTCTCACTCTCGCCTCTTGCGTATTCACATCACGGAAATTGGACGGATGTTTGCAAAATATCGTTTTTTACGACGTTTTGCAAGCGAAAACAACCGCGGCCGCGACGTCGACTTTCCTATTCTTCGCCGACGGCGGTTCTCCTTGTCCCAGTGGGGGCCTAAATTAATTGAAACTAATCCACACAAAGGGTTTAATTTTTAGGAGAAACTCTCGGGTTATTTCCCATCGAGAACTGCGATTATAATAAATTCTGCTGCAGTTCTAGATGATGTTCTTCTAAGGATGCTAGACGGCGATCTTCAGCCCGTCTGGATCTCCTCAGACGCCTCGGAATCCGATTAGATCAGATTTATCTCCCTGTCGCGCCGAGCTGATGCACTTTGTAATAATTAACTACTTCGAAGAGCTGGCAAAAAGCCTTAATACTTTTGCAGCCCTCGAACCCGAAGCTATCGATCAAACAGGGTATAGACAGATACCCAGCGGCGAAGAAGGTATTTTTGATGGAAATTCTACTCAAGAGGGTACATATCTATTGAGTCGCCCCTCTGGCCTTCACAAAAGGTTGTTACCGAAATGTGGAGTAAACACATAGGTAAAGTGGTCGGTACTAGTCACTCCTCCAAGGTCGCGCCATGCACTCGTACTCCATTCAGAATCGTAGAGGCATGCTGTATGCGTACTTGGCCTACACAATGACTATCGAGGGCCAGCCGCTATACCAACTCAATGACTTTGCCTTCCCAGATATCCTGGTACCAATTTACCCGACCCCGGAGATATGGAAGGCCCAGGCGAGGATCGATCACTTGACCATTCCGGCGGAAGTATCACTTTTCACCATAGCACCATTTCGTCAGTCGCCAGTATAGCTATAATAAAAGGTTCGAACTGAATTCACTAAAATTCAGCCAGTAGCGAAGGGTGAAGTGATACGTACTAGTCACTCCCCAAAGGATGCGCCATGCAGCATCTTTCATTCAAATTCAAACAAGCTGTTAGGCGCCGTATTTGATATATTTGTAACCAGCCAATCAGCGGCCTGCAGGCCGCCAAATGAACTAATGAGTAGTAGGACACGTATATAAATTATTTACAATAAAAATAAAACGAAGAACAAAAAGCATGCAAAAGATGGCGAGTAACTGATGAAATACGTCACTGGGAGTACGGTAACGGTCAATCGCGGCGGGACCGTAGAGTTGACAAACACACATGGTTTCGCTTATTTATTAGTAGGATAAGATATTTGAAGCAATTTATTGAAAGCATTCAATCTGAAAGCTTACTATCAATTCGTTTCAGCGAATGCTGTCGATTAAGAGATCCCGTTGACAAAAGGCCAATATTTATAAGGAAAGTTAATAAAATCTTGAAGATCGCACAATATAATAAGCGAAACCCAAGCGATGTTTGTCATGGGTGGCTCATGTGGGTCCCGCCACGATTACCCGTTACTGTACCCCCACGGACGCATTTCATCAGTTCAGCTCGCCGTCTTTTGCTACATGCTATTTGTTCGTCGTCTTATTTTAAATCTTTTTTGTTTTACTTCAAATCTTTATTTCAGTTCATGTATTTTTGTTTTTAGTGTGTATTTAGCAGCCGTTTGTCGGCCGGCAGGCCGCTGAATGGCTGGTTACCAAATAAGACGCTCATGCTGCCTTTGATAGATTGTGTTCTTTGTCATAGCACTTTCCGCAATGTCGGTAATCTTTAGTCGTTTGATATTCTGCGATCCGATTATTTCTATTCTTGCATATTTTAGCCGACGAGAGAGAGAGAGTGGTAGCAGATGGATATTGTTCGGGTGATGATCACTGATAATCCGATTCGCCGAAATTATTTCAGGACTAATGGCACGAAAGCGGATTACTTGGCAGAAGTTCATATAGGGGACGGGTAGCCGCCGCGGCGCTCTACCCGTTCCCTCCTATTTTTTCTCTTCTCTAGCTCTTCTACTCCCTCTGGTCGCTGATCGCATTTACTTCCTGGTGTTAGACTTATATTTTTGCTTACGCACTTTACATCTTAAATATGGTCGAGGGGTAAGAGGCGCTACCGACACCATTACGGTCGCGTGATCGATCCCTGTCCCGGCTGACCAAGGCTTTCACAGTTTCGAAATAGGGTAAATTGGTAGCAGACCTGTCTGGGAAGGTGAAGGCACTTAGACAGCGATGAACCCATTTTAGTATACAGATCAAATATGTGTCCACCATGCCTCTTCGATTCTGAATGGAAAGCAAATGCACGGCGCGTTCTCACTGGATCCGTCAGCGTTGGCCACTTTACCCTTAACCTTCATTGGTTCATAGTGAATTGAAACAAAATCGGAGGTTTTTAAGTGAAATGTTTTTATCGAATCTTTCTTCACAAATTTTATTTAAAATATAAGGTTTAAAATCGTATACTGACCGACAGGTTGCTTAAAAATGACCAAATGCACATCGTCACTTCAGTGGTGAATTTGTAATGGCTCTGGAAATCATTGGAAAGATTGGAAATTATGGATCTATTTATTTGTCCGATCTACTCATTATGTTGAGATATCGATCTATTTATTTGTTTTCACCCATCAACGGAGGTGTCATCAGCAAGGGGAAGTGGCTGGGTTAATGCAGCTACCTGGGGAAATTAGCCGGTGGCAGGAAACGGATTATTAAACAAGTGGCCTGACACCCCATTACAAATTCACGATTGAAAAATCATTCTCCGAAAAAAGTGATATGATTGTAACCACACCCTTACGATTTCAAATGGAAGTCGAGTGCATGGCGGGCCCTTAGGGGATTGATTGACGTCGATCACTTTACTTTAAACTAACGACATCAAAACAACAATCACTTCTTGACACTACAGTATATTAATTAACTTTGAAGTGGTAAATAATTAACTAATAACCTTGGAAAAAATGATTTTATAGCATGATAATATTATTGATCATTAACTAAATACTAATAATAGCTGACTGATAACCAGGGCCTAAATTCATGACGGGTACCGGCACAATATACCCGAGAGTAAACCCCGGTTGGCGCGATTATTCGCATTCATGAACGCGCCGCGGAGTTTATTTGGGGGATATCGCGGGTCTATTCCACTCCGCGGCGTGTTCATGAATGCGAATAATCGCGCCTACCAGTCTTTATTCTCGGGTATATTGTGCCGATTCCCGTCATGAATTTAGGCCCAGGGGTGTGCGGAATTTTTTTTTCAAAAAAGCGGAAGCCGGAAGACGGAACACGGAACACGGAAATAGTGCAAAAATTACTAAATTATTAGAATTTAGTCAAAACTGGACCACAGAAGTTTTCATTTCTGTTTCTAAAAGTACCCACAGAATGCTGGTTTTGCTTCCACTAGATAGTGTGTATTATTTTGGTGAAGGTGCTCAACGTTTGATGATAGCCTCAAAGAAAACTGTGGAAATTCATCGTTATAAACTTCATTATAAATCGAATACAGCTACGTAATCAAAGACAGACTTTTTTGGCGTGAAAGACAAGAATGCTTTCTAAATAGAATTAAAAGCGTAAAACGAGCATGTTATGGTGGACAAACAGCAGTTTTTCATGATTCTGGTGAGAGAGGCTTTCTCTCAGATCGTTTACAATGAAACCAGCAGAAGAAAACAATCTCTCGCACTGCGACGAGGTAGCAGGCGCCGACAAACACTTCATGGCAAGTTTTCTTAAGAGACTGTACTTCGCTCCATTGGTTTCATTCTTCCGGAATTTGAATGGATCATATCGAGGTCAGCACAAGCTTTTATTCTCCCTTTTGTTAGCTTGCATAGTGGAGCTCTTCGTTTTCTTCTTCCGTTTCCGTGTTCCGCCCCAAAAACAAAGCGGAACACGAAACGGAACGGAAGGGCCAAAAGCGGCCGGAAACCGGAATTCGGAAGACGGAAACGGAACTTCCGCACACCCCTGCTGATAACTGATAAACTAGTGGGTTTTGTATGGTCTCGTTCCCATCGCGGTGAATTGTACTCTCGATGATTATGCTGCCAATGTAATTTTTTGCGGAACATTTTGCAACTGGACTTATACCCACATTTTGTGCAGATTTATAACTACAAACTATTTATGTCTGCCATTAGAAAAACAAAACAGTTTCGCTTTAAATTCGAGTCAGCTGCCGGATACGTTTTTTTCAGCTCGCTACATTTTAGAAAATTAAATAATTAGATAAGTATAAACAAGAAATCGAACAAATAATTGAACCATTACCGCAGCTCACCACTTGACATTGTTACAAGAACATATACTTACCTCATTAATTAATAGTAACTCCATCATTAATTTTCACACAAAGAAATAAGTAGACTCGTTTTCGGATAAAAGAAAAACTTGTATCGATCCCTCTGGAATATCATAAAAATTGGGGCTATGTGACTTGGTAGGTGCAGCCAAAAAATAATTTCCTAAGTTTTCCACAGAAACTTGCTCAAGTTGATGTTCTATTATGAAGAACTTGAAAATATACATTTTCAAACAACTTGATCTGTTTTAGGAGCTTTATTGGGGACCTGAAGTATAAACCTTCTACTAGCTGCAACCCCAGTCCATATGGAACCTCAAAATCTGATCAAAAACAGCTTATTCATCGAATACTACTGAATTTTCTCAAAAAAAAAACAGTTGCCGAACACTAAGGTAATCACATCGAAGCTGATCATAGTATTAGTAACCCACCTGAGGCAAACTAACAGGTAAATAGAGCTGTTGAACATCATCAGGCGACGACGGCGTATGGGACGATGCGATGCTGATTTTTCGATTGATCGCCAATTCGATTGATCAATCCGCAGATCAGCAGCATCGCTCTGGTGCGATCACTTCTCCGCGACTCTTTTACTTTTAAAAAATCTGAGTTTCCAAACTCTTAGGCATGTAAAAACTTTCCCGCATTAAAAATTGAACTTTCAATTTTTATATTTTCAATGAAGTTGACCGAGGGCATATTCTACCAGCAGAATGCATTATCCACATAAACATTTGGCAGTAAAAAATATATATTGCGAAGTATTTATTACTGTGTCATGTATAATACATCGATACTTTAGTCCTCCTAGGTTTTTGAGGACTCGTTATTTTCAGTAATTTTACATTTCAGAAGCTACATTTCAGAAATCATAGCTACAATATTTATTAATATTAGCAATAATAAATCAATAAATTCCATCAGCGGGCTTCAATTATTGCGCCATGATCATTATCAATACGGGACCTCAATATACATATGCACTATTCGAGGTTCAATAAATACAACAATTACAATATTTACACCTGAGATTCCCGTAGTCCGGAAGCTGTCGAATGTCTAGGAGATTCGGCATGTTTCAGCTGTACACACGTGACGGTAATAGCGTCCAAATGGTCCTCCAAAGGGTCGACCAAATGGGCCTGAAACAAAAAAAAAATAACAAAAAAATGCCAAAAAAAACTGAAGGTTGTCAATTTACCTCCATACGATCCAACCGGTCGCACCTGCTGCTGAAAGCTATACCCGCCATTGGAACCAACGATTTTCCTCGAACTCAGACCGCTACCAAGGGGACCCATCACCTCAATATTCTCCACCACGGTGGTTCCAAGCGGGTTCATCGGCGGAGGCGGTGGCCGTGGTCGCCAAAATTGCCCTCGGGCGATACCGACATAGGTGATCACAATCAGTAGTAGCAGGAAGCGATTCATTATCTGAAAATGGGTATTTGGGTGATGTGAGATGGTACTGTAGTTTCCATTGCGATTACGAAACGAAAAAAAAAACGCACAAAAATAGCGATAATAATAAAATAATAGCAATAGGAGCAATAATTGTAATACTTTAGCAACAGTAACAAGTCTTTTAATGGAGTTTTTAATGGAACCCTTAAAGTATAACAAATTTGGGAAGTTTTCAAAGCGGACCCTGCTTCAGAGCGGGACAAACGCTAAAGAAGAAATGTGGGAAGCTTCCACAAAAGCTATTAAACCTTAAGCAAGCGCGTATTTTTGGGCTTAAATTGTACCCTACTTCACACAATAAAAATAATAATAATAGTACCGACAAGCAAAATATTTGCATTAATATCGATTCAGCCTCATGGAAAAGTAATTCGAGTAAAGTCTTTGGAATGGGCAGGGTAGTGACAACCATGAAAGCGGAAGGAACAGGGTAACAACAACAATTAATCCTCCCGAAGCGTGTAAATGATAGAATGACCTCTATGGAATCTAATGAAAAAGGAAACGAGTAGAAACGAAGGGGTACTTCCTTTTTAGAAGCGAAAAAGTGAGGAAATAGGGAATGGGCACACTTGAAAATACTCAGTAAAGAATACTTAATGAATGTTATGAGAAAGAGGGAAATATTAGTCGGTAAGATCTGATTGGATCGATACCATACGCCTCAGCAAAGACACCACTGCCTGGCTATGGATCGGTTACCAAGGCGGTTTATAAACCCTCACCCGATGACCCTGAGTTAAGGAGGTCGTCTGTGAATGCCATCGGCTTTGACCCAATGGCCTCTCGGCCCAAGGGCGAGGCAAGGCATCGACACTTGCCCAGAATCGGCCTCTCACTTCGGGTCGGGTCACCCTAGCACATCATCACCATTTCTTGGGCCTTTTCAGTCTATGTAACGCCGCTGGATGACATGGTTGTTAAAAGAGTAGATAGTAAGGTATACCTAGGGTATAGTAAGATAGTGGTTACTATCTTTCCCGCATTATACCGAACAAAAGAATTTGCTGGAAAAACAACATGTAGAGCAAACTAAATTCATCGATACGCTGGGTTGGCGCCAGGTAACCTCTCCCTATACCCTAGATGACGATCAATACACCATTAGATCCTTTCAAGGGTTGGTAAGTAAACCATAGCCAAGGCTCGTAAAGGACGGAGTTGTAGAACGGACATTTTTGGCATTTTTCTTATAGATATGTTCTATATTCCTGTTTTTGTTCTTCTTCCTCTTCTTCTTCTTCTTTCTCATTTTGAATCTCATTTTCATTCTTATGCCTTCAGTTTCTGAGAAATTCCTCTATTTTAGATTCATTATAGTTACTACGTCTATTTCATGACTTTATGTACTCGTCGAGATGTTTTGACAGTTTTCTTAGGTTTTCGTTTTCCTGCTTTTCAAAATCCATTTCCTTTCGGCTAATTCGATAAATAAATATGGAGACATACCCGACCTCTTCTTTTTCCCATTTTCCTTTTTCTTTTTCTTTTCTCTTTTCTCTGTTCCATCGAGTCAATCGGATTCATCGTCGTCGAAATCCTCTACCATTCTACCTCTACCAATATTCCTCACTCACTGACAGCCCTGTTTCCACTTCCTATCCGCATTTTTAACCGCCATAACCCCAAATGTTTCGTTTAATAGCTCTCCTGGTTTACCATAACATTTATCCTTCTATAGATATTCTAATTTGAGAGCTCTAAAAACGACTATTCATAAAATTCTAGACTATTATACGAAACTCGAAGCGCGCTCGGTGGTGATCATCGTCTGTCATACGAACAATCTTGTAGCGAGGAAATGAAGCCATAACTGTCAGCTGGCGAATTTTATGTGTTTATAGTTAACTGCCGGAGGCAAGACGACGGCTTTATGGAGCATTGCCGGTGATTTGATGCTGAGCATTTTCGCGGTGGTGGTGGTGGGGCGACGACGATTTCGTCGGACTTGATCGCCCCATTATCTGCGTCTCGATGCCACTTTATGAGCGATAATTCGAAAACGATAGATTTCGTATTCGTGTATTTTCCCGTGATTTTACGGCTAAACGCTCGGCAGCACATTCACAGTCGTAAGAGGGCGTCTACAAAAATTAAGCAATGAATATCAAAACCGGCTTTTTATGGTAGTATTAGGCAACGTGTGGGAACATCGACGAGAATAACATGTAGCGATTTAGCTGGAGCAAAACGAAAATTCGGGGAAAAGAAAAAAGCCTACGAAAACTACGAATGCTGCCCAATTCCCCCTACATCACCAGAGAAATGATTTCTACTTATCTTTCATTACACACTTTTTCACGCGTGTCGTTTCAAACTACTCTCCTATGCAACATATCCCGTTTTTCATTTCGAAAGAAAACGCTACGCGTACGCGCGCGTGTGACACTCACTATCGATCCGTGTTCAATTCGTAACCAGCGAATCTGGGCCCACATTCATCATTGGTAAACCCCGATAAATCCCGAGATATAGCCTGTGAACGGCGCGCACCTTTCTCTACGTATCCTAAACTTCCTATGTTAAACGCAATCTCTCATCGACTCTGCTGTCTGGCTCTGGCTCCGGCGCGGTTTCGGAGACCGCTGGTTCGTTCGTGAATTTGGGCCCTGCTGATGCTTTTTATCAGCCATTCAGCGACCTGCAGGCCGCCAAATGAACTCATGGATAGAAGGAAACATATATAAAACATTTATAATAACAAATAAAACGAAGAACGAAAAGCATACAGCAAAAGACGACGAGGAACTGATGAAATACATCACTGGGAGTACCGTAACGGACAATCGCGGCGGGACCCTAAAATTGACAAACAGACATCGTGGTTTCGCTTATTTATTGGTAGGATTTTTACGATCTCAGTAGAATAACACTTTTGAGATGGTACAGAGATCTTTGAGAAGATCATGCGTTTTGTTTTTGCCGAAAAGGAACAGTCGAGGACATCTGCCACTTTTGGCGTGAGCCTTACGAGAAACCTCTGGTATACCTGAAAACCTCTGGTATTATTTCTGCCGTATCCACTTCTTGAGGGCACGCGTGGTGCAGTAGGGCCCGCGTGGTGCAGTGGTAAGAGGCGCTGCTGTCAACCACACGGTCGAGCGATCGATTCCGGGCCCGGGCTAACCAAGCCTTCCATCCCTCCGGGGTCGGTAAATTGGTACCAGACTAGTCTGGGAAGGTAAAGACACTGACCTGGCATAGCGGCTGGCCCCGGAGGTCATTGTATAGGCCAAATACGCATTCACTATGCCTCTATGACTTGAATGGAACACGAATGCGGCGGCGTGTCCTTAGGGGACTGATCAACGCCGACACCTTTACCTTTTACCTTATCCACTTCTTGAGACACCAGTGATGGATTCTTTTCTGTAGCTCTAGGATAAATTGATTTTCGGGCCAAATTATGCGATTTTCCGTCGTTTACCCTGCCATCATCGATATTTATCCAGATAGCTGTACGGCAGCTGCGTGAGCTCATCGATGCACTTTGTCGTCATCGAAAATCGTCGACCTTGCTCTCCGAGTAATACGAAAACAGAAAAATAGAAAGAACGGATTTTCTGCACGATACTTTTTTTCGGTTTTTTCAGACCACCGAAAACCTACCGCTATTAGCCATCTGCTGGTAAATTTTTTGATGTTTGCTTTGTGAATCGAAATCATTCACGTTTCTTTCCGCCAGTGCTTTTGAATAGGGGAATGACGGCGAGTTTCTTCGAAAAATCCCCACCAACAAAGGCGAAATTTCATGCTCGTTTCACAATGTTCACGCTGCGGAAATCACCATTGAGGTCTTTTGTGGCGGCGGAAGCGTTTTGCTTTTTTGAACGGCAGCCATCGAAGCGGTGAAAGGCCGGACGGAATTTCCGCCGGTTTTCGGTTCATTTCCAGAACCATTAGCCGCTGACTGACTTGGTGGTTATTCTTGCAGCTGTAAGCGAAAGTAGAGCATTAGTTGGAGGGCATTTTTCTTCATAGTGCAGTGCTAAAAGGCGCTACTGACACCAGAACTGTCGAGCGCTCGATCCTCGCCCGGGCTAACCAAGCCTTCTATACCGCGTGGTTTGACAAATTGATACCAGACTTGTCTGGGAAGGTAAAGACAATCACTTGGTATAGCGGCTGGCCCACGCAAGTCATTGTATAGGCCAGGTACGCATTCACATGCCTCTACAATTCCGGATGGAAGCCGCATGCAGTGCGCATCCTTAGGGACTGATCAACATCTTCATTTGGGATTTAACTTGTTGATCTTCCGCCGAAGTGTCTGCTTTTTGTCCTTCTCCTTTGCTCCGAAGGGGAAGGAGGAGAAGGCATGCAAGAGGGCAAGTGCATCACTTGGGTAAAAAAACTTGGTAAAAAACAACCTTGATGGAGTTACTAGACTGGACGTTCCGGATATCCGTCAGCCTTTTCGGTAGAATCCGTCAGCATTGGCCATGGAGGACTGAGGCCAAACTTACTGCTTCAAAATTTTTTCCCCTCTTCTTCGTTTCTTACTCTCTTCTTCTGCGTGTTCCTTTTCCCCTGTCATTTTTATCGTCTTAGTCAATTTTGACGCATGTTTCGTTCCCTTTCATTGCTGGGTTAGCTTCTATTCGAAGTGGGGTAACCCCATACCTCCAGCGGGTAGGAGAGGTATATAATTGTACTGTCGAGTGTTTCGCGAACACATTTATAATGCACGAAACCCTATTACGCAGCTTAACGCCGGGATTAGTGCGGCTTAGGTGTCATACTAAACTGGATTAGCATTTCTTCCATCTCTCGCGGCAGGAATTATAGCAGGAAAACAAGAATGTCGTCGTCACAACCTCATCGTATTCAACATTGCACCGAGAATGGTAAGGGTAAAGTTGTCGGCGTTGATCAGTCACTTTAGAACGCGCCATGCATTCGCGTTCCACTCAGAGTCGTAGTGGCATGATGAATGCGTATTTGACGTATGCAATGGCTTGCGGGGGCTGGTCACTATACCAAGTCGGTGTCTTTACCTTCCCAGAGAAGTCTGGTACCTACTTACCCTACCCCAGAGGGATGGAAGGCTTGGTTAGCCGGGATGGGATCGATCGCTCGACTGTGCGGGTGTCAGCAGCGCCTCTTACCATTGTACCACGCGGGCCTGCCAATTACAGTATTAATATGAAATAAAGTAAAACAAGTGGAATAACAAAATGACTAAAGACATGTCTACCTTTTATTGCACCTCAAATTTCGAGAGACATTTTCAAAACCATTGAACCGACCGGTCGCTGGCTACCGTATCTCAACGTAGAGGTCGGTCTCACAGGGGGCAATTTCCACACGAGATGGTATCGAAAGCCCAGCAATAAGAATATCATCGTCCATTTCAGATCTGCCCATCCGTCGCAAACAAAGAGGGCCGTTGTCAAAAACATGTTCCGAACGGCAGCCATGGTATCCTCGAACAGTGACCTAAAGACGAAGTCATGGGAGATGGCCAATCGTATTGCCATCGAGAATGGGTACCCCGACCAAGATATGCCAAGAGGCCATCGGACTCCGGCAGTGGCATCAGGACCTAGGCAGCTGAACGATAGCAGAATCGTTTTCAAGGTGCCCTTCGTCTCAGACGAAGTCGGTACTGAGATACGAAACTGCGTTCGCAAGGCTGGCCTTGATAACATGATCCGTGAAGTCGAAGTGCCGCCCTCCAATCTCAAAGCACGGCTCGTGAGGAATCGGTTATACGATTCTGTCTGTAGGACTTGCCGGTGCATAGTTTGCCCAAACGGAAAGGAGGGAGATTGCATGGTCGCGGGAGTGGTATACCACATAAAGTGCACGGTATGCAACGGGGAGTATATTGGCGAGACGGGTTGACCCCTTGGGGAGCGCGTTAAAGAGCATTTGGGCACGCTGAGTAGGTGCGATATATCGGAGCCGCTGGGTGAGCATTGGTTGCGGTGTCACGATGGCGCGATGGTGGAGGTGGCGGTAGCGATACTGTCACGCGAATCCGAAATCTCGGAAGACCCTCGAAGCGCTGTGGATTGCCGTGAGAAACCCCACGATCAATAGGAAGGAAGAACGCGTGGAGGTGACACAGGAGCTGGCAGCATTCGCTGACCTGTGCGGGCTTGACCCGAAGGACAGTCGGTCAGAGGCTCGTTAGGGTGGCCACATTACCTTATGTATTGCCAGTGACTTGTGGTTTGCATTGGTGTTCTACCTGCCCAGGTCTGGTTGTGTTTACCCTATCCGCGATTCGTCTTGCTCTCCTGGTGCCTTCTGATTCACCGCTGAAACTTGAAATTGGTCTTGAGCGAATGATCTCACAAACTCCTCTTTTCTCTTCCAGGCTCTGACGAAGGCGGACTCGCCGAAACGTTAGCCAGATAAACTTGTATCATCTTGGCTATTCGGCTTCACTCAATCTATCACGAGCAACCATTTTCAAAACCTTTCACAAAGCGAAGAATGTGAGAATAGATAAAGGCAAAACTTGTATCGAATGGTAAATGTCTTTACCCTTCCAGAGAAGTCTGGTACCTACTTACCCTACCCCAGAGGCATGGCAGGTTTGATCATCCTGAGTGAGAATCGATCGCTCGTGCGTGCGAGTGAGAGTAGCGCCTCTTACCACCACACCATCTCTCAAAGTTAGTTCCCCAACGCTCTAGAGTCTTTAGAGGACTATTTGTGAGGTGTGACATCGTACAAATCGTTCGCGAACCATCGCTGACCGGCCGCTGTGGGAAAACGGCAGATTTCCATGGCGGTCGTCGGACGGCGACCTCGCAGAGGACGACTATAGTCCGAGGTGTTCGTCACCGGCGTTTGCCCACCCGTCTCCTGATTCATAAAGGTTCTGCAATTGCAGATCGACATGAATACGTCGTCTAATTGCCGGCAGGGCGTTCTTAGCCGCGTTGAATCAGGTGTTGATTGCAAATACACTCATAATTGACTATAGATTCAGTGGAAAAATATTTATACAGATCCACCTGCTGGTCGTCGAAGCCCACGTCCGTGTTTATGTGTATTTTCTGCATGACTATATGCTCAGCTGCAGTGCCAGGCATTTACGTTTCTTTACGGTCACGGCAGCTGTGCCGTCTGTTTTGCTTTTCGGAGAGACCCTTGGGTTTCAGGGGTAAACGGTGGTAAAGGTAAAGATGAGCGAAAAAGGAGTGGAAGGTTCGGTTAGCGGGTCGATCGCTCAACTGCAGGTATCAGCGTAGCTTCTTACCACTACCCTTTCCAGGGATATTCAAATCAACTTTTCAAATCAAAATCAATAAATTTTTACGTCTATATGAATGAATTCCTTTCTAGTGAAGTAGTTCTCCTGGTTAGAGGGTCTGTAAATAAACCAATACCCAGTGAAGGCAAAGGTTTCTGAATTAACCCGTGCCCAGATTCATGAACGGACGAGCGGCCTCCGAAACCGCGGCGCAGCCAGAGCCAGACGGCAAAGTCAATGAGAGGTTGTGTTTAACATAGGAAGTTTAGATCAATTAGACAGAGGTGCGCACCGTTCGGGGTATATCTCAGGGTTTATCGGCGGGTTACCTATAATGAATCTCGGCCCTGATCACAGCTCATAGGGTGCGCTGTGCACTTGCCTCTAAACTGGAATCGTAGAGACATATTGTCGAGACCAACCAGATCTTTCCTTTGGACTCAGCTATGTTAAGAAAGAGGCTTGCCACGAATGGGAGGCGGGATTCATATCTACTATGCCCACGTCTCTGAACTGAAGACGTGTGCATGGCGCGTTCCCAGGTCGCTGATCAGCCACGATCACTTCGCGATGCCTTCGCTTCTTCCTAAAAAGCCATATCGACAACTTTACCATAATCTTATAACTTTAACCCATTGCAGGAATTGCTATCTATCATTTTCAGCTCATCGCAAGACTTGTTCATACTTAACAGCAAGCGATAGGATACACCGGATCCTCATCTTGTGTTCCGTTGCCGTGGCTGCGCCGCATCCTCTGCGTCTCTGGCCTATTCTTACAGCGCTGCATAGCTGCCGAGTATGAATAGGCCGTTAGGAGCCGAATTTAGTCACAGTCGGGTTCAAAATAAGAATCAGGTGGGGCCTATCTGGAATCACCTGATTTTTATTCAATAAGTAAATAAATAAATGAATAAGTTAATAAATAAATAAGTAAATTAATAAATAAGTAATAAAATAGGAATCAGGTGTGCCATATAGACAGGTCAGTGCTTATACGTACTTATTCCGAACCCACCAGTAGCCAAATATGACTTTTCCTCTCTCTCTACTGGAGGTTTATTCAGGTCTGCTATGATCATCTAGTCCCAAATTGTGTATTTTGCAAGTATATCCTTTCTCTCTCTGTCATTCTCTCTCTCTGCTCGTCTGGCTCCATTCATGGACGAGGGCGGAGCGTAGTCGCGATTTAGAAGGCCCTACGACTGCACACCGTCGCCCGACGTTGCCACTGAAGCCGGCGGTTTGTTTTTGTGTGACCGTTTAAGCTCATCTGACGCTGACGACCGTTTAATCCGTTTGTAAACACTCATCAACGCTGAAGCGGTGGTGTTGGTTACTGTCGTTAAGCCCTATAAGCTCATCTTCGCACTTTTTCCATCAACTCCTCACCCCAGCTGCTCAACAGCCGCCACCCCGACTTCCTGGAATTCTCTGAAGGCAGGAGTGCCTCTGGGGGCAATGGCCTCACCAAGAGTCTCGTAACCACTGGGCGATTTGAGTCAGATTAATTTACCGGCCGAATTGTAGTGAGTATGCGTGTCGTGTACCGGTAAGTGGCGCTACTGACACCCGCACGATCCAGCGATCGATCCTCGCAGCTAACCAAGCCTTCCATCTCTCCGGAGTCGGGTAATTTGGCTCTAGACCTACGTCTGGGAAGGTGAAGACCCTGACGGGGTAAATCGCCTGGTCCGTGAAAGTCATTGTACAGGCCAAGCTCCCATTCACCATGACTCTACTATTTTTTCATGTAATAGACATGCATTGCGCATCTTTAGAGCTTCAGATCAAAGCTGGACACTTTACCCTCACTTTATCTAAGGTAAGAAAAAGGGTGGTACAGTGGTAAGGGGCGCTGCTGAAACCCGAATGGCCGAACGATCGGTCCCGCCCGGGCTAACCAAGCCTTCCATCCCTCCGGGGTCAGGTAAGTTGGGATTTTCCCTTCACTTTATCAGGGATCTTTACCCTCACTTTATCTAAGGTAAGAAAAAGGGTGGTACAGTGGTAAAAGGCGCTGCTGAGACCCGCGTGGCCGAGCGATCGATCCCGGCCTGGACTAACCAAGCCTTCTTTTCCCCTTGGTAGGGTAAATTTGTACCAGACTTGCCTGGAAAGGTAAAGACACTGACTTGGTATAGCGACTCGTCCCCGCAGGTCATTGTGGAGGCCAAATACGCATTAACTATGCCTCTACGATTCTGAATAGAAGACGAATGCATGGTGCGTCCCTGGGAGACTGATCCATCGCCGATCGCTTCACCTCTTAGCTGCTACCTCTTGCGAGGATCCGTTCATACTCGGCAGCAGTGAAACAACTGAGCCGTTGTAGCCAAGACTATCTCTAACGTCACATTCCTTCAACCCCGAGATGACCCATTTCCTCTGATTTTTATTTGCTGTCTCTATCGTCTAAACTCTAAGCCGGAACGAAGATTAATTTAGCAAAATTGGTATTAGAGATTTTGTCGCGTATTTGTGTGCAGACTCGGCGGTTGTTACGATGTTTTAAGCTTTGATCGACACTAATCCCTCTCTCAGCTGGCTCAAATCTTCTGAATCCCTAGATCTAAGCTGGATGTAATATACATAATTAAGATTGGGATTCTGCAACGATTCTCCAATCTCGGAGAGAATAAAGGAGAACGGGTTTTGGGCTTCCTTTCAACGAGGGTCATTTTTAATTGTTGTTAATGTCCTTTTTTCCCTGGAATCCGATGCGTTTTACGTAATCTTTTGTCGCTGTAAAGTGTTTTCTCTGGAAAACACTTACATTAGCCCTAATCGCTCACAACGAGCCGATGAGATATCGCTGAAAATGCCATGCAACACAATTTACAGAGTTGCAGGAGTAGCGGCATCGTGTGGAACACAGGAATTGCGTCAATCCAACATTAGTTTCAATTCGTTTTTTAGTTCCTTAACCTTTCCTGAATGTCTGGAAGGATTTTTGTTGAACTTCTCTGTTGTTTATTAGAGACTAGACACCTTTGAAGCTCCATCCTGGGAACGTGAGTCATCTTGGCTATCATAGCAACAATTTTGAATTTTTAGGCTCTCAATTGGTCTTGATGAAGAACTGAGCAACTTTTTATCTGCAGTTTTCCATTAAAAGCTGTGAATAGGCTTCTACTGTTCTGGAGTTTATTTAGGAGAATTGGTTGCGGCTACAAAGGATTGGCATTTGCGCCTGACAAAGAAAGTATGAAAAATTGTAGTATCAAGTTTATTTTCCACTTGTTGATCTTAGAATAGCGTTCTGACAATGACTGTATTGTTCTTTACATGAATTATAAAAGGTAAAATTTTAGTGGCTAGCAGTGGTCAATTCCCTACGGACGCGCCGCGTACTTGTCTTCTACATGGAATCGTAGAGTTGTTGGCCTGTTCGGTCCATATGACGACCTGCCAGGCCAGCCTGCCAGTCTTCGCCTTCTAATACAGGTTTGGTATGAATTCACCCCCCCCCTCCCCCAAGGACCTAGGCAAGGATCGATCACTAGATCGCATGGGTATCAGTAACGTGTCTCACCACTGCACAACGGGGGTTTTGAAACGTATTAAGTTGGGGCTGGTAGTTTATGAAACCTATGGGACAGCCGTTTGGCCAATTGCCAAAATCACTGAACTCTCACGAGTGCCCGCGGCAGAAGGACAAGCGCCATTCTGAGTCTTACAAAGGCAACAAATGCCGTCAATTTAGTCAATTTAGCGGCATTGGAGCACTCGAACAATTGACGGCGATTGAGGGACGCGTTCTCTTCAATAATCCCTTTGTCGCCTTGCTGATACCCGGCTGAGCAAGCTTCCAGACAATATCCGTTCAATTTCATTCATTCCTGAACATATACTGCAAGCGTGTGGTGCAGTGGGAAGGAATATTACTTCCACTCGCACAGTGGAGCGATTGATCTTTGCCTGGGCTCATATAACGATGCATCGCTTCGGGTGTAGGTAAACTGGTACCAGACTTGTGCGGTCCGGAAAGGTAAAGACACTGACGTGTGCGATGAATCGTTGTACTGGACGAATACGCTTTAGGGACGATTCAACACTTGAGTGAGTGCGATTGCGGCACTTGCGCAACAAGCCGTCGCGGTCTCTGAAATCGCGGCCTTCACGAATCATAAATGGCCGCAAACCCGCGATATCGAGCGGGTTTATCGCCGACAGGGTTTCGAAGACCGCTCGTCCGTTGATGAATGTAGCCCCTGGTCACAGAACCGTACCAGTATTTTCTCACGAGTGTGTATCTCTGCACTAGCAATCGATTACGGTCTGAATGGAATTGCAAATGTCGCGCGGGTGTGTTTCATATGTCCGTGTGTATGTTTGTGTGCGATTTTCGCGATTTGTTTTCGTTCGCGCTGCTTTCATCGTCGTCGCCGACGTTGTTCGTTCCACTGCAACATCAGGCATGATTCAGCTGATGACCGACGTCCGAAGAGAAAACCGCTGCTGCTGGTGCACGATCTGCTGGCCAGCAGCCAACGGCCGTCGTCTGCAAACGCTCAGCGCTGATCGACACCAACGATGCACCTGCGATGGCGACGAGTAGTACTGTGTGCAGTGGACCTAATGTCTGATGGCGGCTGACGCGTTTAATTGCTTTGATACGCGACCGAAATAGCTTCGATAAGCGCCCAACGGTCGCTGTTTTTAGGCCTTGATGGGGGCAACGATCGTCTCGGCAACATGCACGGCGTCAACCACTTACCCAGGGCGAGACAGGTTTAGGTGACCCCGCTGAGGGTATAGGAAGGTGTCGACGGATATTCCCCACCACATATTCACTCTTCGCTTAGTTGGCCCTATACATAATGATCCCCTACTAACAGCTGTAAATGGGCGGGCCAGTCAACTCGACCTGCTCATGGGAGTGCGACCTTACTTAACTCTTTACCGGCATAGCGTGTGGACAATAAACCTCTCTCTTCAAAACATCCACTGAACCACCCGCACACAATGACGCGCGTGAACAAGTTGTAGATTACGGACTGCAGGAAGATAGGTTAATATTTGCCGATATCGTACGGGCCCCCCTTAATATACACAACACAGTCCTGCTAGTTTTCCATATTTGTGGTACTTTGCTGACCAACGTGTGAAGCCTCGAATTTGGTGACCGCTGGCGGTAGGTATTGCGCAATATTAGCCATGGGGCGGTGATCTCGAAGGTTCTCTAGCACAGAATAACGGACCCCTTCGACCTTTAGTTTGCTCCCATGGTTGACTTTGCTTGCGCCGTTGAATTCGATGTCAACGGAAAGCTGAATAAAGAGGAAGGATAAGAATGGAGGAAGGGTAACGGAGTCTTCGAGAGCGGCTTAAAAGTCTTCGCATGCCGATCACTCGTCACTTAAAAGTCAAGCGACGAGTGGCAAATGCGAAAAATTCGAGAAATTCAAAAAGTTTTCTCTGTTTTCTCGTGGCAATTGAATCTCCCATCTAGAGAGCTGCAAATACCGTTTCAGTCGTGATCGAGCGTTCCTTTCGGTCCAAATCTTACCGAACATTTTCCAGCGTTTATTTTCTTATCTTTTCTTTAATGCAGCAGCTGGAATATGCGAATTGGTCTGGTTAGTAGAGAAACTGTATAATATTGCATCATAACTAAAACAATCTGCTTAACACTCAGCTGCTGATAAAACCGAATTAGAACTGTGTTTTTTCAATTTCACCTGAGCATACAGCAGATGTTCTCCATAACAGTCACATAAGGAGCACCTGGACCCATATAAGAGTCACCTGCTTGCCTGGATGGGAGATTTTCATACCCATAAACCACTAACACCTAAGGGTACTGTAAAGGTAAAGAGTAAATGGTCGACAGTGATCAGTCCTCTAAGGACGAGCCGTGTCCCATTCAGAATTGTAGAAGCATATAGGGCAGACGCTGTGTAAGTCAGTGTCCTCACCTTCCCAAATAAGTCTGGTACCGATTTACCCAAACCCGTCAGCACGTAATGCTTCTGTAACCTGAACGAGGATCGATCGGTCGACAATGCGTGTTGTTACGGTATTGTGGTCACCTCAGAAGGCCACGCCCCTCTCCAACCTCTGATGGAAGTAGTCTCCATAATGTACTGTTATCGAACGGTTGTTATTTTATGCTTGTTAGCTAGATTATAAGAAATTATATCCACACTCACACTCCTGTCGGGACTAGCATGACATGGAGGTCCCGAAGAGATCTTTTTTGGACTTTTACTTTACTAGTCTGGGGAAAGCTTACAGTAAATGAGACTACTCCCATCAGAGGTTGGAGAGAGGCGTGGCCTTCTGAGATGACCACAATACCGTGACAAGGTGGAAGTGGTGTCGATTGCCACCGCAATATGGAATTAAAGTATGGCGATTTCTCTTACCCTCATAGGGTAACCATGACTGCGAACAACTCGTCCGTTCTGGAGACGGGAGTTTGGACGAGTTATCGAATTCCGTCGGGTAATTAGTGGACTGCTGTCTGTCCGTCCACATGAAGCGCTGGCTGGCCGGCCGGGTGTGTGTGGCTCACTTGGCAACGCTCCACCGTCGGGCTCGTCATCAGCGCTGTCTTCCCAGCCGACCGCGGCTCCAACAGCTCGGCTGATCAGCTGTACAACTGGCGGCTCTGCCACTTTACCAAGGCTCTTAATTAACTATCAGCTGGATTAGAATTGTACAGTACCGTCGTCATCCATCCGCCAACAGGCTGTCCGCCATGGGTGAACCCGTCTTTCTGTCGCTTTGCCATAATTCCTTTCAAATCTAGCCATATTTATTTATTTATATATTCATTCATTTAATTTTACTATGGTGAAACCCATAGTTAACAACATTTCAGCGATAGGATTCGTGCCATCGTAAAAAGCTGTTTTGCAGAGAAGCTGAATTCTGATGAAACTGACATTCATCCGGTCAGGGCTGCCGCTACTGCCAAAAGTAATTGGGCGTTTATGACTAAATAAAAGAGAGCAAAACTAGAGGGAGTCTTACAACATTCGAAGGCATAGGTTATGGGGCTCTTTTTGATTCGAAGCTCTTCTGTCTCACCTGGAACGAATAACTATTAGATATCAAATTAACTAGCTATTAGCTATCAAATTCAGTGAAATGAAATGAATGATTTCATAGGCTGGAGTCAGAATAGCACGATCTAGGTTCTGGTTTCCCAGGTATTTGGAATTTTTGAAAATTTCGTAAGCATGTCGATCGTTCTTTGATCTCGCGCTGTAACGACGTACCAGCTGAAGTATTATTCTTATCTCGTATTCAATTAAATTATTTTAGCGGTGTGATGTGTCAGCGCTGATAGTCGGCTGATAAGATAAGGTCAGTGTTTTGCACCGCAACCTGGGTGTGCGTTCGCGCTTTCTTTTCTTACTGCTGCATAAGAGCATGATGATTTCCTCATTAGCCTCCTTTTGCCTTCTTTCCTTCTTTTTCCAGAAAGCCGTGTGCTTCAATTTCTGATCGATTATCTTTTTTCGTCGCATCGAGCGAAAAAATGCCTTTCGAAAGCCGATTGAAGAGGGCGATTTTTACATCCTCATATCCCTTTTTATACATGAAATTAATGCATCAATTAATATGAATGAGGGTTTCAAACGGTTTTCGTCGCGTTCGAATTTTGCACGGAAATGCAATGTGAGGTAAATTTGAATTTTGGACTTTTGAACGGAGAATTTCAAATGAATGCGCTTCTTTTCTTGATTTCATTTCCGTCTACTTTTTGATTGTCGCAGTTGAGTGTTCTCTTCTTCCCGGGGAAGAACTCGTCTCATCTACCATTTCTAATTATATCTTGATTTGTCGGGCGCATGGTGCAGTGGTGAGAGGCGCTATTGACACGCGCACTGTCGAGCGATCGATTTTGCCTGAGGCTAACCAAGCGCTTAATTTCGTCCGGTTTGGTTTAATTGGTACCAGACTTGTGTGGGAAGGTAAAAATGCTGGATTGAATAGCGGCTAGCCCAGCAAGTGATTGGGTAGGCCAAATACCGTGCCTCCACGATTCTGAATCAAACACGAATGCCTGGTGGGTCCTTGAAGGACTTCTATCTTGGTTTTTTGTGGAGAGGGGTTACTGTATCTATTCCCCTTATCCAAAAAATATTTTAAAAATCCCAAGAAAAATCTGGGTAGCCCATCGGTTCTCAATCCTTCAAAAGATCAGTCCTGCTAAGGACGCGCCTTGCATTCGTCTTCCAACCAGGGCCAAGATTCATGAACGGACGAGCGGTCTCCGAAACCGCGGCGCAGCCAGAACCAGACGGCAGAGTCGATGAGATATTGCGTTTAACATAGGAAGTTTGAGATAATTAGACAAAGGTGGGCGACGTTCGGGTTATATCTCAGGGTTTATCGGGGGTTTAGCAATGATGAATCTCGGCCCACAATGCTAGAGGCATGGTGAACGCGTATTTGGCCTATACAATCTGAAGGTGACGTCTATTGTGAGACGATGCGTTGCAGAGTGGCCGGGCGGTGATTGCATTGCCTGTCGCGCTATTCTCCGGCCAACAATAGCCGCTTTTCATAGGCTTTTCATAGGCGTGGCGTGTTCTCGGCCTCGTTTTACCTCGTCTTTTCAGCTGAATACGACTCTGACAATGAGTCAGCCAGCGGTCAGTCGACGCGCTTCAATACGTGTTCGCCGGTCGACCTGACGACTTGTTGCGACCGGCTTTTCTATTTTTTTGTGGCTGACAAAAACTAGAAAAGCCGTTTTTAATCTATTTAATTATTTATTTATTTATTCATTTATTTATTTATTTATTTATTACATGAACAAGCCATGTGCAACGGTGATATGATGAATAAAATGACAGGCACTCAACAACAACAATAATTCCATTTTATGATTTTGAACATAAGTTTTCAGTGAACAAGATTAGTAGATTGAGGTGTGTTCAGATGAAAGTCTAACAGTTTAGAAAAACATTTTGAATCACTTTGTATGAATAATTTTTTACATAGCTTAACCAAATCAGAACCAACACGAACAGAAAAGGAATGTTGACGGAACCTAGTTCTGGCTTTTGGTAACAGAATTTTGAAGAATTTATTCTACTCTTCCTAAAGTAATTCTTCAATATCTTATCGTTTTGCTTGCGTCATGACTGCAAGGCTTCGACAACATCCGGAACCCGTGATTTTTTCAACATCTGCCAAATTCTAATGTGGTATAGGTTCAACATTTTTATTTTATTTTATTTATTTGTTTATTTATTTACATGAATTTGAGGCCCACGTCTGAGAAAAAAAAGCAAACAAAGAAAAACGAGAGCTGTGAACAACAGCGGAAAAGAGGACACTAATAAGTAAGCAATGAACTTTTGGCTAAAACCTCAAATTTTCAAATCAAGTATCAAATTTTTCTTGCCTGACTTTGAACATATGAAGTTAATGAAGTCTTGAAAGATAAAAATATGCTTGAGATGCCTACCAGTTTAGTGCATCGAGCGGCTAGAGTCTAACGTAAAAGAAAAGAGGAATAATCTCATCACTTTGCAGTAGAGAAGAGGAAAACGCGTGATTGGATCAGTAGCTAGGAGCGCTGTCGTTAACCGTACGGTTAACGGATCGATCCTCGTCTAGCCGAACCAAGCTTTCCATCCTTTCGTGTTCAGGCAAATTTGTACCAGCCTAGAAGAGAAAGACACTGACTTGATGTAGCGGCTGGAACCGCGTGTAATTGTATGCATTCTCCAAGCCTTTTCAATTCTGAATAGGAGGCGAGTGCATGGCGCGTTCTTGGAAGGCTGCCTAGCACTAATAACTTTACTTTCATTTTGACCGCGTTTTTTGTGAGTTCGTTGAGGAGCAGAAAAAATGAACAGGACTATCTAACTCCGTCTCATATTTTACTAGTTCCTCGTAGCAACATAATATTTTTATAATATGTATTGGATATTTTTCTTTTTTTATTTTTCTAAGACACTCAGCAGTCGGAGGTCGTGCAGCGAAAGACATGCAATTAGTGCCAATAATGCGGCATAAAAGTGCAAAGCGTCGCTTCTTCTTTCATTTCTTCTTCGGCGACCGCCTCCGGCACCACAATTCTGCAACTGCAGCGTCGTCGAGCAGGAAGAGCGGCGGCATTTCTGGCCGAAAGCGCAACGTTTTCCGCTTTTCTCATCAATTCCTTTTTCTTGATATCGTCGTCATGAGTGTGTGTGTGTGTCTCATTGCAACGAAAAGCTGTAATTATCGGATCGTCTTGATGTGCAGATGGGATTTTCGAGACCACGCCACCATCGCCGTTCCTCTATAGCCGGCCCTGTCCATCATAAAATCCACCGGGAATTTCTGGAACGCCGGTTCGAATCCCGCCTGGGTGCCGATCATAGTGTTTCTCTTCTAGTGTTCGCAGTGCTCACGCTGTTTCATCGACTCCGCCCACTCTGTGACCCAATTGGCCCACTAATGGCATCGCGTGGTGCAGTGCAGGTCCTATCGAAACCCACACGGTCGAGCGATCGATCCTCGTCAGAATAATTAGCTTGAAGTCGCTGTTGTGTTTAGGTACCTAACCTGAGATATACAGTACCGGACATAGCTTTTGATCACTTCCCGGAAAAGCCGCTTAGGAGCGTTTCAAAGCGGCTTTTTCAATAACTTTGATGAAACTCAATTATTTGTAAAAATATACATATAATTGAGCTCAGTAGCTCAAGCTCTATTGATTGGTATTCAAAGATCGGTACAAATGCAAAATATGCCCCTTTTGCCGACCCCTCAAATCTCGCCTAGTTGGCCCCTAAGGGACCGACCAGCCCCAGAGGGACCGACCATGCGAGGTTTGAGTGGTCGGCAAAAGGGCCATATTTTGCATTTGTATCGATCTTTGAATACCAATCGATAGAGATCGAGCTGCTGAGCTCAAGTATATGTATATTTTTTACAAATAATTGAGTTTCAACAAAGTTATTGAAAAGAGCCGCTTTGGAACGCTCCTAAGCGGCTTTTCCGGGAAGTGATCAAAAGCTATGTCCGGTACTGTAGTTATAGATGTATATAGAGATAATCTGCATAAGTAGAAAAGGTGTTAGCAACACAAAGGCTTAAAGCTCCCCCTAAACCCTTAAAACTTAGACGAGCAAAGTGAAAGAATAGTAGAGTCCCCCGGGACTCATCAGTAAGTAAGGGCGGCTAATAAGAGAAAAGAAAAAAAAGAAGAAAGACAGAAAAGTAGAAAAGCCTAATCACAGAAAAAACTTAATCCAATTACAAAAAAAAGAAAAAAACCGAGCTGAAGTGGATAAGTCCTCCCAAAATAATCTAATAATATAAAAATAAGGCAGTCATGTTTTTCAGTGTAAGTCCAATAATGAAAAGATCGCATATATATCTCAAACTTGGGTAACCTAAGTTATTTATTCATCTAATCATCATTTATTCACTACGTCACCAAAGAGGACGAGTGGTGCGGCTCTAAGCGATGGTGATTCCACCAGCCAGCACGGTTGAGTGATCGATCCTCGCCCAGAAGCCTTTCATCGCTTTGACCTGGGGTAAATTGCTCCTGGGCCTAGATTCATCATCGGTAAACCCCCGATAAACCCCAAGATATAGCCCGAACGGCGCCCACATTTGTCTACTTATCTGAAACCTCCTATGCTAAATACAATCTCTCATCAACTCTGCCGTCTGGTTCTGGCTGCGCCGTGGTTTCGGAGACCGCTCGTCCGTTCATGAATCTGGACTCTGGAGTTGCCTGGAAAGGTGAAGACACTGATTTGGTACAGCGGCTCGCCCCTCCCCCCCCCCCCCCCCGAAGTCATAGTATAGGTCAAACACGCATTCGTCATGCCTCTACTATTCTGAACAGAAATTGAGTGCATGGCGCATTCCGAAGTGACTGTTCTACACCATCGGCTTTATTATTACGCCGTCAAGTATCATGAGTCTTCTTATGGACATTTGTCATCAGCTATTTTCACTAATAAACGCTTACGTCATCGCGAAAACATCAAGACCTCCTGGGGGGTTCAGTTCACTTAAACTGACATCTGTCGGTTTGGCGGCGACGGACAGCTCGACAAGTTGCCGATTATTCGCGACATCCATCAAAACTGTCGCCGTCATTTTCAGCCATTTTCAGCCATTCGTCGCCGCGTCCGCCACACGTCAAATTCGGATGCATTAAAATATTGCCGTCGGGCCTAAATGCGTGATCGTTCGGGGCGGAAGCGTGGGCCGTGGCCGCGGCCGCCGGCCTCTGCCCCTCTTCAACGGAACTCTTCGCAGAAAAGTGCAACATTCGGTTTTTTCCAGACACCAACCCATTTGAAATATTCACTCAATTTCGCTAGACTTCCGCATTTTTCGCCGAATTTATTCGAGTGACCGAGAGACGGAAAACACTGGCTTAAAGCGCTAGTGTCCTCAACAGAGTCGTCTCGGGGAAGCCGCTTGGTTGACGTTTTCTTTTTTATTTCTTTACCCCAAGCAGAGTTAATTTCTTACCTCATGAGGTCTACGGGAAAGTTAACTGAATCGGGCCACTTTGGGGTCACTTTAACCACTCCTTAAGGCTTTTTCAGGTAACTAAGCCCCGGCTTAAACGAGGGAGGGGTGGAATCATACCGATCAGCCCTTGAACCAGAGCCCAGATCCATGAACGTACGAGCGGTCTCCGAAACCTCGTCGGCGATAAACCCGCTCGATATCTTCTAGGTCTCCCAAACCCTGCCTCATCGCAAGGAGTGATAGACCTGCGATGAACCCCGATCAAACCCCGGCGCTCGTTCACGAATCTCGATTTGCGCGCGGTTCGGGGTATATCTCGGTTCATGGGGGTTTACCAATGATGAATCTGGCCCCAGGGTCATTCCTTGCTGCTGCTACAGAAAAGTGACATGGAGTTTGGGACCACGTCTATGGATTTTCGCGCACCCACCCCTCGTCTCACACGGTCCCGGGGGAAGGGGTTGGTGGAATCATACCGATCACCCCTTGGTTTGCGCGTCGTTCGGGGTATATCTCGGGGTTTATCGGGGGTTTACCAATGATGAATGTGGGCCCAGAGATAAGGAAGAGTCGTGAAATAAACAGATATCTCACTTGGAAACCCACCTTTAGCCGATTAGAACTGGTTTTTTTTAACCTAACCTGTTTGAATTTTTTCGTTTACTTTTTTCTTAGTCCTTCATTCGAGTTAGGAAAGGTGAAGCTTCAGACATAGATAAGTCTTCTAAAGACGCGCCATGCATTCGTCTTCCATTCAGAATCGTAGAGGCATGTTGACACCCTGCGTATTTGGCCTTTATGATGACTTGCGGGGCCAGCCGCTATACCAAGTCACTGTCTTTACCTCAATCAGATCTGGTACCAATTTACCCAACCGGGGAGGAGTGAGGGGCTTGGTCAGTCTAGGCGAGGATCGATCGCTCCATCGTGTGGGTATGAGTACAGCCTCTTACCACTTCCAATGGCCTAGGTCCAAAACTTGTCCGAATGAAACCTTTCACTTTTTACGGTATTTAAACGAGAGGTTGGTTTGAGAGGTTGTTCTTTGTTCCAATCTAAAAACATCGCTAGTCACGGGGCGAGTTATGTGATTGAAACGAATCAGATGACGATTTTTTGAAAACGTTTTTCCAGAGAACAGTGAAGTCAGAGACCACAATATCACTGGGTGACATTTTCAGAGAGTAGAGATTTTGTTGTCTTCAGTGTGAGCTATTTTAGAGCTAATTCCAGCTATTCTTCCCTCTTACACTTTTTCCTATTGTCCACGGAACAACGGACCCATTCCCTTCGTTATCGTACCTCATTGTGCGTTTTGTGCGGTAGGATTTTATCCGAGTTCGACTTTTTGTAATCGGTCTTTGTCCTTTGGAGGATTTTTCCTGGATTGAAGTGATTCTATTGAGGCGGTGCTGAGGCGTCAGAGCTCTTTTCTTCAAGACCAACTCTGAGAACAAGAGGCGGTTTTGTTAGGTCTTTCTCTCAAAAAGTCATTTCCAAAGAAAAGTCAAAGAAATGGAATAGGGAAGGAGACGTCTACCTAATTGTTACCTGAAAAACAACTGTGACGGCTGAGAAAAACTGAGAGCAGAAAGCTGGAATGGAGCAGCAAATGAAAGTTACGAAAATTATAATAAATGAATGGTGAGGTAAAAGTGAAATCTTAGGAAGAATACCGAAGAAGAATGTATACCCAATGTATACCCCATATCCGATCGGTGAAATCTATCGATATCGATGAACAGCACCAGGGCCTGACGGTATATAAACCCCGGTCGGCGCGATTATTCGCATTCATCGCGCCAAGAGTTTATTCGGGGGATATCGATATTGTGGCGCGTTCATGAATGCGAATAATCGCACCGACCGGGGTTTATTCTCGGGTATATTGTGCCGATACCCGTCATGAATTTAGGCCCAGCACCTGGCTCGATGACCCAGGCTCTCGACCCTCCCGCCGTTTGCTCTAGGCAGCTGCGGGTCTGAGCTCCGGGCTGATTCAATTCAAATTTTTGGCATTCTCTAGAGAAATTTCCCTGATGTACCCATATTTGTAGTATATTTTAATTCTTTCTCCATTCTTTCTTTTCTCCTTTTCTGTTTTCTCTTTTTTCTTGATCATAAGATCTCTGCAGGACGCGATAGTTTCTAGCCTTTCTTGTTTCAGTTTCTTGTTCGATTACCGTTATCGATACCACTGGTTCCAACGGTCATGTTAATTTTGAATTTTACTTCTTTATTTGTATTGCGGTCGTACAAGTCCTTGGAGCCAGCAGATCTTCTTCTTCTTCTTCCTCCTCCTCCTCCTCCTCCTCCTCCTCTTCCTCCTCCTCCTCCTTCTCCTCCTCCTTCTCCTTCTCCTTCTCCTTCTCCTTCTCCTTCTCCTTCTCCTTCTCCTCCTCCTCCTCCTTCTCCTTCTCCTCCTCCTCCTCCTCCTTCTCCTTCTCCTTCTCCTTCTCCTTCTCTTTCTCATTTTCCTTCTCATTATCCTCCTCCTTCTCGCTCTCGTTCTCGTTCTCGTTCTCGTTCTCCTTTTCCCTTCCCTTTTCCTTTTCCTTCTTCTTCTTCCTCCTCCTCCTCCTCCTCCTCCTTCTCCTCCTTCTTCTTCTTCTCCTCCTTCTCCTCCTCCTTCTTCTTCTCCTTCTCCTTCTCTTTCTCATTCTCCTTCTCCTTATCCTCCTCCTTCTCCTTCTCCTTCTCTTTCTCATTCTCCTTCTCCTTATCCTCCTCCTTCTCGTTCTCGTTCTCCTTTTCCCTTTCCTTTTCCTTTCCCTTCTTCTTCCTCCTCCTCCTCCTCCTCCTCCTTCTTTTTCTCCTTCTCCTCCTCTTTCTCCTTCTCCTCCTCTTTCTCCTTCTCCTTCTCATTCTCCTTCTCGTTCTCGTTCTCCTTTTCCCTTTCCTTTTCCGTCTCCTTCTCCACCTTCTTCCCCTCATCATCGTCACCACCATCTTCTTCATCTTCTTCCTCAGTAATTGTCCCGCTTAGAAGCAGGACGCTCTTTACCAATTAGAGCTAGCAGGTTGGAGATCATTAATTAATTTATTTGTTTATTTATTTATCCATTTGTTTGTAATGCACTGTCGTGCGCTCCAAGTGATAAAAAAGAGATCATCTAGAGCTACTGTGCTGTGGTTATTTTTAATGCCAAAAATCGAATGAAATGAAATGAAATGAGCTTACACTTCATCCTAGGAGAGAGGGACGACCTAGCCTGATGCAATAAAGTGCATTTTTTTTATTATTTTTCAGTTTTATTTGTCGCCTTATAAAATCCTCCACGGGTATCATTGTCTCAGTTGACGTGAGCTGACAAACAGATGAGCCAGGATCCACCCGGAGTTTTTATGATTGGGCCATTTAACAGTGTACTTTATGGGAAAAACTCATAAAACTGTTTCATAATGGAGCTGAATCTCATGGGAACAAAAGAGTTGCGTGATTTGTGATGTGTGTTCAGTTGTTACCCTATCCAAACGGTTTTGGTTAGTTTTTACCCAGTCAGCTTTATCCCACAATTGTGATTTGTTCAGCTTGTATATAGTCCGTTCAACGGCTAGATCTGCTAGGTTCAGTCCGCTTTCTGCCTGGCGTTGCCATTCGTGCTATTTTGAGCGCGATTGGGTTGATTTTTACCCTAGCTGTTGTGGTCTTCATCCAGGTAACATTTCTTTTCTCGTCTAAGCTGGTGCACGAGGGCTGAGAGGATTAGTGTTGCTGCTGAAAGCACCGATGAAGAGCAAGCATATGTCGTGTAGGTTAGGTGAGAATTGTTTGGTCCTCTAAGAACGCGCCGTGCACTCGTCTTCCATTCAGAATCGTAGACGCTTGGTGAACTGGCATATGCAATGACTAGCAAAGCGAAGCAAGTGACTATCATCACCCAGAAAAGTCTGGTACCAATTTGCCTGACCCTGGAAGGATGGACGATTTATAGGGTGGTAAGAAAGTCTTGAGCCGTTTGACGCCTACTATTTCTTGGTTTCCTTATTCAGTTCACAGTGCATTTTACTCCACGATTTTATCACCATTGTTAGTGAGAACCATGATGTCCCTGATAGGCAGGTCAGCCATCTTCAACTTGCAGAATTGAGCAGGCTGGAAGCCAAAGAAGTCGCTGACTGCCCGTATGACATCGTCAATTTTAGTGCCTCTTTTCTCAGCTAAAAAGCAACGTGGAAGGATGATAATTGGTAGCTATAGGGGACGATATAAGTGTAATACGGTGATTGCAAAATCGGGTGCCAAGCTCATTTCTTTAAATTTTTACTAGTCTCTTTATCGACATAGGGTCCTGCTGCATCATTGCGAGTGTGCACCGAATGTACTCTTGGCCGTTTATCTCGAACTGCTTCCGCGAGTTTCCAAAACCGAATTGCTATAACGACAGCAGAGACCATGTCCCCTTTCGATACCATCTTCTTGTCCATCATTCCTGCCCTGTGCCAGAAGCACCACTGGAGAACCTTCTTAACTTGTACTTCCGGTTTTGGCTCCATAAAAGTGCTTCTGCTGAGGGCAGCAGGACAACGCTGCGTGATTTGAAGAGACCAGGTTTCCTCCTCTCATATTACCTACCTATGCTTTTTCAAAGCTGTTTTCAAGAAAGCGGAGAAGGGGAGACTGACCAGTGAATGCCCGTGTGAACCACGTGCTGTCGGACGGACGTCCAAGCTCAGTCCACTCAGCCTTTCTCTGTAACGAGGAATGGAGCCAACTGGTAACTGTGGCATAAGTGTGTCACAGTCTCCTTGCAAGAGCACGAGTGCGTTTTTTCTGGATTTGCTGCGACAGCTTCGAGAAAGGCAGAATTTTCTGCCATAGGAGCCCGTCCCAACCAAGGCTTGTCTTCGAAGCAGGAGTCTCGAGCTATAAAACGAGATCACGAGAGCTCCGCGATGCAGAAGGTTGTGGTGTCTTCCTCGAATACAGCGCTGATGTTGCCCTTAGTTAACCCCGGCGGGGATCGATCACTCGCCCATATAGGTGCCGGTAGCACCTCTTACCACAGTACCACGCGCCCCTTGTCTGTGTAAAGCAAATAAATGTCGACCACGTGTTGCTAATTCCTAAAACTCGTGTGGATATAGGAGAAGTAAGGTTTCTCTGGCGGAAATCCGACCCTCCTCACAGGTTTCATATCACGCCGTGGGGTTTCGGCAAATAAGATCTCTTAGAATGGTCATTGGCAGATTAGTCGGCTTCTCGGCATCGGAAACCATACGGCTAATGGTCGTCTTCAGAGGTTTGCGTCCCGTGGGCTGTCAGCATCCTTATTCTCCGTTACACTTTTATTTATTTATTTATTTATTTATTTATTTATTTATTAGAAACTTTTATTCATTATCACAGTTACCCAAGTTCTCTCTTCTTGAAACTTCGGCATGATGTTATCACAGTTACGATTTGGTCCGATTAGGTATCTGACCATTCAAGGTGACTTATCAGAACTAAGGGTGGCTTTTTTGTTTTCCTTTTCACCGCGAGTAAAAACAAACAAACTAGGCGAGGTTAAAAACAGGGCGCGCGTGGTGCAGTGGTAAGATGCGCTGCTAACACCCGCACGGTCGATCGATCCTCGCTCACGCTAGCCAAGCCTTCTCTCCTTCTGGGGTCGGGTAAACTGGTGCCAGACTCGTCTGGGAAGGTAAAGACTGACCTGGTATAACGGCTGACAGCAGCATGTCGTTGTGTAGGTCAAATATGTATTCACCATGCCTTTACGATTCTGAATAGAACACGAATGCGGCGGTATGCCCTCAGGGGGCTGCTCAACACTGGCACTTTTACCTTTTACCTTTTATCCGTTGAACTCATCCTTTTCCAATAATATCCTCTGATGTCTGATTATCGCCTTTGACTGGAAACCTTTTGTTTTCGCCTTTCCTTCTCAGTATTCCTTGGTGTGATTCAATCAGCTTATATTGAACAATAATATTGATATTATTCATCAATCACAGGCTCCAGCCATTTGAAAGTTTCCATTAGTGGTTATATATTGCCTAATAGAAATTCCTTTCGCGTGACTCATTTGTCAACAGTGCGCGCCATATACTTTAATATCAGTCGCAGAGAATGTCTAGAGGACCTCCACCAGCTGCCGGCTCAACTTTCATCCTTTAATTCTCTCCTTATTCTTCGTTTTCATCTTGTTCAGTTCTTAGAAGTTCAATGATTGTACAGCGGCTCGTCATTGTATACACCAGATACGCATTCACCATGCCTCTACGATTCTGCAAAAAAGTAGGATGCCTGACGTAACCTCACGACTTTTTTCAGAGGAAATGTGATATCAAAATCGACATTGTCAGCTCTTTTTTTCAGGGTAAACGTTTCGGGTAGATTTGCACGGTTACCATGGTGGCTTAATTGTCGGCAATTTTTCATCGTTTTTGAATTCGCTAACGACCTGTCCTCGAGCAAATTTGGAGCGTTTGAATGATGCCTGGATACGCGTCCAAACTACTAGTCCTTTGTCTTTACCAAGGAAAAAATCTTCTATAAGGGTAACCATAATGGTTATGGGAATGGAGCATGGCGCAGTGGAGGCGTGCTTTTCATCTGACATCGCGGTCGAGTGATCGGTCCTCGCTCAGGGTAAGCATGCCTTCCATCGTTTCGGGGTCGGGTAAATTGGTAGCAAATTTGTCTGGGAAGGTATAAACACTGAGTTGGAATAGCGGCTGACCCCTGCAAGTCATTGTATAGGCCAAATGCGCACTCACATGCTTCTACAATTCTGAATGGAAGACGAATGCGTGGCGCGTCCTCAGGGTCTGATCGACTAGTGCGAACCACTTCTTCTCCTAGATGATAAGATCTATTTTTGCTTGACACAATGGCTCTACAAATCCTCTTCTATTCCCAATGTAATGCTACGATCAGCTGGACCACTACTGGCTTTAAAGAATTTCTCTATTTCTGTTATTTTAATATTCTAAGCATTATTATCTACAGAATTATCTACAATTCACCTACTTTTAGTACCATTCTTTTTCACGAAAGAAATTCAATTAATCATAAGTGCACCACGTGATCCGTTCAGGGTATGCTCATACCCGGATTAGCGACGATATTTCGGACATTCATCCTTGACGTCAGTCCAAAAGGGCAGCGGGATTTATCCGGACGTTTTTGATCCCCTTGATGTAAACTTTCGTCCGATTTCGTTCCGCAACGTTCGGTGATAATACTCTTTTCGAGTATTTTTGGAAATTCGTCGTTGAGCCGGCTTCGTCATAGTCGTCGGGCATTGGGTGCTGGGCACCGACGCCTATGGCTATTAGGGGACTGACGAAGAAGTACAAGAATATTATCGCGATTCTTGAAAAATTTCTCGAAAAAACCGTCTGGCTAGGACTGATCTCAAGCTGCCCTAGTGATGAGAATCTTCCGCGCACTTTGCGTCTTTGAAACGTGTGAGGTAATGCTGTAAGCCTCGACGCCAACGGGGTAGCGTGCGGTCCAAAAGTGGGCGTGGCCTGGCTTGAAGGCCAGAATGGGATAGTCTACTGGAAGTTGATCTGCATTAGTGTATACTTCTACCATCTCCAGCACATCTGGGTAGAATCTTACCCATCGTGCTTACCGCTTACCCCTTCTCCGATGAGTTTTCAGGATTTTCACATCAACTCTGGTACTTCAGAGTTACGGAAGGTTTGGTAGCCTGAACGAGGATCGATCACCTGACCATGCGGGTGGAGGTGGGCCTTTTGTCACTGCACCACTGCACCACACCAGACCTGTTTTCCTGAGAAAATTATCTCGTTTAAATGATCAGAAGTAGGAGAATGATGCAAGATTGAAGGTTTTGGGGAGTTGCCTTCGGAATATACCTAGGTAAGGACTTAAGGTATAAACCAAAGTATCCTGGGGCCAAAGGCAAAGTATCAGAGACTTTAGTTCCGACGTTAGTATCCTAGATAATCCCCATGGCAAATGTGGATGTATACATAATGTAATTATAATTACACCGCATATGGATTAGGCGGACAGGGCCCGCGTGGTACAGTGGTAAGAGGCGCTGATGTCACCCGCATGGTCGAGCGATCGATCCCGGCCCGGGCTATCCAAGCCTTCCATCCTTCCGTGGTCGGGTAAATTGGTACCAGACTTGCCTGGGAAGGTAGACACTGACCTGGTATAGCGGCTGGCCCCCGCAGGTGATTGTATAGGCCAAATACGCCTTTAGTATGCCTCTACGACTTGAATGGAACACGAATGCGGCGGCTCGTCCTCAGGGGACTGATCAACGCCGGTACCTTTACCTTTACCTTTTTTACCTTATGGATTAGGCGGAATTTCGGAAAATTCTAGTAGTACTAAGTTCTAAACTTGATATCAGTTAAAACCTCTTCCTTAGCCATTTCTTGTTCCTGTTTTTCTTCAAGAAAGCTCAGTCGTACTGTCGACAGTCCTCTACGAATATCGATTATTTATTGACGATCGGTGGGAATGAATGAATCGCCGAGAACCCGTACACGACCCGGACCTCGCCGGACACGTCTCGGCAACTAATCAGTATTCACCGAGAGCCTTTGATAACACCGCCGACTCCAATCTTCTGGGTGGTCCGTTCCCACGCCACGGGACCGTATTTTCCACGTTCCATACGACGTCGGGATGTATGTGAATGGCGGTGGAATTCATCGGAATTCGCTCGGAGCCGTTTTTTCCCGACGCAAAATTGCTTTTCTGGGATTTCCTGTAATATGTACTGCGAACGGCGGTGCTATATGATTGGCTGGAAACAGCCGCCGATGATGTGTTATGACGAAGGATGAAATGTATAAAAAGGAAATTTCAGAGGGAAAAAAGGAAAATGATTGAGAGATTGATCCTCGTCCGAGCAGGAAAGCGAAGGAAAAAGCAGGAAGTGATGGGAAGGTGGCCACATACCAAGAATGAGTTAAGGTCTTTTCTTCCTTCCAGTTCGCATGGGGCAAAGGTAGAGGTGTCGGCATCGATTCAGTCGCCCAAGGACGCGCCATGAATTCATCTTCTATTCAAAATTGTAAAGGCGTGGTGAATGCGTATTTCACCAACGATGAATTGGCGACAAACCGCTATTCAGCTCAGTGTCTCCACCTTCCCAGGCTAGTCTGGTACCAATTTACCCGACCCCGGAGGGATGGACGGCTCGGTTAACCTGGTTGAGGATCGTTCGCTTGAACGTGCGGGTGGATGCAGCACATCTTACCACTCTACCACTTGAGCATCATTATAATTTTCTTAAAATTTTCGAGCGTGTCCAAGTGCATGGCGCATCTCCGAAGCAACAACGATCTTTGAACATTATGCTTCCTGAGACGGCAGCTTCTCATGTAATTTTTCTGAAAACATTCTTAATTTAAAGGTGAACTCCAAATTGTTGTTTTCACCCATTTAAAATGTCTCTGCGTTTCTGAATGGAAGAAGAATGCGTGGCGCATCTCTATGGAACGGTTCAAAATTGACCACTTTACCTTTTCCTTCACCTTTTCTACCGTTTGGTCCCTTTACATTTTTTTCGGCATTTTCGCTTCGATCGTATGATTTAGACCTCTATATTCAACGTTTTTTTCGGCTGATCGTCTGACTGAACGTGGCTCTTCGTCTGGCCTCGTTCGTCGGCTGAAAGAGCATCGATTTCTTTTTCTCCATTGAACTTTTTATTTGTATCGAAAATTAAAATGGAAAGTATTGTTCGGCCAGTTAGCGGTGTTATGGGAGTCGAACCCGATCCGTATTGACAACTAAAAATGTCGATTTTAATATTTGTCCGGCTTGTACTGCGGGTGTTTCATACAATTCCGCTTCAAACACATTAATTTTGTCAATAGGAATCCACCGCACTATTCAATCCGAGGTAACAATAATGCATTCGCTTTTTCATTTATTGAATATTCAATTGTGCAGGAGAAATACTATTTCGTATTCCAATGCGGATGCCATTTCAGAGAAAAACGCATCGCCATTCTAATATCTCTAGGCAATAAAAGATGATGGCGCTTAGCCGGCGATTTAATCACGAAAAACACTTTCTCTGTTCAAATTCGATCGTCGGATTAGACCAAGTGCAAGTGCGTTGGCGGGGTGGGGGGCAACGACTTGGGGAATATTCGCAGAAGACAATTTCATAAGGACTTTTCCGCGGTTTGAAGTGGGAGGCCGCCGCTGTAAAAATCAGCGTCTTCACCATCCCAGAAAAGCCTGGTATCCATTTCTCAAACCTGGACCCAAATTCATTATTGGTAAACCCCCTATAAACCCGGAGATTTAGCCTACCTCTGTCTGCTTATCCTTAACTTCCTATGCTAAACGCAATCTCTCATCGACTCTGCCGTCTGGTTCTGGCTGAGCCGCGGTTTCGGAGACCGCTTTCCGTACATGAATCTGGGCCCTGGAATGTTTAGGCGGCCTGGGCGAGGATGGATCGCTCGACCGTTCGGGTAGAAATAGCACCTCTTAGCCCTGCGCCACACGCGGGTATGAGTTGGTTTAGGTAGAACTGTCTTCCTCTTCCTCCTCCTCCTCCTCCTCCTCCTCCTCCTTCTGCTCCTTCCGCTCCTGCTCCTCCGCCACCTCCTCCTCCATCTACTGCTGCTCCTCCTCTACTGTGGCACCTAGGCATATATCAGTGAACTTTTGCAATTTCGAGTATTAGCCAGGTGCACGGCGAATCCAACCACGGCATTAGTTCATGCCATCTATTTCGCACAAATGGCTGCAAGCAGCTTCGAATCGGGCTTTTTTACGCCCAGTCAACCGCCTACTGGAATTCCTTCGAACAGCACCCTATAAACAGCACCGTTGAAATGACGTTTTTGCCATTAAAAAAAATGGGCGGAGGGGGTGGTCCTGGGGGTGGTGCAGTGGCTACGAGGTCGCCCATGTGGTTATGGAATCGCCGGTGGTGGCAGGAGCTCGTTTACGTGGGGAGAACCGACGGTTGAGCCATTATTTCATTGTTTCGTCGATGTTTTTCTTTCATTTCGGGACCTCGTTCATTTTTTCATCGACGCTATCTCCTGTAAGGGTGTCGTTTCTCGATGTGGTTGGGGCTTCCGTCATCAGAGGCAGAGAGGGAAAAGCCGCCGGCCGCACAATTGGCTTCATTTCGTTGCTCATGTTTATGTTTTTCCACCGCCACCATCGCCGGCCTCCGACAGCAATTTCCGCGGCACTTATTAGCGGTATAACCACGTCGCCTTGATAGGGCCGAGTATCGACTCTTCCACCCAGTTTCTTCAAGGTGGAAGTTCTCTCCAGCCTATTAAAATTTGAAAAAAATCTCTATATCCGACTTTCCACTTTCGAACCGAATATAGAATTTGGTTTTCTTCGAATTTGAAGGAAAAAATAAACTTGTTCTACAAATTTTCCCCGGCATTTGACAACAGCTGTGGAAGAGGCGGAAGTCTGCCAAGTTCCACAACCTATTGCCACTTCATTCGTTGTATTTTAGGTTCATCTGAAGCACAATTTTCCTTATTATCACTCATTTATTTCAACGAATTTAGGATTTTTGACTAAGGAAATCGTAGAACACTTATTGAGAGGCGTTTTTTCTTTTCCTTTTTTCTTCTTCTTTCTTCTTTTCTTCCTTTCTTCTTTCTCTTCTATTGTTTCGCGCTTAATATCATCCACTGCTCTTTGGGCGTCAGATTGGAGGCAGTATTTCCGCAAACGCTTAAGAATGCGAAGTCTTTAGTGTTTCTAATATCTGTTACTTTATTTATAATTATTGTCGTTTACATTTTTGTCGGGAAATGTAAGAACGCTGAAGCTATCGGTCGGCTCCACTCTATGGAATAGACCAACGGACTCATGTTACCTTTTTGGCTGTGAGTGGAAGTGCATGGCGCGTCCTGAGACGATCGATCGACTGCTATACCATCTTTTAATCTTTTTCTTCATAAACATTTATTATTTTTATATTTATATTTATTTATTTTTACATTTATATTTATAATATTTCATCAGTCGCTTATGTTTCAGTCTTTTTATACCTTTCTTCCGTTCCTTCAACTCGGGATATTTTACCATTTTCTCCCTAAAATTGCTCCCACCACTAGCAGCTTTTTATAGAGAATCCCTGATTTCGCTTATAACCCTAATACATATTTGTCGTCCAGAAATAGCTAGAAAAACAGGAGCCATGTATTAGAATAACAATTTTAATACGTAATGAGCTGAAAATACCATGGCGAGGGGCGACAATTATGGGTGTTGGAAGCGGCTTATTCGGCGTGGCGATCT
Organism: Nippostrongylus brasiliensis; assembly: GCA_030553155.1. Lineage (NCBI taxonomy): Eukaryota > Metazoa > Nematoda > Chromadorea > Rhabditida > Heligmosomidae > Nippostrongylus > Nippostrongylus brasiliensis. Next base: position 47,788,350 of record CP130735.1, read on the forward strand.
CTCCACACTAATCGCCACCACCAGTTCTGTCGGCGTTCCTTTTTCGCGTTCAGAACGTTTTCCATACGGCAATATTTCAATTTTTGTTTTGTGAATTTATTTTTCCGCTTTTTCTGATATTGATACAGCTTCAATCGGTGTCAAAATTGCACGATCCGTTCTTTTGGAAGTGCTATTTAACTGGTGAAAAGTCCACCAATTGTGCTGTTGAAGAGAGATGGCATGCCTTTTTGAGGTGTTATTCTATTAAAATAGTTATTCTTACGAAATTTTCACACAATTTTTCACATTTTCCATCAACAGCGTTCAGCTGAATGTTCCGATGATGTTTTGAAAACAAATCCTGGTCCCTTTTCTCGTTTTATTTTCTTTTTTTCAAAATTCTCCTAAATCATTGTTCGTTCCAAAGCTTTCGTTAGTCGCTTTTGCCTCCTTTTGTTGCTGCCTTTCATCGCGAAATTCAGTTTTTCTTTTAAAATTGTCGTCTATGTCTCGATACTCGTTTTCCGTCGCGTCGCGCCGCGATTGTTCCAATCCCTATCAAGACATCACTTCCAGATCACTTCATGGCCGCCCATCTCGTCGGTCAACAACAACAACAGCTCACACCGCAACAGATTATGTGAGTTTCGATCGATTATCGATTTTTAACAGCTTATTATTGTGCTTAATTTCACTTTTAACATGTTGGCATTGAGGTGTTTGGGTGGCCTCAGCTAACCTCTGCCATTTTGCGGAGACACGCCCATGCTGATAAATAGACAAGAGGACATCGCTTCCAATCTCAGCTTTGACGAGTTTTCTTTTCATATTTATTTTAATAGACTTTATATTTGCTCACAACAGTTTTAATTACGTCTTTGTTATCAAATTTGAATTTGTAATAAAATTTGTAATTTAAGAAAAAAGCTTAGCGGGCTTTGCTAGACAGTCCATATCTGATTATCAAACAATTTCCGGAACCGCACGACATGATTGTTCCAGGTGAATTTGTTGGGTAAATTTAAATTAATCTAAAAGGCCGTGATTGAATGATCTATTAGCGGACAGGTGCTAACTTTAAGGCGGCTATATTGAATAGATCTGATGAAGAAGATTAGAAATTTATTCGAGTTATGAATTCAAATGAATTCGTTTAGCGACGAAAAGCTGCAGTCGGGTTTGTTGAATAATTGAAATTGAATTTAAATTTCACTCGTGAAAATTTGTCCGTAGTTCACGTTCTTCAATAAAAAAGGAAAAACCAAAGTTTACACTTTCGCATTGCATTCGTTGAAATTATTGTATTTTCACGGCAAAAAAATTGTTTATTTCACACTGAAAACGCATTTTTCATGCCATCAACACTTTTTAGATTTCCTCAGTTATCAGTATTGTTTGAAAATCATTCAAACGTCCTAAATATCTAGGCGAACATACAGAATGAGCAGTAAAAATGTCTCAAAAATAATTTGAAAGTAAAACGACAAAAAAAACGACGAAATAGAAAATCTCAAATACGTGTTGTTCTTATCTTTGGGTATGTGCAGGCAGAGAGTAATATCATCCTGAGAAAGTTATAATTCAAAATATTTGAAATTGGTCGTGCCAGGTAGCCAAAAATGGCGACTGCAGGCGCTCTTCCGCTGTTCACCGATGTTCTCCAGACGTTCTTTCAGCTCATCTCTTTCGTTGTATTTTCTCTACGTTTCGTATGTTAAACGAACGAATGGCATTTCAATGTTTTCAATAACAATATCCATGGCATTGGAATCAATTATTCATTATTTGTCGGAATACAAATTAGAAACGAATTCTTCGCCTATGCGCGCGTGTGTTCGCACGCCCTCAATCTACTTTACTATTCTTCTTCTTAATATGGACATTTCACTTCCTCATTCTAGCTTTTCCGGTTCACCCTTGACTTAATTATTTATTTTTTATTCGATTATGGTGAATACACACCCTGAATAATCCGGGAACAGTAAAAATTGACGGAACTGAGCTGTCAAGGACAAGTACATTCAAATATTTAGGCTCGACGATAGCTTGTGATAGTAGTCTCTGCTGTGAAGTGAACAACCGAGTCAGCAGTCGGCCTAAGTTAGCTCTGCCATCTTGTGCTGGGCGAGGAAATCGAAAGATCTACCGTACAGCCGTATAGCGGCGTTTAGACGCCGCTCGGGTCATTGCAAAATCGAAGGGCAATCAATAATAACGTCATTAATCGATTATGCCTTTACGACTTGAATGGAACACGAATCCGGCGGCGCGTCATCATAGACAAACCAACTGGTCCTTCGGCACCTTTTTTAGACCTGTTATTCTTTATTAAAGAACTTAAAGGACGTTTTGACGGAATTCACGTCTTTGTTCAATTTCTTCCCTATGTGATTATGCACCTAATTTTTTTTTGCAATGCGTACCTGCGCCTACACCATGATTCGATCGAAGACGTTAATTGTTGTTTTCGCCAACTCGGCGTCTGAACGAGCCTTACCATTCACACTCAACGCTGGCTGCGCCACTTACCCTACACCGTAGGGATGAACACTGGTAGCAGGACTTGGTCGGACGGCGCGCGCGCGCGTCGACCGCTCGACCGTGCGCCGGCGCGATGCCACTAGTGCACCCCCTCCTCGACCACTGCACCGCCTGGGCATCTAGGTATGGTGGCGGTCACTACGCCCATACATTGTGTCGTCGTCGGCGTAATACACACAGCGAAACTCGTACGAAGACGTTCTGTCCGCCAGAATTAATTCCATTGGTTAGTGTCGTCGAAGCAGCTCATGTTTTATTCTTCGCCGGTCTTCAGGAGCCTTCGAACAAAAAATATTGGCATCGCTTACGGCCTCACGGCCACTCTACGTCGTTGTTACGCTACCCTGTCATTGTCCTCTGAGTCCTGATTCGTCACTGACCAGCTGGACGGTTAACCGGGAATTTACCTGAAGCGAGGCACACCCATGAGCGGGCGGGTATTGTATACCACACGGTTATAACATTGTAACGCGGCTAACTTCTGGGCGACATCGTGAGCTTTTGTCTTGAGCGAGTGGTTTCGAAGGAAGATGGTCCCAGGTTAGCTTCACCTAATGGTAAAGGTAAAGTTATCGGCGTGGATCAGCCCACCAAGGACGCGCCATGCATTCGCCTTCCATTTAAAATCTAGAATCGTAGAGGCTCGGTGAATGCGTATTTAATCTACACAATGGATTGCGTGGGTCAGCCCCTACACCAGGGGACGGTGTTTACCTTCCCGGCAAGTCTGGTTCCAATTTACCAGACAAAAATCCCAGTAAGGAAATTTTACGGATGGTCAAAAATTAGAGTGATCTGCCGGCAAATTTCGGAGATGCGGTCAAAAACTCTCGTTACCTTCCAGATAATTCTGGTACCAATTTACCCGACCCCTGAAGGATGGAAGGCTTGGTTAGCCCAGGCTTGAGTCGGTCACTCGACCGTGAGGGTATCAGCAGCGCCTCTTACCACATCGCTAATTATAATAGTTATAAATAATCATCATATTATTCTCATCACGGCCCAGTTCGACGTGGTTTATGTGATTCATCAAACAACGGCGTCAATGTTTTGTCTCGGCGATGTCATGTAAACGCTTGATTAATTCATCATCGCAAAATTAACGCGAACGCTTGGGAAAATAGACGCAGCGCTTAGTCCCGGTACAGCATAAATTCCTTCTCAGAGAGAAATCGATTTCTATTTTTTATATTCTGCGTCAAGTACCACTTCTTTGGAGTTATACCCTAGCCGAATGCCAAGATTGATAAAAGAAACATTTAAAATTGGGTCATTCCTATCAGTTAGCTCCGTTTTGATTTTTGAATATAATTTTGCTTCAAAATAGTGACAATAGATCTCCAAAAATGTTCTATTCTCGTATCACAACAGTTGACGTCGAACAAAGCCGGCTTTGTGCTTTGTGCTCGCTTCAATTTTTTTCTCGCCAATAATCTTTAATTATATCAATCAGTCAGTCGGTTGATGAATAACGTCAGTGATTGAGAGGTACGTATGGGCTTTCGCTTAGTGTGTGAACCGGTCAGAGATCATCTCTCGGCTCTCAGCTCTATACGGGCTAATTGCGCACTGCTTTCGGATGGAGACGTGTTTTTCCGACTACGAAAGTTCGATTATCCGCTGCTCTTCTTGATGAATACGCTCAGGGCCCAGATTCATGAATGGACGAGCGGTCTCCGAAACCCTGTCGGCGATAAACCCGCGAGTTTGCGGCCATTTATGATTCGTAAAGGTCGGCGTTTCGCAAACCGCGACGGCTTGTTGCGCAAGTGCCGCAATCGCACTCACTGCGCGCAAGCGGCGGTACTGGCGCCATAAACCGTCGATGGCTCCCAAACCCTGTCTCATCGCGAGGTGTGATTATGTGAGACCCGATCGATTATCGATTTTTCGACCCGACGCAAATTGACGAATCTTGGTTTGCGTGCCGTTCGGTGGATATCTCGGGGTTATCAAGGGTTTACCAATGATGAATCTGGGCCCCGAAGTGCTTCTCTTGTGTTCTTGTCTAACACTGTTTCATAAGAATAAACCCTGACGCAAATTTACGAATCTCGGTTTGCGCGCCGTTCAGGGTATATCTCGGGGTTTGTCGGGGGCTTAACCGATGATGAATCTGGGCCCTGAAGTGCTTCTCTGCTGTTCTTGTCTGACACTTCTTAAGAATAGACGGTACTATTCCATCTGGGTCATGTTCACTTTTCTCTTCCTGGTGCTGTGGTAAGAGGCGCTACTGACACGCGCACGATCGAGCGGTCGATCCTTGCCCGTTCTAATCAACCCTTGCATCATTTCGGGAACTGGTAAATCGTTACCAGACTGGTCTGGGAAGGTAAAGACACTGACTTGGTATAGCGACTGGCCCACGAAAGTCATTGTATAGATCAAATACGCATATATATTGTCTATACGATTCTGACTGGAAATCGAGAGCACGACGCGTCCTTCGGGGAATGATCAACGCCGACACCTTGATCTATACCTTTACCTTTACCTTTATTTTTTGAATGCAACCTTTCACCCGATCAGAGAACATCCGTCAGCTCAACCACAACCCTGCTACGTCGGCTGTTATCAGCGCGGGTTCTGATAATAGGCTACGATGTTTATCAGCGGTTCTAAAGGGCTCATTAGACGAGGGTTTCGTCATGTCTGTCAACAACTCGTCGTGCTGCAGAATTGGCGCCTATCAGTTGACGGGTTTCGAAAGCGAATTGGCCGGCGAAATGGGTAGAACAGTGTCGTCATTTCTCCTTGAATTTTACATTTTTATTTATTTTTTAATTGTAGTGTTCCTCGATTCAAATTCTGCTACGTTCTTCAAATTCTGCTTTCTGCTACGGGCTCTTCCAGACCCCGAATCATCTTCTTCCACTTGCTCCTTTTAGGCCTAAACTTACTGTACATCCTCTGACTTTTACTGAATTGATTAACTCCATAACTCCTCGATTTTTCATTTAGGTTTTTGAATATCGAAGAGTTTGAAAGTAAGAGAGAGTATGAATACAAGCTCTAACTTTTTTACATTTCTTTTCAAGAAGAAGTCGGTGAAGAGAAAAAATTGTTAGAAATGCTTGAAGCCCTGAAAAATGTTCTTATTCTTTAAAAATTTGAGGTTCACACAACATTCGCGTCTGCTCGAATCTCTTTCGAATATACCTTGCTCTCCCGTCGTTTCACCCTAGCTGGGTAGGATTAATGGCTTATTTTGCCTGAAGTATCCATAGAATCTTAGTGGTAAGTTGTAACCGGAATGGGTTGATCTCTGTGAATGTTCTCATCCGTTTTGACGACGTGAAGAAGCACCATCGTCCAGAAGTATACTTCTCCGGTTCAAAAACCACTAGAAAAACCGCTGGTATAACAAGTCAGTGGTTTTGCCTTCCCAAAGAAGTCTACAATCTCTCTGTACCTCTAAAATCGAAGAGATTTTTCGCTTATCGCTGATTATCGTAGCTTTTCGTCCTCTTCCTTATCAGTAGCGTTTGGGATTTTTGCAGTCATTTGCCACTTGTTTATGGATGGACTCGCTGGTATTGTTGCCTCACCCGAAGCATCGGAGAAAAGGTAGGCTACTCTGGTTGGACCGCTGTGGTTCACCAAAATCATATTTCCTAGTTTTTTTTTTAGCTGGAGTCGTTTATTTATTTACCAGCACTCCAGCGGCCTATCGGCCGACTCGAATGAAATGGAAATTCTGGAAATTTCGGCATTATTCCACTCAATCAGTCACAATCTTTAAGGCGTATTGAAAAGAAATGAAGCAATTTCATCAGCTCCCTTGTCGTTGTGGGTGCATTTGGTGTACGGTAACAGATTATCGCGGCGGGACCCATGTGAGCCACCCATGACAAACATCGCTTGGGTTTCGCTTATTATATAGCTATTATTTTTTATTTATAATTATATTATATATTTCTTTATTTTATTTATTTATTTTTATCCAGACATGCGGTATAACACATGTAACGCGATCACTGTGAGCGAACTCACCATCGCAGCAATGACAGTAACACATTAACTGCAAATCCTAAAAAAGCGCAGAAACACAAGCACCGTAGGAGTCAACTTCCGAGCGGTTCGCCATTCGGATGCTCCATCTAAGTGAAAGTTAATAAGCCAAAAAATCAAATATAGTCAAAATCAGAGCGATTATCCGTATCATGATTCCTCTCCTCTCCTAAAGATCCCCTAACTTACACCGTTCCACCTGTACTCGATAGTCATCGCATCCATTCTTATCGAGCTTACTCGACTGAAGTCTGACTCCGCACCGGTAGGGATACTGTAGGTAACTTTTTCCTAACCCGAAAATCTCGTGTGCATTTGGTACAGCTCAACGCTCGGCCGCCATTGTAGCGTAAACTAATCCGTTTCGGGCGTGATTCTATACGGTAAAGTTCCACCCTCTGACTTCTTTGGGTAAGGAAACCGTCGGAAAAACTGGTCTGCAAATTTTCTAAGCTGAGGACTGCCCAATGGAGCGTGCCCAAGTCGAACAGCGGGAAATCAAGGGAAAAAGCCGCAAGATCGGTTTCGAACGCCGTCGGACCTCCATGGTTGACCTATACCCTAGGTTTGTTGCCTTAAAGTAGGCGCTCATTCTGATTGGAGCCGTATTCACCCTGACAGTAGAGCTCGTTAGGGTGTTTACTGACGTTGATGCCCCAATTACCGCCAGTTGAAGTAGGCACTATCTAATCAGTGATCCTATTAATAAACGCTCGCACTTTGGTTGATGTTTTTACGAGCGGTGTTCATTTGCAGATCTGATTTGATTGTTTTTCTTGTTCTATGTTCTTTAATGAGCCTTGGCAATTACTGACGTGCTCGTAAATTGTGTTCTTTCACGGTTGGCTACTGACGGACTTTCATTTCTCTAGAGAGTTTAGAAAATGTCATCTATAGAACTGGTGGCCGGGGTTCGATCCTCACTAGAGACCGGCCAAGGGCCTTGAGGTTGTCATCAGGTCGCCGGGGACCACTCCCGTGGATCGGCCCAGAAGAAGTCACTGCATAGAACAAATACGTCTTGGCAATTCATCTGCGATTCTGAACAGAAGCCTAGTGCATGGCGCAACCCACGGGGCCTCGATCCAGTCGAAGAACATTGAAATGGCCTCGAATGAGGGCGAATCACGTTGGAATGGGCCCACTGTTAGACGTTGCACTGTTGCTCTGATCGAGGCCCATGGAATGCGCCACGCACCTTGCTTTTGGCCGGAATCGTTCACCAGTGCGTCATATGATTGCAATGCGAAAACTCCGCAGCGCTTCCGGGACCAAGTGCGTAAGCAGTGTCTGATAAGTGCGTTCTATGCCCGATAGCACCGTCGTAAAATGGCCATCAAATGTAAGGTATGTTACGGGAAAAGCGCCATCACCCAATGTATACTGTTCCGGTTTGCTAAGAAGTCGACCGCGTCGATGACATCGCGCGGCGTCGCGTTTGCCGCGTGCAATGTCGCGCGCTAATTGCCGCGACGCGACACGCTCGCGAGGTTGTAAAATCGTTTTTTGGGAGTATTTTTCAAAACAGGTCGGCTTTTTGACATTGTCAATGAAGTTTTGTCTTCTTCCTCTCACCAGTCAAAGTTGAGTGCTCTCATATTTGCTCAAACTGGCAAAAATGTGTCCCAGGTGTCTGCAAAAATTAGTGCTGCACGTCCAGGATCAGAGCGATTTTTATTCTATAATTGCGCTGATTTATATTTTGCGGTAATCTTATCATATGATAATCTCAGTACATGACGACATGTCATCGTCATGTGCAGATTATCGCCCCAGGGGTAATATGTCTAGCCGATAAGTAATTCGTTTAGCTGGCTTTTTATAGATTTATTAATTTCCCTAGCCGCCGGGTTATCTAATTACAGTCGGAAATCGCGTGGAACAACAGAAGAAAGATCTGCTGCAGAAAATGGGGCGATAAAAGAAGAAAATTATCAAAATTGAAAAAAAAAGAAAAATTAAGATTGTTACCCAATAATATCAACTTATTGAGACGAGAAATAATGATATTTATAAATTGCTGTATTAGTGCTTATTTTGAGCATCAACATGATCTTTTATTGCTAATTTTTTATTGCTAATATGCTGAAAATTTCCTGTTGAAGAAAACTCGTCAAAGTTGCCAAATCAGCAAAATATTGCTTCTGCTAGGCCCATTTATAGCGATGCTGCGCGACAGTAGGCGATCGCTATCGATCGCCTGATCTGTTGTTGCTGAAAACCAGTGGGTCTTCAGTGTTTTTATATTTTTCTCATTTTTACCATTTTCAGTGCTCAGGAGGACTTTATGAAGTTGTTCGATCGTGGCACCATCGCCGTCGAAGCCGAGAAGGACGCTCTGAAACGGCCGCTTCCGGCCGCTTTCACACAGTTTGTGAGTTTTTTCGTGGTTTAGCTCTATCGTAAGGTCTCTGCATCGACTTTTTTCCTCTTTTTTTATTTTTTCTGTGAGTCCTTTTCTTCTGAGTCTTTTCAAATACACTGGATCTTGTTCTTCCTCCTGATAGTCGATGTCGACCGTCAGCTCTCACCAATTTTTGCTCAATCTATGTGTCCGCTAAAAAAGCTGAAAAGCTTTATTTATTTCCTCTATAGAGAACAATGTACTGTTTTTCTCGATGGTCACAGTCCCAGAAACCCCAAACAAGCCATCATTGTTGAAGTGCAGGCCAGTTGCATGGATTTACCAAAGTTGCCATCGAATTTGGTCGTAGTTCTCCGATAAAAACTGCCGCAAATAATAGCGACTACAAATAGCATCGATCTGCCGTCTGATCGGCCACTTTTTATATGTCTATCGGCGATAGACATATAAATAGCGATCTCAATAGCGATTATGAACGCATTGATTTCCTGTCAAGTTGAACTTTTTCGGATCCTCTTTGCTAATTACTAGTTATCTTTCGAGTTTTCGTACAATCTGCGTTTTTACAACTCTCAAAGTTGCACAAAAAGTATCCGCATTAGCTCTGATGCTCAGCATACCTACCCAACGATTACCTCGCGTTGGCTAACCAAGAATTCCTCCGATATTTTGTAAACCAGCTTTCCATCGGCCTATCGGCCGCCAAACGTCTGTTCGCCAACTTCGTTAAGAAAACAACTGTGCTAACCTTGGCGGAAGTCGGCAACAGTCAAAAAGCGCAAATTCAGACAGAAAATTTGGCCTTAGCGAAGGCTCAAAACCACTGAAAATGGAAACTGAATAGAGGAAAACGGAGGAAACGTTTTGAAAAGTGTAAGCCGTAAGGATAAAAACACGATATAAAAGTAAAAGGATGAAAACGAAGGACAGAGAATGAAAACGAAAGGAAACGTAAAAGATTGAAGCAATTTCATCAGCTCCCTTGTCGCTGTGGGTGCATTTGGTGTACGGTAACAGACTATCGCGGCGGGACCCATATGAGCCACCCGTGACAAACATCGCTTGGGTTTCGCTTACTATATAGTAGGATAGGATTGGTACCAGACTTGTATGAGAAGGTAAAAACACTGACCTGGTACATCGGCTGGTCCCGGAAGAGATTGTATAGGCTAAATGCGCATTCACCATGCCTCTAGGATTCTGAATTGCAGCCCAGTGCATGGCGCGTCCACAGGGGATTAATCAATGCCGAAAACTTTACCTTTACCTTAAATGGTCTGAAGGCTTCACGTGCACTGCATGAGCCCAAGGCGGTCGGTGTTTTCGTACTTTTATCGGGTGGCTCCGTTGGAGTCCGGGCAAACAAACCGCCAGGGGTAATCTTATCGTGCTGGCGTCGTTTCAGAGCGCGTCTTCAGTCGGCTGAAGTTTTTACTGTTTATCACTGATAACACGCTATCACTTGGTCACATAATGGCACAGTAGGGACGCATCGAGCACTAAAGTAGGGGACTAAATCAGTTTGCAGCCTATTCAGGGTGTGCGGTATCTGTAGCACTAATGTCTGAGGTTTTCTCTACTCATCTTCATTGGGCACCATCAGTAGTAATAATATTTTTTATTGTTTAATACTTATCATTATCATTATCACTTATCATTTTATTATTTAATAATTATCATTATTATTAATATTAATATTTTCCTCTGTCTAAACGAAAAATGAGCAATTTAGCTATATCTTTACCCATGTGCCTTCCCATGTAATAGGTGCTAGCTATATAGCCTCTATTTCACTGCGTAAGCCTTATACGATTCTGAATGAAAGACGAGTTCATAGTGCATCCCTCCACCATACCTAGAGTCCGTTACGTGCGTGTGGTGCAGAGGTAAGAGGCGCTACGGACAACCCGACGGTCGAGCGATCGATCCCCGCCCGGGTCTGCTGAGCCTTCCATCTATCCAAGGTCGGGTTACCATACTTGTCTGGGAAAGCCGCAGGTCATTTTATGGACCAAATGCGCATTCACCATGTCTCTACGATTCTGAATGAAACGCAGATACACGGCGCATCCTCAGAGGATTGATCAACGCCAATACCGTCATGTTTACCAGAGTCTCTTGCCTAAATTTGAAATATTCATTTTGAACAAGGTTATTTTCACACCAGGAAATGAAACTTCCGTCTGCACAGGAGATCTGCTGCACAACTTTTGAAATTATTATTATTGCTGTCTGAATCGCTTTTAAATGCTGTTTGATGTTCTCATTTTGCTCTTTACGGCTGCCCTTTCCGCGTGCTGTGACGGTTAATAACCTGCGTTTTCTTTTTAGCTGAAAAGCGAGGGCACGCCTATCACAAAAGCCACCACTTGATTAAAGTGCAGCAAGTTTTTCGGCGATGAAATTCTCATCAAAACTGAAAAACCGTCTGCATTTATCTATCGGCAGCGTTCTTTTTTTCCAGAATGTACTGCAAAAGAATCTTGAAGCGATTACAGGACGCTCCGACTGATAAGCGAGCAGAAAAGACGATGATAATATTTCGGGTTTTTTGTTTCTTTCGGACCTTCTAGTCGCGACAGTGGAGTTTCGTCCTTTTTGTTCGGATTTGTTCTTTTCTAATACATTCGTTGAAGACAATGCCTAGCTGATATGTAAAATTGGGCCCAACGGGGTCACCGGGTGGGCGTGTCTTTGCGGACGGCGCGGCGTCGCGCCCGTAGCGCGCCGTATTTTGGATGTACCAAATCATTCGCTCTTTCTCTCTAGTTGCTCCTTAGCTGCAGCTGTTTTTTTCCTGGGTAAACCTCTAAGGGAATCTTGAGAAAACCTATAAATACTCGGGATTGTGAAAATATTTGCCTCAAATCTCGTTACTTTCTTATGTAACCCAGCTCCACAGTTCAACTTTTCAGTGATATTTTTTAAAATTTTTAAATTCTTAATCCCTATTTTATACCTACTTTTACACTTATTTATACCTATACCTATTTTTATATATTTCTATTTCTACATCTGTGTTGTCAAAAAGTTCGTTCGGAGTTAAGCCAGTGGTGCTTCGTTCCCCTTATTTTTCAAATTTTACCCACCTTCAACAATTTTTTTAATGGGAAATAATCCTTTTTTCTGCATCGTTGTCTGCAAATTTTGCAAACCACAAATATCTATAACATTAGCAAAATGTATCAAAATGTATGTGCATATTTATACATAAAACGTATGGAAATTGTTTGCCTCTATTGGGGATAATTGCGCACGTATTGTTTTTTATAATGGTTGTTACTATTATAATTGCATTGTCTGGTATGCAAAATTTTGGTGAAGTGTTCTTTTGTAGAGGACAAAATATAATTTTGAGAATAGGTATTTTTTATATTTATTTATTCAAAATATTGGTAACGGAACTAGCAGTAATGGAGCAAGATGAAAAAAAACAGCACCGAAAAAAGGAGACTTAGTGCAATATATAGTTTTTTTTGGTTTTCATTTGATTAGTATTTCATTTACTCTATTGTAATTAGAACTATATAGCTTATCCCATCATAATTTGCCAAAATTTCACTGGCGAATACTAGACTCATTATTAGTATTTCTTTCAACCCAAATGGGTCGGGTGAAATTGACCAGGGTTTCACTTACCCATTGCCTTACCTACGCCAATACTCATGACTGATCGAACTTCCTGATATGAATCTCAGATTTCTCACTATGGCCAAGATCAGATCGGTTGGGCAGAAATGACAACACCTGGTCAGCTAGCGATGGGGAACATCTGCTTAGAGTTGATAATCCCTGAGGCAGCTTTAAGGAAGCTTAGAAAACAGACTTGATTGATCTTGACTGATCGCTGACTAGAAGTTAAGAGGCTTACGATCCGGTAACTGCGTCACGAAACTTCTTCCTTATCGTGCTATTTAGGAGCTATTTTTATGGCTCTTACCTCGTACACATTCAGCTTCCCAAGAGCGTTATCTTCTGTCGATTAACTGCTACTCTGAGGTATACCTATGGGTTACCAAAGGGTAACTTGGTTGGGTTATGGGTTAGAGTTGTCTTGTACCTGTGGTTTATAAAAATTAAGCGCTACAAATCATCCGTTGGGGACAGGTGGTTAGGCTCTACGCTTCTTATCAAATTGCTTCCTTGATTCTTCTTCTACTTTTCCGTCTTTTTCTTTTTCTTCTTATCTTCTCCAATTGGCTGATCTCCTAGATGTTTTTCAAAAATTTTGCAATTTTTTACGGTAATTACCTATTTTTGAAAAGTCAAAATGAGTTAAGAAAGTCACCAGTGTGTAGTATTGTTGCGTAGCGGAGCCGTAATTTGTCCAGAGTACTTACCATCCCGATGATTCGTTGCTTTGGCCTTCCACTACGAATAACAACCGATTGAAGGGTCCTTCAGTTTGGCCTCATTCCAAAATTTCTTCTAGCTGTGGTAGATTACTGTAGGTGTTGACTGACTTGAGTATCGACAAGCTTATTGTATAGGTTAAATACGCATTAACGATGTCTCTACGATTCGCAATCGTCTTCTATTCAGAATCGCCGAAGCATGGTAAATACGTATTTAGCCGATACAATGACTTGCCTGGCTAGCTGAGGTACAAGTTAGTGACTTCAGCTTTCCAGATGAAGTCTGGTAACATGTTCCCTGACCAAAGATGGATGGATAGGTTAAGTTAGCCTGGGAGAAGATTCATCGGTGAACCAAAAGTACCGGGCAACGAGAATAGAGTTATCTATACACCCATAATCGAGCGAAACTCATCGGAAACTCATCGAAGGAGAAGAAAAAGGCAAAGTGGTCAGCGCCGATCAGTTCCATGAAGACGCGCCGTGCTCCCATCTTACATTCAGGATCGTAGAGGCATGGTGAGTGCGCATATAGCCATGTAGCGACTTTAGTGAGTCGATTGGGTTGCTGTACCATGACATGACACCCATGACAGCGCCCTTACATTCCCAGACAAGTGTGGCACCACTTTACCCATCCCCGTAGGGATGGAAGACTTGGTAAACCCGGGCCGGGATCGATCGCTCGACCGTGCGAGTGTCAGAAGCGCCAATTTTTTGTCTTCTGAAGTAGACGAAAGACGAAATCGGTGGATTCGTTCATACACCTTGGCCACAGATTCATCATTGGTAAATCTCCGATAAACCCAAAGATATAGCACGAACGGCGCCCACCTTTGTCTACTTATCCTGCACTTTGTTGAACGCAATCTCTCATCGATTCTGTCGGTTGGTTCTGGCTGCGCCGCGGTTTCGGAGACCGCTCGTCCGTTCATGAATCTGGGCCCTGGTTAACATGAATGGCCGTCGACTAAAGTGGTTAGCACCACCCGCTTGATTGCCCCCTTTGCCTGTCCGGGTGATTAACTACCCCTTCATCCCCTTTGGCAGAGTCTAAGGGTTAACTACTCCACCGTCGGAGAAGTGTCGTCCTCTCTCTACAGCCGACAGATAAATAGTCAGATTAGCCTCTCACAAGAAGGTCTGGTATCAATTCACCGAAACAGGAATGGATTGAGGATTTGATTAGCCTGAGCGAGGATCCATCGCTTGGCTTTGTTCCTTCACCAAAGGAACCCCGGTTAGGTTTTACTGCTTGCAAGGGCTACCCATACCCATCTAAATCGGCCATAACTAACCAGAGGTAATCATCTCAGCAGAAACGTTTTTTGAGGAAATTCTCAAGGATTATGATGACTTCTTGCAGCGTGTTCTCGTTCGTTTGCGAAAAGTGTTCGCGCACTTTTGGCGAAAATAACACCGTCTACATCGTTGCATTATCTACCCTTTCTAGATGTCAGCGTACCATTTAAATCGTCGCTTTTTCGATTTTTTTTCAATTTTCGTGCGTACGCTGCTCATTATCGTCGACAAAATCAAACCGCCGCCCCGACAGTGTGTGATTGCAAATTGACAACTTGTGGCGTGCACATGCATATAGACACATAGACATACAATCGAATACGGCAAACTAGACTTGAAACTGAATTAATGAGACGCTTTCGCTACCTACAAATCGCGGCCGATAGATCGATCGAACGGACGATCGGCGCTCATCGCCGGCTCCATTTGTCGCTCACTATTGTCCTACTTTTTCATTGGGCTCTTTTTTCCATTATCTTTGTTATTTTTATCCTACTTTTATATGTTTCAAATCCCTGTTCTTTCTTCCAAATGCCCACATGGTGCAATGGTAAGAAGCGCTACTGATATTCGCACGGTCGAGCGATCGGTCCCCGCCCGTTCTAACCAAACCTTCCATCCCTCCGGTATCGGTTGAATTGGTATGTAGTAGACTTGTCTCCCACGCAAGTCATTGTGTAGGCCAAATACGCATTTGCCATGACTCAACGTTTCTGAATTGAAGGCGAATGCGTGGCGCGTCCTTAGGAGACTGATCATCGCCGGCACCTCTATCTTTATTCTTTATCTCCTTCTCTTCTCTTATTCTTCCTTTCTTACTTGTCACTCATGTTCCGCGTATAAGCCGCTTTGGACAATCTCTACAATTTGCGTTGTTTTTGTCCCATGATCCGTATAATGAAATTGATTATTGATTCATGAAATCCTCTTACGAGGATTAGATCAATATACAAATATTTATACGAGCGATTTTAGTTGTTATTCCTGAAGGGATCGTTTTCTGATCCGCTTATCAGTCGTTCGTTCCACTTCCTGATTGCTTTTTTGTGTTTCACTTTTTCTATTTTTTTCTTTAGAGGCTGCTGTGATCCCTTTAAAAATTCGCGTAGGTGGGCTTTTTTAATAGATAATTGCTGAGCTTCATCATTTCTTACCCATAATAGGTGATTGTTACCTTTTTCTATTAATTCACCTGTTTTTTAGAAATTTGGTGACGCTCTGATTCTTGTTTTAAAAAAATCGACGTAGGTGTGCTTGTGACCATCATTTTGTAGTGGGTAATTGCTGAACTTCACCATTTCTTACCCATAATTGGTGATTATTTTTGTATTTAATTACTTATGAGCACCAGAACAAATACTCTCTTATCATCAGAGCGTTGTTTCCTCTACTCATCGTCTCGGTATAGCACTTATGGCTCACCATTTTCTATAAACAGAGGTCCCTCTGGGGTATCCGATACCGATAGGATGAAATTTCGCGGTACCTGTAAAAAATTATCACATCAACATCTTTGCAAGAATATTACTCCAACTTCTGTCAGAGTTTGGAATAAGCATTTCGAAAAGTATTTGGATTCAATAACTTTGATGGAAATAAAATTTCTGCAACAATATTTTGGTACTCCTAAAGTTCTTATCAACCTCTTCGACTCGCCCCCGACTATTCGGTGCCGATGGCGTTGTGACGCACTTGCAGCTAGTCGCCACTTAAGAATTCATTAGCTCTACTCATTTGTTCGTGCGATATTGGCGTGAAAATCAGCTACGAAAAACGAGGTGCACCCTGAATTATTCATACGGCACGTAATTCAACCTATTAATACGAAATGATTTATTAATCACCAAATCCAATCGGTCACCTGCTCTCCGCTCTTAATGTAATTGTTTACCATCAGCGTCGTTAATTTTGTTTTCCATTTATTTTCGTCCCCATATGATTGTGCGCAAATTCCCCACGGGAATTCAGTCGCTAGCGAACTCATTTCGTTTGCAAAAAGTTGAAGCAGTCGAGGGTATTTGTGATATTAGGTATATCATCCGTAAATTAAATTTGTAGCAGTATCGAGTAGGAGTATCGAAATATTGTTGTAAAAACTTTATTTTTAAAGAAATTGTGAATTTAAATACTTTCTGGAGTTCTTCACAATGGACTCCCATGCTTTCTGCAACCTATTTTCTAGTTTCACCTTTGATTGTCTGGCGTTGGTGGCAAGCGAGGAGATACCTTATTGATTTCCTCATTATCATCAGCTTTCGCTGAAATTTTGCCGTATCAGAAAGGCGTCCTTTTTTTTCGAATGTTTGCTGTTGTTTACGGCTTCCTTATCGCGTAGTCTACTCCAGTGTTGTTACTTTTGATCCTGTTATCAGCGCTGATCAAAACAGAGAGAATTGGCGAGAAGCTGGACTGTGACGTTCTAGTCGGCGATGAGCTAATTAGATAAATTCAGAGCTTTCGGGAAGTCGTAGAAGATTTTTGAGAGGATGTATATCTTTTCATCAGAGTGGGTTCGCTCCGTTCCTCGACCTCTGTAGATTCTGACCCACAATCAACATATCATGGTCAGCAGAATGTCTTTTGTGTCATGGTTGTCGAAGCAGTTCAACACTTTTCTATCCCGATCGGTTACGGGGTGTGCCTCCTTGTCTCAGTGTGGAGCTGAACGTGGAATGACTATAGTGTGCTCGATCACATGTTCTTGTACACCACATCTTTACATGCAACCGTCGATCAACCTCGTGATCGAAACAGTTCCGTCCATCAGTCCACCTGTCACCTGAGTCTCACGCTGGTACCGACACCCTTTTCAGCTATTTCTAGGCTAGGCAATGGAAGCACACCCACAATATTGCATCATATACAATCTGTGCGTCGTATATGCCGCTGCTTTCGCCTTTAGGTATAACATGAGGTAATACCCGCAACAGGGGTCAAACTGCGCAGTCTTTCTACCTCGCTCCCAACGTCGATCATCTTCTAGTCTTCCAGATGAAATCAATCAGATCTGATCGAATCGCTGACGCAAACGTGCTCCGACTAACGGGGGTCTATTCACCTGTGTAAAGGAGACGTCGAACGGCTGTATCGGCTGTTTTCGTCATATTCTGTGTGCAGATATCAAGCCGTGCCGGGTGTATTCAGCTGATATTCGCCGTTGTTCCTCATCTGATGTCCGCTTAAATGAATCGGTCAGTGCACGTGTTCAGACGAATGAATAGGCCGGTTTCATAACGCATATGTTATTCTGCTATTCGATCGTGCCAGCTGCTTACATTGCTCGTTATTTTATAACGTCCTTTCTCCTTGGGCAAATCATCTTTCAAAGAAAAATAATAGTGAATTAGTCATCGTCGTCACGTTGGCGAAGTAGGCATGGATCGCAACATTTCGCGATCAGCGTCGTTTATGTCTGTGAATTTTGATTGATCCATGTCCTTGGTTCGGAAGTGACACTTTAGCGCTAATTGTTAGCTCCCTTTCCATTCCTATTTTTCTTCTTCATCGTCTTCGTCTTCCTCTCTGTCTCGTTGAGTCTTAGTTATTGTTTTTGGAGCTTCGGTACCTTTTCATGATCTTCTAGTGAACATTGAATTCAGTTACTTCTTTAGGATCCGGCCAGCAAACGACCGCTACCGATCCTTCCTCAAATGCAGAACAACATGCTCACACATCAGCAGCTCATGCATCAAGCCGCATTACAAGGTTGGTACTTTTATTTATTTATTTGTTACGCCACATAATGACGCGACAATTATAAATGCAAACATTAACAAAACAAAAACCCAATGCCACAACACAAAAAGTAAGTAATCAAATGGGCAGTTGGAGAACGGTTAACCTATTACGAAAGATTAAGGGACTTTATGCTCTAAACTGATATCAGATACAATCTACTACGGCCTAATATGGTTTAGAGAGAAAAAACACCATTACATCAAACAATTAGGAAAAGTTATCGATTCCGAGCGCATGTAGATTAAGGGACTTTATGCTCTAAACAAGTCAGTCTTCTCCAAGTTCTTCTTGAACGCCTAGGAACTCTTGGAACTTCACTGGAAGTTTTGTCTCTTTCCTCAACACTCGGAAGCAAAACACGAGGTCGGCTACTATGCGTCTGTATTGCAGGGACCTTAATCCAAGTAACACTAAACGGTCATTATAACTCGGCAGAGAGCGACTTTTAGACAGTCTTCTCAATTCTTAAAGCTAGATTTCCATCAGAATGCCCTCGGGGGCCATTTGTAGCTCAGTAGCTCTGTAATTGTTTGAATTAGCTTGAAGGAAGACGTAGAACTTTCAGCGGCTATGCAAGCTCGCACGTTGCCGTCAAGCATGCAGAACTCGTACCTCACCTCAGCGGCACATCTACACCACTTGGATAACACGAGCGCCCAACAATTACGTCCACTTGATCCGACGGCGGCGGCAGCAGCAGCAGCACAACAATTGCGACCGATCGACAGTGCACAGCAGATCCGTCAAATGGATCAAAACGCCGCCGCTGCTGCCGCGTACGGCAGTGCGGCCGCCGCGCAGCAGTACCGCAGCGATCAGGCGGCGATGGCGCAACAATTGCAACGGCAATTGCCCACGCAGATGCTGCAGAATCAGGTTCGTATATTTGAGTTTTTAGGTCTTCTTGGTCACCTTAACATCTAAGGGCCCTTACAGACCCGACGACGTGCAATTTGAGCGACGAATTAGCCGTTATAAATGAAATTGAGCGAAACACGACGACCAAAGCGACGTTTGTGGCGACCGCATTGCTCTAAGGCCTTTGTTATACCAACGCTCACCCCCAGCATCTGCCAGCGCAACTCGTCCCATTCAGTATCAGATACCGTGGGGCCAGACGCGTTTGTACGAGTTATCACGTTGACGCTGGCGTGGTGACGCTCACGAGCTGTTATGCAGACGCTCACGCGCGTCGTCGCTAGTCGCTGCGCATTGCATTGCGATTGACGTTTTCGCTGGGGGTCGGTCGAGAGCTGCTCTGTATGCCTCGGGCGCGTGCGTGCATGCGTCGCGTGCTCAGCGGCTGGGCGCTCACCGCTCGCAAGCAGCTGACGCTCACCATGAGCGTCGGTATAACAAAGGCCTAATCGATAGCTGTTGCTGCAACGCGCGGTCACCGCCGCAGTGAAGACTGCAAATTCGTCGCTCAATTTTTTGTCGTCTAGTCTGTAAGGGCCTTAAGGACACCCTGCTGTAGTAATGGCTAAAGCTCCCTTCACACTTTACTGCGCTGCTACCCCAGTAATGATCGAACATAGGGACCGGCGGCGCGCGTGGCAGCTACGCAGTAGCGCAGTATCCGGTTTCTAATTTCTTTGCGAAAACCACTCATATCGTCAACTATGCACTAAATACGCTCCTCGATCGACTTTCAATGAATCTCGGCATGGTCACTCTCAGAAACGAAATGTATTATAGTTAGCGATCGATTGTCTGTTGTAAGATGAAATAGTGTTTGGTCGAGTAGTTTCTCAAGTATAACTTCGACCTTTCGGGCTCTGACGAAGGCGACATCGCTGAAACGTAAGCCGATGAATAAAGCTTTAACAATCTCGGTCGATCGCTAACTACATTCCGTTTCTGAGAGTATGCACTAAATAGTTTTTTGACCAACGACAGTCCAGTGGACGGACGGAAAAGCGCGCAGCTATTGTGGAAATACGCGCGGTCTCCCTGTTACTGGTTTACTGCCGCAGTTGAGTCTCTAGTGGTCCTAAGGGGCGTTCAGCGGAAGCGAAACCAAAGTGGAGCAGTAACAGGGAAGGTGCACGTACATTCGCAGTAGCTGTGTCCTTTGCGAAGGTGCTGCAGGAAAACGGTAATTTTCGCGTTAAGACCAGCAACGACATCAAGCTTTGGTTTTAGCGACCTCTCATCTCACTATCGCCCAACGCGTGTCGCTGGTTGCTAGTCCCAACACGGAAAATACCGTTCCCCTGCGACAACGAAGATCTCTATATTTGGAGATGCTAGGTTATTCGCAAAACACTGACATCGGACGGGAATTGAACCCGCGTCTTTCTGTTTCCGGCAGACTGCACCGACCACTGTGCTACCGATGTACTTTGCGACCCCCTAGCATCTTTCTTAAGCCAGGTCGGGCTGTTGCTATCAGCACTCACCCGTAATCACGGGAATGAGCCGCATCAGGGTTTGCGAATAACCTAGCAAAGCGAATAATAACGAATTGCGAATAAGCCAAATATATAAGTCCTCGTCTATAACCCGCAAAAACAAAAAAGCGGTAGTTATCCGAATAGAAGATCTCTATCCTATGATCGTCGGTGAATTCTAAGCGTTCAAAATTGATCCTTTAGGCTCTGCAAATGCGCAATCAACAAATGACTATGCATGAATACCACAATCTTCTGCGACTTTCGCAACAAACAGCGTCGATGCCTGCCCGGAGGCAAACGATCGCCGGAACGAGCATGAGTCCACAGGTGAGAGCATGAGTCCACACCTTCAACATCTTCATTGAGTCTTCATTTATACCCTATCTTACCCCACTTTCACTCTCATACCCCGCCCCCTTTAGCTCGATCCATATCAAATGGAATAAGGCAAACAATATAGGGTAGATTATGTGGAAGTGCGTTATCATAGAATGTGATTTTCAAAATGATTTCAGTGATAAGCAATGATAAAACCACCACCAACCGCCACCACCATCAATCATTTGAGAAATGAATTGGCATCAATCCATCCAAGTGCTGTGTGGGTTGGAGGGTGCAGAGTGGTGGTCTGTAATATTGCGTCGACTCTGCTGGTTAACATGTTAAAGTGTGAACAATTCTGAGGAGTTTACATGTCAAACATGTCAAAACCGACCGAGATGATCGTAAACAATGGTAGATATAACAATGTTAACACGTTAAAGTCGACGTAAAGTTGCGGACCACCACCCTGCACCCCCCTCCCCCCCCCAACCCATATAGCGCCTCCATCCACCCATCCATTCATCCAAATAAACAACTGGGTTTCGCTTATTATATAGTAAGGATCCTTTATTTTAGTCTCTTCAGATGTCCGGCACCGTACCTCGTCTCCAACGTCCTACCACCACAACCATGGCACCACCGTACTCGACTGCACTTCAGTATCCGCACCAGATGACCGCACCGCTGTCGTCGTTACCGGCACCACCGATATCGCTGGCGACTCCGATACCCATCCAACAACAGCAGAGCCTATTCGCTCAGCAGTTGATGTCGAATGCGATGCGAGCGACCGCCAGCACGAACATGGCACCACCGCCGATGCCCACCGTATCCACCACGACCACCAGCCAGCCGCAAACCGCCAACAATTCGGCGATTCCCACGCCAGTGAACTCGTCCGGTGGTGGTGGTGGTGGTGGCGTAGACGATGCCGAATTTCTGGCATTTCTTGAGAACGTGCGCCAAATCGAAGCGCATTTAACACGCACGTTGGCTGAGAGCATACAGCGTTCAACTGCCACCGAGCAAAGTCAGTGAAGAGCAGGTTGAAAATGTGTAAGAAACGATTTTATCGGAGATAGTCCATTTGTCTGCCGTAATCCGTCGTCAGCCCAGAGATTTTTTCGTCAATAACAATTTTATGCCATTGACATTTTTTACCTTTCATATACGTTCTCCTCCAAGAACTATAATGTAGCCATGATATCGTGTCGATTTCAGCCCTTATACAAACCCGCAAACGTAATTTGCTAGGCCCTCTTGCCGAATTTGCACCGAGTTCGCGCCAAGGGCCGAATTGACGTAAAGTCGGGGCGAGGCGCCTGTCGCGTGCTCTGTAACGATGGACTACGGTAGACAAATGGACGCCCTTCGATAGAATCGTGCCTGTGAAAATGTGTCGGGAAAAGTGGGTTTCTGCAGTGGGGTAGGGATTTTCTCTGAGGGTTACGCCTACTAGAAGCTTGACGATAAGTCATTACAAATACCTACTATTGAGCAATCGCTATGGTAACTTATACCCCGGATATACACCCGCGAGTAGTCCTACCGACGATTAGCAGCTATTCTGTGATCAATCATTCCAAGATATTTTTCCGCATTTTCACCTGCTCCCACCCGGACACGCCTAGCATCAAAAATCGAGAATCGCTGTCGACGCTTTGATCTCGCTGTGATCTCAGCCAAACGGTTATACTATATCATCTTGATTAGCTTGTTATCAGTTTGTATGTATCATATGTCATGCTTTTTTCATACAGTTGTTGTTTTTTTTCATCTACAGCTATTTATTATTTTCACCATCGGTGTCATTTGTTTGTTTATTCGTCGAGTTATTTGTAAATCTCTGCTGCGCTTCACCATCTCTGGAGCACAACGCCATCGTCTCCGTCGCAGTTCCCCCGGGGGAACTGCTGGTGCGAGAGCGCATCGCGGCGCGACGCGATCGTCCCGCCGTCGCTACCCTTCGAGTTTTTGACCTCTGCGAGTGACTTTCCGGTTGAAACGTGACTTCCTAGAACCTATATGATGATGCCCTTCTTCATGACAATTGTACACGATTTAGTTCTTGATTTAGCTCGTTTTATGAGAGGTAATGTTTTCGTTGTTTTGTCTTAATAAAGGGTTTATTTTTGAAGATTGGTCGCTGTGCATCCAGCAACACGGATGTTCATTTTAAATATCGATTTATTTAAATGTCATTGATTGAAGGCATGTAATATTTCATAAATATAGTCGACACAGGTTTCACTGTACCCTGAGATTTGCAATCTTCAAATCCAACCTGAAAATCGAAACATTCACAGCTCAGCTACAACCTTAGGAGATCAGCGAATAGGTGCTCTCCTAAGATTGTAGCTTGACATTCGGGAGGATTTTTTTTTTGATTGTGGAAAAGGAGGTGCATATTTAGAACGCAGGAATTGTAGTAGGGAAATGAGTAAAGAGGTATGAGCTAAAGAGCAACGGATGAAAGAAAGAAATGAACGAACGATCATCTCTAGATTCTTTTGTAACCAAATTCGCGGAATATGACACCAGGGCCTAAATTCATGACGGGTATCGGCACAATACACCCGAGAATAAACCCCGGTCGGCGCGATTATTCGCATTCATGAACGCACAGCGGAGTGGAATAGACCCGCGATATCCCCCAAATGAACTCCGCGGCGCGTTCATGAATGCGCATAATCGCGCCGGCGGGGGTTTATTCTCGGGTGTATTGTGCCGATACCCGTCATGAATTTAGGCCCAGGTTTCTCCTAGTTGATCAGAAAGAAATGGGTAGAGACACCAACTAGTAGAGAGAATAAAAGACAATAAATGAATTCTTTTGAAAATTAGGACTAAAAACTCACTGTCGAGTTTTTTGACTGTAGTTTACAAGAACATAAACAATAGCGACGACGCACGCAACGTACACCAGCATGGTTAAAGTCGGCAGGCACGAGATTTCCTGAAATGGAGACGAAAATTCGATAAACGAAGAGAAATGAGGAAAAACTTCTGAAAACTTTCTGTTAGCAAACCGTCCCAAGATGAATTTACCCAGAGCTGTAACAGAGTATTTAGGAAATTTAGAGCATAGACGAAGGTCTCAAGAGCCCATGTTTATAAAGGGTACACCCGCTCTACTTCTCGGTATATACACTGAAGACAAACCGTGATTCATCAACACGAGAGGTTATTAGATGCTTACTCGAGTTTCAAGTTAAGATATATTCGCTGCTGGGATTCGCATACCCCCAGTGGTGTGCATATCATTTACAAATACGCTCCCAGGAGAGGATATGCTTCAAAGAATAGAGAAAATAAAATCATTCGACCGAGTACCCCCTATCTTAGAGCCTCACCTGCATGGAGACCTCACGGAAGATGTCTCATGAAGAAAGGTGAAGGGAAAGGTCAAGTTCTCCTATATTTTCCCATATAATCAGCAAAAAATGAAAATTGTTCTTCAAGCCGATAAAAACTGACTAAACGAAGCATGAAGCTTGAAATCAATGGCAGGAATTTCCTCACCTGACTACGATCCTCATACTCTCTTGAGGGGTTTTGAATTTGATTAAAGAGCATGGATTGGATGTCGCTAGGCGCAATTGTTGACCGCGGCTCACCGCTTGTTTCACCCGATCCCGATTCTGCGCTCTTCCGCTTCATTGTTTTCGTGTCGAAGTCGACCGCTCCAAAGCCGAGTAGTGTTCTCGGTCCTTCAAGCTCGCCAGAGCCTTTCTTGGTCTTCGTCGGCCCATCAGATTCGCCAGAGCCTTTCCTGGTCTTCGTCGGCCCATCAGATTCGCCGGAGCCTTTTTTGGCCTTCCTCGGACCATCAGATTCGCCGGAGCCCTTTTTGGGCCTTGTCGGCCCTCCATCTGTTTCAGCCGATCGAGAAGCGCCCTCTGCAAAGGTTTTATATTCCACATCACCCTTTTGCATTCATCTACATGAGAAATTTAGGCGCTATGTGGGTTGGGGTGTGCAGGGTGGTGGTCCGCAACTTTACGTCGACTTTAACGTGTTATCATTGTTATATCTGCCATTGTTTACGATCAACTCGGTCGGTTTAGACATGTTTGACATGTAAACTCTTCAAAATTGTTCACACCTCAACATGTTAACCAGCACAGAATCGACGCAATATTACAGACCAGCACGCTGCACCCCCAACCCACATAGCACCGAAATTTATACCTCCACTTCGAGAGAGTTCGATACTTCTGGTTCTTTCTCTGAAAAAAAAACTCATAAACACAATACAGCTGCCAACATTTTCGTGGGTTCGGGTCTCGGTCGGGCAAAGTGATACCTGAGTTGTCTGGGAAGGTGAAGACACTGACCTGCACAACGACTGTCCCTCAAGTCAGTAAAGGTAGTCAGTAAAGGTGAACTGCGGGAACACAATGCCTCGGGTGAATACGGATAGAAGACATATGCACGGCTCATTCTTGTGAAATGGAATAATCATGATAATGGTAAGAGCAAACACACAGAGATTACTTGACCGCCAAGAAAATTCCATGGCCATGATAAGAGCAAACACACAGAGATATACGAGGTGAAACTGGCTGATTTCTCATTTAAGCAGGACCATGGACCTCATGCGGTATCTCTGTGGGTTACACGGTTACCCAAGAAGATGCCCAACCTCACAACGAAGACCATACAAACAGATCTTCAGGAGTAAGAAGAAATGAATGAATGATGAGTCTCCCAAGAAATTCGGGAGTTATGTGGGTTGGGGATGCAGTGTGCTGGTCCGCAACATTGCGTCGACTCAAACGTGTAATCATTGTCATATCTACCATTATCTACCATATTGTTCACACCACCACAATGAAACAATGATAAATATGATAGTGATAGCATGTTAACCAGCACAGAATCGACGCAATATTACGGACCATCACGCTGCACCCCCAACCAATATAGCACCGAAATTCGAAAAGAGCAGAAAAGGGAATGGTGGGGAAATCAATCAACGGACACGAACGAGGGGCCAATATCTAGGCGCCAGATCGATACCCAGATCGCCGTGAGGAGGTCATGATGGTCCTGCTGACCCCAAATGGACAATTCAACTCTGCGAGGGTAAAAGGGTAACATTTCCTGTTAAAGCCGAAAAGAATAAATTCGGTACCCCGACTTCCTTCCAGCGACGACTCTTGGGTCTGGGGCATTTTTGCCAGCATGTCTGTTTCCCATTTGATAGAACCTAAACATTGACAGAACTTTTTACTGAATTTAAGTGGTTGATTGTAGGTACAGATTTTCATGACAGACCGAATAGATCGGGTATCACCTTGGTATAAAAATGAACCTATACTCTTCGCCTTCTGTGAAAGTGTTATCAGGCTAACAGGCTGCGAACAAGCCATTTGCATAAACAATTCTTGTTCCTTCTATTCTTGTTCCTATTTCTTCCTTCTTCTATGGGTAAAATCTATGGAGCGGTCTACGTCACTAATAATTTCTAGTTCGCAGCAATGGGTAGCCGACGTAACAAACGCTTCATATACCGGAAGCGGTAACAGGAAAAGGATGTCTTACAGCGAGGTGCCAACTCTGGACCGTAACAGTTTTTCGGGATCTCTACCGAAACAATTGTGAACAGCTTGAAAAAGACCTTAGATACGAATTCATTATTGTACGAAGAATTTGATGCTGTAAGTGTTGTGGGCGATGAATTGGAAGTTGAATGAAAATTCTGCCTTACCGAAACTATTTTGAAAATGATACCTGGACAGTACTCTAGTATAATTAGAAATAGCCAAAACTACAGTGCATGGAAAAAAATACAAAGTTCAGAAAAAGAACAATAAATCAGATGAGATACAGCTTATCGATAGTCTACCACCGATCAATACGCTGCGCCGCGGCGCCCGCAAGGCGAACTTATCTGCGAGGCTTTAGGGTAATCCTGTTTCAGATAATACGTGCTAGCATTTTTTGAGTTTTACCCATTGTCTCTCCAGCTTTTTTCGGTTTTTCAAAATTCAAATCCTCCAGCAGTATGATGAAGACAGGCAGAATAGGGTACGAATTGCGTATTTTATTGTACATTACTGCTGAAGTTTAAGTTAGTTTGTTAACAAATAGGTGAAACGAACTTAAGACCACACGGGGATATAATTTTTATCAAAACTTTTTTATAATACATTGTAATTTAAATAAAAACGGAACTTATACAACACACAGAATGCACAAAGAAAGACCATCTACATGAATGAAAACCTCGGAGCCAAAAAAGCCCCAAGAATGAAACATAATTTTCCATTCCGTACTAGCAGAGTTTCATGTATCCACACAACGGCGTTAACTGCAGTGCGCCTTGTTCGTCTTCCAGGATTCCGAACACCAACTCCACTATCTGCTCTTGTATGTATGTGCAAACTTTTTGAAGTGTTTGCATTGAGACGTAACTGCTGCACACCTTCTGAAATATTCACTTTGAAATAGATTCCTTACTCAAGTTGCCAGGTTACTTGGTCTACCATATGAGGTATCAAAAAACTTCCCAAGTAGGGGGACAGCTAGAAACCACCGCGTCTCAGATGAAGAACATCTGACTATGTGTCCTTCTTTTCCAATACACGGTTCTTCTTCATTCACGTACCCTTCAGAGTTCTGATCGTTACACAAGAAGTATGAACATCCCTGTTGGGTCCCGCAACGGAGACGAGCATACCTTGCATACCGAGCGTTACCCAGACGAGAGACGGTATAAAATGTTAAAAAAGCTACGTCGACAGTCGAAGATCAAAGACGCGGTCGCATAGGTAAAATTGTCTGCGATAAGGTGGATGTGCACCTACTGCGATTTCGTAACAACTGTTGGACAAGAGTCGTTACTGACTGGATTCAACGGGACGTCAGAAGAACACCAGGGCCCAAATTCACGAACGGACCAGCGGTCTCTGAAACCGCGGCGCAGCCAGAGCCAGACGGCAGAGTCGATGAGAAATTGCGTTTAACATAGGAAGTTTAGGATTCGTAGAGAAAGATGCGCGCCGTTCACGGGCTATATCTCGGGGTTTATCGGGGTTTAGCAATGATGAATGGAACGAAACGTTCGAACGAAACGATCGACATTCTTCTCGTCAGGACCCACTGGTCTGCGTTGGAGCACGGTAAAGACGAAAGGGGGGAATGCTGATACTCATATAAGCTCGTGAACGATCGTCGGGACGAAAGGTGATACAGGTGATACTAATTGGTCTGATAGGTGGTCAAACTTTCAAATTATCTATTAACGGACCTTGACAGCCTGTACAAGGAGATCCTTAGTAACGGTAGTGCCATTGGACATCAAAGTCGGCACTTTATCCATCACCGTCGTACACGCGCTGCACACATCCATTCTTGCCGACGAATCTATTACGCTACTTCCCTAGAAAGTCTTCCAACGAGAAATTGTATCAAAAATAAATCGCTCTATAAATCTGAAAAATCACCTCGAACATCGGAATCGTCACAACGGCCAGTAGAAACATGGCAAACAAGGAAGCGGCCATGTTACTACCACAAGCTGCCTGCCCGTTCTTGGTCGTCACCGTGGTTTTTATTTAAGCCGATAACAGTCACAAATATTTAGGCATCACAGGGCGAACAAGTGGACTTTGAGAGTTGAATTGTTTTTGAAAACAAGATAAGAGATACGAATTTTCAGTGATCGCGAGCAGCGTTCCGGACTGTTGAGGTTCTCGTCCTCCATTTGATATCGTAGAGGCATGGTGAATGTGATCTGCAGGCACCAGCCGACTAATGAGTGTTTTCACTTCCACAGGCAAGTCTGGTACTAATTAACCCAAACGCGGAGAGAAGAAAGCATTGAATAACCTGCCGAACAGACGAAGGCATTGGGTCCCAAATTCATGAACGAAAATTTGGGATAAATAAGACTCCGGGCGAGATAAACCCGGTCCGTCCCCCAATATTCGCATTCATGACAATCGAGTTTGCGATACTCGACGTGAAGCAATGCAACGGCCGTGATCACGGCTGTTATGGGTAAGCGGCCGTCAGTTCACAAATCAATAGGTCCGATTTTTCACCAAAAATTTTTCTAGCGTGTATTCGGTCGCTATTCGTTTTGTTTTTTGCACTGTAATTTTAACTACGTTCTCTGTTTGTTCATTATCAAATTTATTTTCATTTTAAGCTTTGAAAAATTAAGGTTGAAAAAGGAAACTGAGTGGCATATCAGGGGCCGTATGCTCGTCTCACCCGAGATTGTTGGGGAATGAGGCAGGGGGAGGAGCCAGCCAGTAAGAGCACAGGAAACATGGGCCGACTCCAATCATACTAGCTGGCTCCTCCCCCTGCCCCATCCCCCAGCAATCTTGGGTGAGACGAGCATACGGCCCCAGCTTATGTGCGGGTATTAACATTGGAGCGCTCTTACTACAACGGGCCGCTCGATGCATCGCCGCGCCAGCGGAGTGAAATAGACCCGCGATATCCCCCAAATAAACTGTGCGGCGCGCTCATGGATGCGAATACTCGTGCCGACCGGGGCTTATTTTCGGGTATATTGTGCCGATACCCGTCATGAATTTAGGCCCTGGTGAACACCGAGCGCTCGATCGTGCAAGTTTCAGTAGCAACTCTCAGCGCTGCGCCATGCGTAAACTTTTGCAAACTAAACGCTCAAAACACAAGATGGAGTCTGTTCTATGAAAGCAGACGGTTCCAGACAGTGAAAGACCTGCTTTGAGACCGCGTCTCATTGTGACAGAGGCCACACACCTCATGTACCCTTCAAGGCAGTTGTGGGCCCGATCTTGTAAGGAATTGTTGAGCAGGTTGGGAAAAAACTTTAATAAATCAAATCTATTTATTTCACCAAAAATAACATTCAATTGTTTTAACGGGAGCACACAAAACTCTACGTTATAAGGCAAGCCACTTCAAAACCGAGTTCAGGCCGGAACATTTATAAACATTTGTGCGAAGGAAAAAATTCTACAACTGGAGGTCTACGAAAAACTCGGGTATGACGACATTCTGGTCCTTCTCGTTAAGATCAAAGTTCAGTTTCAGCTCATTATCTTTCTGTGGCATGCAGATTTTGATATATGTACACATAGCCTTCGTGTCGACCGCTCCTTCGGCTTTTTTGAACAGCGTGAAAACCGCCTCGATCAAATAATCCTGCACGTTCACGCAGACTTGTTGCAACGTTTCCATTTGAAGATATTTGCTGCAGAAGTTCTGAAAGCAAAACCTCCATTAAATAGATAGTGAACTTCTGGCTCCTTTCTTCAACCGTGAATACACCCAACTAAATAACATGATGAAATAACCCAGTCTCGAAAGGTGGGGTCAGATCCATAACCGGGAATCGGGATGTATTACACTCCAGGGCCCAGATTCATCATTGTTAAGCCCTGAGATATACCCCGAACGACGCGCAAACCGAGATTCGTGAACGCGCGTCGGGGTTTAATCAGGGTTTCTCGCCGGTCTATCGCACCTCGCGTGGAGGCAGGTTCTCTGAGACCTCGACAGCTCATGGCGCAAGTGCCGTAATCCCACTGACTGCGGGCGATTGACACAAAATTGGCGCATCGATCGCCGCGATTATTTGTTGACGGCCGCTTGCACGCACTGAGTGCGATTACGGCACTTACGCAACATGTCGTCGTGGTCTCCGACACCCCGACCTTCACGAATCATAAATGGCCGCAAACTCGCTGTATCGAGCGGTTTATCGCCGATGGGGTTTCGGACACCGCTCTTCCGTTCATGAATCTGGGCCCAGGCGAAATTTTTGTACCTTTTGCATGATGTTGGCTGTTGTTTAATGGTTCTTTTGCCGAATACGGTGGGTGAATACAGCGATGCCAGCTAGTCGGGGTTTAATGCAGGTATATCGATGATGAATCTGGTCCCGGAAATGACCTGCACAGACACAAATACTAACCTGTACCACTTCCTCGAGGAACTCCTCGGTGATGTTGGTACCGCCATTGACCACTTGCGAGACCTTATCGAGCACGGTGGTACATGCGGTGCAAGCGTCCATTCTCGCAGACCCTTCCAGTGCGCTTCCCTGAAAAAAATCTCGTTAAGGATCATTGAAAGACGATTGGTGGTTGGGTAAAGTTCACCTCCAATTGCGGCAGGGCTGCAGCGGCCAGTAGCAGCGCCACAAATAATGAACTGGACATTGTGCTGCTGCTGAAGAAGTGACACACTGCTCCTCCTCAGCTTTTATTTGAGTCGATAACCAGCTCAAACACACAGTGCGATATCAGGGTAGGATTCTGGCACACGACATTCCTCAGTCAAACAACAGCAAACGTCGAGAAGTAGATAAGACTTTAAAGCGGTTTGTTTTCAGCCGTTGAAAATATCGAATTTTCCGGTTAGAATGACTTTCAATTCCCTTTCTTACAGGTTAGGGAGGGTCTTAAGTCATAGGAGCCATTCTAAATAGAAACCCAGAGACAATTCTAAGAGTTTCTCTTCTTCGTTGCCGGCTGGAAACTTCGAGAAAACCCCGTCAACTCGCCTCGATGATTTTTCAACGCTTAAATGCAATACGTGGACACAGCTTCTATCGAGAACAAGGTACACAAAGTTTTGTTGTCTTAGTTTCTGCTTGAAGACTGATATTCAAAATTGTTCGCTGGTGTTTCTGTAATTGTTCCGGTCCTAATATAAACTTCTCTCTTTGCTATGTAATCCGTGTTAAGGTTCGTTTTGTTTGTCAGCAAATACAGTTGCATTATATCATTAGAAATTGCAACAGAGAGCAAACGTTGTTGTTGTCAACATCATTCCGCCTAATCAGGGGTTAAACAGTTCTCGGTCCACGTGCTTATCACAGCACCCATAAAGATGCTGAGCTGTTGACTGCTCCTTTGTTAGGGACTTTGGAGGTTTCACGGATTGGAAAACGTTTCCACGATACGGTACTGATCAAAATGATATGTCACCTTGCATTTTTGAATAAATATAAACGAGAAATGAGTTTTTGAAAATGAAACAAAATGTGTACTAGAAAGAAGAAATCTTCTTTTTGGAAATCTCAAGTTTGGTGTACCTCATTTCATGAACGCTCTACTGAGACAGTTTTTTATTCGAAGTGATGTCTCAATGTTTTGCCTTTTTTTCTGAAAATTTTCGATCAAAAAATCTTTGGTTTATTGGCAATCTGACCCACTTATTTGTAGCCTTGTATGACTAATCAATTATGCTTTATCGAAATATCACCTTGGATTGATTCATGTCCAGCGGTTCGTGAGATATAGTCGTGTGAAAATACAAGTAGAAACGTATTCAGAATTTTTTAAAACATTCCAGATTCTTCAGCAAGTGCGTAGATCAATGTACATATTTTTGAGTGAAGGTACTAATCTTTTGAAAAATCCAACATTCGTAGTAAGATTTCTGTCAATTGGAGCGGGATTTCCGTTGGTTTCGACTACTTGTATTCAGAAATTTAAGGTAACATATCATTTTGATCGGTTCTGTATATGGTCGATATCCTATAGGATTCTGTGTCATGAACCAGTCACTACACTACTGATAAGAACATTTTATCGACAAGTCCAATGCTCTTTGATCGCAATGGATTGAAGTTAAAGTTGTCGTTTTAGCATTCTTCGTTCCACAGGATAACCCTGCTGGGGCGTTTCTGACGTCTAAGGAAGGCGATTCTCACTATTAGCTTGAGTACGGCGACTAGTGGCTGGAGGTAAACAGTGAACAGAAGGTTTCGCAGTTTTTTTATTTGTTCTTATTTTTAGCGTTTGCACTTTCGGCGACTGTTTGGTCCTTGTCCATGAAACCGTGGCTGATCGCGCTGTGCTGCGGCTGCTCCGGCGGCTGCTGCCGCAGCTACATTCTGCTGGGAATTCTGATCGACGGTCACGTATACGTTGATGATTACGGGAGCTGCCTAAATAAAGGTTCGAAAATTATTCAGTGCATGCAAACAATACGAAACCTCTCAGCTGACATCTTTTTTGTTCCCTTTATTATTGTTTGGTTTGTCGTTATTCTTGCCGCTGTTTCGGCCTTTGTTGCTGCTGTCGTTCTCTCGGCCTCGTCCTCCACCTCGACCAGAATCGCTCAAGGCCTGAGGAGTGTCATGAGCAGCATAGGCGAGTTGATCACCACCGTTGGAGGACATCGGTGGAGGTGGTGGTTGGTTGGCCTCTGCTGCCTCGTAACCACCTTCACTGGTCTGCAGGGGTGCAGCATCTTGAGCGATTATGACAGTAATAGCAACGATACTGAGCAGCCTCATTGTGCAGCTGAAAGTAGATTCTGTGAAATACATAGTTGAATCGCTGTTTCCGGACACAAAATAATAGTTGACAAAATCGGCGAGAACGAAGAAGAAAGTGAAGACGAAGAATGAGAAGGTAAAGTTCGTGAGTTAGCAATTCAGCGCTATTAGCTTAGAAGGAAGTACGACTGAATCAGCCGCTTAAGAGGTAATTACGGGCGCCGCTGCTCAACTTCGGAGACCTTGAAATATTCCACGTATTGTTATAGTAAAACCGATATACGCTTGTCAGAGAGCTATGACGAGAGTGACCTTGTTTTTCTTTGTTGTGGTCGGCTCATAATCATAACCTTCAAGTAACGCACGTGTTCGTTATCCATCAAAGATTTTCACTATTGTCCATTTCGTTTTGGCAATCGATTGATTATGCCGAACGACAACAATAGAGAGGAAGTAATAGGTTGGTGCAAAAGTCTTGCAACACTTTTCAAAATAACAGCAATTTATTCAAACGAAATCTCAGTCAACGATATAATCACCATTCAGATATATGACTCTTCCTCAGCTTTCGGGCAACTTCTCAATTCCTCTCCGCCAGATCTTTAGGAGCTGTGACGAAAAAAATTGGCCGACCTCTATTTCCAGTTCATCTCGGTTGTCGAATTCCATATCTTGAAGGTGTTGCTTTAAGAAGCAGAGTAAGTGATAATCTAAAGCAGCAAGGTGAGGAGAGTACGGTAGGTGCGGTAGAATTTCCCGTCATGCGATAAAAACGCCCTGAAAGAGAAAAGTCTACCTCTTGCACAACAACGCTCGTCCTCAAGTTGCAAGAGCGACTCGTGAGAAAATTCAGGATTTAGGCTGGGAAGTTCTATCGCACCCACCTTATTCTCCAGACCTTGCTCTTTCAGATTATCACTTATTCAGGTCCTTAGAGCAACACCTTCGAGATATGGAATTCGGCAACCGAGACGAACTGGAAATGGAGGTCGGCCAATTTTTTTCGTCACAGCTCCTAGAGTTCTGGCGGGGAGGAACTGAGAAGTTGCCCGAAAGATGGGGAAGAATCATACATATGAATAGTGATTATATCGTTGACTGAGATTTTGTTTCAGTAAATTGCTGTTATTTTGAAGAATGTTGCAAAAGTGTTGCAAGACGTTTGCACCAACCTAATAACTGCAGCGAAAATCGGAATTCAGACCGATGTATGCTTGTGCTCAAGATGATATTGGAATACAAGATCAGCTACACACATAACCACAGGCTGTAATCATGGAGGACGGCGTAATGAGGTCGACCTCATTAGCTCGTCAATCTGGCGAAGTTAAGAATCGCACTTAAAATTTCCACAATGTCGAAGGTTTAGTAACGCAAAAGGTAGACCACATTACTCCGATTCCAACCATGTGTATTTATTCATATTAGGTTGAATTGAAGGGAAATATGACTACGTCACAGCACGTCATGTCGCAGCCTCTTGTGCGGCCAGAAGTTTAGTGAATAATTAGCGACGGTAGGACTGTAGCGGGGTCGGCCCATCGACTATTTTCACTCTTCCTTGATGTTGTAGATCAGCAAGGCTGGTCAACCAAATAAATATTCCACTTAACCACCCACCTTGCCCAGAAGCGAAACTATAACGTGGTGACGATTATTCCACCCCAGGGCTACTGAGGTGGAAGGTGCACGCGCTTCGAGCGTGTGAGTTGTTGTTGCTCAATAGCTGTGGATACGCGACAACCTACAGTGGAGTCCCGCACTTCGCGTAACTTTTCTACGGCAACAGCAAGATACAACTTTGTCATTCCCTACTATCACGATCACAGCAAAAACATGAACATGACAGCAGCGCTATACCTATCTCTTAAGGTCCTTCACACTTTACAGCATTGTTGCCGCAGTAATGATGAAACATAGGGAACGGCAGTGAGCGCGGTAGCTGCGCAGTAGCCCAGTATCCGATTTCTAATTTCTTTGCGGAAACCACATATACAGGGTGCACCAGCTAAATCCGGACAAATTTCAATTCAAATACCGTCATACCGTAAGTTCGTCAGAGGTCCCGATTGGTATAGAGCAAGTAAAAACCCTCTAGTTTGTAGTGATACCCTCATAACTGCACAAATGTTTCCCATGAGTGCGTAGTACAGCAGAAGATCCGCAATCATCGAAAGCGTTCGCGCTGAACGCACAGGGGCGGGAATCATTCGATTCTTCGGATACTCAAGATCGACGGTTTACGATGTTTTGGCGAATTACAAGGCTTCCGGAGAGAGTTATGCAACTCAGGCGAGGAGAATCCATTCGCGAGAACGTGTTTCAAGAACCGCAGAAGCCGTGGAACCTGCTCAGGAGCTGATCCTGAAGGACCCGATACGACCGCTGAGGAGGTTGGCGACAGTGTTGGAGTTAGCGAAAGTTCAGTGACTGTAGTAGTGCCCTGGATAGCGGCTGTGTCCTCAGGAAGGTCATATGTCTTTCATCAAGACGGCACATGAGTCATTTGGTTCAAATCTGGCTGTCCGATAACTTGGACATGCTTTGGTCCAGAGTGTTCTGGTCCCAGAAAAACCCGGATTTGAACCTTATGAGCTACTACGTTTGGACCGTTGTTGAGAGGATTGCTAACGAGACGAGGCACCCTAACGTCACATTTCTGCGATTCGCCAGTAAAGCAGTATTTGCAAATTTGGACCGAGCTTTTTTGAAGAGGGCTTGTGAACGTTTTAGGTCGAGGATGGAGGCGATTATTGCTGCTGACAGAGTCTACATTGAGCCATTGTAATAACAATACACCCCTCTGCTAAAGTGCGGAAGATTTCTGGATTTGAATTGTATTTGGCGTTCGTAAGGTTGCTTGAAAAATCCGAGTCGCGGTTGTCCGGATTTAGCTGGCGCACCCTATATAGCCAACTATGCATTAAATAGCTTTACGACCAACAACAGTCCAGTGGACGTCTGAAAAACCGCGCAGCTATTGCGCAAGAACGCGCACCCCTTTTTACTGCTCTACTTTGGTTTACTGCCGCTGTAGAGTCTGAAGGGTCCTTAGGGGTTCTCTGTTGCGACTGTGAGGCTAAAATCGAGCAGCAATGTGAGACGCATGAGCGTACTTCCGCAATACCTGCGCGCTTTCGTGACGGTGTCGCAGGGGAACGGTAGTTTCGCGTTGGGACCAGCTACGGCGTACGGATAGGCCTATGGTATACTCCGGCAACGGCACCGTCGCAGCAGAGCTAAAAATGAATGGCTCGCCTCTATTCAGCACTGCAGCTGGGTTTTTTGTATGCTGCTGTGTGCGGGGACTCGGAGCGGTGCTGCCCGACCTGTCGCAGCTGGCGCCGGCTGTCGCAGCGCAGTGCGCTGCGACCGTCGCAGCTAGCTGCGACAGGCGTCGCAGCTCGCTGCGACAAAAGCCACAGTACTGTCCTAAGAGGATCTGCACCATTCTTTTTGCTCTTGCGGTAAACTATCCGAGTCCCCGCACACAGCAGCATACAAAAATCCCAGCTGCAGTGCTGAATAGAGGCAAGCCAATGCATTTTTAGCTCCGCTGCGACGCGGCCGTTGCCGGAGTATACCATAGGCCATAATTGCCGGACGACGTTACTCTCGTGTGGGCGCGAAATTACACACACTGCACCGCACTTTTCTGCAGCAACAGCAAAGAATGAGCAACACTATGGTCATACTGTCACAGCAAAAACGTGTATGCAACCGCAGCGCTGTCACCACTTGCAGCGTACTCGATCCACCCTTAAAGCAAGAATGGAGCTCCGAGCGTAGTATTTTGACATAATGAGTTTTCTGACAACAATCGAATAGGGTTTTTTTGAAATAATAATTACGGCCATTTAAAGAGGCGAGTATTTATTTAAAAGTTTTTTCATACAAAGTTGCACACATAGTTTTGCAGAAGGTAGCTAAAAACAACACTGACAACCATTTCAACGGTTGATGAAATAGTCCTGCACTGTGGAAAGCACAACAATATAACTGTTGAAATTTACAGAAATCATGGAAGAACTACTGATGATATCTTCGATGCCGATATTCATTGCCACCAATTTGACCTCCTGGATATGCGACGTTTCTTGGCTGATCATTTGCTGGTTGTGGAACTTCCGCCGGAGCCACCACCACATTCTGTCCGGATGTTTGAGTAACGGTAACGTACACGTTGATAATCGTCGGTGCGGTCTAGAATTAAGATTAATAATGAAACTGTTTATATTCTTCTAGAAAGACCATACATACGTTCTTTTCCCTTCCGACCCCTTGTGCTGCCCCTTGTGATCGGATATCGCTGTCATTCTGCTTGTTGTTCTTCATGTTATCGTTTTGCTTGTTGTTTTTATTCTTTGGACTATCACTCAATGGAGCCATGCTGTCCTGGGCAGAATATGCGAGTTGATCGCCACCGTTCGAGGAAACTGGAGCAGCTGCTGGATCATATTTTTCAGCTGCTTCATAGCCTGCCTGATTGGTCTCCATCGGAGCACCACCATACTGACACCATACCACCGGAGTCAAGACTAGTAGGATGTATTGGAGCCACATCGAATCTAAAATGAAGATTCATTCAGAAAGGAAGACACGGAAAAAAATAATGAGGAACAAATTAAAGGTTAGTAAGTAATTAATTCTGATACTTGGTAGTATAATGAAATTGGGGGCAGTGAAGAACTAACGTCTACGGTCACATCAAAATCCCTTTGAAAGGTCCATTATTGCAGCCCTAACACATGGAGGTAAAACAAAGATTAAGACAAAGTGTTAGACGTGATCAGAAGGACGCGCCATGCGTTCGCTTTCCGTAGGGAGTCGTGGTGTGGTGAATGCGTAATTGGCCAATACAATAACATGCCCGCCGCTGTTTATGTTAGTGTCTTCCCCTTTCCTGGCACGTCTGCAACCAATTTACCCGACCCCGGAAGGTTTGGGGGCTCGGTCGTCCCCGACAGGGATCGATAACTCCACCGTGCGGGTGTTATACCTACTACTGCCTTATTTTCGACCCGTAAGAGAGACAGTTTACCTTAGTTGAAGAGTAATGTGAAAATTCAGGTGAGCTGTGTACGGAATAAGTTAGCCGCCAAACACCAAGAAGCTGCCCGGGGGCTTTCTCTATTAAAAATTTGGAGCTTATAGATAGGAGAAGACGAGGAATTGGAGGAAGCAACCGTATGGGTTATGGGTAGCGTGCTTCGCCACAGACGAAGGTGTGAAATTGCGCCAAGGTCAGCTATATGTAGTAGTAGTAAGCGGGGGCTTCTCGTAAGAGATGTTGATTCCAAAAGGCCTTGAAATGCTTGATCGTTTATCAACGGGGAAACTGATCGTGGCCGGCCTTCGAATATGGGCATTACCAACCTACGTATATATCATTACCAAGTGTCGTTCTTGATGTGGTTACACATCACAGTATTACTTAACGGTAAACCGTCGCTCCTGAACTCTTTTACTGCTCTTTTTCATAACATGAAAATGTTTCCAAAGATTATTCTCACTCCTCGCTATTTTTTTCTATCCTGCCGCTTCCTGGTAGTGTTTAATATGAGTAGATATAAGTAGGATCGTAGAGTCATGATGAATATGTATATAGCCTATACAATGACTTGCAGGAGTTATCAGTTATTCAGGACAGTGCCTTCATCTTCCCAGAAAAGTCCGGTTCTTATTTACCCAAGCCCAGAGGGATGTAAGGCTTGATTAGGATGGGAAATGGTTGATCACTTGATCGTGCGGGTGGAAGTAGCGCCTCTTACCACTGCATCGCACGGGCCACATTGCTAATTACAATAGTTATAGATAATCATTATAGTATTCTTATCGCGACTCAGCTCGACGTGGTCTATGTGAATCATCAAACAACGGCGTCAATGATTTGTTTCGGCGATGTCAGGGCTTCTGCTAGTCAACTACTGTGCCCCAAGGGTAAATTTAGGTTCCATTGAGTCTGCCTTCATCAGATTCTCTTTCCGCATTTCTCTGCATTCCTGGAGTCCTGTGCTCTTTGTCGTAGATTCTTCGCAACTGTTTCTATATTCGCGAGTTTGCAAAACCCCTCTAAAATAATTAAGTACATATCAATGATATATTTAGAAAAAACCATGTGGATATGCTGGATCGTTCTGCTTACCGCGTCCCTGGCGATGAGTCAATACGACGGCCCACCGATGGAGACCGACGAGGGTTGTTATGAAGAAGCCGAGAAGACCCAACCGTCGCCACCTCCCCCGTCGTCCAACGGTGGTAGCCAGCTCGCCTATACCATCGAAGTCCAGGGTAAAGAAATCTCACCGGAGGAGCTAATCACCCTCGTCCAAGGACTTCTGGGAAAGTTACGCTCCAAGCTGGAACGAACACCTCAAGCCTACTCCAAACTGTCCGATTTTGACGCTGCTGTCTCCTCCTCACCTCCTCCAGGGGTTCAATCCGATTTTGTCGACACAATTAGCAATTTTGTATCGACTTTTACTAAAATAGCCGACATTTTTACGGGAATCTCTGGCGCTTTCAATGTCTTCAGCGACGCACCTGGAGGTGATCAGTTCGGAGGGCCGGATGACGACATTACCAGCATGATCAACGATATAACTGCCGGTATCGCATATCAGATGCGTGACGCTGCCGGACCACCTGGAACCCAATCGGATTTCTTCTCCTCCGCCCAGAAGTTCATGGGTTTGGGTGGGACTTTCATCAGTCTATTGCAGCGCCTACTCGGGGTGTTCAACAAGTACAACCTTCTCAGCGACGCTCCCCGGCCGTTCAACGCCCCACCCAGGGCCCCGGCCCCAAAACCGCCAGGTCGCCCATCACCTGGAAAACCACCCCAGAACCAAAACGACAATCGTCGACCGACCACTAAGAAACCTCCCACGAATGAGGTGATTTGATTTGATTTATTGCACGAACACAGTCGTGCGTAGAAAAAAGTATAAAACAACCCTACGAAGAAACTTAACATCACAATAGGAGGTACTAATAATCGGAACGAGAACTAGAACGAAGAAAAAAGTACAGGAAGAAAAAAGTACATCGAGACGAACAAATACAGCTCCAAGGCGGAAGTAACTTAGGCATCGGGAAACTATGGGTTTTGTGGCGCCGTAGAAACTTTTTGAATGCTGGCAGGCAAACAGGAATCTTCCCTATGGTCTGAAGTTTATGGTATAAAGGTGCTGCTCTGCATGAGAAGGAGTAACGCCTACAGTTGAGCTCGGCTTTACCAGGATCATATTTAACGCAACCGGCTCTGGTAGAGTTAACC
Organism: Nippostrongylus brasiliensis; assembly: GCA_030553155.1. NCBI lineage: Eukaryota > Metazoa > Nematoda > Chromadorea > Rhabditida > Heligmosomidae > Nippostrongylus > Nippostrongylus brasiliensis. The sequence continues at coordinate 47,828,881 of CP130735.1, forward strand.
ATTACAGCCATCAATCTGAAGGCTTAATATCGCTCACATGATGAATAATTTATGGTGAAGAATGGCATCATTTCGCTGCAAAATTCCTACGTTCAAAAGTTTCCAAACCAAAATTGATATTTCTCTCGATACTGTACTAGGTGTCCGGTCGTAAGATCAGCCCTAGTTGTTCGACCACAAACCTCCTCGTAAAGCTCTTCTAGACTCGCTCAAGCACTTCACTGCTCTTCTTGAGGTAAGGGGTGAACACGCGCGTTCCGTACTCCAAAATGGGCCCGATGTATCCTACTATATAATAAGCGAGACCCAGCCTTTGTATGTATGTTTGTTTGTTACAACGGACTCCAGTCCTCGATTTTTTTCAGTTGTCGAAACTCGCTGAAACTTTGCATAAGGGGGGGGGGGGTAATTGAGGACGCTGATCACGAATCTGCCATCTGTTTTTCACGTGGGTGGTCTCGGACCACCCAAAGCGCTACTTGGGTGGTCCAGGCAGGATCACCGATTCCGCTGAACTTTGTCTATGGGGGTTAATTGGGGTCCAGAACACGAATCTGTTGTCCGTTTTTCACGTGGGTGGTCTCGGACCACCCAAATCGCTACATGGGTGGTCCAGTCAGGATCACCGATTTTGCTGAAACTTTGCCTATGGGGGCTCTCTGACCCACGTGAAAAATGGACAGCAGATTCGTGATCAGCGCCCTCAATTACCCCCTGTGCAAAGTTTCAGCGAATTTCGAAAAAAAATCGAGGACTGGAGTCCGTTAAGTTGAATAGTGCCGAAAAATATGGTTGAAAGTAGAGAACTTCGAACTCCATCTATGGCAAAGAAGATGTGGCAAAACCTTTATGTAAAATCAGTCACTAATGGAGTAATCGTTTGTGAAACAAAACTGAGAAATGACTGTAGAATGGTGTCGTGAGGCTGAAAGAATAGTAATGCAGTAATGGTGGATAGCTTATGGTGTGGACGAAGTTATGAGAAACACAATAAAGTACATTTTTTCGAGGAATACCTTTGTCTTCAGCGGGTTGTGAAAATCTCAGTCACTAATAGAGTAACCGTTTGTTTCTCTATTAGTGACTGATTTTACATAAAGGTCTTGCTACATCTTCTTTGCCATAGATGGAGTTCGAAGTTCTCTACTTTCAACCATATTTTTCCCATGCTCACATTTTAAAATTTCGAGAGTCATGAGGGGGAGGGGGGGCGAAGCCCCCCCCCCCTTAAAGCCGTTTGGCGGCCGTTAGGCCGCTGAACGGCTGGTATTTTATACGCTTGGAGGAACGCAGTAGGATTGTTTGTAGAGAGCGCTCGAAACAAGTTGTACATTGCACTCGAAGCTTTATTAGCTATTGCAAAGCAGTGTTTATCAATTCCGAGTTCTGTCGTGACTAAGAAGCCCAGATCTGATACCGTGTCCACTACTTTAATGTCTGCTCTATCCACAGAATAAGGAAATTTGTTTGAGCTGTGATTCAAAAATAATTTCACCAAAAATAGACAAATATTTCAGGCCCCCATCATCATCAACGTCTACGTGACAGCGAATCAGAATTCTGGCCAGAATGTGGCCGTGGGACAACCGAAACCCACCACAACCGCGTCCGAGCCGATACCAGCTGCCCCTGTGGCAGCCAACGATCAGCCCATGGGTGTCTATCGCCCGAGGGGTTACGGGACCGGCGCCGTCGAGTCTACTGGATACAGACGTCGAACGTGATCCTCGTGGATTTGAACTGTGTTTTCCACAGCGTTTTGGTCCGTTTGTGAATTTAAAACGAATAAATAGACAGTTAACCAATATCCAGCTTTGCCTTCACCGCATTCGGCAATTTTCTCAAGTTTTTTCTTTCAATTACTGGTTTTTGTCAAAATGATGTTCTGCACTATATAGCCGTCATGAGCTTGACTTAGAATTGGTTGTTCTTATGCATTTGCACGTGGGTCCAGGCCCGCGTCTTAAATAAATAAATGAATAAATAAAAATACTTTCACTTTTCACCTTCAAGAGCGAATTAGCAAAGAATTAATTCGTTTCAGTGAAACTATCCATCATCGCGTCAGGTCAGCCATCTACGAGTGGTCATAATTACGATACGTTGTCGATGTTTTCACTTGAAGGTCACACGATTTCAATGTAGGATTAATTGCGCGAACAGCTATCAATCAGTATCTGATCAAACTTCCGCCACATTAAAGAGAAACGACTTCATTTCGCCAAACCCGCTGAGACGATTAGTTTTCAAAGTCTTAGCCTCTGATAATCGAAGGAACAGTAGAATTGATGGTCTGAGTGATAAGTGCAGAGGTGAAGTAGAAACCTAGGTGTTTTACCAAAATCCATTCTGAAATAAAGGTAAAGGTAAAGGTGTCGGCGTGGCACCAATTTACCCGAACCCTGAGGGAAGGAAAGCCTGGTTAGCCCGGGCCGGGTTCGATCGCTCGACCGTGCGGGTGACAGCAGCGCCTCTTACCACTGTAACACGCGCGCCATTCTCAAAAGTAAGGTAAAGGTGAATGCGTGTTTTTGGCCTATACAACGACTTGCGGGGGCCAGCCGCTATACCAAGTCAGTGTCTTTACCTTCCCAGACAAGTCTGGTACCAATTTACCTGACCCCGGAAGGATGGAAGGCTTGGTCCGCCCGGGCCGGGATCATTCTGAAATACTCAACATAATTGTTACCGGAAATTTGAACATTTTTAAACAATACACTATTTACGACTTACTCACTAAAGGTACCAAATATCGATGCCAACCTACTAACATTAATAACTCTGAGGAAATATGGCAATTTTTATTCAAAGAAACGTGCAAAAAAATTAAAAACAGATATAAATTAAACAGAAACGACTTCAACAAAATAGTTAATTTATATGATAACATATTGTTCAATATCAAAAATAAACTTCTTACTCATCGTATAAAAAATAAACCGCTTCCTAAAAAAGTCCTAACAGATTTAAACAAAATACAAGAAGAATTTGTTATAACACCTTTAGATAAAGCATCCTCTAATTATGGCATAATATGTAAGCAATTTTACATACAATCCATAATTAAAGAAATTGGCTCTAACAGTGAATTTAATAATGTATATAAACTTACTTATGAAAGTGAAAACTGTATCCTTAACAAACACAAAAATATCTATAAAAACCTCAATCTTAGTGAAGAAAAGTTCAAGGTATCTAAAATACCCCTTCTATATTGTGTCCCTAAACTACATAAAAATCCTATAAAATTTAGATTTATCACTGGAGCTTATAACAGTAGTATTAAAACTTTAGCCATAGAACTTTCCGAAATACTAGAACATATAAGAAATCATTTTAAAAATTATTCCATGAGTACTAGTAATAATATGAAAACTATTCAAAGTTATTGGTCAATTATCTCGACAGATATAACTAATGACGTTACTTCTGTACATTCTGACAATCTTAAACTATATTCCGCTGATTTCTCAGACATGTTCACCAATATACCTCATAATGTTATAATGCACAACATTATTGAGATACTAAAAATTTGTTTTCGTAATTAAAATAAAAAATACTTAGTTGTAGGTTACAAAAAATGTTTCTATTCAAGTGACATTTTGGATAAGCCTAATTACAATTACTATAATATACATGACATTATATACATGTTGGAACTCCTTCTTAACAACAGCTACTGTAAATTTGGAGGCCAAATTTTTAAACAAATCCAAGGTGTTCCACAAGGTGGTAACGCAAGTCCTATTATAGCTGATCTTACACTTTCATTAATGGAATTTAAATACTCCATTAATATAAAAAAACATAACTTATTAATAAAACCTTTTAGGTATATGGATGATATCCTAATTATACATAATCAGAACGAAGAATTCATAGATAACCTTTTAAATATCACGTATAACAAAATGTTGAAAATAGAGAAAACGCATAATAATTGTTACAACACCAACTTCCTCGATTTTACAATAAACATAATTAATAACCAATTAATCACTAAGTTATATAATAAAACTGACTATTTCAACTTTAAAGTTATTAGATTTGTACACGCAGACACATACGTTAAAGATTCGGTCAAAATCGCTACTATACATGGAGAAATATTAAGAATAGCTAGAAAATGTAGCATTTTCTCCGACTTTCTCTGCAATTTAAAATCCTTAGTAACCAATTTAAGATCTATAAACTATACTAATGACATTATATATGTAGCTCTTTCTACATGTCTTATTAAAAACGAATTCATCACCTATAAATATTATGATTTTTTCTGTGACAGAAATATCTATAAAAGTGTTAAGGACATATTAAGTACTATATAATCACTGTTATTTCTCCTTCTTTGAACTCTCTCCCGGACACTATATGATCCTGACCTATCTAACTGATATTTATCTTTCTTTGACCTCTCTCCCGGTCACTATATGATCCTGACCTATCTCGCGCCATCCACTATTTGATCTTCTTCGCATATATAAGGGGGGCACTGCACGTAGTACTCACACTTGTACTCCCTGCCCTACTGACGATCCTCCGGGAGTGCAAGTTCTTCGCCGACATCTCATTACCTCCTTCAACTATCTCATATCCATCTGTGTATATCCTGTATAGGGCTTAGAGGTGAAACAGGATATCACTCACTATTTCTTCTTGTCACCTAAACTGTTTCTTGAAATTATATTCCTTATTATAAATTGGTAGGTAAAGGTGAAAGTAATTCCTTTCTGAAAATGTTTCGTCGGTAATAAGGCTACGTCTAGGACTAATCGTAAGATTTTCAAAACAGCTTGAACTTTCATAACTGTAATTCTTATTAGAATTTTTGACGTGTTATGAACTATTGAACTATCAAATTATCATCAAATGAATCAAGGAGATTCCTAGCACAGAACTTCAACAACAGGTGAACAGTAAAATAGCGACTATGATTAAATTTTTGAAAATTTTTGCTGTTTCTGATTGGGTTTTTAAAAGTTTTTCCTTACACTTGGTGTTTGCTTTGTTTCTTTTTGCGCGCTAATCCACTCTCGACTTTTCCTTCTCACAGAATTGAAAGCCTGACACGACGACTTTTAATATTTATTTCTGACACATAGACATCATTAAACTGCATGACATTTTAATTCAGAACCCAAATGAGCGGCCGGAGGGCGATTGACAGACGATTTTCGATTTTTTCGGTGAAGTGAAACTTTTGGCGGTTAGCTTACCCATACCCGGGCTCCATAGCGATTCAATGACTATAAAAGACCTATAGAAATCGTACGTTAAACGACGTCTGGTCGCTATTGAAGCTTGAGGCTACCTGACTGGGCGCTCAGAAGGTATCTGCCAACATTTAATTTGCGTTAGGTTTTGAATTTTCCCGGAATTTTTATGAAAGTCTCCTTCGAATCAACTTTTCAAGAAATCCTCTAAAAACCGCAAAAACAGTAGCGATCGAAAAAATTTAGCAGACACTTCCCGAGGGTTCTAATATCACGAGTTTGGACCAGCTGTTTGAAAAAATTCAATGGACAGCTGGACAAATCGTTAAAAATGTCAGATACCATGGATTAGAGAACGTTGAGATTCTTCATCGCCACATCGTCGGCGTGTTTGGTGGCTGTGCAGAAGAATCGACGACTGGTGAACGACCGCGGTAGCCAGACGAGCAGCAACGGGCTGAATAGCAGCCCATGAAACGCGCCACCGATCAGGCAGCACAGATTGATCAGAGCGATCCATTTGAAGATCGTCACGTTCGTCGCCAGAACCGGCAGAAATATCATCGATCCGGAGATGGTGCTCTGGCAATAAATATGTTTATTTGTTTAGTCTCCTACGTGTAAGTTTTGAGGCGAAAGTTGCCGAGTAAGCAATACTTCTCTTCAATTTATACCTTCGATTATACCCTCAGGGGTAAGATTCCAGTTTGGTAGCTGAGCATAACCTCGACGACAACAAACTGACCACAATTATCCAGTACAGCGCACTGGGAATGCAGCAGGAAATCGCCAGAGGCATGAAGTTCGCGATCGCCAAGGTTTTAGCGGGTTAGTCGAAATTTACCCAGGATGATTCATATAGATCCTCTGTTTAGTCAACTAATTCTCATCATTACTTCCTTATTAACCCAGGAAACATGAAGAGATTCTCAATTAGCCCGTCTGGCAATACGTCATATTGGGCCAAGGAACTCGATAACCCGCCGTCAGACCCCACCAAACTGTTCGAGGACGGCGATTGAAACCAACCGATCTTTTGTTTGAATCTCTCAAAATTTTTGCAAATCAACGTTTCGAACTGGAATCAGACCCAGCTTTTCTAAAATTTATGGGTAAATATTACCCTGCCATGGTGTTGTGGTCCCTCTTTTGTAAGCCACGCCCCTCTACGTCTTCTACACGGACACTTCCTGACTATACTTGATGAAATTATGCCTATTCATATTCTAAAACATATTCATAAGGTAGAACCCAATTTAAAATTGTAAGGCACTTACCAACGTGACAGGAGCCAACGTTCTTTTCAACGTTGTTCTCATCCGGCGAGCATCATCTCGTTGATATTCAAAGCCTTCAGCCTAAAACAAGATTTCAAGAAATTGCTTCGCTGATATAAAGGGCTACCGTATCCATGAGATACTTCATAAATTTTTCATTGGATCCTTCTGTTGATATTTCGTTCTTGTCTCATTGGCTGTTGATGGTGTAGTACTTTCAACCATATATATTTTATCATATCTTTCATTATCGATCGATACATTTACACTGAAGCGTCTTAACACACCCTTCTTTTAATGTATGCTTCTTTAATGACCGTGAACGAAACAGTGATAGCAAAAATCGCCTCAACTTATTGTCTCTTGGATGGGGTTGAGTCAGCGGAACTGAGCCAGAAACCTTATAAATGTCTTGTTTAGTATAGATTTCCTCTACATTTTCGAGGGAGCGCCTAAAAGACCTAAAAAGCTTAAACGAGACTAAACCTCTGTGAAGTGTATGGTGGTTCTGTATGATAGATTAAGTAGTCTGAAAGCTTTTACCTGCTGAAAGGCGTAACAGGTATAGGTGGAGAATTTGACGGAGATCGCTGCAGAGGCGAGTATAAACGCGGCCGAGAACGGGTTGAGCACCACCCCGAGAAGAGCAGAGATACAGTACGATTCTGTAACAGAGGAATTAATAGAATATATAAAAAATAAATAATAAAAATAAGTAAATAAATAGATAAATAAAATGTATAAAGTAGATACAAATGGTCGTGAACGACCGGATACCTACCTAAGAAGACGCACACTGCCGAAGCAATCGAAACCAGAGCGACGGCGAGATTTCCGATTAGGAATGTGCACACTGCTGCGTATGTGACCAATGCGAATAGTGGGATACTGTAAAAAATAATATCAAAAATAAATTCCTTCTAGAACAATCCAATTGTGGAAAAAATTAAAAATTAAAAAGCGAAATAAATAATTAAATTAAAAATTAAATAAATTAATAATAATTAATATTATTAATAAATAATTAATAATTAAATAAATTAATAATAGTAATTAAATAAATTAATAATAGTAATTAAATTAAATCGAAAAAATTAGGAAGCGAAAAAAGTGAACGCCTACAAATAGGTGGCGTAAGGGATCTGCAGAACAACGTCAATCATAGTCACGTCCGTGTCGAACGGAAAGACGTCCATTTCTGGGTAGCGGGCGGCGATCTGAACTGCTTAGAATTTTCGAATGGAGAGAGAAAATCGATGGAGACTTGGAGGAAAATAAATTGAGGGTTAGAAAATATCGAAGTTCCAAAAAAATCAAGTTGATCACGTACCTGTCGGCATTTCGTCAGCAGCACCGCCTTGTCAATCATGCTTTTCACGTTTTGAAAAGCGTACATGTACACCATTCTGGTTATAATTGCTCGGTCGCTGGAATGAATTTGATTTCATAAAAAAGTTTCCCAAATATAATGGATAAAACATAAATAAACAAATGAATAAACAAGTCAGTGAATACATTTCTGGCGATTGTAATCGGAAAGAAAATAGACAAGTCCTCAACGGTCAATACACTCCAAGAATTTTATAATTACTGTGCAATACTGTTAATTCTATAATAAGTATAATTTTTATGTTAATAGTTACATAATATAATTTTGAAACGATACCGTGAAAAACACTTACCCTTCGTATCGATACTGTACGCCGGAATTCCACGCTTTATAAATGTCGTGGTTAATGAAGTCCTTGAAGAGCGTCATATTGAGGGCTGAAATTTCTACTTTAATTATTTATTTATTTATTTATTACATCACATAATGGCGCGCCAACCATAAATGCAAAAATCAACACAACAAGAACACCATGTCATAACACAAAGGGAAAATCAAAAAATTTCATGTTAGCAGATTATCTACAACGAAAATAAATAAGAAATATCATTGAAAATTTCAGAGTTACCATTTGTTGCTCGTCCTGTAAAACGCGATGGTAAAGGTAGAAGTGAGTTAAGGTAATTAAAGACAAGGTAAGGTAAAGTATGAGGAATAGGGACCAACCAGTTTCATTGCCGGTCATATCTGTGTGCCGCTCAAAATCGTTGATCCACATCATATCCGAATCCGCCAGAGCACCCGGTATTGACTCGATTTCTGAGATCATTTGCTGAAAATAAATAAACAAATAAAAGTTAATTAATCAATTAATAAAAAGAAGAATTAGATAGAAGGTCATACCCGAAATCTACCGTAAGCCGCCGGATCGTCGAACCGTGGAGAGTTCTCGATGAAGAACATTACGTTGAAGTACTCGTTCCAGACCTAAAATGCCATTTTCGAGTAAGAAAATGCTTATAAAATAGGGAAATAAAATGTAGAAGAATAAGATAGAAAATAAAAAAATTGAAATCTAGAGGACTCACCACGTCGTTCATTATATGAACAGCCTTCTTTTTCGGTGAATCGGCCGGCAGCAGATTTTGATAATCGATATTCGATTTCACCTTAGAAATTCTCTATTATGCTGGATCACCCTAAATGGGTATGTTTACCCGTTTGCTCTTACCTGACTAGATCCTATATAGGTGGGTAAGGCAAGGCATAGGCAGAAAACCGAGAGAGCGAAAATCTTTAGCCATGTCGAATTTGAAAGGCAGTGAGAGTAGCGACCTTAGAACAGGTTGATAAGATTTTTAATATTTTGACAAAAAAATTGAAAAAATGGTACGATTCTCACTCAAAAGAACACTGAACCACGGTTTAGTGGGAGTTTTGGGCGCCGTGGGTGGCTGGCTGTCGTTCGACATCGGCCGATGCGTTTCGAGCGGAGAGCACCACATCATTACACCCGTGAAGAAGCACATCTGAAAGCATCCGCTTCAAGTGGACGAGTTGTCTGGGGCGAAGGAAAACTCGTCCTAGTCGGGGTCCCCTCCGACAAGGACGAGTTATCGCAAGCCTCTAGGCAGGTTAACGAGGAGGAAGTTACCCAGATGGGCTAACAAGGTCGAGCTCATTACGCCACCCTCCTTAATTACAACCGGTGGATAAACGGAACTGAGGTAAATCAAAGAAGTAAAACAAAAAGGTAAAAGTTACCTGATAAGCATAAATAAATAGAATTGTAACGCCCATATAGAAGGACAATCCTGCAAACTCCTCAATAGGGAACAGACCGCCGAGAAGGAATCCGAGCGCCGTAGCCGAGACAATTGTTAGCGACGGCATTGTGGCTGCGAATACCTAAAATATCGCTTTTTTTGTCTCCATCTAGAAAATTCTCCAAAGCAGACTGAGGCTCTTAATAACGTTTACATATTTATTTTATTTTTTTATGTGAAAAAAAGCCAAATGGAGTATAATGGTAAAATCTGGTAGGTGAAGATCGACCTAAAGCACAAGGCGGCAACTAGAGAACGAAAATCCCGCAGAAAATTGCTCTTTCAAATTTTTAGGAAGCACACGCAAGAACGCCTATCAGTGTACATTTTTGTTTTAATTTTTTTAGTTTATTATATATTTATATGTTTTCTCAACTTCATTTTGTACCACGTTGTGTTTCATGGTCTCCGGCTCTAATAAGCAGGCTTATGAGTATCTTACGCTTATGTAAATAAATAGAAAATGCAACAAAAATCTTAGAAGTCATATTTTAGCAGACTCATGAGTAGCTTACCTTTATGTAATTGAGAAAATGTGGAAAATTCGAATAAAATAGGCAGGAAATGAATCGTAAGTTTTCAAGGAAAAGAGAAAAACGAAAATTAGGGTATAATTTGACCACATACCTTTTCCATCTGATCCGCTGCGTTGGTGCTTCTGCTGTCGAGAATCCATGAACTGTAGAGCACCAAAGCGCCCTCGAGACCTAAGCAGAAATAAATTCGAATAATTTGAGAAAAATTTAAAGTAAATCACGACCAATGTATCGTCGCAGCAGGAGAGAACTTTCACAAACTAAAGGCCTAGTTAAGGAGCATTCATACTCGGCAGCAAGGCAGTGTCGGCATCGATGCTGCGCGGCATTGCTGCTGACTATGAATGATCCTTTGGTTATGGATGAATGTCGCTTCAAAGACGGTGTTAAATAATTAATTAGTAATTAAATAATAAATAAATAAATGAGTGGTTAGCAGAAACTCACTGATAGCGTAAGCCACCGCAAGTGCGACAATGGTTACGGTGTTAGTGTGAAAACTGAGAAACGTGCACAAAGCCAACGCGCTCGTGAGCGCCATTAATGGCTGGACACAAGCCATCAGCGCCAGCACTACCACTCTACAAAACACATAATATATTTGGCGTGGTGTAGTGGTAGGAGGCGCTACTGACACCCACACGGTCAAAGGATCGATCCTCGCCCAGCTAACCAAGCCTTCAATCACTCTGGGGTAGGATGAATTGGTACCAGACTTGACTGGGAGGGCGAAGACACTGACTTGATATGTAACGTATTTAAATTTAATCCATAGAAGTAAGATTAAGGATTAAAGGTGTCAGCGTTGGTAAGTCTCATAAGAATGAGCCATGCATTCGTCTTCCATTGAGAAATGTACACAAAAACCTGGGCAAGGTGGAGTAGATTCCGTAGAGCATCAATTTACCCGATCTCCGAGTGCTTAGAGGTTGGTTTAGGCAGAGGATTGATCGCTTGACCGTGTGCGTGTTAGTTAGGCCTCTTACCACTACACCACCGTCTAACTAAAATTGACTGAAAAGTATCATACCGGCTGTTGCTCCGTTTATGCATCGCATTTAGAATGATAAATGAAAGCAGAACAACAAAAGCAGTGAGAATGAGACCTAAATGGGTTAGTGGTTAGATTATAGAGGATCTATATGAATCGTCCTGGGTAAACCTCGACTAACCCGCTAAAACCTTGGCGATGACGAACTTCATGCCTCTGGCGATTTCCTGCTGCATTCCCAGTGCGCTGTACTGGGTAATTGTGGTCAGTTTGCTGTCGTCGAGGTTATGTTCAGCTACCAAACTGGAATCTTACCCATGAGGGTATAATCGGTGGTATAAATTGAAGAGAAATGTTGCTTACTCGGCAACTTTCGCCTCAAAGTTGCTCATATCTTTCTCCATTTGAGTGCTGTTTACAAATGTAACGAAATAGAGGGTGGAGAGTCGAGATCGGACCATTTCGTCGCCCTTCAATAAAAATTTAGATAATTGAAAAATTCTAAAAAATTTCTAGTTTGAAAAGCTACAGTTTCGAGTAGAAAAGAATACCTTCATGTCTCTTAGAAAGAAGTACTTTCCGATGTTCGACTTGAACGAGAAGATTGAAGTTACCGGCCATTGAAAACCAAAGAATGCCAGCGACTGAAAAAAAGCAGGCTTTGTTTTTTGGATATAAAATACAAAATAATAGAAAAATATAAAATACGAATACAATTTTTTGACATTTTTTTTGATTTCTGGATTATTTTCACCCAAACTGACATGAGTTTTGAAGAGCTGATCGTTGATACGACACGTTTTTCCACAGTAGTCCATATAGGTAAGGCTGTGATTGCCGGCTCTCCGGATAACGATGTCCTTCTTGATTCCCTTGAAACAAAAAAAAATTCTCTTGAAAAATTCTAAAAAATATATGAATATCTTGCGAGCATCCATCCGCCAGAATGGTACCTTGTAAAAATCTTTGAACTCGTCGAACTCGCCCGATTCCAGCATCGAACCCTTCTCCTCGTCACGAGGCTCGGCAAACAGCGCCATGTACCACGGCTTTCCCTAAAACACCATATAATTATTGGTTTCTTTGAATGTAAAAAAAAATAAAAATAAAAAAATATATTAGGTTGGCAACTATATATGTATGACATTTATTTTGGTTTTTCCTGCCTTCTCTGGGACAAAGACGATCCAGTAATGAGGTGTAGGTCAAAATGCACCTGCGAAAACAATTCCTTTCAAAAAACTCAGCATTTCTTAGGAAGTGGAATGGGGCAGTAACCAGAGAGTGGAGAAATATCTCTTCGTTTCGGTGGTTCATATGTCGTTTGGGTAAATAAATAACACTTTTGTTGAAGGTGCGTGAGAGTCCACGAAATTAGTTTCCAACCTAATAATAAATATTTGTAAAGGCAAACCAGCTGCGGATGAGTACCCATACCCACCGTACTGCCGAAGAACTCCAGTTGAGTCCTCGACTCCCGTATCGACGGCGCATCGTTCGTCGTGTAGCCCTTGTCGAGGCCAAGTCGCACTTCCGGGCTACAATTCATTAAAATATCTAATAATATGATATATCTAATATAATAATATAATAATATATTTAATATTATGAATAATGTGATGATATATCTATTGTTATGAATAATATAATTTACATGGCTCTGGGACCAATGCTCTGAAGGCGCGCGCCATGCACTCGACTTTCAGACATAATCGTAGATGCACGGTTAACACGTTGACGACAGCGCCTTTTTCGCGTGTCTGGCGCGTGGGACCAAGCGATTTTCTAGCGCGCCGAGGCTGTGGCATGATGTCGGCATACGGCGAATTTTTTTCAAAATGGAGGTGAATAGTAAATCTCGAAGACTACATATACAGTCATGTAATATCGGGGATTGTGACTATTCCTTTTTTTGCAATGGAAATAGAAAAATAACAGCTGGAAGCTTTTAGAATGTCCTTTTTCCCTATCCAGGTGAAAAGGAAATTGTTATTTGTTTATTGTTCATTATTTGTCTATTCTAATAACCAATATTTGTTTGTATTTATGTGTTTGTTTCGGTAACCAGTATTTGTCTGCATTTATTTGTTTCTTGCAATGACCATTATTTGTTTTTGCTTGTAAAGAAAATTAGTGCACAAAAATTCCAGTAAATCAGAAGCTAAGAATCGTTTTTACAGACCACGAGGTTAAGAATGATTTCTAATCATGAGGTATATAGTGGCCATACAAATATTTCCCAAAAAATCGGGATAAGTCGGTAAAATAAATTTCAAAACTGTGACGCACCATTGCGTCACACGGTCCCACGCGGCCTAATACGTGTGACACAGCATATGTGTCACACGGTCGTCAACGTGTTAATGGGTACACGGCCTATGCATTGGCTTGCTAGGCCCAGTTCCAAATCGGTGTCTTTATTTTCCCAGGCAAGTCTGGTAACTATTTACCTTGCTCGTATAGATTTATGGCTTGGTTAACCCTAGAGAGGATCGATCGCTCGGCCGTATTGGTGGATGTAGCTTCCGCATGGAATGAAGCCAGCGTGTAGGTCTTTTTTTTACACTTTTTTATTTATTTACATTTTTTTTTTTTAAATTTTTGAATTTCCTATTTTTTGCGTTTTCTATCAGGTTGTTTTTGCTGTTAGTTTTTACTTTTATTTTTCTTTTCTCATCCACTGCCAAACGCCACCATCTCTACCCTCTATTTGGTGTTGTTATACGACTCGGTTCGATAACGTTTATGATTCCGAACACTGAGACATGAAAATGACGATTGATTGAGCGGAGGAAGTCCCAAAGCAAATGAAAAAAATTTTTAGAAAATGGCTACTAAACATTTTAGAGTGCCTGGGGCATGATGGGGTGAATCTACAAAGCGCTTGAACTCCGTAGGTTTATTGTCATCCCAGCTTGAAGAAAAAATTGCCTATTTTTCTTCAGGTGGAGTGCGCAAAAAATACAAAAATATACTCTTTCTGGGCTGCAATGTAGGCAACTTAAAAATAATATAAAATAAACTTACGGAAATATGGCCAGAAACACGACGGATACGGCGAACACGACCAGGCTAACGGCGAAGAACGTCAACGGCCGTGAGCCGATCGCTGAGCCCAAGCTGCCGAACGCCTTCGCCAGGAGCATACCTGAATTGTTTTAAATATATTTTTTATTTCGACGATAGACCTAACTTCAACCAAAAATTCGCTCTGATTGAAGCTTTTTTTAGTGGCGCTCCGGTGAAAAGATTCCATGCAACATTGATTCCTATTGTGAGTAGGATCAACATGAACGGCATACATGTACTTTTGCCAGAAGGTAGCTTGCGATCAATTGATCAGCTACCAATTCAGATGGATATTGATTGATTGGTTATCGTATTCAATTCGGATGGACAACAGAAGAATCCTGTTAGGGCACCTAAGATCTTGAGGTTACCCGCTCGTCGACAAACAGAGCCAGCAATCTTCGGTTGTGAGAAACCTCGAGCTACGGGAATTTATTTCGTCCTGAGATTCAAGTCAACTTTCCATTTCTATTCCAAAGTGGTCAATTCCCGAGGTACTTACTGGCAAAGTCAACGCGTCGCGACGCGATTTGATGGAGGAAGTGATGAGGAAGAATCGCGTCGCGTCGTTATATATCTCTAGAACTAACAGGCTCCGAGAGGGAGGAGGTGTTCATAGAACAAGTTGAATGAGTCTCAGGCTTCGGATTATTAACATTAAGCATTTGCTTGTAATCAATAAATAACATTGAAATAGAATAATAAAGTGAAAAAGGAAACTCCGCTTCGCCCCGAAACCTTGAAGATCTCAAGCTATTGAACTGAAGCTGGATAGATCGAGGAAAAAGAGGGAGAAGAGGTAGGAAGGATGATGCGTCAAAGTCCAGAAAGGGGCTGCCTGGGGTAGTTAGCAGCCGGACTGCCGCTGGTCCATTGGTAAACTTCGTGATAACGAAAGCGTTTATCAGCGATAGCCGTCTACTTGCACAACACCCTCGCTTCTACGTGAATTCGCAATTTGGACGATCAGTGTTCGGCCCTCGAGCATCACTGGATATGATAAACAGAGATGGAGAATGGAAAGAATAGAAAGAAGGAATAGAAAGAGAGAAAATAATAAATCATCCGACAGCACATGTAATAGAGTCTGAACACTGATGAATTCGTTATCATTTCATTTCATTCATTTCATTTATTGACGCGAGCTTTTGCCCACGTAAAAAAAAATCTATGAAAATCTATGTTTTCTAGATCTAATACCAGCTTTTTATGTTTTCCACAGCAATTTTATCCTTGCTTCTATTCATTCTGTTTAAAGGATAACTTCTTAACACCTCTCTATGTTATGAATTTTGCTTTTCCTCTTTATGATAATTACAAAAACTCAAAGTCCTTAAAGAGCAGCAGTTTAGCCCAGCAAAAGCTACTCGAAGTAGTTATGCCGAACTCGACTCTGACCGATCCCTCTGGAGCGCGCCATGCACTCGAATTACCGGGTCCTCAATTGACAGTTTGGCACAGGCTGTTCTCGAAATTAAGAGGTGAATTTCCCTCTTATTAGAAGTTTAGGTGACGGATATCATATCAACCAATCGATTTGTATTTGAAACGTCAAAAAATTGGAGTCAACAATAGTAAATAATAGTAAAAATAGCCATGAAATGCGAAATTGGAGCTATTCTGGTGAAACCGAGCGAGTGGCGACAATTAATATTAGCATTGAGAGGGTTGAAACAATGTGATTCATATGCTTTTTCTCAGCTTAAAAACGTCTGATTCATACGAATTGTAGGTGGATCGCTTCTGGTGAATTGGGCAGGGACCGATCGCTGGTCGGTGTCGTGATAACCAGCTCGGCTGTCATTGATCTACTCCACTTACTGCTCCTCTCATCGGGATCACAATACTAATACAAACTCTACATAGGTTTATTTAGGTTTATTTCTCCGACCAAATCTATATGAAAAGACTCCTAACAAAAGTAGTCAAGGAACTGAAGCACAACAAATCGATTAGCAGCGTCTGTGATTACAAATTCCGAAAAAATCTACGAAAAATTCGACATGAAAAACACGAGCAGCCGAAGAAGCTAGCTAGGTTACTGCCAACGGGAAGCATCGGCGAAACAATTTCGACACTTCAGTATTAATAAATTCAGCCCAAATCGGTCGATAAAGCCGGAGAAATCGATCGACCGCACGTTATGTTTATGTGGAGAACTTCAACAACTGCGTCATAACAAGGACCTCGGACACGACCACACGGATTTCTACGCAAAAACCGTTGTTTAGGCGAATTCAATTGTCGTACAGATAGCGACAATTGAATAGAAGCTGTAAACTTTCGAAAAACATGATCCATTATGATTCTGCGCTCTATGAAGGCCAGCTCAGTCCAAGGGT
The DNA here is from genome assembly GCA_030553155.1 of Nippostrongylus brasiliensis. Taxonomy (NCBI): domain Eukaryota; kingdom Metazoa; phylum Nematoda; class Chromadorea; order Rhabditida; family Heligmosomidae; genus Nippostrongylus; species Nippostrongylus brasiliensis. The sequence goes on from CP130735.1 coordinate 47,845,468, forward strand.
AGGTAAGGTCTACTGCACTAGAGTCATTTTACAGGTGTTGTACAGTTTTGTCAAAAATAGGCTCTGGCTTGAACAAAAGATCAAGCATTTTACCGGTCAAAGAAAAACTGATGAGAAAGTACGAAAACAGAAACCCCATAAAGTGTCAGGTAGGTAAAGTAGGTAAAAAAGTTTTGAAATCAACTATAAGCAAGAAGGTGATGTACCAAGCTTAAAGTATCAATATTAAGTATCCTCTAGCCGCTGTGATCCCCTAGAATTCTCTTTAGATATTCTTCTTCTTTTTTCATATTCTTCCCCGAATGGCTCATTTTTCGATTTTCGGTTGTAAATTCATGCAGAAATCGAAATTCACCATCTCTTATGGAGGTCTCGCTCCATATCTAATCGTGAGTCTCGTTTTATCGGTGCTGTTTTCTCATCTTGCTCTATTGGTGCTAGTTACTATACCGATATTGTGAATAAATAAATAAATAAATAAATAAATATAGGCCGGAATCAATGAGCAGAACAGTTGCCAGTACCGTATCGTCCTCAGTTGCTTGATCTCGTCCTATTATTGACATTATCAGTCTAGAAAGCCTACGGTGTACTTTGTCACGGCATTTTTTCGCCGTTTTCCGCGTTCCTACGCCACCGTCGAATCTGATTCAGCCCCGTTGATTATTCACTAGACGAGCCGATCGGTCACACCGTGAATCTGTGTCGGATGGCGTAAAAAATAAATAAATAGTCAAATTGACAAATACTGGAACTATGCATTTCGTTTTGAATATGGGGAATATTGAGAATGTATCTTTCCCTCTGCTTGAGTTACTAACTCGTTGAGATTTGTTTTTTATTTCATTTCATTTTTTATTTCTTTTCGATCGAGTGTTTCCCTGCTCATTGTACCACTAACCATTTTAGCACGTCTGTGAAAAGGCGTAAAATGAATAAATAAATAAACTTGGCTCCTTTGTGCTCGCCTGCTATGCCGAAGGGGAACAGTGATGACTTCAAGAAATTAAGCAGTACTTTCGGAGCTGTAGCCGTTCCCTTGTACATCTGTCTCGCTGCCGAGTATAAACGCTACTTGAAGGGTGAGCTTTTCTGGGAAAACTGGTCGGTAAGTCGCATGCATTGCACAATTTGTTGTGCACGAAAGCATTAGGAAGATAGTAGTAGGGCCTGCAGACAGTGCTTATCAGTGCAGCTGAGAAGGCAACAACAAGCCGTACCGACTTACTATTCGACTTTGCTCTATACCGAATATATTAGAAGGATTATCGATAATAGGGCAAGTGAAAGAGCAAGGAAAACTCAAACAACAGATGGGAAGGAACTTAGAGAGCTAACGCTCAGGGGAAGCAGCTCAAACAATGAATGAAGCGCTCAGACGACCCGGGAAAAATGCAGGAATGCTGTAAACTTGGCTGGGCTTACGAGCTAATAAGTATTCTCCACACCATCCGACCCATTTTCTACCATCAGCGGTTACCCACAGTTGCACTTCTGGCGAGATCCATTAGGTATTCCATACCATGACATCAGAATGTTTAAGTGACGTCAAGTTCTTTTCTGATTGAAATTTAAGATCTATGGAATTTTTGAGACAACGACAAAACGTTAAGTGCCAAAGGCTCACATGCTGCCAGTCCTATACCCTCGCAAAAGATTGGAACCTCGATGCCTGGTTTGGTTTGTAGTAGCATTTTGATATATTTTTAATAAAAGAAGCTTTTTTGAATAGTTCGTGCCCCGAGGCTCCTCTGTATCCCACGGCTCACTCACCAAGAGGCTGCTTTGACGACAGAGCCAAGTCCAGCACTTATCTTATCAGCTCCACCAGTCCTTCCATCCATCAATCAATCGCCTTATCACTGGCGGCCGTAACGACTTCACAGTGCCGATCTGATGTAAGAGTTCAGGAAAATTGTCCTTTCAGGGATGGATTGCAGAGATATCAGCCGATCGCGTCGCGTCGCGATTGCTGTCTTGGTGACAAGGCCTATAGGAATCTTCTAGACGGAGGATAAACAGGATGTGAAATTTTTCATCGGTACAACCATAGAGTCAATATTAAACACGAGAACAATTACCTACATTTGCTTTATTTGGCAGTTTTATTGACTTATTTATCGCGTATACGACCATCAACACTCTCAATAAATAAATAAATAAACTGTAAATGAATGTATTGTCAATATTCTGAAGAATTTATAAAATAAGCTCACTTTTGCAGTAAATTGTCATGGATGTCAAACAGCATCACCCGAAATCATAATTATTACAAACAATCTGTGAAAAAGATATTCTACAAACAGTAATTTGAACAATAACTCGCATAGTATCACACGGCATTTTCATCACAGCTTCTTCATTGATCCTCTGCCGCCTAAGTCGAGCTGTCTTTCATTTTCGAGAAATAGACAACTGAACCAGCGTCCGGACGAAGAATGCTGAAGATTTCACGGATTACCCTACCTAATTGGGTTACGATAGGTAACACCATAGGACGCGCCATGCATCTTCATTCCACTCAGAAACGTAGAGTCAGTGGTAAGAGGTGCTACTCCCAACTACACGGTCGATCGATCGATCCCCGCACGAGCTGACCAAGCCATCCATCTATCCGGATCTGGGTAGGTGAAGACACTGATTTGGTCACGAAGGTCGCAGAAATTCATTGTTGGCCAAATACGGATTCACCATGCCGCTACGATTCTGAATCGAAGACGAATGCATGGCGCGTTCCCTATTTAATGATTGAATGTAGCATTACTTCTCGATGGTGAACAGAAGTCTCTTCGTACGAATATGCTGGCAAAGTTTGGCATCGTGATTCGGGGCATAGCCGGGACACGAGCACGAGGCCGTTCGACAGGCCCGCGCCTCCACCATGCCGGTATCTTGATACCTGTAAAAATTGGATTGTGTTTCGCTTTTGAAAGTAAGCCGAGTGCACGGCGCATCTCATAGGAACGGACCAACCTCAAATGCTCTATTAAACCTTTATATAGCCCACAAATTACGAGAGAGTATCCGGCGAGGCCGCCGGGTGAAAGAGGTTGAGCGCGATAAGCATCGGTCGCGAAATCGCATTAGGAAATAATTTCGCTTTTTCACTAAGCTCGTTTCAACAGTTGACGTCTTATCGGACCAGTGTCTGCCGGTCGGTGAGCGAAAAACCGCTGAATCATGTTCTAAGACAAGGTTGTGGGATATGGATCGGACTGCATACCGACCTATGCACAGTGAGCACAGAAAAGAAGAGGTGAAAGGAAGAACTTTTCATTTTTTATTTATTTTTTTATTTAACTACGTCTAAGGACGCGCCAAAAAACAAGCAGAGACATCACTATAAAGGAAAACAAACTCCTACCCAAAACATCTCAGAAACCAAAGCTCAGAAACCACTGCACAGATAAAAGTTATGAAAAATATATTATCAAATTAGAGATTTACCGATGAAAAGAAATAAACGCCTTAGGAACGTCCTGCAACTGATCGTAATTTATCCAACACTCGGGAGCTGAGAAGTTCATCGGATGGTTAGAAGAAGCAAAATTTACAGGAAACATTATGAAGCATTAGTAAAAGAAAAAAGTCTAAAAATGGCCAATTTCAAGGCATACAATACGCATAATGTCCTAGAAATGTAGTCCCATGTGCAAGGCTTTTGAGTTGAGACAGGCAGTTATACGCAAGGGGGACAACGGAGCTCAATGTTACCAGAATAAAAGGTAAAGGTAAAGATGCGAGCGCTGGTCAGTCCACTGAGGAGGCGCCGCCGCATTCGTGTTCCATTTAGAATCGAAGAAGGTTTGGTGAATGAACATTTGTTCGACCTGCGGACTAATGATGTGATGGACACTGGTACCTGCGACCCTTGGGGAGGAAGAGGGCCGGGATCGATCGCTCGACCGTGCGGGTGACAGCAACGCCTCTTACCACTGCCCAACGCGGGCCCCCATACCAGAATATCTCGTAATAATAGCAGCCACGAAATTCTCACGGAGGCAAGGTAGAACCTAGACATGGGGAAGAGAGGAAATAGCCACTGATAACGTAAAGAAAAAGAGTGCAGACTTAGAATTAATAGGCTCTTCCATCCCTCCTGGGTTGGTACTTGGTCTAATAACTTCTTTACCAAAAGCTTTTGTTCTTTAAACCGTCGGGAAACGGACAGTCTTCGTATAAGGTAGGCTTTCCCCCGTATTTACCTGAACACTATAACGCGGGCCTCTCTCCTTTTAAAGACTGAAATGCAGCAAATGTTCCCATCGTTTTAATTTATTTTAGTTTTCAGCTGCAAATTGACACAGAACGGTTGTTTGAGACTGCGTAGTGCAGCGGAAAAAGGCGCTTCTGACACCAGCACGGTCGAGCGATGAATCCCGGCCCGGGCTTACCAAACATTCCATCGCTCCATGGTTGGATAATTTGGGATCAGACTTCTCTGGGAAGGTAAAGACACTGACTTCGTTTAGCGACTAGACCCGGAAGTTATTGTGTTGGCCAAGTACGCATTCATCATGCCTCTACGATTCTGAATGCTGCGGCGCGTCCCTTGGGACTGATCAACCTTGACAGGTTAACCTTTAGCTTTATCTTCACGATTGTTTGGGTCTACTCACTGGTTTACTTTGGTGCGCGTAACAGCACATTATCCTACTATACAATAAGCGAGCAAGCGATGTTTGTCATGGGTGGCTAATATGGGTCCCGCCGCGATAGTCTGATACCGTTCTCCCAGGGCGTATTTCATCAGTCCCTCGCCGTCTTTTACTGCATGATTTTTGATCTTCGTTTTTTGCTTTTAATGTTTTTAGTGCTATTGTTTTAATGTTATTGCTTTTCGTTTGTAGTGTCAGCGAAGTCGCCCCCTTCCTCTAAAGTCGCTTTGTGGCCAGCAGACCGCTGAATGACTGGTAAATAAATAAGTAAAACGGGTGAAATATGAATCCTTACTTGCGTAGCACTTTGCTGACACAGCTATGGGTGATACCGAGTTGTTTGGCGATATGAATCTTCTTCATACCGTTCTCGAACAGTTGCACGATCTTCTGTCGATCGCACGTCAACAGCGGTCGCCCCGAGATGTACGGACGTCCATAGCGATTGCGCGACGGATACGGTACTGTAAATAGCGATGGTACGGTAGTCAGATCGACACTAGACATTCTAGTAGACAGCCAATATTGAAAAAAGTTCAATTCTATGCCATTAAAGTGAATGATAAGGGGGCAGTGGTAACAGACACCTATTGATTGACATTGACTTACTATTGATTGATTTGACTATTGACAGTCTCTAGGTCGAGCGATCAATTCCAGGCAAGGTTAAGCAAGCCTTTCACACCTCAGAGTAAATTGGTGCATAGTCGTCTGGAAAAGTAAAGACCATGATTTATTTCGAATGATCGAAGAGTAGGCCTTTAGGAGAATGATAAAAGCCGACCTCTTTACCCTAAAGGAAAAAACCAAAGGAAAAAAGCGAAAGCTAAAAAGGTGAGGTGAGTACGAAGCCTAATTTATGTCTTCGTTTTGGGAAAAGCACAGATGCTAATAAATGTTATAACAAAAAATAAAATTAGAGATTATGGAATTGCCGTTCATAATCGCTTGTGGTTGTAGGTTCTGCTCAGCTGCCGCATTTCTTGGACTTTGAGATGAAGGAAACGGCTCAACCAGAAAAGGATTGCCGAAGGAGCTGTTCTGAAAATCCGTTTTAACTTAAACGCACTGAAGAGTCCACCAACACTCTAGGAAAGTGATTTACAACTTCATCATTCACCTCCGTCAGTGACGTTCGAAGATCGTTTGGCCGTGGAGCGCCGAAGTCGCAGTCGAGACCGATACCGAAACGAGGAAGGAAAAACTGAAACAACTTACTGTCTTATTTGAAGAACACACAGAGAGAAAATATTTCCCTTAGAGAAAATATTTCCATGTTTATGTTTCAACCCAGAAACGTAAGTACTCTCTTGCCAAAGTGGTAGGGCGATCACTTGGTCGGTCAGTTGCTGTCTTCTAACAGTTTGCAGAAAGGGAGTTTGCACAAATCTAACACCCACAATCGCATTGAGCTGGGATACACATTGCTTGCGCCACATGGTGGCGCACGCCCTTCATAGCAACAAAATATTTTTTATAAGTTGCTTTTAGTTGGGAATGTGACCGACCAGTCACGGAGTACACGATACATACCTTGGTCCGGTGAATGCTGTGGTACAAATGTAGCACGTGGCCACCACCCTGGAAGCCCCATCCAGGGCCAGCGATTCCGCTGAAACTTTACCTATGGGATCCTTTTAGTTGATGATCACGAATATGATGTTTATTTAGCGTATTTACAACAAGTCTAGCACATGGCCACCACCCTGGAAACTCCATCCAGGACCACCAATCTCACTGAAACTTTGCCTAGGAGGTTCTGGTTCTGCAATGTCTCCATGATCCTATGTAGTTGATGAGTGGTTGGTGCATCCCTTGTAAACTGATCGACGCCTACTACTTCATCAGTCAAATGATTTGAAATCTCTCAAACATTTTCTTTTTTTGGGTCTGGGAGAGGTCTGGTATAAGCGGTTCGCACGATTGTGAATGCGCCGAATACGAGAAGGGTCCTACAGAAGGTTCGTTGTGTAGAACCGTTTGTGATGCATAACGAGACCCTGATTAGGCAACATTTGATTTTATACGAGCGCACTTGTTTACGACCTAAGTAGAGCAAGCATATAACCCATGCAATATCAATCAGATCCAAAATCCGAGGCCCTGGTCGAGTACATGGCGCAATCCTCACCAAATACATGACAGAAAATTATCTTTTTTCTTAGCTTCCATCCAGCTTTCATTCGTTTCGATCAGTTCACTTTCGCCAAAGTTGTGGTTGGCGATACACTGGTAATGCCATCAATTGATAACAAGATTTGTCCTAGGGACCGCGTCGCGTGATCTACGCGCGCGGTCCGCCGAGGGTTAAGGAAGAACTTGCACAAATCTAACACCCACAATCGCATAGAGCTGGGCTACACATTGCTTGCTTCCAGCTCTGCTCCCCATCACTCAACTTCAAGAGTTCAGATTCCTAGAAGAGCCGTAGGTAAGAAGAATTTCGAGGGTTCAAGCTTACCTAAGCTAGGCAGGTGGCTTCGGGAACAAACTGGAACATCTAACAAGGAGTTCATCTCTGGATGTGCCGGACGTTTTTACAGGATGACCTGTAGGTACGTCATCTTCGGAGGCCGATTTGGCCATTAATCTCTTGGCTCGTCGTTTGCGGGGTTTAATAAGTAATTAATGAATAGTACTTAGGTATCGAAAGCTGTCCAAACTTATTGTTAGAAACTCAGATCAGACCTTCGCCTAGCATTCAAGTCAGGGTGAGATTCCGTCGGTTATTATAATATATCGCAAGGAAACTCGGCTTAATAAAAGGCAATAAAATAGTCATCCTATTTACATGAATCTCAATGATATCTACAAGCACCGGCAAGCGAAACGCGATGCGTCCTGTACGGATAAATAGACGAAAACACGCAGCTTAATTCGAATGGCGATGTGGGTTCGTTTGTTGTTCTGTGCACTACTACTTGATGGTCCATGGCTAGTCGAGGTCGCTTATTTTTCCCCTTCTTTCTCCTGAGGGATGTTTGTTTAACACGTTGACGACCGTGTGACACATATGCTGCGTCACACGTATTCGGCCGCGTGGGACCGTGTGACGCAGTGCTGCGTCACAGTTTTGAAATCTATTTTTCTGACTTATCCCGATTTTTTGAGAAATATTTGTCTGGCCTCTATATATCTCATGATTAGAAATCATTGTAAACCTCGTGGTCCGTGAAAACAATTCTTAGCTTCTGATTTACTGGAATTTTTGATTGTGCACTAGTTTTCTTTACAAGTAGAAACAAATAATGGTCATTGCAAGAAACAAATAAATACAAACAATTGCTTGTTTTCTGAAACAAGCACGTAAGTACAAACAAATATTGATTATTAGAACAAACAAATAATGAACAATAAACAAATAACAATTTCCTTTCAACCTGGATAAGGAAAAAGGACATTCTAAAAGTTTCCAGTTACATTCTAAAAGTTTCCAGTTTTCCTGTTATTTTTCTATTTTCATTGCAAAAAAAGGGATAGTCACAATTCCCGATATTACAGGACTGTATATGTAGTCTTCGAGATTTACTGTTCGCTTCCATTTTCAAAAAATTCGCCGTATGCCGGCATCATGCCACAGCCTCGGCGCGCTAGAAAATCGGTTGGTCCCATGCGCCAGACACGCGGAAAAGGCGCTGTCGTCAACGTGTTAAGGACACCGGTAGTATTGAGGAGAAGTCTCGGAACGATAGGGCAAGGTAAGATTTATTTCTTTTCAGGCTCTGAAGAAGGCGAATCCGAGAAAAAGCACAAGTCTTATAACGATCAGTTTCAACCTGCTTCCTAGTTTCAAGACATCAGCAGCTAAATGTTTATTGGCTATATAAATTTATGAAATCAGATGATACGTCCGCATACCATTCAAGTCAGGGTAAGATTTCGTCTGCTATTATATATATCACAATGTAAATTTGCCTAATAAAAGGCAATAAAATAATCATCAGGACAGAGAATCATTGAGAGTCAAATTCCGCAATGTCAAATTATCAGACATCCAGTATCGGAGTGGAATAATGTCTCCTATGGGCGGCGAATATTTTTTGAAAAATTGAGAATTTTCTTTGAAAGCTGAAATAAATCAGTAGACGAAAGACGTACATGAGGGATCTGTGCAGCCGTGGAGTGCATCATCTCGACTGGCCGTGCTACGGTAGACGGTCACTATCACGGTCTTTCAACGGCGTCAACATGGTCGGTAAACGGCGGAAAAACGCCGGTCGTAGGCGGTTTTTGCTCCGACTCAGACGTTAGATGCTATCCGGACGCGTATCGGTTGGAATTAAAAGGCAATCAGACGATCATGGCGAGATCCACCATCATCTAGTAGAAAAACCACGGAGAAAAACCACTGTCGCTGTGTGGAAAAACCGCCGACGTCGCTGCTGAAGATGGATCGTGTTTGTTCAACGAAATCTATCGGGAACACATTACCGTATTCTGAGTCGAATGAAAACGAGATCGTAGCCGGTGCTCAGATTATTCGCGACGAGTTTCTTGATGTTTCTCGATGAATCTGAATCGTCGAATTCACATTAGCTGAGATGTCGTCCTAATCGTCGTCTCTCTGGACTGCTCGAGCGCTACTGGGCCATCTAATCTCCATAAAGAAGCAAAGAAATCGAACTTAACATCCTCTGATCCTAATTTGACCAGCAAGGGTCTTCGTTGTAGTGTTTTTCATGGAAAACATGTTCATGATAATTCTGATTCGGGAGATTTTTCAAAGGTGTCAAAATACAAAGGCACAAGCACAGTACCAGATGTGTCTTTTGATCAAAAGCCGAAAAAGCCGGCAAAAACCGCTCCAAAGCGAGTTTTTCGGATATCTTTCTTATAATTTAACTATTTGTAAAATTGCATGGATCCGAAACGGCAACGGGACCCGAAAATCGAGGGGTCAAAAAAATCGACTGAAAGCAAGTTTCACGAATTTGGAAAAAGTGTATATGGATGGATAGAGCTCGAGCTGCTGAGCTCAAATCTAGGCCTAATTTCACAAATAGTTGAATTATAAGAAAGTTATTCGAAAAAGCCGCTTTGGAGCGGTTTTTGCCGGCTTTTTCGGCTTTGATCAAAAGACACGTCCAGTACTGTAAGACCGGTTAGGCGCGAGACGCTTGTTCAAATCTCGCCTGAAATGCGATTTTTCAACGTTTTTTTTTTATTGTTTTGAGCCTAGCACCACCATTACAAAACAAGTAAGACCTTTTTCATAGAGCTTGTCTCTTTGACAACAGTGTATCTAAAAAACAAATGGAATCACAACTCGATGTTTGTTCTTGTGTTGCTGCAAATTAGTTTACGGAAAACTCGGAACTAAGAAAAGAAAGGAGACCTTTGTTCCATTTTACAGAGCACCTAATTGTCCACCTGTGTCTCGAGATGGGAATTTTTCGAAGGTGCAACGTCTACTGAGTGGTTTTGCACTTGTGCACCGTAGCACCTGGCTAATTAATCTCCAGGTAGAATGAATTTACACTCCTTAATATTAGGCTGTAGCAACATTAATTTCGGGAATCTCTTTAAAATTAAATTTCATGGGAAAATTAGCAGCCCTTCTCTGGTTTTCTGAGTGTGTTCAGAAGAAAACCGTTCTACGCCGTATTATCTCGTCTCAAGGACAGCCAGGCAATATGTCAGGTAGGAGATTATCCGCTCTATCAAAGGCGCATATTTCTGTCTCTCTAGCTTGTGCAGCCGATTTTTTGAAGTTATTAATATTATAAAATCTTGACATGCGGTACCTTATAAACCTTTTAGAATTATTTTTAAATATCCAGAGCTTCATTCGAACATGAGCACCATAGACGCGATATTGATAAAATCCCTTGATTTGTAATAAATTCCTCATTGATAGTCTTTATGAATATAAATCTATATACACATCCGATGGATTGCCCTTGTGAACGGACAGTGTGGACTCTGGTTTAGAAAACTTGCTTCTGGCGATTTTAAATCTCGAAGGAAAGGCTGGTCGTGGTCGCAAGTGGTCCCTTAATGAAGAGGTTTTAGGAAAGCCGTTAAAGCTAATCCAGAGACTAATACTCGTAAGCTAGCAGAAGACATGGGTGTACATTACTGTACAGTCGAAGACATTTAGAACAAATCGGCGAGGGGAAGATGATGTCGAAATGGATTCCTTATGAATTGACCGATGAGCAGCGTCTTACGCGTTTTGACATCTGTTTGAATCCCCTAAATCGTTACAAAAGTGAACCGTTTGTCAAACGAATCATAGCTGTAGATGAAAAATGGGTTCCTTATAATAATAGTAAGCGGGGATTTGCTTGGATTCATGAGGGTGCTCCACCAAAGCCTTTTCCTAAACCGAAACTTAATCCTAAAATGGTTATGGTTACTTTGTGGTGGTGTAGTAAAGGAGTTATTCATCATAGCTCCATGCCACCTGGTGGTTCAGTTACAGCAGAGTCATAGTGTTGTGATTTAGACCAAATGTACCCGAAATTGCAAAATTGTGTCCGGCACTAGCGAAGCGGTGCGATCCTATTGCAGTACATCGCAAGTGCACACACCGCGAAGATCACCCGGCAAAAATTCACCCAGTTAGGCATAGAAGTTCTGTCTCATTCTACTTATTCTCCTGACCTTTCACCAACAGTCTATCACTTTTTTACAAGCATTTGATTCTTATTTGCGTCAGAAAAAATTCGTTGATTTGACCGATGTTGAAAATGCCTTTCTTGCTTTCGTGAATTCCCGTGATCCTAGTTTCTTCTCTGGAGGCTTGGTTTTATTGCAGTTCCGCTGGCAGAGGTGTGTAGATGCAAATGGTTTTTACCTTGATTCATAAAGTTGCGTTTGAGCTGAGTTACTGCACTTTGAACTCAGCGGTCCATTTCCGAAATTAATTTTGCAACAGCCTAATATTAAAAGTCTAGAAGAAAACAATTGGAAACCTTTCTCTACAACGCCGCCTCATCCCATGACTCTAATAATTGTCTTGCATGCTTGACGGAAGAATTCGGCTGACACAATACAAAAATTTGAAGACGTTTCCGCATAAGTAGATCTAGAGTGACTAGTTCTTTTGATGTCATTTCACTGCCTTTCTTTCAGAGATTCCCATGAGGCATTCAGCGTTTCCTCGTTCCTGTGCGCTGCAACCTTACTGTGCCTCGGGGCATTCCAGCGCATTCCAATTTCGAGAGCAACCCGTTTCCTAAAACCAACGGAATCTCTTTAAAATTAAATTTTATGGGAAAATTAGCAAGAAACCAGCAGCTCTTTCCTGATTTGAAGACAAGTCTGGTATTAATTTACAAACTCCGAAGGAATGGAGGGCTCCGCTTACCCGGTCAAAAATCGACCACTCGAACGTGCCCGTGGAAGTAGAGCCTCTTATCACTGGAGCAGGAAATCCTTCAATATTCATAATTTTGAGCGATCTCTTCGAAAACGGCCCAAAGGAGGAAATAGTTCTCGATACGATCCGCTAAACATGCGGAAAATGGCAAAACAAGGGGCATAATTATGGAGCAGGCAATATAATCATATCGTTAAGCGTTCAAGCAACAGAAATTCCTGCATAGTCGACTATGTTACAAACGCTATTTGAGTGAACTAGATTTTTTCCGATTCAACCTGAAAAGCAGACAATTTTGAGCTGAATTTACGTCAGTTGAGGTTTTTGAGCATGAAAATGTTAAGTGAATGACTTAGTCGCGTGGGCGCCAGCTGTCTCAAGTACATTTTTCACCGTCTATTAGAGCAATATTAAAAAAATTATTCGGGTCCTTGAGCTAATGGCATTCTTCAGCAGAAGGTATTTAGCTAGATATCAGACAACTTTTACTCTGGTTATGATCCTCACTTCTTTTCACTGTCATTCTTCTTTTTGGTTGGCAATTCGAAATCCTCACAGTGTTCTTAACATCGCTCAGATCATTTTTTATTATTTTCATTCGGTTTATTTATTTATTGTGCTCATTTTTTAGTTTGTCCCTACTAGAGAATGGCAGAAGTTGAGGCAACAATCGGTCTACGAGTGCTGGCTTCACTGGCTGGTCTTACTTTACAGTTTCTGCTGGCAATTACACTTATTTCGGTAATATTTTCGGTTTTTTTATTATTTTTTAAAGACTCTTATTCTAATACCAATTTCGGATTCCAATTTCTTTATTACCTCCAATACCACTAAACTCCTCATCTATACTTATAAAAATGAACATTGTGACTGTAACTCAAAAAATGTAATCTATTGTATTTCTTGCCGAGACTGTACTCGCTGGTCTAACTTTACAGTTTCTGCTGGCAATTACACTTATTTCGGTTATTTTTTGTTTTTTTTTTCATTATTTTTTAAAAACTGATTTTCAAAATTGATGTATTCAGGGTTGGAAGAAATTCCGCGACAGTAGTTTCTACCTAATCACCACACAATTACTGTGGTGCGACACATGTGCGCTGCTTCTTGACCTCTACGCCGCCTTTCCAATGACTCTTACCGGCGTACAGGTAAAATCCACCTTTACCTAACCTATTTACTCCTACGAATCATTGTTTTTATTATTTCTACGAGGATTTTTTTAAATTCAGATGGAATTCGCATAATTTTTGCAGTACATGGGCGACAGCGCCGCGCTTTACTATGTGCCGTTGGCGTTCGAAGGAATCGCATTCAACGGGATATTTATGCTGTCATTGCTACTTACAATCAATCGATTCCTACTTTTTATATTTCCTAAATGGCACAATAAGATTTTCACGCCTCGAGGCACAAAAGCGTGAGTTCATTGTTCGATCAACTATTGATCACCAATTAGCCGCGTTAATGACCCCTATAATCGAAATTCTCCAGGGACAAGGTAGGCTGGTCTATTCTAACCCACTGTTCAGACGAGTTTTTCCGCTTTTTCTTCCTTTATTCTTTAAATTTCCTAAAATAAGAGTAATGAGTCTACTCGGGGTGCTGATTATTAACTGATTATTGATTGATTAGTAACGTCTGTGTTTTGGGTGTCCTCCTTTATTTGTCTTCTTTATTGGTGTATTTGCCTCCTTTATTGGTGGTTGCTTAGCTAACATTTTTATAATACTTCTCGTTTTATCCTGTTTGCTATCTCATCGAGTCAGCGAGTTTTTTTGTTATGATTAGTTAACAATAGAACATATCTGCTATGTTCAAAGTTATGTAATAAATAAATATATATTATTCTGCGAATTCTCTTCAAAAAAGATGAGTGGGTCCACTCGGGGTGGTGATTATTAACTTAATAGTGATTGATCAGTAACGTCTGTGTTTCGAGTGTCGATCAAGGACCACCCATGACTAAGGCGAGCTGACACCGATGATCAGGCCGAGGTGGCCATCATTTTTCTAGTGTCGGCTTTCCTTGGTTCGTCTTTTTCTTTTCCTCTTTCTTTTTTTCTATCTCTATTTCTTTTCCTCTTTGCTGGTACAGTAGACCGATAGCGCATCGGATCTCAAAGTCATCATTACCACCTCAACCAACTTTGTCTTAGTTTAGATCCAGTCGTTCTTTAGTTCAGATCCAATCGCTTTCTTTGTTATTTTTCTCTCTTCTTTTTCTTTGTAAAAAACTTTTCCGAAGCTGAAAACCCAAAGTGTTTTAGATTGTCGGCCTTCGTTTGGATATACGTCTTCACACTTATTCTGCTCACAAATGTATTCGGATGTCGCAAGGAGTTCTCGAAAGACTGTTAGTATCAGCCACTATTACTAGTTCAGACATTTTAACCTTTTCCTAAATTTTTGTCGTTTTCAGTTTTCTACTTCTGGTATCACTGTGAAAACTACAATCCGAAACACTTCCACTTCAAAGACGTGAGATAGCCCAGAGCCTTTTTGTTCTTTTCAGATTAATTTTTACTTTTTTTCTTTTTTTCAGTTCCTATACATCCATTCCTACGTGATTCCATGCATCATGGCAGCGATGTATATGATTATATATGTGAAACTGAAACTGACATCAAAATCCTCATTCATACAAGAGCAGTCGACGATCAGAAAGGAAGTGAAATACCTGACCCAGGTAACTACAGGCAGACTTTATGGAATGCGCCACGCCTTCGTCTTCTACTCCGAATTTATTTTGATCTAAATTCCAGACCGTGCTCATCTGTGTGCTGATCGCTGTCGAAGTGGCCGGTTTTATCACCCTGCCGTTTCTGGGTGTTAATGGCTATGGCCAATTTTATCTGAATATGCTACTGAATCTAATCATTATATCAAATAATCTGATGACGCCCATTGTAATATTCTCGTTCAACTGGGAGGTTCGAGACCAGCTGAGAGCAGTTTTGTGTTCGAATTCGTGGTCTTCAGCTGTGTCATCGATCACGATTGCTTCGCCGAGGAAAAATTCGTTCAGTGTGAGTTTTGCTGTTTTTTCTCCTTGAAAATTAGGAATTTCTCTCTGATTTCTTTTTTATTCTAAAAATTATTATTTTTCAGATGAAAACTACGCGATCCTGCGTCGATCACCACCAGTGAGCCGCGTTGTGTTGACGCAAGCTACCTAGCAGAATCATTCAGTAGATCGAGATGTTCTTGTACAAAAGTTAGATATTTAATAAATTTAACTATGTAAAAATTAGTGGTGAAATAAATAACGTTCCAGGTATGTCGGGTTTTTATAAATCAGCCGAGGAGCCCTGCAGATTGTACTTTACGCAGTGAAAACTCCAAATTCCTGAGATAGTTTGCCATTTGTTGATCCACCGCAAAACTATGGGCAATATCCGCATAGTCCATTTTTCACAAATCTGCTTTTACTTTGAGCAACTTCTAAAAAATTTATCTACAAAAACGACATTCTTCACTGACGGTGCTGCAGCTTGAATGTTGGCCGGTTAGTCCAGTTTGTGAACATTATTAGGCAGTCGGAGCGGGAGTAGCTGAAGTGAATGAAAGTGGAAGATTCACAAGTGGAACCCTATATTAGTGAAATGCTCTTGAAAAATTTAATCGATGAAATGGGGATTTTTCAAAAAGTGAAATACCGACCGTCATCAAAGCACTTAGGATGAAGTCCAGCGTCGAAACCAACTTCTTCACAGCCACCGTCAACAAGTGCTCGAACTAAATTCATTCGTGAGTTCTACTGTCCTTTTTCTTCGCAGTTGTTGAATAAAGACCTATTCTATTCAATGAAAAAATGACCGCAAACCTTCGGCGAACAGGGTGTCTTCGAATTCCTTCATAGCCTCCGCGTTATACGGCATTTGTGTGGTCCCATCGGCTGCTGGCGATACGTTTATTATTTTAAAAACTAATTTTATTAATTAATTACAATAACAAACCGTTCTGCCCAAGAACTGCGGAAATGAGGACTGCCAGAACAGCTACCCTCCAAAACATGCTGTAATGACAGAATCGGAGGGTAAAACAAAATAATGAACGATAGAAAAACTCAGGAACGCAGAAAGAGCTCAAAAGAAAAAAGGTCATTGGCAGATGTAAACAATTAAACACTTTCCGAAGAAGATGAGAGAAAAACACATTTGCAATTGTGATTTTTCATGTCGTGTTTTTCACTAGCGGTCGGGTTTATGTAGATGTTTCTCTCCACATCGAATCGACAATGCCAGATGATCCGGCTTACGTCCAATTTTCTGTAATTGGTTGTTGTTAGTGATTGAATATCCCGGAACGATATCTTTAGGTGAAACGTGGCGTCACGCGAAATTACGTACTTGCTTGCGAGGACTGCGACTCGTTCCTCACCAACGATTCGTCTTGCGCGGTATCGCAACCCTGCGATTGACAAGAAAAGCTGATTGATAATATCACGATTCATATCAATTTATTTTGAACTGAACTCTATAAAAGGGTGTGCTGTGTAGTACTAGTTTAGTTCATGCTGTGTTGTATTCGTTCTTTGGTTGTGACTATGAAACAGTTTGCTATATTGGCGAACGCAAGTCACAACACGCGGGTACCAACTTCTTTTCCACTTTGTTCCGTCCTGAGCCATCGTTGTCCAGTGGAGGAGTACTTTTAGAGAGGAATAGGGATGTTGTGCCGAAAAGCGAGTGAGGCTGGCGAGCGAAGGGTCGTTTGACCAAACCGCCGTTCGGCAGCCCTCAATGAACTATTGCGAAACTGCTGCGCTCATCATACACCTGATCACAAGTCCAACGTCCTGAACTTTGGACATTGCCCTTCTATGGTCGATGAAATGGTCGTCTGTACAGAACAAAATGAACAGATAACGCCGTTGCATATACCGCTCCCTAGGAATAACTTATATCATACGTGATAACACTATTGTTATTGTTTACATTGTATGATACACTAGTGTGAAGGTATATGAACTCTCGGTAGAGTAGGATCGCAGTTATTGTCCGCAGCCAGCTCAATAAAGAGTTGGAAGGAACTCTAACGACAGTCGAGCGGCCGCGCCGGGGCAAGACCTGGTATTGAACTCGTCTCTACTTCCTCTCTTATGTTTTTAATATAATGTCCGAATTGAAGTTCCTCTGTACCACTGTTTTAACATATTGTTGTGATTCAGCTAAGGTCCCATGGGGAGTGGCGGCGTGCACGGCAGCTGCGCAGTAGCACAATATCCGATTTCTAATTTTTTTTTGTGAAATTCATCCATATCGCCAACTATGCACTAAACAGTTTTTTTTGACCAACGACAGTCCAGCGAACGGCTGAATAAGCGCGCAGTTATTGTGGAAATACGCGGATCCCCTTTTTTTACAGTTCTACTTCAGTTTACTACCGCATTAGAGTCTGAAGGGGCCCTTACGGATACTCGCAGCCAGTGTAATTAAGAAGGACGACATGATGAGGTCGACCTCGTTAGCTTGTCCTTGTAGTAAGGTCATTTAACGCTCAACTCGGTTTTAAAAATTTTCACAATTTCCGAGTATTCTGTACCACACTTCTAAATTGATTCCAACCATGTAATTTACATCGAAAACGATCGGGTTTGAAATGAGTTATGGCAATGCCGCATAGGATCGATCCATTGATCGCGGTGGTGGAGCTGAAGGCCCCTACTACTTCACCACGCGTCTCTGAAATTGGTCACTCTGTCGCAATCCGCGACCCCTCGGTTGGCATACGTGAGGGCGGACCCTCTTCGGAGAGATCTGCCCGTCGGCTGTCGGAGACTTGTTCGCACTCTTCTTGATGTTGTAGACCAGCGAAGCTGGTAACCCATATAAATATTCCACTGAGCCATCCATCTCGCACAGAAGCGAAACTACAACGTGGTGAGGATTATTCCACCACACACTCATTAATTAAACACAGAAATTCAAAACGAGACGTTTATTACACCAATATTTATTAATTCTAAAATGATTTTCTCTACGATCATTATCATGAAGTATGGAACATCGCCGACGACTTGATCTTCGTCACTGGACTAGACACCCAGCCAGCGAACAGCCTGTACGACGATAGCAACGAGGCCAGTTGTCGTCGAATTTCGCCATTGAAAAGGAACAGAATCAGCGGTGTGACCAGATAGTTCAGAATTCCTATGAGATCCAGAAGTAGGGACAAATAGAGCTGGTTGTAGCCGCGTAGATGCAACATCGGCAAAAATGTGAACAGAAAGATCTCGACGGCCATCAATCCACACATCAGTACTGCCTAAGATATGGTAGAATAAGATAATCAGTGTTCTGAGCGTGACAATTGAATTTACCAACCTGAATAAGATACATAAACTCTCGCCGTACGACTTTTCTGGTTAACGACGACCATCGGATTTTGATGTAGATTGCTGCGTACATCACAGTAATCGCGCAGATTACCACATAGGAGTGCAGTTGCATGAACTGGAATGCACTTTTTCCAATTTTTCAAGTAGAACCCGAACTTTTGCGGTTACCCTTTTGGGTTATACGAATTAAACTCACGTCAAGGTAGCTGAACCGGGTACTCGAATTTCCTCCGGTACAGTTGTACGAAAAATAGAAATCTGAATTAGAAAAGAATTAAGAGAGCCGAGATAGCACTAAAGTCCTCACGTACAATCCACTGAGAACTGCTTGTGACATCCAGTGACGTTTGAGAACATTATGAACAGAAACGTATACAACCATATGGCGAGACACATTCTGAAATTATTTAAGCTCAAGTGGTTGGCGTTGATCAATGTCCTGAGTATGCGCCATGCACTCGTATTTCATTAAGAACCTTGGAGGTTCACTTAGGCAGCTTAGAAAGAGCGAAGGACAGGGTATGAGGGGATGAAGAGCTTTCATCATTCCAACAGCCCTTTCAAGAATTGATTACACAAATAACCCAAATTAAGTAATAAGTGCACTTATGCGTTGCCAAAAATTGGACTCGAAAGTACCTATTCTTTGCAATAAAGAACAAAAATTTTAAAATATAAAAGTTGATCAACCAACATCTTCGTTCCCAGGCTGCTAAACAGCTGACTGTTCAAACGAGGAAACACGAACAGAAGGAATCGATTGGCGGTGAGAAAAAATGAGAACATGAGGAGTCCATTGAATGAGACTCCGTCGAAAAATAGAGGAACGTCGTAGAGGGGAATGCTGTTGCCCATATACTGAAAAGATTTTGGGTAAAAGTTCTACAGAAAAGATTCATTTGATAATCAAACAATAAAAGAATTGCATAGAAAAAAGGAGAATACCCTAGGTAACGTTACCTGAACTCCCGTCAAAATTAGTGGAAATGTGATGTAGAGATTGACCAGAAGGCCAAAAACGTTACAGATCATCATTTGAAGAGTGACGATATAGAAGCTGTTCTCACTGAACTCCTTCCAGCCCTGCATGGAACGATTTTAGTTATTATCGATCTCTGGATCGATTGTATCGATTGGTTCACCTTACGCATGACGAAAGCCAGCACGACTTGCAATGCTAGACCGACTAGTATGGCTATTAGTAGCAGAACCGATGAGACGATGCGAATCGGCTGCAGCGCTTCCATCGCCACTTTCCCTCTAAAAATCATCTCGATCACACCATTTGTAAAAAAAATCAGAAATAATAAATAAAAACGGAAGGCGGATCGGCGCTGATGTTCAATGTTAACTATGATAAGGTAAAGAATCGACGAATCGGACATGATTTCATTAATTACTCCGTCGAAAGTCGTTAGGAAATCAAATATCGGTAAATTAATCCGCCATCTTACTGTTCTCGTTTTTCTTTGTTTGTTTTTTCTCTGACATGGGTCTTAAATTCACGTAAAAATAGATAAATAAATAAAATAAAATCTTTCCAATAGCTCTCTTCAAATGTTGCTATTTCTCCTATGAGTCAGAGTTGTTGTCTTATCATCTAGTGGTACAAAAACGTCGAGTTTAAATTCTCTTCGGTTCCTTTTAACGAGGTCGACCTCATTACCTCTTTCTTTATGTATAGCATCGACTAGAACGGAACAAAATCGCAGATATAAATGTAATTCTTTAGAAAATCAAATCAAAACTGAAAAATATATTCGCAACTATAACAACGACTTTTAAAAGATCAAGATAAAGACATAAAAGAAGAAATGATTATAATTTCTCATTTTACCTCGTCTCTTCTCTTTTGAAGTAAAAGAAACTATTTGATGCATAGCTAAGACCATATCTGTTGTACATAAGTTAGTAGCACGATGAACAAGCGTATTACATATAATTGCCGTAACTGTAATTATATGAAGAAGCTCTTTCAAAACTCTGACAAAATTAAAACAAGTGGTCGTTCTACATTCAGAGCCGCAACAAATGTCTGGAGATTTTTTTGCAACGATGTTATAGGAGACCGAACGAGTAATTATAGACGTCCTTTCACCAAAAAAAGCGAATGTAATTAGTACAGCGAAGGTTTTTTAGAGAAACATGGCGACAAAAGACTAGATGAGCGTCTGGTGAGCGTCATCGAGACGCTGTCTAACAGTAGCGAATTTGTTCTGCGAAAACACCAAGAATGAAAATTTTCTGCTCCAACTCGCCGATGTAGAAACGACGAACCCTCATTACTGAGCTGAAATATGCCGTTCGTAACGACAACTATACAAAATACTCAACAAAATGTCACTAGGCTACCGGCTACAGGTGAGATAATCCAGCACAAACATATAGCGACAAACACTGTGAATAATTAAGAAACACAACGAAACCACACCACTGCCTGAATTTCATCTGCATCTGGGCATTTAAAATGCCACTGGAGACGTGTGTTGTTGAATTAGTTCGACTCAACAACAAAACAGGAAGTTCCGGTAAAATTGCAAAACAAGCAGGCGGTGGTAGTTTGAGGTGCGATAAAACTCTGTAATTATTGTTCGCTGCTGAATCTGAAGCCTGTCGTCTACAATAAATTTTGATAGTTGTTGTTATAGTAGAGTTTAAGCAATGGCCTCGACGTCAGTACCAGGGGTGTGCGGATAGAAAAATTTTCGCGACCCAAATAACGGTGCGGATAACGGATAAAAAATTTCGAGGCTAATCCCCTTATCAAACTCGACTATCACTTTGTATAACTCGATAAATGTTTATTTGACTCACAAAATTCATGCATTGAAATCCAAATTCATAATATACAGAGTTGACGACTCCTCTGACGAGACCATATCCATATTGTGCAAGTGGCCATAATTTGTCGTTCGGGAAAATCGTTGATACTATCATTGATACTGTAGTCGCTACTATTATACTGACAACGCGATTTCGGAATGACAACTTGATTGATACTTTCAAATATCGCAATCATTGTGGCTATTGAGTTATCCTATCATGAACATTGTTACTCTTCTCGAAGTCATTCAAGCAGACGAAACACACCATTGGTATAACAACGTTCATGATAGAATAACTCAATAGCTGCAATGATTGCGATATTTGAAAGTATCAATCAACGTCATTCCGAAATCGCATTACCAATGTCGTGTTTCGTCTGCTTGAATAACTTCGAGAAGAGTAAGAACGTTCATGATAGGATAACTCAATAGCCGCAATGATTGCAATATTTGAAAGTATCAATCAATTCATCATTCCGAAATCGCGTTCACAGTAATCGATTTTTATCCGTTATCCGACCGAAAAAAACCGGATACCGGTGCGGATAACGGATAAGCCAAAAAACCCCCGGAAACCGGAAAACGGATAACGGATAGTCCGCACACCCCTGGTCAGTACCCTTACTAGATTGATGGGAAAGCTCCCGCGGTTTATGGAGATTTCCCTGATCGAATTGCCAAGATAACAAAGTGTCGTGTGTATGGATACATACAGACAGCCTACTACGGCTAACTCGTCACTGGAATCTAACGGATCTCGAAGAATATAGTTTCCAAATTACATACGTTTACTCACTTTAATAATAGGTGGCCCGTCTTCACTGAACGTGATAGCCCCAACACGGCCTCATCCAGCTTATTGGAAGAAGTCGACTGTGACGAAGGCGAGATTCAGCCGTTCTGGAATTAGTCATATTCTTAATGGCACATCAGACCACCTGGCAGGTGATCTTGGCAGGTGTTCCTCTTGTCCAATGGTCTTCTCCTTTCATTAAATGACCGCACCATCGATGTTTAGCTTTCGACGTCTATTTCGCAGGGTCTCGCGTACGGGACATCTGCTTTAGATTGGCACTGCGAAGTCCGGCTCGATGTTGGAAAAGCTGGGTGATCTTCAGAAGACAAACGCTGGGTAGGTTAAAGCAAGGACCTTGTTTGCGCAGTAGGAATAACCACCAAGTTAAACCAACAAGAGCGATTCCAAGACATCACTTGTACAATCACAGCATCGTACATATCGCGGGTTTTGGAAGGCTGCATTGTAACCGCCACCCTTACCCGAAACGAAACTGACCTAGCAGCTTCCTGTTCTGATTAGTTCTTCCTTCATGCCTTTGTCTATGTCCACGAAACGTTCCGAAGAAAAATAAGACGTCGTTTAGGCGAGTGTTCGGGGGATTGCTTGCAGAGTCTTTTATTCTACGACTTCAAATCTGGAGAATTAGGCAACGTATCAGCCTGCATTCGGTGGGGCCTCAGTATCTGAACGAGCCACGCAATAAATGAGCAGTCGCTTCAATAACACAGACATTGACATCAAATGTTCAGAATCGAAGTGACGATCGACGCACACGTCAGAGTTTGCACTAGAGTCTTCCTAGAACTAGTTTTATCACCAGTTTAAAATACCCCCAACCAGAGATGGGAGGTTCGGTTGGAACCCTGCGAGGACTATTCAAGCTAAAATTGAAATAAAATTTCGAAAGAGGTGTTCCGCACTGCGGCAATGCAGCGAAGAAAACATTGCTGTGATTCGCACTACGGCGTTGCAGCGGAGAATAATTTCGCTAGTTGTGGCTTTAGACGGTACTACTGTACTATAACGGTTAATTTTCATAATTACTATTATTACTGCGCTTTGACGGAATGAACTAGTTGAAATACCGTAGTAGAAAAGTGCTCAGATTGTAGTGTCAACGAGCGTTAGGCACCATCGATGTTGACGTCAGAGTTAACAAATTTGAATATTTATTTCGTCGTTCAGCATTCATTCGATACTTATCGATGCCTAAAGTTTACACTAGCTCCGCATCGACTCAGATTCTCCGAACTCCGGTCTCAGATGCGGATCTGAACTTCTATTCAGGTAACCACAAAGCCGCAATAATGAGCTAGAATGTCGCTTTGAAACTAAAAAAGTTCACAAAAAACTTCTAGATGTGCTGAATCAAAGAAATATAAGAGGTTTTTTGAGACATGAGCCGCTTCAGAAAACTTGTGACAACTCGTAGTGAGGTATTTCACCAATTTTGCGTTGAGGAAACTAGATAATATAAGTATTGTGTTTCCCATGTCTTATTGCCTTTATGCAGTAACTTTCAGGTGAGTGACAGGAATTGGAACGCTCTTTTTCGAGATTACAAGCAAGAGAATTTCATCTAAGTATTGCAAGACTATAAATCCGCTCAAAATTTAGATAGCACACCAACAGCGCGATCTCAAGAACAAAAGCGGATTACTAGAGCAGGATAACGCTGAATTTTCTGATGGATATCGTCTTGACGTTTGCAGTGCTGTGTAGTTGAGATGACAACGTCAAAACGAGCTGTTCGCGGATTTCCTTGTTGAACAGCAGCAAAACAATCGGAGTGACGACATTGTTGGCGATTTCAATGAGATTCAGGAAGATATTTAAGTAGAAGCGACCATATCCGCTGATTCCAAGGAACGGCACAGTGACAAACGCGCATATCTCGGCCACCAGTAACACTCCGATCAGCACCGTCTGAAAGCTACCCATTTGTATCTAAAGAGTTGTATAAATCTTGTAACTGAAGACCACACATGTCGACAAACGGTGAGCTCCTGAGCCATTACCGCACAATCAATCTGATTCTAGAATACCCTTTCGCAATTCAACGCGCCTCCAGTGGACGCCTCGCGACCAGCGCCCAGATTCATCATAGGTAAACCCCGATAAACCCACAGATCTACCCCGAACGGCTCGCAAACCGAGATTCTTGAGCGCGCGTCGGGGTTTAGCCGACGGCATATTGCGCGATGAGGCAGTAATCGCACTCGACTACGTATTGCGCGGCCGTCGACACAAACTGCGAGTCTGGGGCGTCCACACATCGATCGCCGCAACTTTGTGTCGACGTTCGCTTGCCTGCAGTGAGTGCGATTGCGGCACTTGCGCAACAAGCCGTCGCGGTCTCCGAGACCTCAACCTTGACGAATCATAAATGGCCGCAAACCCGGGCACTATCGATCGGGTTTATCGCCAACGGGGTTTCGCTCGTTCATGAATCTGGCCCAGTGCGCTAGGATAGAAACCGCGACAATGAGATTGCGGTATGAGGCGCTCTGTGTTCGCTCAGAGGGGTTGGATTGGACCTTCGCAGGCTAACAGTACGCTCCTTTGCCCATAGACTATGCGGATGTGGATTCAGCGATAGAAAGGCGTATTCAATTACTAACCTGCATAAGATACTTCATCTCCTGCTTCACAGCCGTTAGGCTCCAGTTTCGATTATATCCGGCCGCTTTAAGCTTTATATAAATGACCACATACATGACAATCATACCGCATACGATCGCATATGATTCGTAGTTCATAAGCTAAAATATTTGCGTAAATATACCTCCAGTGAGACCTGAACAACTAGAGGTTCATGAACCCACATCCATATAGTGAAGCTTTCCCGGCACACGATTGCTGCAGTTGTACCAAAAGTAGAAATCTGTAACAGTAGATAAACTAGTAGATACATAAATAAACACAAGTGACGTTTGGATGCATACCATCTTTGGAGAATTGTTTCACACATCCAAATACATTTGAAAGCCCAACAACTACAAACGCGTGTATCCACACCACAAGAGACATTCTGAAAATCTTGAAATGGCTCACGAATACAACATTGCATTACTGTAGTTTAAATGAATTCCAACATTTTCTCACATTCTCGTTCCAAGTGTTGTGAACAATCTATTGTGCAGAGCAGGATAGATGAAGAGCAGGAAACGATTAGCGCTGAGAAAAAACGACAGCGCAAAAATTCCATTGAACGCAATGCCTTGGAAGAACAATGGACCATAATACAGAGGTACATTGTCGCCCATGTACTGGAAATGGAAGCACCCTAATTCAGATTTGCCCCATTATCAGAAATGTGCAAAACCTAGGTGACACGTAAGACATACCTGAACACCAGTTAGAGTGAGTGGGAAAGCTATGTAGACATCTAGAAGAAGAGCACAGACGTCACACAGTTGTAACTGTACCGTAATCACATAGAAACCATTTTCTCGAAACTTCTTCCACCCCTCAAACAATCTGTGATTAATTCAGTAGACGACCACATGCACTCGTCTTCTGAGTTTCCTGTATTTGATCTATGTACTTTACAAAAGTGTCCCGTTACGCATACAACAGTCACTGGTGCAACTTGACCATTTCATTGTGGGACGCCTCAAAAGAAAAGAAAGTTTCAACGTTTTTCAAATATTTTCGCGAGACATTCCTATTTGCTTACCGTGAACAAGCTGGTTGCAAGAAGTACGTGCAGCAAAAGACCAATAACCGTAGGAATAAGGATCAGAAATGCTCCGAGAATGCGAATATTTGACGTTGCTTCAACGTTTTCCATTAGGCCTAAAGTTTTTTGGTTTCTTACAGTTTTCTTAAATATTAGTGGATAAACACCGTAAAACGGAGTATGACACGTTGCTGAATAAGCTTGCTGTTGCCATAACTATGTAATTCTTCGACGGGTAACCATCAATAGCCCATCATCCATTTGAAGGAGTCATATTGTTGAGCACATCTATCTCCAATCATCGAAACGAAGTCCCATGCTTATCTGGGACGACAACGACATGAAGGAAGAACTCATCAAAGGGAGGAAAGCTGAGTGGGCAGCCTAGGGATTTGTCAAGGAGGCTAACCAACACCGAGACGATTTCGCAATTCTTACCGTAGGCCGATGTCCCG
Organism: Nippostrongylus brasiliensis; assembly: GCA_030553155.1. NCBI lineage: Eukaryota > Metazoa > Nematoda > Chromadorea > Rhabditida > Heligmosomidae > Nippostrongylus > Nippostrongylus brasiliensis. The sequence goes on from CP130735.1 coordinate 47,871,554, forward strand.
TTTGCGATGTCCCTGATGACGCTACTGAATATATCTACCAACCAACTCCAGGATGCTGACCTCCGCGCTCATTTGTTCAACTCGTCGGTGCTTCCTGCTCTGTGCTATGCGGTTGAGACGTGACCTGAGGCTTCAGCAGTCATTGCAAGTCGTACACACAGAACGCTAAAGGTAAGTGATGCATATTAGCCTCGGGCTATACAACACCGAGACGATTTCGTAATTGTGACCGTAGACCGATGCCACGTTTGCGAGACTGCCGAATATATTGGGAAGCCGTGGAACTCGGAGTCGACTTCATCCGAACAGTTTTCAAGGTCCGAACAAAAATTGTGTTGCGGTTCCGCACGTTCTGCAAAACCTTCTGGTCTGAGTATCTAAGTGAATGAGTTATGATCCATCTATTTCTTATTTGTGAGTGTGCGCACACCTTGTTACATTTAGAAATAAACTAAATTTGGTGTGGACGCTTTTCTTCGAGTCCTAACAAAGGACGTCTACTATGCAGCTAGACAGATACAAATGCAACATCAAATGCTCAGCTAAAGCGCATAATTCTAGGACGAGTACAACTTCAGGCCGACAACGTAATAAGCAGGTTTCGTCACAAACAACTGTGGAGAAAATATGCTTCTCTTTGCAAGAATTTGCAGATCAGTGCACCTACTAATCACCGGAAATCATCCTTCCCGAACTAGACAAAGCTTTGATTTGTGGTGTTTGCGTGAAGAAATAAATAAATTGTGGTTGTTTAGGATTACAAAGTGTGACTAGATTTAATTTCGTGAGAGAACAGAACGGCTGACGATCGTGTTGACGTAAACAAGTTTATTCACTATGAAGCTAAATAGGCGGAAGATCGGATCACACTTGAGTGCCCTTATCGCTGTGGTCGCTAATTAGCTTGATAATTCATAACTTGATATTTGCAGTTCGCAGGGAACTTGCTCCATCTATAACTCGTAAATGTAAATGTGAATAGTCAATATTGACTTACATATTTATTTATATACTATTTATTTTTTATTTATTTACTTTTGCTTATTCTACTCCTACTCACAGACCCGCCTGATGCAGAGGCAGGAGACGCTGCTGACATCCGCATGGTTAAGCGACTGATCCTTGCCCGGGCTGACCAAGCTTTCATACCTCTCAGATAGAGTGAATTTTGAGCAGACATGTCTGCAAATTTGGTACCAACAACAGTAACCAACATGACAAAAAACCGCATGGTAACGTTACCCTATCTGGGTAACCGACCACGGCGAGATCGACCTCGCCAGAGCACCCTTCCTTAATTACTGCCTATGGCTATGCGTCATTAAGTTGCTAGTAAAACAATTATCTTTTCCACCAACTCACAATCAGACTATGCTTTGTCGTATTTTCAGTCCAATTGAAAGAGATTACGCTTCTTTCAATGGAAATGGTAGAAAAGAATGTTTCCGGTTGAAATTATTCGACACATAACCGTTGAACAATGACATCTGCTGGTTGAATACGATGCGCGTTGGAGAATTTTTATAATTTTATGATTTTTCGGAGGAATTCAACCAGTTTATACAACACTTGGTAAACAAAACACAACAACACGAATACCGTAGAGATCTAGTAACCACTCCTACTGGCCGGTATGCTTTTCACTGAGACGGCTGCAGGTGCCAGTGCCGCTGATGGGCCGAAGACACATGGCACATGTCGTCTGATTTCTGAGTTAAATGACAGCAGTACAATCGGAGTGACGGTATTATTGGCGATGGCGATCAGGTTTAAAACCATATTCAAGTAGAACTGCCCGTAACCCCGTACGCCAAGAAACGGTATGAAAACGAATGCGGATACTTCGACGAAGATCAACACACCGAATAGCACCGTCTGAAAGAGGAACATCAGCCGCTTTAAAATCAACAAAATGGAAAATTTATATATTTGTTTAATTCATTTACTCTAGGTAGCAGCGGTGGGGCAGTGGTAAGATGGACTGCTGACACCAGCACGGTCGAGTAATCGGTTCCCTCTCGGGCTAGTCAAGCTTTCCATCCGGAAATTGGTAACACACCTGTCTGGGAATATTAAGACACTGACTTGATAAGGACTGGCCCCATGCAATTGATTGTTCAGTTCGAATGACCATTCACTTGTCTCTACGATCCCGAATGGATGGCGATTACGGCTGGGGGGACGTTTGAACCGGTTGGCAGTTGGAGCCCCGACGCCTGACCGGGTGACCTCACCTACGGATACCGAGCGCTGGCTTACCGTTTACCACAATCCATTTCCCTGCTCGACCTCACCATACCTCGCCTCTTTCTCTATTGAATCCTTATGCTACGATACTAGGAGTCCAACAGCTTTCCACGTCGTATATTCCTTGCAGGTTAGTTTCTTCCTTATGATTATTTATACTCTTACTTATATAGGCTATAGAGCCATTCCTCCATGCTGATAAGTCCCTGGAATGGCTTTATAATATGTACTAGCTCGTTCATGGTAGGGACGAAACGAGCTATCCTTTTTTATCTTCTTTGTTAGCTTCTGTTTATGTTGCTTTGCTTATTACCGTATCTGCTCGAACCACCGCACCGCCGCACTACCTCGCCTGATATACATTTCTGGATCAGAATTTCATGCTCTTTCTAATTAGCGTAACCAAAGTGTGATCAGAACAAACATTAGAATGCAGTTTCCGGTTATAAAAATGAAACAGAGTTCTGTGAATACAAGTTGAAACAGAGTTCAGTTAGTAGGCATGGAAACATAGGAATTGGAAGCTTTATAGATAGCTAAACTCTGTGAATTTCCATAAGTGCCTCAAGAATGCATGACATTTTGAGCACAACTTTAACTCATACTGATTAGTTGTACTTCGTTTCGATTTTTATTCCCAGCGTTCGATTTTATTTCTAGAATCGGAAAAAACATCTGAGTTTTTATATGAATTTGTAATAGTATAAACACAATTTTACCTTATACTTACTGATTGTATTATACTTCGTTTCAACTAGTGTTCACAGAGCTCAGTTTCATTTCTTAAGAAGTTGCAATGTTTAATGTTTGTTCTGATCATATTCTGGTTACGCTCGTTAGAAAGAGCATAAAATTCTGATCTAGAAATATGTATATGGGGATTAGTGCCTTAAAAGTTCTGTGAAGTAATCTTAGAAGCCGTCGAAATCGGCCATTGTGAACACTAATTGCAAAGGTTCTCCTTGCTCTGATCAATATGGTTTCTCAGATCATTACTGGCTCAGTGGAGCACTCTGGTTTCTCGGGTCACCGTCGTCACCATGCGTCTAGCGCAGCTCTCCGCGTCCGGCGAGGTGCGGTGGCTTGAGCAGATACGGTAAGCTACGGCTCCGTATCCGTAGGTAAGGTCACCCGGTCAGGCGCCGGACCGCTAACTGCCAACCGGTCCAAACGTCCCTCACCCTCAACGGCTACTACGCAGCACCTGCCCTGCCCTTGCCTTTCACCTAAGTCAATGACTAGCTGTCAGATCATCATTTAAACAGCGGTTAGTTGCAGTTTGTCGAGAACAAAACCTCTAATTCGTGGTAAAAAAAGGGGAACCCACCTGAATGAGATATCGCACTTCCTTTTTCAGTGGTGTCTTGTTTCGCTGATAATTACGGCGAGTCGTTCTGAGTCGGATGTAAATGACTACATACATAATAACCATTATGATTGGTAGACTCCACGACTTGATGTTTATAAACTGCAAATAGCGCTCATTAGGTACTGTAGGGTCTTGGTGCATATGTGTAGCATCTAACAAGTCAAATCAACAGGTCAAATCCCGCACACTGCCAAGGTGCCAAGGTAAAAAATATGTCTACAATCTAGAACGAACACGGATGCGCGGCGCATCCCATAGGAATTTATAGTATAATACCCTAGATAGTAATGCTGCATATGTAATGCTTAACTCATTATCTATAACTTGTTAAATATAACTTACGTACCTATAATTCAATATAACTTATATACCTACAACTCTATATAACTTGACTATATATAACTTACATCGGTGAGGTGGAATCGTCCCGGAATTAGATTGCTGCAGTTGTACCAGAAATAGAATCCTGAGACAAACAACTAGCACCGATGGCCTCTTTCCGAAGACAAATGGAAGTCAAATTCACCGACCTTCTTTGGAGAATTGCTCACGGCATCCGATAATATTTGACATTCCTATTTGAGCGAACACATAAACCCACACTGCCAGCGATATTCTTAAACAGCTTCGTTTGATCTGCATAAAATCGATAGAAAAGCAGAAATCGATGTCGATTCCATTGAATAGATTAAAGCTCACATTTTAGTTGAACGGATCGAAAATAGTAAATTGTGTAGCTTCGGGAATACAAATAATAGGAATCGATTGGCACTGAGAACGAACGACAGCCCGACGATACCGTGGAAGGCTACACCTTCGAACGCCAGAGGCACGTAATACAGTGCTGCGCTGTCGCCCATGTACTAGGAATGGCAATGTTTCAAATGAAGCAATAATGGTATCAAATCAATCAATAATCGTATTGAAGCATAAGATCAAGATGTTCAAATACCATAAACTATCTATGAACGATTATAGGGTAATTGTTGTTCTTCCCGGCCACTGATTAGGCGGTACTTCTAAGAATTTTCCAAGTAGACGTTTTTCAGCGTGTTTGATATCGAAGTGGTCGTCCCCTCTCTCCATGTACAAATTTTAAATTTATTCCGAAAAGTAAACAATAACTATTATTGTAATTTAACTATGTGCGCCCACAGGATGTAATTAACGAGAACGGCCTAATGAGGTTGACCTTGTATGGGAGCGAAAGAAAACATTTAGGACCAGGAAGTTTACTGACGTAGATATTTACCCTCAAGACATTCCGGACCACTTTGAACCAAAATTCTAGGCGATCACCAAATAAAAACCCTCACTTAGTTTCTGACCATCGTGAACTCGTCCTCAGAGTTTCTGACCATCGTGAACTCGTCCTCAGCTATAGTCAAAAAGGAACCGTCCTCATTGTCAACCTTCCCTGTTTAGATGAACAACAAAGAACAAGGTGTTTCCGTGCGACCGTGACCAGTGCCCATGCCGCTGTGTCGGCCGCCGAGGTCATGAAATAGACCCTTGGAATACCAGTGTGGTGACTCAGACTGTGGATCGCATTGTACAGATGCAGATGAGATGCCGAGTCTTGTAGCGATTTCCGAAGCCGGCGCTCCCTCGATGTGCAACTTCATCATTGCAGTGTGCAAACATTTTACATCCGTCATCTCGTTCAATAGCACCTTCGAGATCGCAATGTTGGCATATAAGAGAGCGAGGGTGTGCTTATAATAACGCACAAAAACTTGGTTAATCGGGTTGGTTTGTCCTATATAAAAGTTCTGAAACAAGGGTGTGCAAGAACTTTTGTCGCTCCCTGTAAAGGTAAAGCTAAGGGAGTCGGCGTTAATCTGTTCCCTAAGGACGCGTCACGCATTGGTGTTCCGTGTAGAAAAATCGGTGCTTGAAGCCAAAACGTAGATTGATATAACACTTTATTCGGACTAACGTTTCGGCGTACTCGCCTTCTTTACAGCCCGGAACGAGTCGAGTTCAACCTGAGAATTTACCCACTCAACACCGCATCCATTTCTCCGAAAACGTAAAAGAAAACCGAATGACCATAGAGCAAATGAAATGGGTCAGAATAGGCTAAACTCTTGTGAGTGGACTAGTGAGGTCCACTACACACCCGTAGCTGTAGGATATGTGGGTGATTGAGGGTTCACGTCTAGGGGCCACCCACCTAGAGGACTTCTGGGGCATGACCTGGTAGGACAAGACCACACATATCGACGAACGGTGCCAGCTCCTAGGTCACCGCCACACCCTCGTCCTTTCTATTTATTCTAGGAGACCTGGCCGCAATCCAAAGCGCTTCTAGCGTACGTCGCGCCAGATTTCGGGTTCGCGCGCTAAAATGGAGACTGTGACGCTAAAACAGCTGTTTGCGTGCTTGCGCACCCTGTGGTCGCCCAGAGAGGTTGCCAGATTGGACTTTCGCAAGCCATCGAGATGCTCCTTTACTCTTACACAAAGCGGCCAAGATGTTTCCCCAATATACTCTTGTTCGCATGACAGGCACTTGATGAGATAAACGGTACCGGCAAGCAATGCATGAAGTCTCCCGGTTTTGCAAAGGGCAAGTGGTACAACCCAGTGTGGTGCATATGTGGTCATACGGGCGATTAAGAACAAGCTGGCTTTTGAGGTTTCTGGGTGGTATTTCTACTACATTGACTAACTCGTGCAGATCAGCCTTTCTTAGACATGTTCGTATTGCATGACGTATACCGTCAGAGATGAATGGCCCAGGAAGTGCAATTTTCGTTCTGTCTTTCCAGGTCTGTCTGTACCAGCCGATCTTCCTGTGCTTCCATTTGATCGCTCCTGACAGGGACAGCCATTACGTTTTCCGATGTCGCGGGCCATACACTGTCGTCGATACGACGACCACCCGTCTCCCTCACCCCGCCCCCTTTTGGGGTTAGGGTGTGCCTCACCTATTAACCATATACTCGTTCTTACCACCAATAAACGGTGACTCTCCATTGTGCTCTGTCTTTATCCTTATCTGGTTCAGAATTCCACTGAACCACCAATCATATACAGTCTTAATATCGGGCAGATTAAGTCCCGTAGTCTCAGCATCCACATTTTTGGTGCATCGGCCAAATCGCCGCAACTCCCGTGTCAAAGTGTGCCAGCTTTGGGACCTGGAGAGAGACTAGCACTATTGTGCAAATTCTAAGTCGGTTATTCAACAACCGCAATCGAACTTTTGCTTCGATTCTCGCTTAAGCGAGTTTCTTTTCATAACCCCGTACTCCGTACCTGGGGTGTTTTTTCTCAGGTGGAAACCGGGAATAAAACTATCGAATATTTCGATAAAATCCTTTTTCGATTTGTTTGCGAACGTCAAAAATCGAGCAAAAAATGGCGCTTTACTTCCAAAAAACGCCGATCATTTTGAGTACTACAACTCTAAAAAACTTAATTACTCGTTATACGGAGTACACAAAAAAGGTTGAGTTACCCTTAATAAATGGGGAAACTTATGAAGAGTGTAGAACTACAATAGCACTACTTCAAAGTAGCCTGAACCAGATAAAGGAGAGCAGAGCAAAACTGGAAAATCTGTACAAAGAGATAAGAGACGAGTACAAAAATTGCAAAAGTAAAACGGAAAGGAAAGAGCTTATGCAGGAGATTGAACAAATAGAATCCGAATCAAATCTCTTACATATAGTCGCTGAATCCGAAGAGCTTAGTCTACAACTCACTGCAAGGTTAGATGAAGCCAAATGCATTAGAGACCGAATGGATGTTAAACTCGGTTATATTACGCAAAAAGCACAGCGTTTAGCAGCATTAAATGTGGGAAATAGTGGAGACGATGACAACTCCGACCAAAATAGTACGGAAAATAGCGCCGAATCCTGTTCCACGTCAAATCAAGCTGAAGTCACGGAAAACCGAAACAACAGCAGCCCAGCAGTAACAAGGTCATGTCGGTCAATAAAGCCTCCACAGGCTTCTCTGCCGAAATTTTACGGAAATGCCGAAGATTTCGCAGAATTTTGGGCTGTGTTCGAAACTCTTGTTCACAAAAGTTCTGAGCTTGAAATAATGGAAAAAATTCTCCTTCTCAAAGAAAGTTTAAGAGGAAAAGCCCAAAATATCATAAAAGGGATCAAACTAATTCCTGAAAACTATGGCTGGATCATTCAGACCTTGAAAGCAAATTACGATGATCAGTCGACAAACCGAACACAAATAGTTCAAAAGCTGGTCAATTTAAAACCAGCTAGCAATTCCGCAGAAAACTGCTCTGCAATGTTCGACCAAATTCAAGTTTTGGTCAATCAAATGGTATCGGCAGGATACGACGTCCGAAAAACCTGCGACCCAATGTGGTCCGATACCATACTTCGCAAATTCCCTCAGGAAATCATGAAACCTGTGTTGGTACTTGGACGTAAACAATCTAATCAAACCACAGAAAGTCTCATGGGCCTTCTCAAAGAAGAGATAGCGGCCAAAAAATATGTGGAGTGCAGATTAGGGCTCTCAACAAACGATAGGGTCACGCTACCCCGAGATAAAGGCATCAGCGCGCGACCTCATCAAGGCTATGATTGCGCTTTCTGCCATCGGAATAACCATCCATCGATGGCATGCCGAAACGTAACGGATCAATCAAGTCGCCGCAAAATTCTCAAAGACGAGAATAGATGCTGGAAATGTTTCTCTCCCGACCACAACAGTTACGACTGCCAGAGACCTGACTGTAACAAGTGCGGACAAGAACACCATACCTCGTTATGTTTCAAAGATCCGCCATCGCACAGGGATCATAATCGGCCATATAGTCCGCAGCAAAGAAGGGCTCGACCAAGGCGAAATTCATTCAGAGAACCAAATCAGCGTTTTGAAAGAAACGGCAATGAGAAGTTCACGGTCAACAACACCCAAATACTGACCGAAATCAGCCATTCTCAGTCCAACAAAAGTGGAACTACTACCGCTCAGCTTATTCTAATGACGGCAGAAGGCAATGTGTGGAACTATAGAAAAGGAGAATATGAAAAAGCACTGTTCTTTTTCGATTCTGGAGCGCAGAAAACCGTTATTCAAGAATCATTAGCCACACGCCTAGGACTGCAACGTCAAAGCACAGAAATATGTACGATATCTGGCATCGGCGGCTATAAAGACAAATTCAAAAGCCATGTCGTAAATTTCAAAATTGGGACAGCATTCGGTGAAGAAATAGAGCTAGCGGTTTTGACAAAACCAGTGATAACAAGTGGGTTTCCAAGCGTGAAGCTTACGGCTGATGATAAAAGCTTCCTGAAGATAAACGACATATGCCTCGCGAATTCGAAACTTCGCGGAGAACACCAGGTACCACACATTCTCGTGGGACTTGACTATTTTCATGAGTTCGTGACAAGCACAACGGATGGACTAAAAATTCCATCAGGATTGCACATAACCAGAACTGTTTTTGGCCCTACTGTCTACGGAAAGGGTAAAAGTTTCAATGAAAACCCAACTAATAGTATCTGCTACGGGTTAGCATCAGTCTGTGAAGAATCAAGTATAAGACCGAAAGTGGCATTTCCTGAAGGAAACATATCTGAAGCACACCCCAAAAATAAGGTCATAGATGCAGCCAAATCAGCATACAATTCATCGTCAAACGAAAAAATCTTTCCAAAAGACAAGTTCCGTCGCCAATCTAGCAATACATACCCACTAGATGTCCACTCTGAACAAGCTAAACGCAGCAACAAGATGCAAGAGTATAAGAATGGAGATCACGTTCCCACATATTCCATAAGAATGCGTAACCAGCGCCAAAACAAAAAAGCAGATGATGCGGCTAAAGCAACCTTTCGCACGACCGAATATAAGTGTGCACCATTTTCAAAATGTGAAAGGCGAAATAGGCAACATTTCGGAACAAATTTACCAGTCGTCAATAAAAAGCAGCGTCATGTCAATGTAAATCGCCACGAAGCGAATAGACGGCCGTGTGACCCTGCAGGCGTTGGCCTAGGTCATACCCACGGGCGTAGCCCTGTTAACGGCGGTTAACGCCGACAACCACCCATTTTCCTTAGGGGGTGATTAGCCTACATGACATTATCTGCTCAAAATAGTTCAATTCCGGAGTGGTGCATTACTCCAATAAAGAGGTTCGTCCCTGAACACCATTCCAACTCCACCGTCAATCTTTCTTCATCCTCTTCGTTGCTGCTGCCTTCATCTTCATCGCCGTCTTCTCCATCGCCGTCTCCATCTTCGCCGTTCCCGTGCCCTCGCCGACGCTGCTCCCAGGGATCAGCCGCCATGGCACCCCACATTTCACGCCAACGAGCAGGGGTCAGCCGCGACGGCGCCCATCACGTAACACCGACAAGTGGGGGTCAGGCGCAGAGCCACCCACAACGCGAAGTCGGATGTGATACTGTCGATCATAGTATAATAATTATGCAGTGAAATTGTCCCTGATTTGTATCCCTGGCTGGCCGCAGTGTCGTCGATACGACGACCACCCGTCTCCCTCACCCCGCCCCCTTTTGGGGTTAGGGTGTGCCTCACCTATTAACCATATACTCGTTCTTACCACCAATAAACGGTGACTCTCCATTGTGCTCTGTCTTTATCCTTATCTGGTTCAGAATTCCACTGAACCACCAATCATATACAGTCTTAATATCGGGCAGATTAAGTCCCGTAGTCTCAGCATCCACATACACAAAGAGGCAAGATTCAGATTCATCGAGATCCGGACGGGGAACGTGCTTCGAAGTACATACATTGGTGTTCCATTCAAAATCGTACAGGCATATTGAATGCACATTTGGCCTGCACAATAACTTGTTGGAGCCAGCCGCTATACCAAAGTCAGTGCCTCTAACTTACCAGACAAGTACCAATTTACGGTACCAATTTACCTTACCACGGAAAGATGATAGGCGCGGTTAACCTGGATCGCTCGATCATGAGGGTGTTAGTAGCGCCTCTAACAACTGCACAGCTCTTGGTATCCCAATTTTGCAAATCAAAACAATCAATCAACTGATATAATCTACAATAGTAAAAGCTCCGCCCACCTGGACACCTGTAAGGGTCAGCGGAAACGCTGCATAGAGATCGAGAAGTAGGCAGCATATGTCACACCATTGTATCTGAACCGTTATCACGTAGAAACTGTTTTCGCCGAACTTTTTCCATCCCTGTAACGGACTTTTACCTTGCCAAATCTAATCGGATACTTTAACCCTTACCTTGTACAGTGCAACGGCAAGCAAAACGTGCAAAACAAAACCGACGAGCACTGGAATGAGAATTAGAAGCGATCCCAGTAGCCGGATATTAAACGTCGCCTGAATGTCCATCGTTCATCTGAATAGAGTAAAGTTCGCTCTAGAATGAACGGTTGGGGTTTGTACGGTAACTACGACAAATTACAATGCAGTGATAGGCGCTTCATGGTAACCGAGCGGAGTAAATTTTAAAGGACCTTAGGATTATTTTAGGAATTCTGAAGAACAAGCACCACTAATAAGTTCAAGAAACCACCAAATACATAAAAATACATAATACGTGCGAATCTCCTAGCATCTTTCTTAAGCCCGGCCGGGCTGAGCTATCAGCACTCATCCATAAACACGGGAATGAGCCGGTAAGCCGTTATCGGCAGTTACCAGTTAAGCTGATAGCATTTTTGATATAACACGAAACTATTCTGCTATTTGCCGCTTTTTGTTTAGCGTTTTATAGACAAGAACTAGTTTGATGACCTATATATTTGCTATTATATTTTCGATTTATTAGATTCGCAACGTACATCGGTAACACAGTGAATAGTGCAGTCTGCCGGAAACAGAAAGACGCGGGTTCAATTCCCGTCCGATGTCAGTGTTTTGCGAATATCCAGCATCCCCAAATATATAGGCCATCCAACTAGTTCTCGTCTATAAACCGTTGAACAAAAAGCGACAAATAGCAGAATAGTAGCAATTTGTTTCAGAGAAATCTTACTGTAGTCTTCCATGGAGGGAAAATCTACTTTTGAGGAACGGAGTTTTCACTACCTTCCACCACTGTCTTCCTGATGCACACCGTTCATAGAAAACTACCGTGTGATTAGATCCGGAAGAGGAGCATATATTTTTCGCAAACAGAATGAACTGCTGAAAACGGTTCACTGAACACCGTGATGAAGAGGAAGTCGAATGCAAGGTTTACCCACAAAACAAAGCCAGCCTTTGAATGATTTTGCGAAGGCAGAAAAGCGTATAACACCTGCCATGTGACGAATAACAAACAATTTCTAATTGTCTACCTTGAATTGCGTTGATGTGGAGGCGGTTTCAAGTGGTACACCGTTCATAGAAAACTACCGTGTGATAGAAGAAAAGAAAGAAGAGCATACATTTTTTTGCAAAAAGAATGAACTGCTAAAAACGTTCAACTGAACACCATGATGAACAGGAAGTAGAATGAAGGTTTTCACGGTGGCTACAATATATGTTCTACAATTTCCTGAGAGTCGTTGTTGAGAGCAGATCCCCGTTTCACAGAAATATCATGAACGTTTGGTAGAGCAGCGCCGACATGTGTTCGTGTACAGTTCCTACATCAGTTGGATCAACGCTCAACAAACTATGCTTCCATCTTCTCATCGAGCCACCATCGCGCACCTTGTAGACGAAGATTATCGACCTGCGGAAATTGCGAGAAGGCTCCTCATCAACGACAGAACCGTAATGGAGATCGTGGCGCAGTTCAGGCAGCGAGGGCATCATCAACCGCTTCCCAAGCAAGGTCGACCTCACACCGTCAATGTACCTGGAATCCGACAACCCCTCCATGAAGAGGATAAAGAGGAACGACCAAGTGCTCAGAAAATTGTCCGAAATGATTTAGGACTCCGCAGTTATCGACTCTTTTGTGGACAAGTACTCATTGAAGCGGCGAAAGAGGATAGGGTTGAAAATGTGGAAAAAATCTCGACTTCATTCGTGAGGGCCGCTTATCCGATATCGTTTGGATCGATAAGAAAATTTTCGCTGTAGAAGTCGCGCGCATCAGTCAAAATCACCGACAACTTCTGTCTCTGACTGAGAGAAGATCCCGAAAACGCCGCGTTCATACAAGGACCTTATTTCCGGAGTCTGTGATGGTTTGGGCTGGTATAACTTCTGAAGGCTTCATGACTAACTTCATAGGGTCAAATCCTGCGCACTGCCAAGGTAAAAAATATGTCTAGAATCTGCAACGAACTGGGATGCGTGGCGCATCGGATGCGTGGCGCATCCCGGCCGCCCAATAGGAATTTGAAACCAAACCGCGTGGCTTCGCCAGTATAAAACCCTAGATAGTAATGCATTGCAAAACCGAAGGCTATGTAACTATCCAACAACGCTTAGGATGACTCACCCGCCCTGGAGTTCCTCCTCTAGCCTGAAACTATAACTTGTTAAGAATAACTTACATACCTATAATTTATTATAACCTATATACCTACAACTCGTTAACTATAACTATAACTTTATTCCTATATACCTACAACTTAATATAACTTAACTATAAATAACTGACTGACTTTGGCGCTCGTTTGTTCGACTCGACGGTTCTTCCTGCTCTGTGTTACGCGGCTTAGGGTCCCTTCAGGCTCTACTGTGGCAGTAAACCAGATATTTGAACTTTGTTGACAATATGGATGGCTTTCGCCCACAAACCTGAGAGCGGCTGTCAGATTCGTGATCAGCGCACTCAATAACCCCACAAAGCGAATTCTCAGCGAAAACTAATTTTATCGAGGTCAGCTCCGATTTTGGAATGACATACTGCGCTGCTGCAGCGCGTGTCGCGGGTCCCTCTCCTTCACCATTACTGCGTTGCTGCAGCAGTAAAGTGTGAAGGGGTCTTTAGACGTCGCCTGATAGGTCAGCGAGGTTGCTGCAATTCACATACAGAGCGCTGGAAATGGGTCGTCTGAAGTTCAGCCTTGGACTATCCAACACCGAGACGATTTCGCAATTCTGATCATAAGGCGATGTCCCGCTTGCGATGTCCCTGATGACGCTACTGAATATACTTACCAAGCTTCTATGATGCTGACCTCCGCGCTCATTTGTTCAACTCAACGGTTCTTCGTGCTCTGTGCTAGGCGGTTGAGACGTGGCCTGAGACGTCAGCAGTCATTGCAAGTCACACACAGATCGCTAAAGGTAAGTGCTGCATATTAGTCTCGGGCTATCCAACACCGAGACGATTTCGCAATTGTGATCGTAGACCGATGTCCCGTTTGCGAGACCCTGCTGAATATACTTGGAAGCCATGCTTACTCGGAGTCGGCTTCATCCAAACAGTTTTCAAGATCCGAACAGAAACCGTGTTGGGGTTCCGCACGTTCTGAAAATTCTGCTCGTCTGAGTATCCAAGTGAATAAGTTATGATCTATCCATTTCTTATTTGTGAGTGTGCGCACACCTGTTAGATGTAGAAATAAATCATATTAAATTTTATGTGGACGCTTTTTTTCGAGTATTAAAAAAGGACGTCTGTTATGCAGCTAGACAGATACAAAGACGACAACAAATGCTCAGCTGAAGCGTATAATTCTAGGACGAGTACAACTTCAGGCCGAGAACGTAATAAGCGGGTTTCGACACTAGCAACTACAAGTGATGTGGAGAACATATGCTTCTCTTTGCGAGAATTTGCGGACCCGGAAATCAATCAAATTCTGCTCAACCTATTTCTTCCTGTAAGAGAGAAAGTTGTGATTCGTGGTGTTCGCGTGAAAAATAAATAACTTGTGGGCGCTTAGCATTACAAAGAGTAGCTAGATTTAACTTCATGAGAGAACAGTACGGCTGACGATCTTCGTGTTGACGTAAACAATCTTACTCACTAAGAAACTAAATAGGCAGAAGATCGGATCACAGTTGAGCGCGCTTACTGCTGCGGCCGCTAATTAGCTTGATAATTCATAACTTGATATTCGCAGTTCGCAGGGAACCTGCTCCATCTAGAACTCGTAAGTGTAAAGGATTGAGTCAATATTGGCTTATATATTTATTTATATATTATTCATTTTTTCACTTATTCTATTCATACTCACAGACGCGCGTTGTGCAGTGGTAAAAGGCGCAACTGACACCCGCATGTTAAAACGACCGATCTTCACCCGGGCTGACAAAACTTTTTATGCCTCTGAGATAGAGTGAATTTGTAGCAGACATGTCTGCAACGTTGGTGCCAATGACACCGATCAAGATGACAGGAAACCGGATATATTCTTAGGAAACGCAAAGCTACCCTATCTGGGTATCCGACCAGGCAGTGATCGACCTCATTAGAGCGCCCTCGTTAATTACTGCCTATGTGTGATTGAGCTTCTAGTAAAATAATTATTTTTCAAACCGAGTCACAACCGGACTATGTTTCAGTCTAATTGGAAGGTAATACACTTTTTTAAAGTGAAATTTGTGAAGAAGAATGTTTCTGGTTGAAATTATACGACATATCACCGTTGAACAATGACACCTATGACCAATGAATTTTTATAATTTTATGATTTTTCGGAGAAATTCAACCAGTTTATACAATACTTGGTAGACAAAACACAACAACACGAATACCGTAGAGATCTAGTAACCACTCTTACTGGCTGGTATACTTTTCACTGAGAGTGCTGCAGGTGCCAGTGCCACTGATGGGCCGAAGACACATGGCACATGTCGTCTGATTTCTGAGTTAAATGATAGCAATACAATCGGAGTGATGAGATTATTGGCGATGACGATCAGGTTTAAAATCATATTCAAGTAGAACTGCCCATAACCCCGTACGCCAAGAAACGGTACGAAAACGAATGCGCATACTTCGACGAAGATCAACACACCAATCAATACGGTCTGAAAGCGGAACATCAGCTGGTTTAAACACAACAAAATGGAAAATTCATATATTTATTTGATTTGCTTACTCCAGGTGGTCGCGCGTGGGGCAATGGTGAAATGCACTACTGACACGCGCACG
Organism: Nippostrongylus brasiliensis; assembly: GCA_030553155.1. Lineage (NCBI taxonomy): Eukaryota > Metazoa > Nematoda > Chromadorea > Rhabditida > Heligmosomidae > Nippostrongylus > Nippostrongylus brasiliensis. The sequence goes on from CP130735.1 coordinate 47,887,167, forward strand.
GTCGAGTGATCATTCCCTCCCGGGCAAGCCAAACCTTCCACACCTTCCGGGAATTGGTAAGAGACCTGTCTGGGAAGATTAATTCCCAGACTTGGTATGGACTGGCCTCCGTGATTGGTTGTTTAGGCCGAATAGGCATGCACTTGCCTCTATGATTTCGAATGGATGGCGACTACACGGCGCGACCTCAACACACAACTTTGCCCTTGCCTTTCACTTAATTCAATGATTAGTTGTCGGATCATCATTCAAAGAGCGGTTAGTTGTGGTTTATCGAGTACAGAACAACTAACGCAGGGTAAAAAAGAGGAAAACCTACCTGAATGAGATACCGCACTTCCTTTTTGAATGGTGTCTCGTTTCGATGACGATTACGGCGAGTCGTTCTAAGTCGGATGTAAATGGCTATATACATAATAATCATTATAACTGGTAAAGTCCACGACTGGATGTTTATGTACTGCAAATTGCACTCATTAGGTACTGTAGGGACATATAGCATCTAACAAGACAAAGGGTCAAATCCCGCACACTGCCAAGTTGAAAATATGCCTAGAATCTGCAACGAAGACGGATGCGTGGCGCATCCCAAAGGAATACATAATGGAATACCCTAGTAGAATAGAATAGAAGATAGAATAACATAATGGAATACCCTAGTTAATAATGGTGTGTATGTAATAGTTAACTCAGTAACTATAACTTATTACAACTAACATACCTATAAATTAATATCCTACTATATATAAGTGAAACCACGATGTCTGTTTGTCAACTCTATGTTCCCACCGCGATTGCCCGTTACCGTACCCAATGACGTATTTCGTCAGTTCCTCGCCGTCTTTTGCTGCATGCTTTTTGTATTTCGTTTTGTTTGTTATTATAAATGTTTTATTTATGTTTCCTACTATTCATTAGTTCATTTGGCGGCCTGCAGGCCGCTGAATAACTGGTAACTTATATACCTAAAACTTAATATTGTATAAAGGTGAAGATAAAGGTCTCGGCGTTGATCAGCCCCCGAAGGAAGCGCCGCCGCATTCGTGTTCAATTCAGAAACGTAGGGGCTTGGTGAATGCGTATTTGGCCTATACAATGACTTGCGGGGGCTAGCCGCTATTCCAAGTCAGTGTTTTTATCTCCTCAGAAAAGTCTGGTACCAATTTATCGACCTTTGAGGGATGGAATGGTTGCCCAGGGCGAAGGTCGCTCAACCGTGCGGGTGTCAGTAACGCCCCTTGCCACTGCACCGCGCGGGCCCTCACAGCTTAAATTAACTTAGCTATATATAACTCACATCGAGGAAGTGAAATTGTCCCGGAATTCGATTGCTGCAGTTGTACCAGAAATAGAATCCTAACAAAGAAATTTGCCATTAACTAGCACCGATAACCTCTCAACGAGGCCAAAGAGAAGTCAATTTCACCGACCTTCTTTGGAGAATTGCTTGCGGCATCCGGCAACATTCGACATTCCTATTTCAACGAACACATAAATCCACACTAACAGCGATATTCTTAAACAGCTGCGTTTAATCTGCATGAAATTGATAGAAAAGCAGAAATCGATATCGATTCCTTTGAATCGATTAAAGCTCACATTTTAGTGGAACGGATCGAAAATAATAAATTGTGTAGCTTCGGAAATACAAATAATAGGAATCGATTGGCACTGAGAACGAACGACAGCCCGAAGATACCGTGGAAGGCTACACCTTCGAACGCCAGAGGAACGTAGTAAAGTGCTGCGCTGTCGCCCATGTACTAGAAATGACAATGTTTCAAATGAAGCAATAATGATATCAAATCAATCAATAATCGCATTGAAGCATAAGATCAAGGCCTTTGAATATCCAAGAACTATCTATGAACGGTAATAGAGTAATGGTAGTTCTTCCCGGCTGTCGGGCGGTCGTTGTACTGTGTGTACTAGCACTTATATGCAGCCCATGTAGGACTTGACGCTGTTGCCCGTCACGCGAGACTGTGAACTACAGTAAATGCTCTATGTGGGAAGCCCTTCTGCCCAGACGCCGCAACCGATTGTAGATGACCATAACTGTCTGTCTCCATGCGGGGTGTGGCCCTCACCGAAACTACTATATGAAGCTAGCATCAATAAAGTACTTGCACCATTCACGTGCTATGAATAAGACCCGACAGAACATATTGCCTCCGCCATTTACTAATCAAACTAAATAAAACGCAGCACAATACAGTAACTGCGGCCTATGCGACCAACCGGTACTACACACGTCACCTAGGGACGGCCTGTTGAAGAGAACACCGGGCCCCGCTCACGGCACCCTCACCCGAAGGGGCATGTCGGGCGAACCTCCGCTCGCAGGTCCACGGTGTTACCTGCCACCGCTCCATGCGGTCCGTCCTACTGATTCCGCCTTCCTCGTTGCTCGTTCGATCCAAGTCCTCGATCCTTATTATGGGGTAAGTCGGTGACGGTGACTGTCGTAAGGAGAGGAACTCGACGTGTTGACTCGGCGCGTGCAGAGAATGGGACTGACTGCGGAATGACCGTCGCTTGCGCCGGGCGTGCGGTCGCGGCACGGTCGGAGACGGTAATCCGTGCAGGACCTCCTCGCTCGATCTTACCACGAGCCCTTCAAATCGTGGGAACCACGACACCGGCCATTGATTAGGCGGTACATCTAAGAATTTTCTAACTAGACGTTTTTCAGCGTGTTTGATATCGAAATGATCGTATACTCTCTTCAAATACAAAGTTTAATTCAAATTTAAAAAGGAGACAATAACTATCGATTGTAATTTAGTTATGTGCAGCCGCAGGATGTGATGAACGATGACGGCCCAATGAGGTTGACCCTTTATGGGAGCGAAAGGAAAACATTTAAGATCAGGGAGTTTATCGACGTAAATATTTACCCTGAAGGCTTTCTGGATCACTTTAAACCAATGTTCTAGACGGTAACAAAATAAAAACCCTCGTTTAGTTTCTGATCATCGTGAACTCGTCCTCAGCTATAGTCGACGAGGAACCGTCCTCATTGTCAACCTTCCTTGTGTAGATGAACAAGGAAGAACAGGGTGCTTCCTTGCGACCGTGACCACTGCCCATGAAACTGTGTCGGCCGCCGAGGTCATGAAACAGGCCCTTGGAATACCAGTGTGGTGACTCAGACTGTAGATCACATCGTAGAGGTGAAGTGAAGCGGTCGGCGTTGGTCAGTCCCCTAAGCACGCGCCACGCATTCATGTCCCATTCAAAATCGTATAGGCATAGTGAATGCATATTTGGCCTCTACAATAAATTTTTGGGACCATCCGCTATACCAAATCAGTGCCTTTACTTTCCAGACAAGTCCGGCGCTTATTTACCTCACTACGGAGATACAGGAAGTTTAAGTAGCCCGTACGAGGATCGATCGCTCAACTGTAAGGGTGTCAGCGGCGCTTCTTACAACTGCACAACTATTGATATCACAATTTTGCAAATCAAAACAATCAATCAATTGATGTAATCTGCAATAATAAAAGCTTCGCCCACCTGGACCCCTGTAAGGGTCAGCGGAAACGCTGCATAGAGATCGAGAAGTAGGGCGCATATGTCACACCATTGTAGCTGAACCGTTATCACGTAGAAACTGTTTTCGCCAAACTTTTTCCATCCCTGTAACGAACGTTTACCTTGCCAAATCTAATCGGATACTTTAACCCTTACCTTGTACAGTGCAACGGCAAGCAAACCGTGCAAAACAAAACCGACGAGCACTGGAATGAGAATTAGAAGCGATCCGAGTAGCCGGATATTAAACGTCGCCTGAACGTCCATCGTACATCTGAACAGGGTAAATTTGCCTCTAGAAGGAATGGTTAGGGTTTGAATGGTAACTACGACAACGTACAATACAGTAGTAGGCGCTACATGGTGCGTTTACGTAATCCGTGCTTAATTTGCAATTGTTAGACGTGGAAATCATTTACAATTTAATACAACGTTAACAATTTGCGATTCAAAAGGTTTTGAAAAGAATTGTTAGAATACGGACTACATAAAGCCGAGTGGAATAAACAGTCGTTCATACCCGGAAGTAAACCAGTGGTTAGGTATGAGTCAGAAACCCAGAGAGTGACTAAGTCCTTCGAAGGAATCCAAACGCTGCCTTGCTGCCGAGTATGAATGGACCATTAGACACTACATAATCTCACGCCCATTGATTCTGACTGTTGCAAAATGTGCCAGCGTGAGAGAGGTCTATGGGTTCTCTGAGAATATAGTCTTCTAGTGAAGTAAGATGTTTGTATTAAGATCATTGATTTTCAGGGAAAGTCAGGGGTCTCCCACGAGGTGGGTGGTGAGCGTGGGAAAGGTTCAGAGTACCTCGTGATATCACCAATCACAATGGGACCATTTAGGTGGGTTGAGCCAGATTAAACAACAAACTGCATAGAAATCAAGCGGAGTAAATTTTGAAGGATCTTATTATTATTTTAGGAATTTTGAAGAGCAAGCACCACTAATGGATTCAAGAAACCACCAAATACGTAAAAATATGAAGCTGATCTAATTAAAAATAAAAACTTAAGGTAAAACAAAGAATCCTGATTTCGAAGCAAGGAGCAGGAGAAGCTCAGAAGTAGTTCTTTTGCAGGGCTTTTCTTGCTACTCCTTTATAATTACTCGCTCAAGGGTAGCCACGAAATGAGCAGTTAGTGCTACTACTGAAAAGGTTATTATCTGAGATTGTTATCTTGCTCAAGCTTTGATACACTTTAAGTTCATAAGAAGGACTACTATGACCGGATGCACCAGAAATACTTTATACGCTGTGGAACAAACTATGAAACAGTTCGAAACTGTAACGTTGTATCTCAGATCTCACACATAATTTCTAATGAATGACGATGGAGACAGCGGAAGGAGCGAGACGTTGCAAAAAAGCGATAAAGGTAGACGATAAATTGATCAGTCCTCAAAGGATACGCCACGCATTAGTTCTCCATCCAAAATCATGGTGGCGTATTTCGCCTATGCAAAGAAACCAGCCATTCAGCTGCCTGCTGGCCGATAAACGGCCGCTAAATACACACTAAAAACAAAAATACATGAACTGAAATAAAGATTTGAAATAAAACAAAAAAGTCTTGAAACAAAACGATGAACAAATAGCATGTAGCAAAAGGCGGCGAGCTGAACTGATGAAATGCGTCCCTGGGAGTACGGTAACGAGCAGTCGCGGCGGGACCCATATGAGCCACCCATGACAAACATCGTTTGGGTTTCGCTTATTATATAGTAGGATCCCTGCCGTTATACCAAGTCGGTGGCTTCACCTTCACAGACCTTCACAGTCTGGTACCAATTTACCCAACTCTGGAGAGATGAAATATTTGGCTACCCAGGGCTAGGATCGACTTACCCTTGTTGAGATATTGAGATAAAGTGTGAGTTGGGGTGAGTTGCCTGAATGGAAGGCGGGTAAATTGCTACTACAAATCAGATCCATAAACCGACCAGAGCGCGGTCGCCGTCCCTCCGGCGCCTCATTAAACCGTCACGGGATGGCATCAGATGGAAACTTAAAATAAACAGAATAGTATCAATTTGTTTCAGAGAAATCCTAGTGTAGTCTCTCACAGAGGAAAAAACACTTATGAGGATTAGAGTTTTCGCTAGTTTCTAATTTCCGACACTACCTTCCTGTTGCAGACCGTTTATACAAAATTACCGTGTTATAGGATCCCACTAATTTCCTGAACAAAATCATGTATTTTTTCGCAAAGAGAATGAACTGCTAAAAACGGGTAACTGAACACCAACACCATGATGAATAGGAAGTAGAATACGAGGTTTATACTCAAAACAAAGTTTACCTTCGAATGATTTCGCAAACGAGGAAAACCGTTTAACACCTGCCATATGACGAATAACAAACAATTTCTAATTGCCTAATTAAATTGCGCTGATTTAGAGGCGGTTGTAGGTGGTAATGCGCTCTCCATTTTTCAACAGTCTATTTTGATTCACTGTGAGTCAGGTTCAGGGGTTTTTTACCTTGGTGTAGTGTATTTTATTGTGTTTCCTGTTCTAATGTTTTCGCTTATTTTCAAATATGTCAAAGGTCGTCAGGTGCGGAGTAGACTTTGGGGGACATACCTTAGCGATGTAATGGAGCCTGCGAGAATCTCAGGCTTAATCAGGATTTTCTTAACGAAATTTTAACGGCGACAGGTTTGCTATACATTTATATAATATTTATTCGCTGCAGAAGGCATATGTGGTGGAGTTATAAAAGGCGCTACTGATAACCGAACGGTAAAGCGATCGACCCTTTCCCAAGCTAACCTAGCATTCCATCCCTCCAAGGTCGACTTAATTGTTAATGGACTTATCTGGGACTTAATTCTGTAACAGCTTGCACCCTGCGAGTCTTTGTGTAGGCAACATGCGCATTCACCACGCAGATACGATTCTGGATGGAAGACGAGTGCACGGCGCATCTTTAGTGTACTGATCGATATTGAACCACCTTACCTTTACTATCTAAATTCAGCTGTGGAATAATGCAGTGTACTCATCTGTAATGGTACTTTCTCGTCCTAGACTTGTTGCAAAATAGTTTATTCAGTTGGACAGTTCTATAACTTCTATGTATAATTATGCTTCACCTTGGAACGACTAAACCTCCATTCTACTAACCCTGGCCAACGACTAAGGTTAAGTCACTTTCTGCCCGCTACTTCGCCGAAGGCCATCGACAATGGCGTCCGAAAGGCGGTGATCGAATTATCGCCAAACAAATACAAAGGTTTCCACTAGTCGGACGCAGTTTTGCTGTGCTTTGTTCTCGTTAAACATATACTTCGTTCAAGGTTATGTATTGGACACACTACGACGTAGTTTAGCAAAACATCTACGTACAGTCTACGCCCAATTCTTCATTGTTAACACGACAATGACATACGGTCATTGATCAGTTGGTGACGTGAGTCACAGCTTGGCTACAAATGACAAAATTTCTTTTCAATTTATACGATTTGCAGGACGTTCGTAGTTCTAGTTCATCTGAACATCGCTAAGAAGTGCTACTGACACCTTTACGGTTGAGCAATCGATCTCGAATCAATCGATCTTCCATTTCTTCGGCGTTGGGTAAATTGTTACCAGACTTGATTGGGAAGGTAACAACACGGACTTGGTATAACGGCTGACCTTCGTAAGTCATTGTGTATAGGCCAAATGCGCATTCACAATGCCTCTACGATCCTTAATGGAACGCTAATGCGGTGGCGCTTTCTTAGAGCAAAAATCAACGCCGATACCTTTACCTTTACCTTGCCTTTTACCTATTGTTAAGGCCACCGATTCAGCTAGTCGATTCGCATACGAAATTGATTAGGAGAATCAAAATATTATTTAGAAAGTGCAGTTGAAGAGAAGCATTCTACTACTCGATCAGCTCCATCTTTTCCAGGAAGCTATTTACTAAACCATATTCTACTGACTGTGAACAACTTCACTTTTTCTTCTACTTTATCAGGTCATTAAGTAAAGGTAAAGGTAAAGGTGCTGGCGTTGATCAGTCCCCTGAGGACGCGCCGCCGCATTCGTGCTCAATTCAAAATCGTAGAGGCTTGGCGAATGCGTGTATGGCCTATACAATGACCTGCGGGGGCCAGCCGCTATACCAGGTCAGTGTCTTTACCTTCCCAGACAAGTGTGGTACCAATTTACCCGACCCGGAGGGATGAAGGCTTGGTCAGCCCGGGCCGGGATCGATCGCTCAACCGTGCTGGTGTCAGCAGCGCCTCTTACCAGTGTACCACGCGGGCTCTCAGGTCATTAAGTAGAATAAATAAATAAGTAACATAATTAAATAAATAAATAGATAAATAAACAAAACAAGGGCCCCGTGGTACAGTGGTAAGAGGCGCTGCTGTCACCCGCACGGTCGAGCGATCTATCCCGGCCCGGGCCAACCAAGCCTTCCATCTCTCCGGGGTCGGGTAAATTGGTACCAGACTTGCCTGGGAAGGTAAAGACACTGACTTTGTTGAGTGGCTGGCCCCCGAAGGTCATTGTATAGTCCAAAACACGCATTCACCATGCCTCTACGATTCTGAATTGAACAACATGAATGTGGCGGCGCGTCCTAAGAAACATATCAACGTACATCACAACTTTATTTTTAAATAAACAGAACGAGAATTATAAATATAAATAAAAAGTACGGAAAGTTCTGCAGCGAATAAGTATTCGACCTTCCTGTCGGGGGGGGGGGTGCTGAACACAATTCGACGTTTTCAGGTGAAAGCATTGAAATCAGCTGGTGTTCAAAGATGAGAGAACTTGGAGATTCTAGTGGCTGCTCTTTGTCGAATTCCTCGCTTTATTCGATCGTTTGATCTTTAGTGGTCGATGGTCGGACTTGCTGTTCCCATGGACTTGAAGTCTGTCACCATAGGTCTCGTTCCCATCGGACGTGCTTTGGTCCCCTTCAGCGAGGGAAAGTATCATCAATCAGCACCCGGTGTGGCTGTGGGTGTATTATGCGGTCGGACAAAGCTCCTTGTCGCCCTAGCATGACACATGGAACACTGAAAGTCGGCTGCTGTAGCGGGTTCTATCACCCGTGCCCTCGGGGGTGACACACAATTACACTTCTCGAGCGAAACTATACGAAATATTGCAGACGAAAAGTGGCGTCATTTACACTGGAAAAACTTCAATAAAAAGACTTGAATGTACACCGCTAAAGTGTCCGAAGAACCCAGGGACAAGGTTATAAATTATAAGAGAACTAATCGTAAGTTATTTTGTAGGAAAATGTGACATAGTCAGTCTCAGAGGAAAGCCTTGGCACACAGATAATTACCTGAGAAACGCCTGGGCCCTGATTTCGGGTAGGTTTTCCTTGAAAGGTTACGATGAAACCATGGGAAAGTTTTTTCTTAAGTTCGCATTTTTTTTTAGTTTTTTCTTTTGCCACCCAGCACCTTTACACTCCTAACCACATGACCGTTTCTCTTTTTTCGGTCTGTGCTGGAACGAAAAGTGATTCTGAGGAAAAAAAAACAGTATGATTGATTCAGCAGAGAAAAAGGTGAAAACAGACATCTTCCTTAAGATCTAGCACTTTGATGAACGCAAAAAAAGGGAAGAATTCAGGGAAATTTTTGCTTTCTCTCGTGCTAGAGCACTGAAAAAGGAAATGTAATATGTAGAAGTAGGAATGCGCACTTTCTTTGGTCATTCCCTCTGTTCATTTTCTCGTTTCCTGTGTTTTCTTTCTAGACGATTCGGCGTCGCTTAGTCACCCGGCTCATCCGTCTGCTGTGTGTCTCATCCATGGATCAGCATCGAAAACACTGGACAGTCAAGCCGGCCAGATTCCTCTGTTTACCCGACTCCCTCTACCAAATCTGGTACCATAAAGCATACGATGGATGACGTTCAAGCCTCAAGCCCCAGATTGATTCTTATGCGAACTTTCAAACAGGTTTGGGGTCCCCACGTGGGAGCCCGGACGACGGCGGAGCCTCGTTGAGCGATGAGTCACCAGACGAGGAAGGGGCAAAGGACCGAAAATCGACGGATCAAAAAAATCGCTTGCTAACGAGTTACACGATTATGGTAAAGTTGCATATGAAAAGATAGAGCTCGAGCTCCTGGGTGTAAAAACACACTCATTTTTAGGAATAAATTAACTTCAAAGAAAGCATACAAAAACGGCGGTTTCAGCGCAAAAAAAAGCGCCTCTGGTGCCGTTTTGTCGTTGCGGCACAACCGGTACTGTACATTCCATGGGTAGATTTTGAGGAATTGGTTGCATAACCTCTCCTGGGCACATAGTCGTGATCGGAGGATCGGGGGTTTCGGATACCTTGCTCTTGACTACGGCAGATACGTCGCAACTTTTAATTTTTATCGAGGAGTACGCTATACTTTACTGAACCAACGAAGTTTGGTACACCTCTGAATAAACCCCAGAAATGGTGAATCGCGCTTCGAGGACCAATGGAGGTATATGTGGTTGGTAAAGGTAGATATGTTGATCATAAATCTTGACCCGTAGGAGATCTGAGTAGTTATACAAGAAAAAATTTGACGAGATTTCAAATCCTGCTCTGTTGTCTGCAATGATCACACCATTGTTTGTGCTTCAGTTTAGTCCTCCACGCTCGGCCGCCTTCCTCGGTCCGAGGTCGATCCGCCCCAAATCACTTCCTTGTACGAAGTTCTGTCGACTTTTTTTGATGGGATTAGCTATGCAAACCGCAGCCGGGTATATAATTACTCCCGCTTTGCACGACTGCATGCTGACAAATGAGTGGTGTCGTTGTAAAACACGATCGGAAGCAGGATATCTAGTCATGTGCTGTTGACGGGTATCGAGAGGGGCGAACCCTGTAGAAATCGGGATATTATGCTTCACTGAAACTTTTTTGGGTATCAATATATGTCTTTGATGTTCTGATATCTAACTCAGTTCGCCCCTTTGTGGCCCAGCAACCCGATGGCTTCCCTATAGTTGTTTGAACTTTCAAGGTTTGAATTTCTTCTTAAACGAAACATTGTCCATTATTATTTTACCTTTTTTCCACTTCTTTTTTTTATTTATTTTATTTTTATTTTATATTGTCAAATCGATTGCAATGGCGCGAAAAATTGATTAAAAAAATTTTGTTTAAAATGGAGCGTTTCTCGAGCTCATTCGCACGACAAACTAATGAGGTCGACCTCGTTATGTAGCCCTTCTTAATAATGGCTTTTAGCGGTCAGAAACTGAACTACAATTATAATTATCCGTTCTTTATGCTTATTTTATTTATCGGTTAAAATATGTGACAACAGGAGGTTAAGGTAATCCCACTGACAGCATAAAAGGTAAAAGGTATATCGTCGTTAATCAGTCCACTAAGGACGCGTCACGCATTGGTATCCCATTCAACATCGCATAGGCATAGCGAATGCGTATTTGGCTTATACAATGATTTATGGGGACCAGCCGCTATATCAAGTCAGGGTTTTAATCTTTCCTGGCAAGTTTGATACCAATTTACCCGGTGATGGAGGAATGCTTGGTTAACCTGGGGCAGGATCGATCGCTCGACAGTGCGGATGACAGTAGCGCCTCTTACCGCTGCATCACGTGGGCGCTACTGATACCATACACGACAAAAATTATGTGGGCAGGATTGACAACAAGGGAAACTTGGTAAACTTCCATCTTTAGCTTAATTCTTTACTCTCTCCGAGTATCAAAGTTTTCTTAAATCATCTCCTCCTCTTGTAGATCCTCCTCCTCCTTTGAAAACAACTGAAACAAGCGAATTGCTTTACTTGAGCTATTCGAAACCTAAAAAACTGACATTTTCTACCGGAACCGAAATGAACGCTTCGATGGCGAGAAAACAAGTGGAACCACTTTTATCCTGCTTAAAATACCAGTTTTAGATTTTGTCATGTGAAAATAGCTTGCAGAGACATGCACCGTGAACAACACATTTATTCGTTTAATCTATTTATTCAATTTATTTAAATGAACAGTACCGTGGCAAATCAGCCATAGAAGCGGCTGTTGGTCGAACAAATCTTCCTATCGTAATACTACGATGACAAACGGTTTTATTGGGAAGAACCCTTTTCAATTTGATGTGCATCATTAAAGTCGGCTTCAAATGGAACTATTCGGCGAATGTTCGTCGTCGATAGGCCGCCGTATAGCGCCCAGAATGAAAATCAAATCGCTTGGAATAGCAGAGCCCGCTGGAGAGGTTTTGCCTTTCTAGGGACCATTCACCATCGCACCAACTAATTCGTAACATCGGGAAGATTTGGATCTGGTCCCGCAGGGTTACATAAACAATATGGAAGCAAACTATGAAGAACTTGGTGAAGTTTTCTAGCAAAAATCTGGTTGGGATTACCTTAGAAAATAACGACGAACTTCGGCGGGCAATCCGAAGCCGGGCAGAGCTATCTATGGCCGAGAATCAATAGGGTAGGTACATTCCCCTATTGATTCTAGCTCAATCGGTCACTGCTTGACCGTTGTTGATCCACCAGAAATGGTGTTCTGATCATTAGGGGTCAGAGCATCATTTATATACACGTTTTTAGCCGGTGTTTTTATTGCTTCCTAAACTTCACAGTCTTCTTATTGGTAATTGGTAATTTTACTCGTTCTCCCTCTACCTTGCACCTTTCACTGGCTACTGAGTTGTTTTCCTGTTTTTTTTTTAGCTTCAGGCTCCCAAAGGCCGGGGACGCTCGTTTTCTCCATTGGAAATTTTCGTTGGTTACGAGACTGTTGTGACTACAAGTGCTTTCTGAGTGAATCCTGAAATTGACATTGTTTGATTTTCTCTTTTTTTTGTTGTTTAGTTGAATTTTCGGCGCGTCTATTGACGTCTATAATAAATAATAAATAAATTAGTACGCCAAAATAACTTTCATCGCTTTTGCACCTTGGCTAACGGAGCTTTCTTTTCCACCGAGATTGGTAAATTTCTGCCAGACTTGTCTAGAAAGGTAAAGATACTGGCCTGGTATAGCAGCTTGCTCCCGCAAGTCATTTTGTAGGTCAAATAAGTATTCACCATGCCTCTACGAATCGGAATAAAACACTAATGCCCTTAGGGACTGATCGAGGCCTACCTCCTTTACCTTTTACTTTTATTATCACCTGTCAAAGGTGCTAAGCTTAGCGTGACCGCGGCTGATCTACGCCGGTGGCGAGACCAAAACGCTCACCTAATCTGGTGGCAACCACTTTGCACGGAAAAGATGCAAAAATATGTGCCTGAATATTTTAGAGACAGTTTACTCTGTAAGGATGGCCAGGTAGCTGAAACACTATACAAATCGCGTGAAAACTGCAGAAATTGACCAATGATTGATTCGCATGGAGATCTACCTACCTTACCCCAGCCACATACCCAACTAGGTAGTCGCTTTACCCTTGGCTTGCCGTTCTTCAGGTCTTTCCTGTCTCGAAGCAAACCTCATTGAAAGAGTATTCTGCCATTTTTCACTTAAAAATCTTCTACGACTTCAAAAATGATGCTAGAAGGATGCGACGATGGGGTGGTGACGGCGGGGGCGTGTCCGAGGTAGGTAGGTGTGTGCGGGTGTGTTCGGTGTTGCTTCCCTTTCTCTATCCTCACCCACACATCGACCCCGGCAAACCCCCCGATCGACGGTCTTCTTCTTCCACTTCTTCTTTCATCTGTACAACAGCTGAACCTACAGACGGTATGCTACCACTGATCCAAATACTGATCGCCACCCTATTCATCCAAGCCCAGGCTGACACTGTCGACCAGGTGAGCAACATTCACTCTCGATGGTTTTTCTTATCTCTGTCTTGGATTTCTAGCCTTCTCTAGGCTTAAAACTACTAGAAGCGACACTTCTTTCCAGCAAAGTGAACAGTAGTTTTCTAAGGTAAATTCTACTGTTCTGCTACGTTACGTCGAGATCTACCCCATTGATTTCTTTGCTGCAGTCGACTCATCCCACGAGTGGGACCGACCCTTGTCTATCAGTTTTCCTTCCTTGCTTTTTCCTCTTTCTGCTTTACTGTTCTCAGGTGTTTCTGATGCTCTTAGATAGTCTTGTTAGGTATTTTGCCCAAATTCAGCAGGACTTCTATCTCCTCTTCTCTTCTTCTAGTCGCTTTTCTATACTTCTCTCACAAGTTAAATCCATTTCGGAATGTGCCTTCTTCAAAAGGAACCTAAGGTCACTTCAGACTTTGCTGCGTTGCTGCCGCAGTAGCGCAGTGCCCGGTTCCCAATTTCTTCGTGAAAACCACCCATATCGCCAACTATGCACTAAATAGTTTTTTGACCAACGACAGTCCAGTGGACGGTCGAGAAAGCGCGCAGCAATTGCGGAAGTGCCCATACTCCCCTTCTAACTGCTCTACATTGGTTTACTGCCACAGTAGAGAGTGAAGGGGCCCGATCACTACTGGTAACCTTGTAATCCAACGAATGAGCCATACCCGAAAGCCAATACCCAACTGCTTCCTACTCTCTGCCTGAGGGTAAATGGGCATTTATCACCCATATCGCCACTATGCATTAAATAGTTTTTCGATCAACGACAGTCCAGTGGACAGCCGCAAAAGCGCGCAGCTATTGCGGAAGTACCCGTACTCCCCTTCTAACTGCTCCGCATTGGTTTACTGCCACAGTAGTGTGAAGGAGCCCTAATCACTAGTGGTAACCTGGGAATCCAATGAATGAGCCATACCCGAAAACCAATACCCAACTCCTTCCTACACTCTGCCTCAGGGTAAACGGGCATTTATCGATATGTTCAGAAACTAACATTTGGGGAAGATTGCGTTCCTGGAATCCCGTCATATAGGAATCCCAGAGCTCTAACCATGAGTTTTCGAGTGAAATTATTCTGCACCTTCTCCAGGCTATAATTTTGGCCTTATGAGAATTGAAGACCGTATTCCAGTATTGGCCTAACATATGTTTCAAAGGCACGAGGAAGAATTGAAGTGCATGATGCGTGTTCATGAATCTGAATACAAATGGATTTCCTAATGAATAACATCGGTTTCAGACACCACAAATTCGACCTCTATTCGTCAATCGTTACACCAACCGTAGTGTTATGCTATGCGTGTGTGAGGCTAAATACCCGAGCGATTGTTGAGAATTTAATGTGTCACACAAAAGAGAACCTTGGACTAGCAGCCCAGAGGAAGGTGAAGAACGCGCGAGACGGGCGAGCACCATCACCGCCGACGACGATCGGGCGGCCGCTTGTCATCGGTTTCTAATTGTCAGCAAAACTCTTCTTCCGCACACTACAAACCACAAACACCGCCGAAATAGGAAAAGTGTTCGTCGCGGCGGGTATTCGTCACCTGACCACTGACCCACTCGTGGTCCAGCGATGTCTAGAGCGGATGCGAAGCTCAAGGGAACCAGGGTCCGGATTCACGGCGGTAATATACCCCGGAATGTAACCCGAACAGCGCGCAAACCGATATTCGTGAACGCGTGCCGTGGTTTTCACGAGGTTTAGGAGGGGTCTCCGACACCTCGCGATGAAGCAGGGTTTCGTAGATCTCGACGCGAGGCCTTTGTCTACTCATCCCAAACATATCGTGTTAAACGCATTCTCTCATCGACTCTGCCGTCTGGTTCTGACCGAACCGCAACGCAGGTGCATTTCTTCTACCTGCGCCGCGGTTCTAAGCTAGAGCCAGACGGCACAGTCGATGAGATGTCCGCAGTGAGTGCGATTGCAGCAGTTGCACCATAAGCCGTCGAGGTCTCCGAAACCCCGTCCTTCACAAATCAGAAATGGTCGCATATTCGCGGTATCGAGCGGGTTTATCGCCGACGGGGTTTTGGAGACCGCTCGTCCGCTCATGAATCTGGGCCCAGGCATATCGGCTGCTAAAACCTTCGCCCGTATTCACGACGGATATCGGCGCTGTATACCCCGAAATATACCGCGAACGGCGCGCCGCGGTGTTACGGGGTATAGAGGGGGGTCTCCGACACCTTGCAATGAGCCAGGGCTTTGGAGACCTCGATGGGAAACCTGCTAGGGCCAGACGACAGAGTCGAGGAGAGATTGCAGAAATTGTGGAGAATTTGAGAGGAGCAGACAAAACTCTGCTACACTGCTCTGGCAATTTGCCAAACAATAGGTGATGATTTCTTTTGTTCTGTACTTTGCGTCTTGAAAACAGTGAAATCTATATTTTCTGTAATGGAGGGCAGCATAGTCGGTTTTGACGTATTGTGACCTCGTAAATGAATCTCAATGGGCTTTTTCAAAGAGGATTTGTAAAGAAAGGAGAACCTTATCGAATAATTGCGTTTTCGGAGTTCATTAATGTCGAAAGAAGAATAACAGCTACCATTAGACAAGCTATCATGCTTACTTTTCGTCAAAACTGATCAAGGCTGATAATGAAATCGTGATTTTTATCTCCGTCGTATCTCCGAAAGGACCCAGATTCATGAAAGTGTCGCCCAGGTAAAGTGACTAAAGGCGATCAGACAGAAGGTGTCACCTACTCATCCTTTTACTGGGTAGGAATCTATGGAGGTTCATTTGAGTGCGGGTGCGCCTAAACTGATTGAAATCCCTCGCTGCATAAGCTTCCCCGTCTCCTTTTACCCTTTTTCTTTGTCATCGCTGGAATTCACATCAAAACCATGGCCCGCTGCGGTTCGTTACGGGTCATTAGCTATGGTATGTCCGAGAAAAAACATCGGCGCGAATAGAATAGCCATCGTCCGATGCAGCTGATGTGAAAACGTTCTCTGTACTTTATCAGGGCAGGTTTGACGATGTCAAATTCCTTGGCACCCTTGGAGCGACGAAACACTTAGGTAAATATCTCTTTGCCTAATATATTCAGGAGGATAGAACCTTTAGAAGAATTTATAGTAAAAATCTAGCAAGAATATCTCTTCTTTTCTCCTCGAACTTTATCTTTGTAGAGAGTCGTAGTGCAGTTTCGAGACAGGATGCGTATGTTTGACCCTCGAACCATATACTATTAGGGTGACCCAAAAGTTCGCGTGCATATTTCAGATTCTGACTTTCTTTATTTACAACTCTATAAAACACAAAAATGACCAATAAGGATAGCATGGTTAAGCACGATTCTCTAGCGGATCACTAGCAATAAACTTTGCGTAACTGTGATACCCTAACCAATTATTCGACTGTTTTTCTCGAGTATGAATAAAGGAAGTCAGAATCTGAAATGCACACGAATTTTTCGGTTACCCTAATATAAAAACGTTCAAATATGAGGGCTTTTTCTTGGCCTTCCACTTTCTTTTACTCCTTTGCTTCTTGCTCTGTTTTCCTTTACTATTATTTATTTATTTATTTATTTATTTATTTATTTATTTAAATACGTCACAAGACGCGCACCAAAAGCAACAAGTCATCAGAAACAACAACAAAAAAAAAGAAATGTCCAAGGTGAGCAAGTCCCGCTCGTTGTCAGAACAGCGTTACAAGGGGAACTGCCGTAGTCCAAATAATTGGAATAAGAGGGGGAGCAAGCTACAATGGCGTTCAAAAGGTGCTGATGAAGGGCAGGGATAGAAGACATAATAAGCTAGATCAAGAAAGAAAATGAGCCAGGTAAATATAAATAGGTATAGGAGAAAAGTGATAAGGTATATGATGAACTCCATATATGCAGCTGCCCTACGGTAGGGGTGAACGAGGTTACATGCCAGTTTATAAGTCCTATAAGAGCGGCTTCTTCATATAAGATAAGACATTCAAAGCGGACTAAGCAAAGCGGGGACATGAACCTGTGACCCCTAGAGTTACCGCAGGCGTGTGAACAAGCCCAAAAAAATGTCAAAATAATGACAGCATTGAAGTATTAAGTGCTCATTTTCCAAATTTCTGCACCCCAGCTATAGGGATAAGCAATTTCATGGTTGTTCAAAATTCCCCTTTCTGTCGACCGTAACCTTTGCAGTCCACCTGTCGGCCTCGTTTCGCCCTTCTGTTATTTTGCACCGAGGAATTTCGCCAATCGTCACCCTCAATCAAGAGCCTCAATCGTCTTGAGGCGCGCAACCAGTTTTCTCTACGTACTAAATTCTATTTCCTGCTCAGATGGAAGAACTTTTTCTATAGAGAAACTGGACAGCTTTCTCTGGAGCTTTTTCTATATTCAAAGTTTATGAAGCGCTATCAGCTATTCATCACATTTCTTGAAACTTTATATATATATATATATATATATATATATATATATATATATATATATATTTATATATTTATTACATGAGAGCTTATGTAACAAGGATTCAAACAACAATTCCACCATGTAAAAAAATCCATCAACGTGAGAGAAATGAACGGAACGTAACAAATAGGCAAAATTTTAAGAATGTCAACATAACAATGACACGAACCAAACAGAAACATCAAAGAGTTGATACAAAACGAGGAGAAAGAGCACTACCAACACGAGTGCAGACACTTGTCGATCATCTTTTTAAGTGAGACCACCGAGCATTGTGGATTGCGCTTTTTAACAAATTTTATATAGGCAGCAGTTGCCCTATTGCTAAAAAAGTTGGATCTGAGCTTCATCCTGACCCTGGGAATAACTAGTTTAGATTGACCTCCCCTCGTGATAGACGATGCCGTCGTCAATAGTCCGTCCACTGCAATCCCACAAGGACCAAAAAGGATTTTAAACATCATAACAAGATCAGCTCTCCACCTACGGTCAGCAATTGTAGCAAGTTTAACATTAGCGTTCCTAACCGTATAGCGTTGGATGCCATCATAAAGGAAGCCTAGCCGCCTTAAGAATAACTTTCTTGTGAAACCATTCTGGACCTTAGAGCCTTTGCTAAGTGGGGTAGTTCACAAAATTTCATCCGGGCGCTATTTTCGCCGCCATTTCTATCAGCATCTATTTAGATCAGTCCTACCAACCATCTCTCCCTTTTTCACGTTGTTTTTTTTCCTATTTTGCCAACACACGCGTTACCTTGCCGAGGTTCACCAGTGGAAAGGTCAAACGTTTTTACATCCGTTTACACTGATTCGTTTTCTGTTTTGGTGAAGCCATAGCCGTAATTTTCTGCGTACAACGCTCCATCTTTTCCCTTTTTTCACCCAGCTGGTCACAGGTTGTCGTCTGGTGAATGATAAATCCGTTTTGAGACACTTTACTAAGTTACCTGGCAGCTGAGAATAGAATGAGAGGGGAGATGCTTACCCGAGCAGTGTACCCAAGGGGTGAAATACATATTTATAACCCGGAAAAATATCAACTTCATTTAGTTTCCCGGTTAGAGGCTGTTTTCTAAGTTTCTGGAAGTTTTTGAAAGACTGTCTTTACCTTTTTCTGTATATTCTGACTTTTCTGTACCTTCCAATGCAAGTGTGCTGCACAAGGAATGCGACCTGCAATCCAAATTGTAGTTCCCTGTTGTTTGTAGTCTGTAGTAGCCTACAAAGCCAAATGAATAATACAATTAATCAATGTCACACCGTAAAACATTATAAATGGCGCGACGGCCGCTGTAACACTTTTGCAGCTGGGCGATTTCGAGTTTTTGCTCTTGCGGGTGGTTCCCGTTCATGTTCTCCTTGCATAGTCTCACCTCAAGGTAACGAGATTGCACAGGTTTGAGTCCGTAGAGGTTGCCTGAGGCAATGAAATCCTGTCCTTCAATTCCACCTAGGGATATGTTTATGTTATGTTACACGGATGGTGAACCATCTATGTGAAAAAACAAAATGTCAAATACGTGACATCAAGTCTCAAAATTCAATTATTCAAACTATCCAACTAACGTAGAAAGGCGTAAAATCACAAACTTAAATGCCATCTGAAACAGAAACATCAGTAGTAGTGAGGAACAAAAAGAGAAAGGAGGAAATATGTGAGGTATCGAAGTGCGCCTCCCTTTCTTATGGCTCTCTTGAAAGCACCATAACTCAGTTGCCAAGAGCCGTTCTTAGCTAGCTTAGCAAACAGTGGTGCAGTGCAATTTTTGAAATAAAAACGCCTGCAGTTGAGCTTAGAAACCCTAGCCTGGAGTCTGAACGAACTTCTCCTGAATGCTCTACCGGAGGATAGGTAAAAGGTAAAAGCGTAAAGGTGTAGGGGTTGATCAGTCCCCTGAGGAGGCGCCGCCGCATTCGTGTTCCATTAAGAACCGTAGAGGCATAGTGAACGCCTATTTGGCTTTCACGTGGGCCAGCCGCTATACCAGGTCAGTGTCTTTACCTTCCCAGACAAGTCTGGCACCAATTTACCCGACCTGGGAGGGATGGAAGGCTTGGTTAGCCCGGGCCGGGATCGAGCGCTCGACCGTGCGGGTGACAGCAACGCCTCTTACCACTGCACCACGCGGGCCCTGGAGGATAGGTAGTTCCCAGACTTTACACCGCAGACGGCATGAATATTAATTTAATTTAATTTTAACTTTATTTGTTTATTTGAAATGCACCGAAGTGCCCACAACTCAAGCAACAAAAACGAAACATTGAGCAGATCTAGTGACATCGGTAAAAAATATACAACGGAAAAAAGAACAACCTAGAAAACTAAGCCACTCACGAAACTTTAAGAAAAGCAGACCACATAAGCTAACAATAACATCTAAAATCCAGGTCCACTTAGCATGCGGGATGAGTGTGGGAACCTGATGAAGAAGAACATTGGGAGGCCAGCACTGCACGTCAGGGGAGTGGGCGACTTCGGCTGCCAGCTTAATGGTTTCTCAACACCATCAGGCCCCACAGCACCAATTTATTTATATTTCAGAATTTCAAAATCCAACACAGAACAGAAAACCAGTAAAAACCAATCCATCTATGCCTTAGAGACATTCCCTTTGAACATTCTCTCCCTGCCTACGTTCCGAAATATAGAGATTTACCACCGAGGGAGAGTGGAATCGGACGCGCGGAAGCCGCGACACGCGGTACCGCTGACTTTTTGCCGTCGGTTGAAATCCCATCGAAAGGCACATAATCCTCAACAATACGAGCACTGTGTGCCACAACGTTTACGAACCAGTTGCATTTGTCACGCCGTCGCGGAAAAACCGCGACGGCCGCTCGGAAACGACCGACCGAGTGCCATCGTATGAAATGCGGAACGACTTCACAATACACTCACTAGGGAGGGAAACGGTTTGAGGTTGAAATTGAGACACTTTGGTATGAAAATTTCACTTTTCTCCAGAAAGAGGGTCCGTTGTTGAAGTTGCCACTCCCACATGCACTGAATGAGTGATCTATCCTCTCCCTGGCTAACCAAACCTTCCATACATTCGTGGTTGGGTAAAGTGGTACCAGACCTGTCCAGGAGGTGAAGACCCTTACTTAGTATAGCGACTAGCCCTCGCAAGGCGTTGTATAGGCCAAATACACATTTAAAATGCCTCTACGATTCTGAATGGAAGACGAGCGTCCTCAGAAGGCCATGTTAGCCGAACCTATTGTGCAGCGCACCTGTTCTATTTAGCTCTGCTTTATACCTGAATTACACCTAATTGTGGAATTGAGACTTACAATTAGACGCCTCAGTGACTCACAGGGTAGAATGACATTTCAAATAAACTAAAAATAAACTAATTTCAGTGATATTTTCAGGTAGCCAGCCAAGGAGTCGATGTGATCACTCAGGCTCGAATCGCCGGCCAGACGGTTCGACAGTGTTCATGCGCAGAACAGCGGGAATGCAGTGATGAGATGAAAGCACAGGCGAAGGAATGTGCTGGACCATGCTTTTCGGCATTCGGCACTGTAAGCTTTGAATTTTTGAAAAGATGTAATAAAAATGTGGAGAAATTGATCCGATCCCATTGTTCAGATTACGAACCGGCCGAACGACCTGAAGAAATGCTTTGACGACAAGGACGACATACTTCAAGGATTCCTGACGTGCTTCGAGCAGAAGGTCGAAGGGTGAGCTTTCCGATGATTTACCCTGAATTAACCCTGAAATTACTTCACCTATTCAAAAATTGTTTCTATTTAAATTTAGCTGTGTTCCGGACCATAACGGGCCTCAAATACCAAAGACCAACATCCTTACACTGTTTTCCATCGGTGAAAATCGTATCGTCAACAGTACGGCAGCGGTGCAGGTAGGTCGAGTTATCAGCTGATATCATTCGTTCCTTTATTCATAGTTATCCAATCAACAGAATTCAAAACCTAAGAAACATTCATATGACATGTGACTATTGGATTTGGGTAATGATAACAATAGAAAAGATAAAATATCAGATAAACTTAAAGGGTGACTCACAATAATTTGACTCCCATTGGTTCCACAAATTATTAAACCAAATTTAATTCAGTCGATCATTGCCCCTATAAAGCACATTGTCGGCGCGGCCGGTGAGTTCGCCAAGTGCATCAAGGACTGCTTCCTGGCCAGAAACGCGAATGGATTCTGCTTTGACAGGAAAAAGTGAGTTGTCCACTCTATTTCCCGTTTCAATTATTGTTTATTTCGGATAAAATGATTTGCAAAATGGTTTGCAAAAAGCGGTGAGAATCGAACGTGAGTGAAAAAGTTTCCTGTTGGTATGGCTGTCAGTGAGTGTCGCGCGTAGAGCGCCAGTGCCGCTACGCGACCGCCCGCGTGGCGGAAAATACATCCATACATCTCCACCTTCGGTTTATCCGGGTGTACTGCTTTGATTCAAATGCTTGTTTAACCGTTCCCAAGTCGTGAACTCCGATACTTCCCTGGAAAAGTCGGTCAACTCCCCGTTTCGTGTATTCTTGTGACTATACCCACCGGAAGTCTTTCACAACGGTTTTACCGCACAATTTGCCAAACCACAGGTGAAGAGTCAACGAGTAACAAGTAAATTTCCTTGAGGAGCAATTGTGTCGCCAGCGAGAATAGTCTTTAGCCTGATCGCCCCGAGAACCACGACCTAGGCGATGGTTAGTTGTTCGGCGAAGAACACGTTTCGACGTCATGTCGAGCGTGTGTCCTTCACGCGGATCATCTTCCCGGCATGTTTCTGAATAAATAACAATGTGGTCATGTCATCGGGGCTAAATTTACCGCCGAGTAGTTTGTGACCGACGCTCGTTAACCCTCAGTCGGCCCCGCGCATACTCAAGGGCGATTCGGAGCAACTTCGGCTTGATCAGAGTTCAGGGTCAATGCCGATCTCGATTCTCGTGATGGGTCGAAGTTCTCACTTTTCTGAGTCGCAGTCGGATGTTCAGGGATCCACGGTTGATTGAGATTCAACAAATAAACGTAAGGAGTGAAAGTGTTAGTAGAAATCGTGGGTATTACCACAAAAAACTAAAATTGGTGAAAAAAGTTGGTGGGTAAACATTGAACCACACTGTGTGCAGTAGAACTTGAACATACATGTAAGTATATAAGACGAATCTAGGCATCTAAGTATCTAAATAGAACCTAGATACCTGGGAATCTAAGTAAAACTTAGACAACTATGTAAGTATCTAAGTAGAACATAAACGTCTAACTATAAGTATATAGGTATAATTTAGACACCTAAGTGTCTAACTAAAACCTGGTGGGCGGGATGGCCGAGAGGTTAAGAGCCTAGGCTCAAGATCTCGATGATCAGGGTTCAATCCCGTCCCAGGCAGAAACCCTTGCCTAGCTTAGAAGTAGCTGTAAAGGGTGTCGGTACCAGCGTCAGGCCCGTGTGACAGGCCGGCTGATGGAGGAAAACTGTCATGATCACAAGACGGATCGATGGTCGCATACAAGGAAGTGGTGCTCAAGAACCTGCGATCGAGGACGATATGGCCACCCCACAAGGAGCTCAAGACTGAGACAAGATGGCAGTGTGGTAACCTCAACGAAGCGGGAGCAGCACCAAGGAGAAAGAAGACGGAGCGACTATCATGAAAGACGTACCCCGTAACTGATCGGGATAAAAACGTTGTGGAATAAATAAAAGTGTCTAACTAAAACCTAGACATTTGGGTACGTAAGGAGATCTTACTATTAGACATCTATGTAAGTATCCAAGTAGAACTTGGAGAGGCTTTATATTTCTTTACTAGCTCGTATATGTTCAGGGACAAAACGAGCTTTTCATTTTTCGTATTTATTTTGTATATTGGATAGCTAAGTATTTAATTAGATTCTAGGCATATAAGCATCCCTGAGGGCGTCCTTGACTGTCCAGTGCCGACCCCCCAACCTTCCTAGCACGGGAGGGTTGAAAAAAGCCCAGAGGGAATGAAAAAAATGAAAAAAAATGGAATGAAAAAAGGGAATGCAGGGAAAACAATGATTCATCTATCAACCACTTTCGGTTCAAAGCGCAAAGGTAGAGCGGTAGGCGCTGACAGGTCGTTTAAGAACACGCCATGCACTCATCTTCCACTCTAAATCGTATATTCATTGCGAACGCGCATTTTGCCTATTCAATGTCTTGCGGGGCCAGCCGCTACACCAATTTAATGCCTTTACCTTCCCAGACAAGTCTGGTACCAATTTACCCGACTCCAGAGGAATGAAAGGGCTGGTTAGCCCGGGCGGGGATCGATCGCTCGACCATATGGGTCACAAGTCTGGTACCAATTCACCCGACTTCGGAGGAATGGAAGGGTTGCTTAGCTCGTGCGGGGATCGATCGCTTGACCGTGCAGGTGGAAGTGGCGCCTTTAACCACTGCACCAAATACGCTTTCCTATGGCGAACTATCATAAAACATACAAGTTGAAGTTTTACCATAATGACTCCACTTTTTTAGATGTCAACCTCTGGTGGCCGAGCACAAGGCGAAGGCTTCATTCCGCACCTGCACCAGGAGAATGAACTGGAAGAGAGAGGCCGGCGAGTTCTGCGATTGCTCAGTAGATGCCGGAGTGACGTATGTTTCTCCTCTTTCCTCTTATAAGTTATTTCTTTTCCAAAAATCAATAAATATTATATTTGAGTGACCTGAGGCAATACTGCTCGATGTTCCGTTTGATGAGCAAGAAGGCTGGAGCGCGTAGAAGGACATAAGCTGGGTTTATAGTACCGCGTCACTCCTCACGGCGTCGTTTCGGGATCATAAATGTCAACGAGTAGATTTGTAACTGTAGTGCTCATACACATTCCTGTCTATCCGGTGTTTTTGGCTGATTCTGGTAGCCAGCTCAGCCTCTATGTCAGCTATACGGTACTCTTCTCCATATTTGTCTTAGAGAACTATTTTTGATAGAATTCGCTTTACGAGAGACTCTCGGCTGCATTTGATTGTTTGTTCCGAACCAGTAATCTCTTCTTTATGGATTGTTCCTTTTTTCTCATTGTCGTATTGTAATTGTGACTGTGTTCAGAGCAATTTTCGTCCATAGACGGCGCAATTCTATGCAACTATTGCATTATTATTGTTGTATATATAAAATGATGTAGTGATGAACATTAAAAATGACTTTCTTCCATCACCAGCCCTTAATCATCGCATTTTTCCGAGTTAAAAGAACTTTAATGTAGTACAGGTGTGTGACAATCCGATCAAGAAGATCGACTGATAAATCCCTGAACAGGAGGGCTAATAATTGTATATTTTTGAATTTTCTTTTCTCTCTTGAATAATCAAGGATGAAGGACAACACGGACGCCTGGTCGACTGAGGCTCCGAAGTAGTCATGGCAACCGCGCAGTTATTCTGCTGCCCTTCGGTGCGGTAATCCAAGCTGTCCCGCGGATCCCCTGACTTTTCCTCTATTTTTTTTTGTCAATTCTTCTTTTTTTCTACTCATTTTCTACCATTGCTTGCTCGAGGAACCTCTAGGCTTTCTGCGAGGTAACGGGATCGACCTCGGTATCCTAAATTAAACCCAGTGTCTATAAGTCGCAGTTAAGACGTCATACTTCTTCAACCTGGGGAAATCAAATTTAAAAACGGAAGTCGGAAAGAAAAGGGGAAAGGGAAAGTGGGATAGGACATTTTTGATATCAAAAAATGACTGAATGCAAGGTTGACAGATAGCATATATCTGATAGATAAAGACTTTCCATATGACGTAAGGCTAGAAAATTTTAAGATTCGTTATTTTATTTATTTAAATGTAAATGTATGGGGCAAAACCCTGATAGACATTCCCATCAAGATTCGCAAGAAAAAATTACAGGGAATCAATAAAATCATTCAAAATAAAATGAGTCAGATCCAACCTAAAAGTCAAGCACCGTTAAGCGTAGGACCCCTCCATATCGCAAATTGTTTTTGTAATCTAGGAAGTAAACTGAATACTAGGGACAAATAGCTGTATGATAAATGGCGGAAATGGTTATTGAAAAATTTATTTCCTATCAATAATAAAAGAAACTCAAGTCAGACAGCCCATTTTCGATATCAAAAAATGTCTGAATATGAGATTGACTGTTAGGATAAATCTGACAGATGGAGACTTTTCATGTGACGCTGCGCTGGAACATTTTAACTTCGTTTTTTTTTTACCCATTTTGTTAAATATATGGGGCAAGAGGTAGATGGGCATCTCGATCAATATTAATAAGCAAAACTTATAGGGAATTATTAAAATCAACTATTAGGTTGGAAACTAATTTCGTGGACTGTTTTGCAGTCATTATTTCTAGCAAACACAACTCGCTTGATAGTTCACCTACTTCACAGCTCTTTTAACCGTTTGATAGAGCACATCAAGTAGTTTTCAAAACCATTCATAAACCCTGTTACTTTTGTTTGCATGGAATGTTTTTCTTCTTGAAATGAAAACATCCAAAACCAGTGTTTGCAAGGTCTTCTTCATGAATACCTGTTTAGCCACTAGGTTACTGAAACGTTACAATTTGTGTGTGCAGAATCTTAGGATGATGCACTGAAGCGACTTATGGCACTCAAAGATATCAAGAGATTTTGAGCAAGCAGTTCCAAACGATAACAAAAGTGCACTTCGGATGACCTACGGAGCTCGGTCGGAAGGCCGTAACTAGTTCCTTCGAAAGAAACCAGAGATCAACAACGGCTATGTAGACGCTCGAAGTCAAGTGCTTAAAAAGCTAAACTGAAACGGTTCTGCACTATTTTAGTTTTTCTGTAAAACTGGCCAACAGGTGCCTTGCGATTTGACCTGTCGCGGACAAGGGGTGGGGCGGATGCTGCAAACGAGCTTCGAGTTTTCTCTAAAAACGAATCACCGGTTCAGAAAGGGGTAACGTGCGATGGAAAGAGGATATCTCGTAGTAATTACTTACTTCCTAGCCGGCCACCCAAAACAAAATGAGAGCCGCTGCAGATCCTCAAATCCAACTCCTCACAAGAGGCTGATGATCTCAGTCTGGAGGTTCTACGAAGGTGCCACCTTCCGAGAATTCATCGATGATAATGTCTGCGTTCAGCTAGAGCCATACTGTATTTAGTCTGACTGTGTGCAGCTTGAACAACGCGGTAGCCGGTTTAAGCAGTGCTCTGAAAGTTGTGTCACCACTCATCAAGACACGCCAAACATCACGCTGAGTTTCGATCGCTCCAAAAATCCGAAGATGTAAGCTGGGAAACTCTTGTCTATGCAGGCTGTAGTACAGAGGGAGCACTTCATGAGTGATACTTATTTTGGTTTTTCCTGCATTCTCTGGGACAAAGACGATCTAGTAATGAGGTGATGATCAAAATGCACCTGTGAAAATAGTTCCTTTCAAAAAACTCAGCATTTCTTAGGAAGTGGAATGGGGCAGTAACCAGAGAGTGGAGAAATATCTCTTGGTTTCGGTGGTTCATATGTCGTTTGGGTAACGTTTTTCCTTATTTGGTAACGAACACTTTTGTTGAAGGTGCGTGAGAGTCCACGAAATTAGTTTCCAACCTAATAAAATAGAATGAGATAGATACAATCTAAAGGTCAAGCACTGTTAAGGGTAAGACCAGTCCATATCGAAGATTATCTTTGTAATCAAGGAAATAGATTTAAAACTAGAGGCAAATAGCTATATGATGTATAGCATAAACGGTTGATAAAATTTATTTCCTATTAAGGATAAAAACCTCAGCACTGGTCATGAGCGATGAAGCCGAGCAGGAGACGAACTTCAAGGACGAGTTCGAGCTGAGCAGTGCGTTCAGCTTCTCGTTGAACCAGCGGATTCTGCCGAATGGCGCCACATCGGCCAGAATCGAGCCCGACACCAAAGAGACACTCGTGGCCGTTACCGCTTCGAATAAAATCGTCCTTAGAAGTGAGTTCTTTAGGTATTCCTTATTCTTTCCTTATTCATAGTTATCCAATCAACAGAATTCAAACAGAAGAAAAACTCCTATAACATGTGACTATTGGACTTCTGTGATGATAACAATTGTGAAAGTGAAATAAATTGAAAGGGTGGCTCATAATAATTCGTTCACTTCATGAGGTTACACTGAAACATTTTAAAAAATTAAAAAAGTGAAAAAATTGGAATAGAAAAGGCCATGGGTGTGTGAGAAAGAGGGGCAGTCGGATCACTATGACTTCTGGGCCTAAATTCATGATGGGTATCGCCACAATATACCCGAGAATAAACCCCGTTCGGCGCGATTATTCGCATTCATGAACGCGCCGCGGAGTGGAGTAGACCCGCGATATCCCCCAAATAAACTCCGCGGCGCGTTCATGAATGCGAATAATCGCGCCGACCGGGTTTATTCTCAGGTATATTGTGCCGATACCCGTCATGAATTTAGGCCCTGGTCAACAGGGTCGAGAGTGTAGAGCATATGAGTGCAGTGTGCATAATATATTATACAAATGTAAACAGACGTTGTGACGTGAACAGAATTTTTATTTGTTTTTATTTACCTTCACATTTTTAATTGAAAACACATGGTTGGATTCAAAATAACATTATCTATGTTGCATCTGGTTAACAGCGTGATTGGAAATTTTCGAAAATTTCGAAGGAAACGTTCTTTGATCACGCCGAGGTGGTGAGCTAACGAGATCGACCTCATTACACCGTGCTCATTAACTATAGCCTATAGTTATTCCTAATTGAGTTGCGACTGAAATTTTACACTTTTTTCACATTATTTCATGATTGTTAAGATAATCATGGAAGAGTAAGCAATATGCTCTCGGGTCACAAAATCATGGAAAACACACGTGAACCTAGTAACTTATAATATCACGTTTCCTAAAACAAATAAATCAGTAAAACTGAAATAAACCTGAGAATAAACTTGAGAATGAAAGGCATGAGGAGCACCCAAACCATAAGAAAGCGGAATAATTTGATAAATTAGAAAAACTACATAGTATTGTCGTTTATCGTTTCCATATTTTTTGTAAATTTAGACAACGAAAGCTCACTCCACATACCGGACAAGATCAAGTGCATCACGACGGTGCCGTTTGGTGACGGCTACGATTACATTGTGGTTGGCACCGAAAGCCAGGTGCTCGTCTACGATTTCCACCAGAATTCCACGGTGTTCAGACGAGATGTGCCAGACGGTGTACAGTGTTTTGCGGTGAGTTTTCTAATTTTTCTAGAAGTTCGACTACAAAAATTCCTGAACTGTTAACGGTCGTTTGAAACGACAAGCTTCTGATCAACTGTTACTACATAAAACCAAAAGATAAAGGAAAAGGTGCCGACGTTGATCAGTCCCCGAAGGGCGCGCCGCCGCATTCCTGTTCAATTCAGAATCGTAGAGGCTCGGTGAATGCGTATTTGGCCTATACAATGACTTGTGGGGGCCAGCCGTTATACCAAGTTAGTGTGTTCACCTTACCAGAAAAATCTGGTACTAATTTACCCGACCCCGGAGGGATGGACGGCTTGGTTGGCCCAGGCGAGGATCGATAGACTGTGCGAGTGTCGGTAGCGCTTCTTAGCACGCCCATCACAAATTAATACTTCATGAAAGGAAAAAGGTAACCATCCGCTTCGTTCTTAACCTTATACGTTTGATAATAAATCATAAATCAAAAGACCAAAAAAATGAAATAAATAAATAAAAAGTAATAAATAAATAAATAAACAAATAGGCATTGACAGGTCGGCAAAATGGGCGAAATAGACCGAATGATTCTTTGTGGAGGAAATTGTGCGATCTGGGGCTTCGATGAGAACGGAAAAGACGTCTATTGGACGGTAACAGGTGAGTACGACTACGTTGTAAGTAAGGTTCAGTACATTGTACCTACCTTGTGGACAGAAAATATGATAAAAATTTAAACAATGAAATGAGCAGAAAAATACTGTAGCACACGGTCTTACCACAAAGGCAAAGTAGTTTGCATTTAGGCGACGCGGTGACGACCATGTGCTTTAGTGATTTTGATGCCGATGGCGAAATGGAGGTGCATCTTCTTCGTCGCAATTTTAAATTTGTTTTATATTTTTGACATTTGTAAAAATTTATCCAGTTAGTCACCATTTCAGTTAATAATTGGCTCTCCGGACAGCGAACTCAGAGTGTTCAAGAACGATCTGATGCGAGCCGAAATACTCGAAACTGACGCCGTCGTTGTTCTGCAAGCCATCGACAGGTGTTATCAAAGTCAATGAGCTTTTAGAAATTCATCATGTATGTCCAATTTTTATAGAACTCGATTCGGCTATGCTCTTGCCAACGGCACGGTGGGCGTCTACCACCAGGATCAACGTCTGTGGCGTATCAAGTCGAAAAGTATCATCACCGCTATTCTACCGTATCCGAACGAGGACATGATCAGTTGTGTTTGGAATTCGGGAAAAGTGAGATTCTGGTTGCCCATGAACAAGTGAATAAATCAATTAATCGATTGAAGATCGACGTCCGGTCTATCAGTGAGAGCGGAGAGATCGCTTGTCGAGACTCCTCACTAACCGGTCAGAACATCGTCGCCGCCTTCACGTCCGTCA
The DNA here is from genome assembly GCA_030553155.1 of Nippostrongylus brasiliensis. Taxonomy (NCBI): domain Eukaryota; kingdom Metazoa; phylum Nematoda; class Chromadorea; order Rhabditida; family Heligmosomidae; genus Nippostrongylus; species Nippostrongylus brasiliensis. The sequence goes on from CP130735.1 coordinate 47,917,492, forward strand.
TGAACAACGAGAAGGCGCCGGAGTTGGTGGTGATCACCGCCGAAGGACGAGGTATCTGAAATTCTTCCTATAGTTTTAACACATTGACGACAGTGTGGCATGATGCCATGCCACGGTCAAGCGGCCGCGTGGGACCGTATGGCATGATGCCGTGCCACAGCTTAATATTTCTATTTTCTGAATGGTGTTGAAGGGTTCGGGCAATGTTTCCCATGCGATATATTGTTCACCTTTAGACATTGCTTTGGAAGGAGTGGTCCATAAATACAGTTATCAGTTGCTGATTTATACATCAAAATATGCAAGTAATCAAGTAGATCAAAATACGCACAGGTCTCCTTCGATACTCTAAACAAATATTATTCGCTAGAGATGTTTTTGGTGTTTTCAAAGATGACATTAGACACAAATAAACTGCAAATATCAACAACACTACTACAAAATATGGGCACTGGAAATAATTTCTGTGTTCAGAAAGGAAACAATGGAGACCATTCAAAGAAGCTGATCTTTTAGCGAAATATGGAAGAATTCCGAGAAAATTCTGTCATTCGAAAAAGATGTTATTACGTAAGGATATCGCTAAGACTGAGAATCCTGATTTATTTTTTTGCTCTTTTTCTTTTTACTTTTATTAGGTTGGTGCAAAAGTTCTCGGACAATTGCGACTTCTTGATTTTGAAAAGGATTTCCCCGGTATTTTCGGCTCCAGTCAAAAAATGCTATAGAGAGGAGAAGATCATTGATATTAACGGTGCCTGCTTCAAACGACTCCTTGCTATTGTTCAGATATTATAAAATGAACTGTTTTGTACCCCAAATGTCCAAGAACTTTTGCACCAACCTAATACCACACCCTGAGCGCGGCGAAGAATCGATTGGTTCCACGCACGGCGCATATTTCGATCTACTTGATTACTTGTATATTTTGATGTATAAATCAGCAGGGGCCGCGTGGTGTAGTGGTAAGAGGCGCTACTGACACCCGCATGGTCGAGCGATTGATCCCGGCCCGGGCTTACCAAGACTTCCATCCCCCGGGTTGAGTAAATTGGTACCAGACTTGTCTGGGAAGGTAAAGACACTAACTTGGTATAGCGGCTGGCCCTCGCAAGTCATTGTAAAGGCCAAACACGCATTCACCATGCCTCTACGATTCTGAATTGAACACGACTGCGGCGGCGCGTCCTTAGGTGACTGATCCACGCCAACACCTTTACCTTTTACCTTTATCAATCAGCAACTGATAACTGTTTTCATGGAGCACTCCTTCCAAAGCAATGTCTGAAGGTGAACCATATATCGTATAGCAAAGATTGCCTGGACCATTCGCGCCACATACGCAAAAATGGCGCGGTCGTCAACGTGTTAAGATCGATTCATACTCGGCAGCAAAGCAGCGCGACAGTTCAGCCGACTAGAAATCGAAAAATTTCAGTACACGGTTTCACTAACACCAAACCGAAAGAGATCGTTGACAGAACCCAGGAGACACTTCATTTGTTCGGTCAGAAGAAGCACAACTTGCTGGTGAGTGTGGAAATACGTTCCTTGACAAAACTATTTGCAATTTTTACAACTACCAGTGGCAAGTAATGCAGAAATTGGGAATTTTCTCCCGCTTATGTTTCTCGAGCTATGCTTTTTTTCAATTTTTTTTCAATTTTTTCTCCAGAAAATGCAACGGTTTCCAGGTTGAGCTGAGCAACTTTGAACAAGAAGAGCAATTAACCGAAGCAGAAAAGATCAAGGACTTTCGTATTCCAATCGGGACCACGGTGGAATGCAAGCTTTTCGGTTAGCTGAGTAGACTTCAATCGTTTAAACTTGTTCTGAATGTTGGTGAATATGTAACCGATAAGCTATGTAGATGAACAAATAACTACACGAGAAACGAAAAAATATGAACAAATAAATAAATAGATGAATAAATAAATAAATAATTTGCCTCCTCTCTAGTGTCAAAAAGCGATCGAACACTCTATTTGGTGCTCGAAGCCTCACACGAGGTATGCATTCGAGGAGTGATTGCGTTCGCCGAGGGACTCTTCGAAGGCGAATCGTTTATTTGGTAAGTTTTGGAACAATAAATAGACTTCTAAAACTATTTTGAAATAATTGTAGCAAAAAATCTATTGCTGGACATAAAAATTGTCAACCTTTCAAATAATACTTCACATTACCCTTTGCTAGGATCCCGCAGTTGATCGAGGGCAACGGCGACCGGGTGCAAATACCGATAATCACCGAGAAGGACATGGCAAATGAAATTCACATTCGCACGTTTCTTGGTCCACAAGAATCGTGAGTTTTGTTCATTATTTATTTAGTTATTTATTTATTTATTTATTTATTTTTATTTATTTATTTATTTATATTACATCCCAAATAAGGGGCGCGCGGTACAGTGGTAAGAGGCGATACTCATGGCCACATGGCTGAGCGATCGATCCTCGCCCATGCTAACCAAGCTTTCCAACTCCTTGGGGATGGGTAAATTGGCACCAGACTGGTCTGGGAAGGTAAAGGCAGCGACCTGGGCCTAGATTCATGACGGGTTTCATGAATGCGAATATTTGGGGGATGGACCGGGTTTATCTCGCCCGGAGTGTTATGTACCCCAAATTTCGTTCATGAATTTGGGTCCTGGGCCCAGATTCATCATTGGTGAACCCCTGATAAACCCCGAGGTATAGCCCGAACGGCGCCCACCTTTGTCTACTTATCTTAACCTTCCTATGTTAAAAGCAATCTCTCATCGGCTCTGTCGTCTGGTTCTGGCCGCGCCGAGGTTTCGCATACCGCTCGTCCGTTCATGAATCTTGGCCCTGGTGTAGCAGCTGGCCACCGTAAGTCATAGAATGGGCCAAATCATGTACCGTGCGTCTAACAGTTTCACAAGGAACTACCGCATCAGTACTTTGCTCCGTTTCATTTGATTGTATATCTCCTCTACAATCGAATTTTTGATCGATAAAAAAGTAGAATATTTCAGCAATAAACTGAGCGTCTTTGAAACTGCCCTATCAATACCTCGATTCGCTCGATTCTGTGTTCTGCACTCGGATGAACCGTTCGACGTCCCAAAATCATTCGTCGAGGTCGTCATAAAAATTCGAAATCAACGGGTACGTTCTCCTATTTTTTTCGATACCCTAATTTTTGCTCAAGACACTGTCTCAGCTCTTGAAGTTCTGATTAAATGGATAGCTGTTGAAAACGGACAAAGACTTTGGTCGATCTATCTCCTTGGCGTGGTAATTCTTCTAAGGAGCTTTTCCGCTTCTAGATTCTTTGAAAGACGCTTCTCAGCCTAGAAAGTCATCTTAGATCGTAGCCAGCGGATTTGACGGAAAATTACGCTCTGCTTAGCCGATTTTGACGAATTTCCGGCTCAGACTGTTTTACGGCACTCTGGCGGATAATCCTTGGATTTCGCATCGGCGATGTCGCTTAGCTGGCAATTCGTTCCGAGAAATAATCCTTTCTGAGAAAGAGAAGGGCAAATATAATTCGCTTACAGTAATAGATTGGAGAATATGAAGACATAGACTCGTTCTGAACTGAATCCTGGGCCCGGATTCACGACGGGTATCGGCGATATATACCCCGAATGGCGAGCAAACCGACATTCGTGAACGCGCGCCGCGGTTTCGAACCGGGTTTAGGAGGGGTCTCCGACACCTCGCAATGAGGCAGGGTTTCGGAGACCTCGACGCGAGACCTTTTTCTACTTATCCTAAACTTCCCATGTTAAACGCAATCTCAGGGTATATTTCGGGGTAGATTTCGTTCGGGTATATTTCGGGGTATATAGCGCCGATACCCGTCGTGAATCCGGGCCCTGGAGTCATGATATAGAGGAAACTTCCCTTCAAATAGATTTTGCGACTTCCATGAAAAGTAGAGCGCGTGGCGCACACTAAAATTATCGCTCAACGTCGAGCTGTCACTACTTTTACCTTTAGCTGTCGAATATGAGGCGGATTTTCGAATATTTGCTTTTCTCGACCGCCATTATCTACGATTCTGGGCCCAGATTCATCATTGGTAAACCCCGATAAACCCCGAGATATAGCCCGAACGGCGTCCACCTTTGTATTCTTATCGTAAACTTCCTATGTTCATCGACTCTGCCGTCTGGTTCTGGCGGCGCCGCGGTTTCGCAGACCGCTCGTCCGTTCATGAATCTGGGCCCTGATCTAAATAAATGAATAGAAAACTAAATAAAGGTGAAGGTAAAGGTATCGTTAGCTCTCCTAATTGTTAGGACGCATTCGTGTTCCACTCAGAATCGTAGAGGCATTTTAAATGCATGTTTGACCTATACAATGAATTGCGGGGCCAGCCGCTCTACCATGTCAGTGTATTTACTTTACCCAACAACTCTGGGCCCAGATTCATCATTGGTAAATCCCTGATAAACCCCGAGATATAGCCCGTACGGCGCCCACCTTTGTCTACTTATCCTAACCTTCCTATGTTAAACGCAATCTCTCATCGGCTCTGTCGTCTGGTTCTGGCCGCGCCGAGGTTTCGGATACCGCTCGTCCGTTCATGAATCTTGGCCCTGGATGTCAGCAGCGCTCCTTACCACTGCACCATGGGCCCCAAGTTACTAAGTGGATGAATAAAAAATAAAAAAATAAAAAAAATATAAATATAATATGAATAAATGAAAATTACCAACATTCAGCTTCTCGACTGGGTGATGGACTCGTTCCTCATCGACATCGACTTCCCCGCGGATCCTGAAGAGGACAAAATGGAAATTCGCTTTCTGGGTCTCGCATCGAAAAAAGACCAACCGCTCAGCATCACACACTACCAGGCAGACGGAAAGGTATGTTTTTTAATCGGATGACTTCTTACTTTACCTAGTCTTTTCTCACCTTTTTCTTCTTTTTTTTTACTCTACTGCTTGATAAAGGCTTACGGTATCCATCTTCAGACAATAATTTACCACGATAATATGGAGACAGCAGGGAACATTGTACAATCACTCTGCGACTATTTTGCCATCGAATCGCTCGAAGCTCAAGCGGAATTCCCCGAACGCTTCGCCGAGGTGGAACAGATCTGTGGCGAGGTACGATGTGAGATTTCTTGGGAGAAACGTCAGGAGGATCGATTATCTGCAAGAAAACTCGTCAGCGTAAAGTGTAGTGTACTAGCAAAAATATCAGGGTATATTTTTGGGTTTGGGCATACCTAGTACAGGTAAGAGGCGCTACTGACAGCCGTACGGTCGAGCGATCGATCCCCGCCCGGACTAACCAAGCCTTCCATACTTCCAAGGCCTGGAATATTGGCATCAAATTCGGCTGGGAAGGTGAAGACACTGACTTAAAGTCGTTGCATGGGCCAAAAACAAATTCTCGCACATTTACGATTCTAAATGGAAGACGAATGCGTGGCGCACCCTTAGAGACCGATCAATACGTTGCACTTTACTTTATTTTACATTTTCAGCTAGATTCGATGTACGACGTCCGAGACCGTCTTACCACCGACCTCACCGAGAAACAGACGATGCTGATGGAAGTGATCGTACGAGCCGAGGACGCAGTGGCCATCGACGACCTGTAAGCGGTTTTACCCACTCTGGGTATTTTCTTTACCCTAATATTGACGTAGTAGAAATCACATATAATCTCCCTAGGGACCTAATCCGTAAATACTACACTCGCCTACGCCACATGGATCGGGCCGTTCGCCAAGCGTTCCAGCTCCGCGCCAACAATCACGAGCGATTTGTCCAGTCGTTGAGAAGGCTGCATAAGATCATCGAACAAGCTTCTAAACTGCGATGTGAGTTCCTAAACTTTGCACTATACCTTGTAGGAAAGGTAAATAGCACCAAGGATACTTTCATGGAACTCTTCAGCCTCTACTACGGCAGTAAACCAAAGTAGAGCAGTAAAAAGTGGGGAGTGCGTTTTTACGTATCCGTTTGCGGCCGTCCATTGGACTGATGTTGGTCAAAAACTATTTGGGACTTAGACGACGATATGGGTGGTTTTCGCTAACAAATTTGAAAACGGATGTCACATTCGTGATCAGCGCCCCTGATAACTTCAGGATGCGAAATTTCAGTGAAAAATAATTTGATCAAGGCCAGATCCGTTGAGACGGGTCTCACTGCCGCAGCAGGGAACAACCCGGGACATTCCTTAAGGCCCACTCAGACTCTACTGTGTTGCTACCGCAGTAATGATGAAGGATAGGGACCAGTGACGCACGCGTCAGCTGCGCAGTAGCGGCAGCGCTGCACCCGCTTTCAGAGTTTTACTGCGGCAGCACTGCAGCAGCGCCGCCGCAGCAAGGAATGTCACGGGACATTCCTTGCTGCGGCAGCGGATTTGTTGCCGAAAACGGATGTGGGGTGCACTCATCCCCCCTTTTGCTGCTAATTTTACTTTACTACGGCATTAAAACTCTGAATGGGCCCTTACTGCGGCAACGCTGCCGCAGCAAAACCATGAAAGCAGCAGCAGCGCTGCCGCGCGCGCCGTCGGTACCTATGTTTCATCATTACTGCGACACCAACGCAGCAAAGTCTGAAGGGACCTTCTAACAAATGCATTCAGGTGGAGAACCGAGCCGCAAGATCGTCTCCGCATGTCGAGAGGCGATCGCCGACGACAATAAGAGTATACTGGCGAAATATCTGAAGTTTGGCGTGTAGCCCATTGACAACGTTGCACAGAAGTGCCTAGCCATGTCAGGAGGTTGCATATAAAGCTGCAAAACCCCTCGGTTTTTGTGAAGTTCTCAATGTTATGCATTCGTGTCCCTTCAATCAATCAATCAAGAAGGGACAATGTTGATTTTAGTGCCCTTCACACTCTACTACGGCGGTACACCAAAGTAGAGCAGTAAGAATGGGATGCGCGTATTTCCACAATAGCTGCGCCCTTTTCCAGCAGTCTACTGGTCTATCGTTGGTCAAAAAACTATTTAGTGCATAGTTGGCGATATGGATGACTTTCGCAAAGAAATTTGGAAACGGATACTACGCTACTGCGCAGCTGCCGTGCACGCCGCTGGTCCCTATGTTTCATCGTTACTGCGGCAGGAACGCAGCAAAGTGTAAAAGGGCCTTAACACGTTGACGACAGCGTCTTTTTCGCGTGTCTCGCGCGTGGGACCAACCGATTTTCTAGCGCGCCGAGGCTGTGGCATGATGCTGGCATACTTCAATTTTTTTTCAAAATGGAAGTGAATAGTAAATCTCAAAGACTACATATACAGTCCTGTAATATCGGGGATTGTGACTGTTCCTTTTTTTTGCAATGAGAATAGAAAAATAACAGCTGGAAGCTCATAAAATGTCCTTTTTCCCTATCCAGGTTAAAAGGAAATTGTTATTTGTTTATTGTTCATTATTTGTTTATTCTAATAATCAATATTTATTTGTATTTATGTGTTTGTTTCAGTAACCAGTATTTGTTTGCATTTATTTGTTTCTTGCAATAACCATTATTTGTTTTTACTTGTAAAGAAAACTAGTGCACAATCAAAAATTCCGGTAAATCAGAAGCTAAGAAGTGGATTTTCATGGACAATGCTTCCTATAACAATGTGCAAAGGTCTACTAAAAAGTGGCACAAAAACATCCTTCGAAATTTTGAAATGTATCGAGAAAAATACGATACAAGACTGTGGCGCAACAGTGCCCCACACGGCCCCACGCGGCCGCTTAGGCGTGGCGCAGCAGTGCGCCACACTGTCGTCAACGTGTTAATGCATTCTCAGGCCTATGGTATACACCGGAAACGGGCCCGTCGCAGCGGAGCTAAAAATGCATGGCTCCCCTCTATACAGCACTGCAGCTGGGTTTTCGTATGCTGCTGCGCGCGGGGACTCGGAGCAGTGGTGCCCGACCATCGCAGGTGGCTGGGACTCCTGCCACAGTACTGTCCTGAGAGGAGCTGCACCATCCTTTTTGCTCTTACGGTAAACTATCCGAGTTCCCGCACACAGCAGCATATAAAAACCCAGCTGGAGTGCTGTATAGAGGGGAGCCATGCATTTTTAGCGTCGCTGCGACGGGCCCGTTGCCGGAGTATACCTCAGGCCTCAGAGTAGAGCAGTAACGGGAAGGGTGAGACCATTCCCACAACAGTGCGACAGGGAAGTGGTAATTTCCGTGTTAGGACCAGCAGTGGCGTTCGAAACGTTGTCAGGTCGGCTGCCAGCCCCTTCTTGCTCTACTGATAAGTGTCTGTCCCCCATCCTTAATCATTACTAATTTACTGCCGCAATAGGATGTGAATGTCTCTTTACATAACTTAGCAGGCTTGAATTGTCCATCGTTGTTTTCGTTGTTGTTGAGCGTAAACATGAAATAAACAGTGCATCCTCATTTTATGGACTGGACAATGGGCTTGCAATAGCCATCAATTTCGATCTGACGCTCACCCGACAACAACATCCAAAACTGACATTCAGAAAGTGTGATTTTATTGGTAAAATGGAGGTATGCAAACACGAGGAACGTACACGAAGAGCAATGTTGTGTAAATAAGAAATATACAATAGAAGGGAACGTATCAGCTCTGATGGGTAGGTAACAAATCAATGAACGAATGAAAAAGGATGAGTAGGATGAAAGGAAGAATAACTTTCGAATACTTTCCGAATCACACTTTGTGTGGTCTTTCTACACTGTTCGACCATGATTGAAAGGTGTGTTTGATTTTGAAACAATTTTGTGAAAGATCAATATGTAAGCCGGTCAACGGCAACACGCTGATAGAACTCTCAAATGTAGATATAACGGGTTCTATGCCAGAAAAAAAAACAAAGAAAACAACGTACTTATTAAGAATTTGAACTGTGTAGTGATTGTTGTTACGTTACGGAAAGGATAAATATGATACGTAGGGGACAATAAATTAATAGTTAAACACGTATAAATACAACAACATGGGCAACATTGAGAAAACGTCAGTCTCAACGTTGCGTTTGATAAGCCATTTTTGAAATATGGTGAGAGTTGAAAGAAAAAAGACGAATCAGTACGATTAGACAGGAAATGGTAAAGTGGATGAAGAAACAAAGAACTACAGCTAATACCTTTAATGGTCGTCACCGTTGTTGATTTAATGCGTCGTGGAATAGAGCGCTGAGGCGCAGTTGCACCTCTTTCTTCCAGGCTTTTTGCTTCTTCACGTGCTTGTAGAAATCCTCCAACAACTGGTGAGCTGTCGGACCGTGGGGAATACGCATGAACGCCGTAATGGCGGCCACCAGTAGCTGCTGAGCCTGAAAACACCCATTTCATATTTACCGCCGACAGACCTTCTTCGCTACGGTAACCCAAAGACGGATAAACCCAGCTGCAAAATTATACTGTCACGCTAAACAATGTGAAGATTATGTCCAGAGGCATACATAAGCTCATACGAAAACAAGTTCACTTAAAATTCATAATAACTTCACTCACATCCTCCATATCGCTGCTGTTGAAACGATTATGACTCAGCTTCACACCTGCAGCAGCGTAAAACTGCTCAATACAACGTTCATATAGTTCGGCAGCCGAAGGATGAGCGTAGGTTTGTAGCATCACAGCTCTCGTCTTGAAAAAATACTCGATCAAAACGTAAAAATACGCAGAAGATACAAAAAAGGGTACTTTTCCTCCTAATGCCCAATTATCATATCACATCCAGGCGTATCATATCATGCTCACATCTTAATGCACATCCTTGAAGCGGTCTTATCATACGACGGTCTTATCAACGACTTATCTAGGCTAGAAAACAGCTTCATACGATAACCTCTGCAACATCTCTCTTTTGGAAAAACTCCTCATTCTTGCGAGAAAAGAACGGCTTTTTCTTCCATATCAGGCAGATCAAGCAGGCTGCACACGAACATAGGTGGATGCGAAATGGTATGATATCGAATAGCACGATATGATAAGACCGCTCCAAGGGTGTACATTAAGATACGAGCCTGATATGATACGGTTGGGCATGATGTGGTAATTGGGCATTAAGAGGAAAAGTACCCAAAAAAGCTTAAAAAGGACAAATAGAACTTACTCTCCCGGCTACATGCGAGAATGCCCTCGAGTGATTCGGCTGAGGAGGTGGCACGGAGCGATTTATCGGTGGCATTGAATACTGTTGAGGATAAGGTGGAAGGCGGCTGAAATCCTCTCAGTGCAGACTTGATCGATCAAAAGAAATCGCCTAAGAAGCCCTTGGGGAACAGCAATATCCGAGGACTCTTAAAAACCTAAGCCCACCTGTTCGCCTCCATGGCGAACTGGAACAACAAGAACGGAGATGACACCGCCTTAGCAACGGAATCGAGGAAGTTGATGAAGTACGGGGTCCCCAACTGGACCGATATCGTGAACAACCATCGGATATCCTCGGCGAATGGTGGCGTCTGAACGCGGAAAACTATACATGAAAGAAAACGAAAAAAAACATAGAAAACCGAGATGACGTGCCACAACAATTCAAGGAACCCAAGCAATGGCAGAGTTCATGGGTGACAAGAATAGAGTGTAAAGTTTTCACTTAATACAAAATTGGACCTAAGCCCGAACAAAGAACTGAAAAGAGATTTAAGCGCTTACCTGCGAGTACTTGCTGTACTGTCGAGTCTCATCATTGGCGCTGGCGGCCATAGTAGCCAACGCTCGGACACCGACTCGATGCGCATTGACGAGACGGGGTCGGGTTTCGGAACCCATCTGGTTACCCAGACGAGATCCCGAGAGTTGTGGTGCTGATTGGCTTTGATGAAGACGGCCGAGTTCGCTGTTGACGGACAAAGTGCTGTTAGTGCTTTGTTGACTGAAACAGAAAAATCAAAACAATTACCAACAAAACCACTTAAAAATTCAGAAACGAAAAAAATCAAAAAAAAAAAAACGAAAAAACTTACGTTACTGGAACCGGTGGAGGATGAGCTTGCATGAAAGCGATCGATTGTGATGGATGAATTTGTTGGTAGTAGAACTGTTGTTGTACGTGAGATGCGGGCTGAAAATTTGACTGGGTCATTTAGAACTTCAGTATGAAAATAAAAGGAGAAAAATATAGCAAATAATATATACCAAGTTAAAATACTGTTGAGGCTGAGGATTGGAGTTGAACGGCACTGAATGCTGCTGTACAGGTTGATTCGGGTGCTGTTGATGGGCAGTGGGATGATCGAGTTCATAGTGAAGGTCGTGCCAATAGCGAGCCACACGGAATAATACGTCGGCGAATACAATTTCTTGATTGGCGGCCTGCAAATATGTAAATTATATTAATAGCTTATATGTAAATTATATTGAGAATATGTAATTATATTAGAACTTCCGGCGGTAGCCAGGTACTTAATTTATATATTTGGAGATGATAGGTTATTCGCAAACGCTGACATCGGACGGAAATTTATATATTTAATTATATTATAATTTAATTTACCTCTTCGATAGCACAACAAGCGCTCTCGAGCAATGCCGGACCCTGTTCGCGGCACTGTAACAGCGCTCGTTGGGTTTCGGCAGCACTGAGGGTATACGCGTAGGGTAACACTGACAACGCCAGTCGTGCAGCCTCCTCGACCACAGCAGGATCGCGAGACTGTCCGGCCTTAAAAAAATGTTGTGCACCTCATTTCGGACTGATATAATCAAGGCTAACGAAAAAGGTTATTCTTCATAGCTTAGAAAAGATCCTGAAACTCTTACCTTATCAGCAAGACCAGCAGCTTCCGATGGAGTCAGATGGGTCGGCCACGTTTCCCGCACAACCTCTACAGCCATGAGACCTACGGAACAACGACAAAATGAAAATAACGCAAATAAACGAATGAATAAAATACAACATAACAAAATAAGAAGAAAGCCTACCAAGTTCAGCCGCCTGCAAGTTTATCCAGGAAACATGAGTGCTGTACGTTCGTGATCTCCAGCTCGTACACACTTGATTATGCAAGCCAATGGCATACATTCCGATCAAAAATGCACACATGTGCAATTTCCGGTTAGATGCTGAAATCCATTCTCACAGTAAACAATAAATACAAGTAAATAAAGAAAATAAAAACAAAAATACGCTAATTACTCAAGGAAAATAACCAACGATTAGTTTCAACAAGAAGGCCAACTATTCAAACTTACCCAGCGGACTTTGTCCTATCGGCGCGAAAACGACTGAACTTTGATTTCCTCCGGCCTCCGTCAACACTCTCTTCGCCAATTCGTGCATGTAATGGGCATGAGCTTCAGTTGTGCAAATGACGGGCATGAATCGTCTTCTGGGAGAGGAAAAAACTTCATAAATAAACATTTTAATGATTATTCAGCGATGGCACACCTGTTCCTTTTGGGCGCAGGCTTCACCGGTGCAGGATTTTCACTCGTTTCCGTAACAACCGAGGCCGACGTTGGTGTACTGCGAACGCTTTCGTTTCCATCGTCTGATGAATGGCGTGAACTACTAAAACATAAAAAAAAACCATTCGAAATCAAAATCTGTGCTGCACAAAAAGGTGAAGAAGAGTCTTGTAAGACGATATCCGCAAAGTAAATGTGAAATCTACTCTTGAAAGTTCACCTTGTTCCCAAAGACTGCATCTGCTCCGATGCCGACTCCACTTCCTCGTCGAAAGTGCTCGCCTTCGAATCAGATGATTGGAGGGAGACCGACCTGGAACGCACTTTAGATGACTTTAAAATAGTTTTAAAAAGTATTTAAGTATGCTTACCTAAGCACAGGTGGTGAAGTCGGTAAGGGAAACACTGGCCGTTGTCCTCGCTGTCCATGCTTGAGGTATACTGGGTCTCTATCCAAGAAATACGCTGCGTTAGACTGGTGCCATCTGAAGATACCAAATAATTAACTTCATGAATCTAAATATAACTTAACCCATATCTGGTCTTATATCAACAACTGTTACGAAGGAAAACTAACAAGCCAAAAGAGCAGCACATAAAAGTAAAAACTTACGAGTACATCTTATGGATAGTTGGATCCAGAAGCCGGTCGAGAATCAGACCCAGCTTCTCGGTCGAATCTCGGTGTCTGAAAAGGAAAAATAAGATGACAATCTATAAAAGATAAGAATAAATACAAACTCTGAAGAGAGCTAAATCACCTCGTTAGTAATGCGATCGCAAGTTCTCCCTTCTGCCTTCGAATAGCCTCACTGAGCAGAGGGAAATCCTCATCAGAGAACAACGGCCGAGCTCCAACTGCGTCCAGAGCCGCCTTCAGGGCTAGGTCGTCATCCGAAGGACGTCGAGCACTAAGTCGCGTAGGAACTGATCGACTGCTCGGTTGCCTAAGAGGAAGTGCGTTTATAAAATATGTATTAAACAAAATTAGCACGGAGTATACCCATTCTGATCCATTTCGCATACGTTGAACGTGAAACTGAGACGATCAAGAATAAAGTGAGCCAAAGCAATCGGTGGAACGATCTGACAGGAAGCTGCAGTAGCCATCTGTACTGCAGCATCTCTGAGCTGGTCTAGCTCGCGCGGGCCGACGTTTACAGTTTGCAGCAACGAAACAATCTCCCCTTCCTAAAAAAAACTAGATGATAATAACTATCATTACCATTCTGGACACAAAATGCTCTGAGCTTGTAAGCATAGAAATCAGTAAACATCTCTGCAAAACCTAGTAAGCAAATAACTAAATATACCTACCAAATAATAAAGTTTAACTTGCAAATACTTCGTCGCCATAGGATATTTAGGACACTGAAGAACGTTCAGAAGGAAGGTGAACATACTAGGATGATTAGCCAAATCAGTGCTCAGAATCTGAAATAAACCAACCAAATATCTGTGAAATCTATAGAAAAAAGTCTATAAAATACTCACGTGGGCAAGGTAAAGAGCCTTCTCCACTGTATCGACAAACCGCTGACTACGACTTACGCAGGATTCCGTGGAATCCACAGCTACGTCACGACTGGTTCCCACAGCATTGGCCTGAATCTGGTAACTAGCATTGAAAATGACTAAATAAAATAATTATGGTAATAAAAATGCCTTTTGAGACTAAATTCGGCATGAGAATCACTCACGTTGTACGAGCGAGATTCTTCCGTATCAGAGAGGTCTTGAAGGTGCTCCACTAGGTAGTCGGAGAGCTGGACAGCCAGCGACGTGGCCTTCAAGAAATAATCCCATAATATTACGAAAAAAAGAGAAGGAAGAAAAAGATCTGAAACAAAATTCTAATCTAGAAAATAGTTCAGATCAAATCCAACCACGAAACACACCCGCGATCACCGTTTTCTTGAAATTTTCAACTTAAAGATAAAACGAACAAAAAACATTATTGGAAGATAAATTCGATTCACCTGGGGAATGTAGCCATGTGCAGCCAACGCTTCACATCGAGCAAATCGGACTTCTATTGGTTCCATTGGAAGATATGCCGCAGCAAGAACTGCATCTACTTCTTCGTGGGCAACAGACGAGGCACCAGGTTGATTATCTCCAAGCATGCTGGCAGAGGGCAGCTAAACTTTTTGATCATAATATTTTTAGTTCTCGCATCTAAACATATTCTGGGCGACGACAGCAGTGAAGACATTACAAACGGGGAAAAGAGAAAAATTGAAAAGAACTAGCCTGAACGTCACTCTCTTGTCCCGACTCTGAACTGTCCTCCTCGCGTAGGCTGTCTTCTCGCCTTACACGACCATGGCGATCGCCATCACCCTGGAAATAAATCACCTGTATCACCTGTCGTCCCGTTGATTATCGATTTGCTCGAGCGGGCGCCAGTAACGTCTCCATTCGTCCCTGTCGCGTGCCATGGTAGACCAGTGGGTCCTGTTCGCTAGAGGAACACGAAGAGCATCGAATCGATCGTTCAGGGCTTTGACGAAGAAGTCCGACCAGCGCAAAGGTGGGCAACCTGGTGTTCCTCTGACGTCCCGTGGAATCCGGTCAGTAACTGCTCTCGTCCAACGGTCGTCACGAAATCGCATTACGTGTCCGGCCCACCTGATCTTCGACAACTTGGCCCATGCGACTGCGCCTTTGATCTTCGACTGTCGACGTAGCTCGGAGCTCTGTATGCCGTCCCTCGCTTGAATGAAGCGAGTCACTCCGAGCATCCTTCTCTCTATACTTCGTTGCGCGACGCAAATCGCATGTTCATCCTGCTTGCGTAACGCCCAGGATTCTGAAGCGTACGTCAACGCAGGAAGAACCGTACAGTCGAAGAGATGGGCGCGGAGTCGGGCGTTCTTCGTCTTCCTCACTACTTCTTCAACACTCTTGAATGCGCCCCAAGCCGCTCGTTTCCTCCTGTCCAGCTCTGGACTCAAGTCGTTGGTCATGTTGACTTCCCTATCCAAGTACACATAGCTGGAGCATTCAGAGATATTCGTTCCGTTGAGTGAGAATGGGGCATTAGAAACGTATCCATTTCTCATGAACATCTCTCATGGAAATAAATACAAGTAGGAATAGAGATAAAATACAAATTTATAGAAAATAAATCTTACTCCAACGGCAGCTCTGATGGCATATCGCACAGCGCGATCCAACGACGCCTCATCATTGAAGATGGGCAATGGTGGAAAATCAATCGCCTGCATCGCTGCCATCGATCGGGTTCTGTTCTGAACAATAAGAATAATAAATAACACAGAAAGCCATTTCGAAGTCATACTTCCAACATTCTATATAAATCAACCTTCTTTTTCTTTTTCCTTCCCTTTTCAGTCCTTCGTTGAGAGTAGTTTGGCGGAGCCAGTGGTTGAAGAGGAATAGTGCCATCATTTCCACAGGCCTGAAATTTTGAAAGAAATCAGAATACAGAAAAGAATGAAAATTACAAGCCTGATAAGTTATGAAGAACGTTAATAAATTACATCAATAAGTGACTCCGAGACTCCAAATTCTATTTAAAAAGAAGAGAAATCGAAACGCTAAATAGAAAGATGGCAGAACAAAAATTTCAGGTTTGCAACAAACCTCAGGAAGATGTAGAACTGCAACTTGACTAACACCCGGAACAGTTTCGTCGATCAGAGCATGACAGACCTGCAATACAAAATCACGAGATTCACTGAAGTTTCTTTACAATGCATCCCACTGAGGCGTTTTCTGACGCAACTTACCTGTAATGATGGATGGAAGCCAGGAAATTGTGCCAGTCCGAAATGGGCGTTGTTGGCAGAGAGAGGTGTGTTGTTGGCATCTTGGATGGAATTGAGGAGAATGCTCGCCTAAAAAATAAATAACTAAAAATAAAGAAAATAAACCCCTGAAATATCGACGACAGTATCTGCATCATATAGTCACTATCTTTGACAAATTTGCTTCAGTTAAATGAGAAAAAGTACCGGCGCTAAAGATAAGATAATAAGGTAGTAGTAGCAACGCCCATTCTCCTCGTGAATCTGATTTCCAAGTATTGAAGAAAAAAAATAAATAAATAGAGCATGAAATAATGTCGAAAAAAATTACCTGATGGCTGCTACTAACTACTGACGCATCTTGTCCTCCAGTACCTCGTATCACCTTCCATATCCGTTCAACTGCTGTTCGGTGATAGGTACGCAACAGAGCGGCCAGCTGAATTAAGGATATGAGCACCAAGTAAACTAAGGAAAATTAAATTTAGAGCGGACAAATTTAGCCATAAATACCTGTCTTCGATTCTGTGGAGACAGCATAGGATTCAGCACGGCACAACGCCACAAGACGACAATTTCATCGCACAGTTGGGCGCAATTCAACTGTGCGCTGATCTGGCTGCTAGCGGAGTTTTTGCCTTCAAATACAATAATATTCGTCAATAAATATACAACTGTCAAAATTATTGAAATGAAATTATTCCATTATTTTTAGTGGCAGTACTGACCTGTTGTTTGCTGAGTCCAGCTGCCGCTCTGCACAAGTTTCGTCGCATACCACCAAAGAAGTACCTTGAATTACTTGGTTTTCCCCTATTTTACAAGTAACATCAAAATTAGCAATTCCATAACGTAATTGAGAAAAACCTCAAGAAACATACCTGACAATTAGCTAAGCACTCGACGGTTAGAATGCTCAACAACGATACCGCATTCTCATCACGACGTGCAAACATCTCACGTACGATTGCCATTAGGTTCCATATGCCTTAATAACAACGTTGAAAATGTTAATAAAAATCGAAGCACTTGATTCTAAAATAAAATGTGTTTTAAGTACCTTCTGGCTCCCTTGCACGCAGAGATTTCATGACTGTCAGCCACTCAGCAGCGATGGGATGTTGTGCAGTGCCAAGGTATTGGACATCACTGAAACGGGCCAAGATGCAGCCAAGAAAATAAAAGATGAAAATACAAGACAAAGAAAATTATTTGTTCATTTGTGAGATAAACGAAAAAGGAAACACAACGAACCAGTGAACAGTCGGGGCTGGTACGCAGTACTTGATCAACAAGCGACGAATACTCGTGTGCAAACCATCAACGTCCAGCGCCCAAATGGCCGTCTAAGAAGATAAATTCACACGATGAATTATTTCAGCCAATTTTTATAAAATAACCTGCTCATGTCCACCATCCGTGGGATCTGGTGCTCCATGTGACAAATTGATCTGCGATTCGGGACACTTCAGCTGATCGAGAAGCCGTTGAGCAATTGGGAGATACTAAACAAAAAATGACAATTAAATTAAAGGTAAACGTTGAATCGGAAATTTAAACTGTTGCAATAATCAAATGAGCGCAAACCTCCTTTGGAAGCTCATTGACGAGATACTGCGCAAATTTCCTCAGCTTATCAACGGAAAGCTCGTTGACCGAATCCCAAATGGTGACCCTGAATCAGGGGATGAGTGTAAATTGATCGTCGCCGTTAAGGATTTTTTTCATTTTACTTACCTGAATTGCACCTGGTTGGGATGGTGAATTCTGTACAAACACAGTGCAACCACATGCTGACACCAAGCGGATTTCGACGGACAAGAGCAATCACATGATACAACCCGGCACCTGAAATAAACCCAGCAACGTCACCAGTTCTGCAAAGACACCGTTGCCGTTTTTAGCCTGCTGGTCACTTCCGACGAAATGACTTTTGCGATCAGGTCCGATGGGGGAGCTTGGTACGACGTTTTTTCAGCTAGCACTGGACGAAATAATTATGGGGATGCGTACCAGGTACAGCTGTGCCCCTGGTACAAGCCCGCCCTACATGCGTTTCTTTGCACTTGAATTGCGGCAAGGATCGATTGTAAACATCGAGAACCAACGGAAGGAAATTTAGTTACCCAATATTTCGTATAATATTATGATAGCCAGTTCCAAATCACGAAGGCGACAGAACATCAGGCAAAGAATGATTGGTTTAAAGGTAAACAAATTCGTCATACCATTCACATTCAAAAGAAAACCGTCAACAAAACCTCTCAAAAACGAAATTTTGCTTCCAGATATTTAACAAACACAAAAAAATTAATGAGTAACGAATTACATACCTATCCACACTTAGTGACACATTATGAGTGGTACGTGTTGGTCGCTGAGTTTGCACACAATCCTGCGGTGATGCGCAAACTGTGGCCGACAGAAGGTAACCTGTAAGTGACAATTCAGATTGTATAAGCGGAATATATTAAAATTTTAAACGAGCAACAATAATGAAATGGCAGAACTGCAGAGAAAACACAAAGCTTGCAGAGAATTCAACTGAAACATCGCGAACGGCTCCAATTTGATACAAGCTGTCGCCATGATTGAACTCGTCCGCATTTCCGTTAGCCAGGCAACTGAAAAAACCTTCGTGAAAAAGAAAAGCTTGAACGATCCGGGTCGGGCAGAAAGTTCAACTTTACCTATTCAACTGGGTTGACAACATCGCGATTATCACATGGCTCCGACGTTAAGATAAAAGCTGTCGCCATGATTGATATCTCTTCATAACGAAAGACCTGAACAAACATAAGAACACGAACAAACAACATTAAAGCGTAAAGAGAGCAATTAGAAAAAAAGATTCAGCTAAGAGAAAAAAATAACTGATGACGAAAACCTGTTCAAAGCCGATTGTCGTGGATTCACTAAACTACAAGTTTTTTGAATTTTGCAAGGTAAGGAACCTGCAACTTTTTACTTACGTGTACTCGATGCTCTGAATGTAAAAAGTTTCACGGGCTGTACTCTCTAAACCAACTTTACGCATCAACGCGTGCGAGATGGCGAAATAAAACAAAACCAGAACTGAGTCAGGTAAGACCAATTCTGGTGATTCTCTTCCCTCGATAGAAACGCAAGAGAGTTAAGAACAAAAAAATAATTTCTTGAAGGGAGAAAAGCCACTTCAGATAGATAAAATAAAACCAGCAACATCTTGCATCAACACACCTGTATAAACGGATGTCATCAGCTGTAGCCGGAAAACACCAGTAGACAACAGAAAGGAACAACTTATCAGGCAGAGAATCCGACACCGGAAACTCGGATACCTATAAAACCTCAAAAACTGTATAAATCGATAAAAGACTACCAAACGGGTAAAACGTACATGCTGTCTGATTCTGCAAATATCTCGGTAATTACGTTCCAGTTCAACAAACGACATTTGACGGGCACATACTCGAGCAGCTATGTCAGCCAGGGAGGAGACTGATTTAACACCTGGAAAAAGATAAATGAGCTCTTGATCTTGCAGGAGAAGTATACCCAGGGTAACAGAAAACTAAACTTCTACCGTACCTCTTTCCTTCTGCACATTCCTCTGTGTTACAACGTTAGATGATGATGAGTACCGACCAGAGTGTGAGTAGCTGCATTGATAAGGGTAAATACATGTAGATATGCCTAAAATAAGAAAATCTTATACAATGCGACATACACGCCAATGACCCAGTGATATAAAGAGGAAATCAGGAAAAGAGAAAAGTAGGAAAAATCACCAGTGTGAATCGTGTCACCCGGTGAAAACTGTGACCATCCTCGCCAGTTTTTGGCAAGCGTGATGCTTTCGCTAGAAACCCATGAGCATTCACTGTCACCTTCGAATCGATCAGAATCCTGAAAAGAACTTTGATCTTTTGAAAACAGCCGGTTGAAGATCAAAGATGACAGGAGAGAACAACTGTCCTGTAGTCGGGGACAGATTTCCGGTGCTTTTACACCAGTTTCGTTGAAGTAAGGGTCTACCCCTCCCGGTTCGTTTACCAGGCGACTACGCTGGACTTCCTGTATACGTATTCTACACAAGTTTGACAAGCATCAAAAACACTATTAATAAGGTTGATGGAATGAAATACTGAAGGCGATAATACTGAAAGACGCTCAACCTTCAGATACAATTTAATCCAGTCTACAGGTAAAAGGTAAAGGTATCAGCGATGATCAGCCCCTAAGGGCAAACTGAATTCGCAATACTTTCAGAATCGTAGAGGCACGGAGAATGCGTATTTGGCCTATACTGACTTGCCTGACTTGCCGGGCCATCCACTCTACCTCAACAGTGTTTTTATTAGGGTGACCCAAAAGTTCGTGTGCATTTCAGATTTTGACTTTCATTATTTATAACTCAAAAAAAAAAACAAATGGCCAATAAAGTTGTCACGGTTGAACACAATTCCTTGCAGTATCGCTGGCAAAGATTTGGGCTTAAACGTGATGATCCTATTGGTCATTTATTTGTTTTTCTTAAGTTCTGAAGAAAAGAAGACAAAATCTGAAACGCACACAAACTTTTGGGTCACCCTAATACCATCCCAGACAAGCTTGTTACCAATTTACCCGTCCCTGAAAGGATGGAAGGTTCGGTAAGATAGACCGGAATCCATCGCTCGACCGAGCAGGTGTCAGCAGCACCTCTTACTACTGCACCACGTGAGCTCTTCTAACGAATATGCAAAAACCAAAAGAAATTCAAAAAATTACCTCAAATGAGTCCGGTGCTGGCGGAAGCATGCCAGCTTCTCGAGCCGCTGCTTGCACTAACCAGTCATCTTCGCCGGACATCCCATTCAGATTTGTGCCCGTGAAATCTGAAACGACCCAGCAATTATCGTCAGAGTGGCCCAGAAATCGAATTTTTACAGGCGAGTACGATACTAGCACTAGTACGGAACATAAAAAGTGCACTTAACGAGAATGCGTGAAGAATCATTAAAGCAGCACGACAAGAAAGTCCAAGGGCTTTCCGCTGACTAATCGGCTTTCGGTAGATTTCCGATAGACCGGAATTCCGCGTATCAATTACTTTTAATACAGCTAATGATCACGGAAGATGCGTAGCAACTACTAGTACAGTAACCTTAGTAGGCTCACAAAGTTTGAAACACTACTCAGTGAAGGGTTTCTAGGTCTTATAGTCCTCCCAATTGTTCCTATACTAGTAATCTTTTGCTGAGCAACCGGTTTTTAAAGGATTTCCACTTGTGTAGCAAACAAATGAAGCCAACTTTCTTCCAACCTCCGTATAAAATAGGCAAAAGCAACAACTACAAAGGGTACGCAACAATAGGGAATCAGGGCCCAGATTCATGAACGTATGAGCGGTTTCCGAAACCGCAGTCAGAACCAGAGGGCGGAGTCGATGAGAGATTGCGTTTAACATAGGAAGTTCAGGATAAGTGGACAAAGGTGGACGCCGTTCGGGCTATATCTCGGGGTTTATCGGGGGTTTACCAATGATGAATCTGGGCCCATGAAATGTGAAAAACGAGTAAAAACGCATTGAAGAACTTAATAACTCAGAAAATTGTGATGCAAAAGTTCTACATACCAAATTCACGTTTTAATATGATCAGAATTCCGGGTGAAGATTTGTAAATGAAGATAACAACATATCAACGACAATAAAGAGATTTCGCCAAGGAACCTCTGAAACGGACTATTTTCGCGAGGAAAATGCTACTGTAACATGGAACAAGAACTAATTCGAGAACTTCGAACAACAATAGTGGCGTAAATAGGTTAAAAATTAGAAAAATTTCCGGATAAAAATACGTTTTCATATTTTCATAACCCTGAGAGGTCACTAAAAGCCACATTTTTAGCGGTCTGTGTTGTTCCATTTCGTTTTTTTAGTCAGGTCACGCTTCCCCTTACGTTTTAAACCATATAAAATAAACATAAATATAAGTAAACAGATAAAAACACCAAAAACGCAAAAATCCACAAAATTGGTTCAAAAGAGACCTCCAGCGAGAAAAACACCCAAACGTCCGGATAAATACACGTCACGCTATCCCACGGGACCTCGGCTGTTGTCCAGAGCAGTGCTAACGGTATCGTGACCACAAGGAAGCCTCTAGGATACTTTATACCCAGCACAAACCCAGCACCTTACCCAGACGACGGCAGGGGGGGGGGGAGCGGTCAGTGGCGGTGGCCGAACCGGCGAGGAGGGCGCACGGCGTTCCGCTCCGTGCCGCCTGGCCCCTGCTCTGCGTCTCTGACTGACGTGGCTCTCGTCGTCTGGCGCCCTCTAGTGCCGTGGCCGATCTCTCGCGCTCTCGCCTCTCTGTCGTAGCGCGCGAATCTTTGGATTTCAACATATGGCCGCCCGAATTCTGCGATCCCCGGGGCGATTTTTTCTAAATTTTGTTATTTTTTATTTTATTTTTTTCAATTATTTACTTTTTGTTTACATGTGGTTAGCGGGTAAACTTCTAGAGCAGAAATCGAGGCAGAAAGTCCCAGAGTACCCGCACAGTCGATCTATTTCTGTAATTTTTTTCTTGTTGGAATATTAATCATTAAATCTCTCCCGTCTTCTCCCGAAGTTCACCTGGTACCTGTGAAAGCTCTAATGCCCTTGTTAGTAGTTTCGGCACTATTCAACTTAACGGACACCAGTACTCGACTTTTTTTTCAGTCAGATTTTTTTCCAGAAATTCGCTGAAACTTCGCTTGTGTGGGTTATTTGGTGTCCAGAACACGGATCTGCCGTACGTTTTTCACCTGGGTGGTCTCGGATCACCCAAATTGCTACTTGGGCGGTCCAATCAGGATCACCGACTTCGCTGAAACTTTGTCTATGGGGGTTCTCTGCCGTCCTGAACACGATGGTGGAGTCCGTTTTCCAAATGGCGGCCGAATACGGTAGTTATAGGTGAGTCTCGCCATGTAGATTGGTAGGCACTTACCTATAACCACCGTAATAGGCCGCCATTTGGAAAACGGACTTCACCATCGTGTTCAGGCCACCAGAGAACCCCGATAGACAAAGTTTCAGCGAAGTCGGTGATCCTGACTGGACTATCCAAGTAGCGATTTGGGTGGTCGGAGACGACCAGGTGAAAAACGGACGGCAGATTCGTGTTCTGGACCCCAAATAACCCCCATAGGCAAAGATCAGCGGAATCGGTGGTCCTGACTGGACCATCCACGTAGCCATTAGGGTGGTCCGAGACCACCCACGAGGAAAAACGGACAGCAGATTCGTGTTCTGGGCCCAGATTTATAAACGGACGAGCGGTTTCCGAAACCGCGGCGCAGTCAGAACCAGACGGTAGAGTCGATGGGGGATTGTGTTTAACATAGGAAGTTTAGGATAAGTAGACATAGATGGGCGCCGTTGGGGCTATATCTCGGGGTTTATCGGGGTTTACCAATCATGAATCTGGGCCGTGGACCCCAAATAACCCCCATAAGCGAAGTTTCAGCGACTTTTCACGAATGAAAAAAATCGAGTACTGGTGTCCGTTGAGTTGAATAGTGCCGTAGTATCAAGCAGCAAGTTGTGAAGTGCCAAAAGGCGCCGTTTCCATCCTATCAGTCGAGGGATCGATCATCGCCTAAGGCCAAGTAAGTCATCTACTTGTGGGGTTGGATGAATTGGTACCAGACTTTCCCGAGATAGTGAAGACCGTGCGTGTTTCTACAGCGACAAGCTCAAAAGGTGGAAGTGAAATGTTGAGGAATAGTGCCGTTAGTGCCAAATTCTAAAGATGTAAGAACTGGGGAAGTTCGAAATTCCACGAATTGTGGAATGATAGAGATACCTGAGAGACCCTTTGTCACAGATGAATGTTTTTTCAGCATCTTATAATCTTATTATTATTTTATCATTTTATTATTTTTTCTCTTCAAGATTGAAAATCTAGCTTTGATCATCGGGCTCATTGTCGGTTCTCGTCTTCTTTTTCGTGAGAAATCCTTTTACACTTCTCGATTGTTTTCAGGGTTACTATGGCTGCACAACTGTCACGTGAACGCACTAGGGATCAGGAAATCGCTCAGACCGTTTTTCAAGAGGTCTCAAATGAGCAGCAGGAGGAGCAGTGCTCTTTCATACTCATCGAGAAACTTGAGGTAATTCATCTTCATTTGCACAGTTGGTCAACGCTTTTTTGTTATTACGTTCTATTGGCTTTTTTATTCTGTTGTTCTTTTTTCAGCAAGCCGGTATCAGTTCTGGTGATATAAAACGCCTGAAGGAGGCTGGATTCAATACGGTTGAACGAATAGCTCATGCTATGAAGAGTGAAATCGCATCTGTTAAGGGAATCAGTGAGCAGAAGGCTGATAAACTCTTGGTGAGCGCGTTTGATAGCTTCCTGATATCCTTCCTTAATCTTTTTAACCGTTTCGGGTAGGTAAATTTGCTAGGAAAATCATATTTTTCATCGTTTTTTCTATCCTTTTATACAGAGGTTTTTACGTACGAAACCTTTCTAAGTATTGATCGTTGTCGTTCTCTTCGATGCGGAACTGAGGTTATATTCTAACTTTAAGTACGAGGCGATGAAATTGGTCCCAATGGGATTCACCACTGCTTACGAAGTTCATGAACGACGAAGCGAGCTTATACAGATTCGAACCGGTTCGCCAACGTTGGACAGACTCATTGGAGGAGGAGTGGAAACGGGTCACATTACTGAGGTAAGGTGTTTCCTCTTTGGCCAAGGTACATATGGTGCAGTGGTAAGAGGCGCTACTTCCACGCGCACGATCGAGCGATCGATCCTTACCCAGGTTTGACAACCTCTCGAGATTAGGGTAAATTGGTGTCACCTTGTCTTACAAGGTGAAGGGGGCGGGATGGCCGAGAGGTTAAGAGCTTAGGCCCGAGATCTCGATGATCAGGGTTCAATCCCGTCCCAGGCAGAAACCCTTGCGTAGCTTGGAAAAGCTGAGAAGGGTATCGGTACCAGCGTCAGGCCCGTGTGACAGGTCGGCTGATGGAGGAAAACTGTCACGATCATAAGACGGATCGATGGTCGCATGCAAGGAAGTGGCGCTCAAGAACCTGCGATCGAGGACGATATGGCCACCCTACAAGGAGCTCAAGACTGAGACAAGATGGCAGTGTGGTAACCTCAACGAAGCGGGAGCAGCACCAAGGAGAAAGAAGACGGAGCGACTATCGTGAAAGACGTACCCCGTAACTGATCGGGATAAAAACGTTGTGGAATAAAAAAAAATTGTCTTACAAGGTGAAGTCACCCACCTGTACGATGATAGGCCCCGGTCACTGTGCAGGCCAATTACCGTACCGTGCTTCTACAATTCTAGTCGGAGGTCAAGTGCACAGCGCATTCTGTGGGGTCCGATCAATACAGACCTTTACTTCCTACTTTTGCATATTCGTTAGATTTTAGATATTTGGAGAATATCGTACCGGTAAAAGTCAGCTCTGCCACAGCTTAGCCGTAATCTGTCAGCTACCAATATCCATGGGCGGTGCTGAAGGTATACTAAACTTTTAAGAATCTCTCTAAATCAAATTTGATGAATTTCGATAGTATGCATTTAAAGGAAAGTGTATGTGGATTGATACAGAGGGAACATTCCGTCCAGAGCGTTTGGTTCCAATAGCTGAGCGGTGAGTTTAGTGATGAAAATTATTATTTTAAAGTGTTTAATTTTTAATTTCGGTATGGGATATTCTACTTTTAGATTTAATATGGAAAGTAAGCATGTGTTGGAGAACATAGCAGTGGCTCGATGTTACAATTCTGATCACCAGATTGCGTTGCTCACCACAGCTGGTTCGTTGTTTAGTGCTGATTTGTTGCTCAGTTTTCTTTTTTTTTTCTAGGAATTGCGTTAGAGTTCTAATTTTAGAGCCTTTATTGGCTGTATCACTCCACCATTAAAAATGTATTGAAGCATTCTTACGAAAATTTCAATCATCGAAGCATTGCGGGCTCTGGCCTCACCTTTACATCTAGTTATTCTATGTTCTATTGATTTTAGCTGCAATGATGGCTGAAAGTCGATACGCGCTTCTTGTTGTGGACAGTGCTACTGGACTGTTCAGGTGGGTACCCAGGTTATGTTGAGTTCCTTAAGTATCCTATTAGGTTCTATTGTTTAAGGTCAGACTACTGTGGACGAGGAGAACTAGCCGCTCGACAAATGGCTCTTTCGAAGTAAGTAGGTTTCTCTTTCTGGTGTTTGTGTTATGAACATTGGCCCTTTTGTCTATTTTTTCGAAAGCTTTTTGTTTCAATAATAGGGTAACGTTTCAGAATGATGCGACTACTTATCAAACTTGCTGACGAGTTTGGAGTGGCTGTTGTGATTACCAATCAGGTAACCTTTCTAGTAGCTGTGGATTCTCCTAAATCGTGTGCATTTAACCACGCCTGCCCGAGGGCATCGTTCATTTAGTCTCCATGAACAGGTTCATTAGTGTCGGAGTTTTTGGAAACTCCTATCTTGCTCATGAATCTGAGCCATGGCGGGTTATTGCCATGTCTGCTGCTGAATTCCGTCACTTATTTTCCTCCTTCATCTTTGGTGCCTTACCTCCCTCTCCATTCCCATCCCGCCTTCTGTTTTTTCTGGCGACCCTGCCAAAGCAATTGCTTCTGCTGAACGTCCGGAAACGATTTCGCAATCGAAATTTGAGCTTGAATCAGTCTGCATACCTCGTTTGGGTTTCGAAATCTTGCTTCTTAACTACGCCTCTCGTGTTCCTTCGTGTTTACGGCTTTGCAGCAGCTAATCGATATTCGCATTTGCCTCCACGGCTTTTGCGTCATGCATATTTCCTTTCTATTTCTTTCAAATAGGTGAATAAATTAGAAAAATTATCTTCATTGCTCGGTTGGAACTCCTGCCATTGTGCAGAATTAGATTTTTAGGTGGTCGCGCAAGTAGATGGCGGAGCGATGTTCCAGGCGGACGCTAAAAAACCCATCGGCGGCAATATTATTGCGCACATGAGTACAACTCGGTATGTTACTCTGTAATTTCTCCTTGTAGCGTCTATTTTTCGCTTTTTGCTCCGAAGAATTTTCATCAGTTTCATTTTTTATCTGAAGGTGTGTTAATGAAAGTTGTATTTTTGATACGTTTCTAGCGTTTCCTTGTGCGAGTGGAAATTTTGACGAGTGATATGAAAATATAGTAATGATCGCAGTTTTCAGGCTAGGATTACGCAAAGGTCGCGGTGAGACGCGCATCTGCAA
Organism: Nippostrongylus brasiliensis; assembly: GCA_030553155.1. Lineage (NCBI taxonomy): Eukaryota > Metazoa > Nematoda > Chromadorea > Rhabditida > Heligmosomidae > Nippostrongylus > Nippostrongylus brasiliensis. Next base: position 47,944,860 of record CP130735.1, read on the forward strand.
AGTGCATCAGAGTCCAAGTTTGCCTGAGGCAGAGGCCACATTCGCAATTACAACCGGTGGTATTGACGATGCGCCCGAGTGAAATTCTCCTGTTCTCTGGTATATTCTACCTTTATGTGACCACAATTATGGAAATTCTTGAAGAAATTGTCCATTGATTAGGTAGAGAACGATATTTCTCGTTCTTTCATCGACGCTTTCATTTAAATGTGCTCGTTATGACTGTTCTCACTATCAGTACTTTGCCTCGCAGAGATTTCCGGTTTCTAGCAGATAGGAACCTCTTATCTTCTCGTATTTATCTGATGGAAGATTTCATCATTCATCAGTTCTCTCGTTTGTTTTCGGTTGTTTTTTTAGTTAATTATCAATACCTGTGATTATATTTACTTCTTTAGTGAATATTGACTAACTTTTCGATACACTAATTGTCATGTGTGGTTGCGTCCACTGGGAATATACTTCCGGTGTTCCATTTTTACAAGTTTTTGTTGACACAAACCAAATATAATGTTCGGTGATTGGAATATTTCCCTTTCTCGTGCCTAATTCCGGCTGATCGCTGGCCGGTGGAGGAAATGATGTCGATTGTTGACTGTGGGTAAGAACCCGTTTCGGGAATCGTTTGATTCGGTTTAGGGATCTCTCAGCGTGATCCGCGCCTGATCTAGCTGGTTATCGGCGATTTCTTATCAGCTATCGCTAAGCATTACTGTAGTCACGATTCATAGTCGATTGTTGTGGAAATCGGTGCCGTTTTTCTAGGCGATCGACGATTCTGTAAGTACTATTTCTCGCTCGCCGATTTTTGCTTCCAGTTGTTTTACTTTACTCGTGGTGTTGATGCGGGAGATAAATGGCCAGACGATTTCTTGATTTTGTGCTATTTACGGTAGTTTTTCTGAACAACTGTCCAGTTGGTTGTCGTACCAGGTGCTCTGTTATCGGGGCGTCCTACTGACCGATTCGCGCCCGATTTCCTCGCTACGATGGTTATTTGAAATGAGGCAGTAGCGGTTATTAAAGAGCGCTTATTGCTGCCGCTCGGTCATTCTGGCGTTGACTCTCTGCCCATACGGTATTTTTCGCTTAGGCGTTCTGTATTTATTCTTCCTTATTTAGTCTTTCGCCGCCCGTCCAATGTATGGTTTTCCTGTAATGTGGACCTAAATGATTATTTTATGGTAGGTGAACATTAATGCTTTCTTTATGTTAAGGTGTTTTATTTTTTTTGGGATGATTGTTGTGAATATTTCCAACTTTATGGTTTCTATACTTTACTTTACTTTCGTTGTATCTCTTAGTTGATTGCCAGAAAAAGATCGGACAGTTTGAAAATGAAATTTTGATGTTGAACACAACGTTAACCTTTTTGGAACAACTTAGAGGTAAAATATCATGTTAATGATGATTTTCCTTGCTTATGTTTACCTACCCGTGGCGACGGATGATGTTGCTGAATTGGGCATGAAACTATCTCTAAAACGAAAACTTTCTAATGATTTTATATCTTTCAAAAGATGAATCTTCTCCGTTTCTATATTACGTCTTCAGAATAGTTTCTATATCCTTCCATATATATGTATAGAAATGCCGGTAATATTCAAATAGATTATTCATCATGACTTAAGTGTGCCTACAGTTCAAAAATTTAATTTTTAAGTAGAGTCCTTGAGATGTGAGTACCGAAATGGAGACACATTTTAAGCTTACAGAAAGAATAACAGTGATAATTTTATTTTCAGGTAAAGTTTTTGAGATGTGAGTACCGAAATAGAGACATACTTTGAGCTTATAGAAAGTTACAGTGGTGTGTGTTGTCTTGACGGTCGTGCCATCTCGTCCAGCGCTTTTGAACCTGTCCCGATCCTGAACGGGAGTCGAGTGCGTGGCGCAATCCGGGACGGTTGTTAAATATCGAGTGCTTCATTTTAGGTTTCTACTGTATTCACTCCTCCGTTGTTGGTTTTCCTCCCGTATTGCAGATTTGTCGCGTTCGCTCCGAATTCGCAGTTTACATTCCTACAACCATTCTCGCTTATTTTGCAATTGCAGTTGACTTCCGGCGGTCATGCGATCCATGACAACACCACCATGCCGTAGTCCTCTGCCGGGGAAGATCACCTGTATACTTGGCCCGATGTTCAGCGGCAAAACGTGAGATCGTTTTTTCCTATTTTGATTTTTTTCTGATTTCACTCCAATTTAGTTGCTCTTTTGCCGCTTATTTTCACCTTTAGAACTCATCCGCGGTATTTTCACTTCTCAGTTCTTTTTTTTACGTTTTTGATACCGAACGCTGGTAAACACAAGCAATTGAGTTCAGCACAGAGCTCCTACGGATGCACGATCGTCAAATGATTGCACAACGAAAATGCGTGCTAGTGAAGTATGCCGGTGATATGAGATACGATTCTGAGCTGGTCGCCACTCATGCTCGGTAAGCTTTCGTGTTAGAATTCTTCCAAATGTTTAAAATTTTCATTTATTTCCTCAAATGTTGCGTGTAAATCATCGTCAAGTCTCGCTTGCTGCTAGGCTAGGTTTCTTTCTCTGTCCAGGGTCCAGATTTGTAATAGGTGAACACCCGATAAACCTCGATATACACCCCGGACGGCGCGCAAACCGAGATTCGAGAACGCGGGCCGGGGTTTATCGCGGGTCTATCACAACTCGCAATGAGGCAGGGTTTGGGAGACCTCGACGGTATCGAGCGGATTTATCGGCGGCGGGGATTCGGAGACCACTCGTCCGTTTATGAATCTGAGCCCAGGATGGGCAAGGAACCCTAAGGATAGTAAGATCGGATGAAATCCCTGTTATTGTTTTATTTCGTAGATTTTGTGATTATTTTATCAAGCTTGTCGATTCCTTTTCAGGTTGACTGGTCAGGGTATCACCGTGAAGGCTCATAAGCTGGCCGAAGTGGAAGAGCAGATCTTCGATCCGAGCGTGCAGGTGGTGTCAATCGACGAGGGACAATTTGTGAGTATTGTTTTTTCGTAGAAAATTTTAGACGACTGTAGCTACGTGTCAATATGTATTCTACAAATCGCAGCTTTTTAGTTTGTGGACTGCGCCGAGACTTGTGACCGGCTAGCCAGTATGGGCAAGGTGGTCTATGTTGCCGCATTGAGTGGCACGTTCGAACGAAAGGTGTGCACTTTTTCCTAGTTTTTTTTTTGGCTCTACTGGTCGCTGAAGTCGCGTCCTCTGCGTGTCTACCGTCGATTTTCTTAAGTCTGTGGTTATTTCTTATTTCGTCTTTGTTGCAGCCATTTCCTCAAGTGTCGCTGCTTCTCGCCTATGCTGATGAGATCAAGCACGTTGTCGCTGTGTGCGTTGGATGTGGATCTGACGCGAGCTACTCGTTTCGAAATACCATGGAGAAAAAGGTCTTTTTACAAATTTCAACGCATGCATGGCGCATCCTTTGGTGAATGATCAGCGAAGGCCATATTTATTGGTTATTTTCTTCCAGGTCGAAGTAATTGGTGGTCAGGACACCTACAAGGCTCTGTGTCGTGCTTGTTACATCGATGAGTCGTGTCGTCGTGAAGATGCCGAAATGGAAGTCGGCTCACTGAATGAGAACCTCACCGCGGATCGTCATCGCTCTACTAAGGAGGAGTTGGAGTCGCGATGTAAGGTCCTACGAATGCAGCATGTCGCCGATGTCTAGCTGGGCCTCGGGGCGATTTTCTTCTCAGGATTTTTCCTCTGAGGCTCGCGTTTTTCGGTTCTATGTGGGTTAAGGGTGCAGCCAACAGAAGCTCAGACCTGCATCCCAAATCCAGATAGCACCCGTTTTCATCTACCTGATTCATCTCGTGTACCATTGAATGTCGATTCACTTTTTTGCAGTTAAAATCATGTAATTTCACTTCATATCATGTTTGTCTTGCACTAGAATCCGACGTAGTTGTGCTGTGCAATATTTTGCTATATGTTTTGATAATTTCCGGAACAATGCTGAAAGCATTCATTCCCACGAAACATTTGGTTGTAAATGTGTGAAAGCCATTGTGATGGTTCTGATTTTGAGATGTTGGTGGTGGAGATGTCTAAATAAAAGATCAGTTCTGTCGGACGGGGCACATTCCATAAGGCTCTAAACGTGAAAAAATGTGGCGCAGTGTGAATTCAGGTACTGCATTCGTGAAAATCCATAACGTTACTTACAGGATGCGGCAAAAGTCCTTCAACACAGATACTTGACCGTCTAAACGGCAGATCTCAGGCAACTGAGATGAAATTTATTGCATTTATTGCCTTTGACAACACACATATAAAAATCAACTAAGTTTCGAAATGACCCTTTTTCGCGCGAATACAGGCCCTAAGTCTCTTAAGGAACACGTCTCCGGCGGCACGCAGGTTCACCGACGCGTCCGGTAAAATCGACAGCCACAAATCCCTGGAAGGCGGTTTGAAGAAGGAAAAGCTTCCTTGGGCTTTTCAGTCCTTCGAAAACACCACTCGGACCTATAAGCAGGGCTCTGCACCTGCCCCTAGTGCCGAAGTCGTACAGAAGTGATGCGCCGACAATTTTCCTGATTTCATCTCAGCAAAGGAGTGGCCACCGAATAGCTCGGACCTTAATCCGATGGGTTATTTAATATGGTCCATATTGAAGAGCAAAGCCTGCTCAACATCCCACGCGAGCACTGATTCTCTTAAAGAAGCCTTGAAGAAAGCCTGGGAGGAAATTGATGAAGATGTCCTGCGTGCCGCCGTAGATGCATTCCCCGAGAGACTTAGGGCCTGTATTCTTGCGAAAGGAGGTCATTTCGAAACTTAGATGCTTTGTTATATGCGTGTGGTCGAAGGCAATCAATGTTATAAATTTCATCTCTTTTGCCTTAGATCTGCCGTTTAGACGGTCAAGTATCTGTGTTGAAGGACTTTTGCCGCACCCTGTATACCCTTTTTTAGGGTTACTCAGTGCTATGAGCTTGGCAAAGGCTTCAAATTTTTTGAAGGTTTGAGAATATTTGTTAAAACTTCAGTTATTGACTATACGAACCGTATAGAGAACTTCTTAGCGTATCATACTAGTTCAATGGTAATTGTTGTCTCGTTAATTGTAATTTGCCTCGGGCAAGGTCATCCGTCTAACGAAATTATTCGCGGAACAATTACGTACCACACGTCAAGTGTATTGAAGTTGAGAAATAAGTCAAGACGATCTTAAGTTGGCAGGTATAATATTTCGGAAGGTGAATGTCTGTACGACGTTTAAGACTTTTTTCCACTTTTGGGAAAGTGATACGATTTCATAGGTGCGTTATAAGAGAATATTAAATTTTTCAAAGCTGTCTGCCTCGGGAGTGATGTTTGCCATCCCAATAATGTAGCAAGAAATGTGAGATTCTTGCGATATGTCTGATACCAATTTACCCGACTTCGACAAGAGCAAGGCTTCGTTAGCCCAGGGGAGGATCAATCGCTCGACCTTTCAGGTGAAAGTAGCGCCTCTTACCAGGGCACCAAGTACGTCCTGAAGTACTCTAGACATCCTGTCATTCCAGATAGGGGTGGATCGCTGAAGTGGATTTTCCGGTTTCCTGTGCAAGCGTCCGCGTGGTACAGTACTAAGAGGCGCTGCTCACACCCGCACGGTCGAGCGATCGATCCCGGCCCGGGATAACCAAGCCTTCCATCCCTCCGGGGTCGGGTAAACTGGTACCAGACTTGTCTGGGAAGGTAAAGACACTGACCTGGTATAGCAGCTGGCCCCCGCAGGTCATTATATAGGCCAAATACGCATTCACTATGCCTCAACGACTTGAATGGAACACAAATGCGGCGGCGCGTCCTCAAGGGACTGATCGGGGACTCAAGGGACTCACCTCTACCTTTACCTTTACCTTTACCTGTGCAAGCGCATTGCAACGGCGAGAACCCTGGAACCGGGCCAGGTCAGACTCTGATTTGTGCCGTCACAACGGCACCATCGGCGCCACTGGAATCAGAAGATTAACTCCAATCGCACCAAATTACCATAAAACCTGACGATAACTGACATTTTCCTACTTCAAAAAGCAGACCGGCGGCCGCATTCGTATGGATAACGAGCAATTATCTGCCAGTAGTGGTGTTTTAGGTAAATTGTCCCATTCGGGTATAACAGCCGTTGGGTGATGCACCGAATGCTCTTCATATTACCTTGACTATTTAGCCATTTTCTTTCTTATTAACTATTCAGGGGCGCGCGTGGTGCAGTGGTACATGTGAGGTGCTACGGACATCTGTACGGTAAAGCGATCGATCCTGGCAAGGGTTACCAAACCTTCCATCCCTCCGGGGTCGGGTAAATTGGTACCAGACTTGTCTGGGAAGGTATAGACACCGGCCTGGTGTAGCGGCTGGTCCTGCATGTCATCGTATAGGCCAAATACGCATTCACCGTGCCTCATCGATTCAGAATTGTGAATTGAACACGAATGCGTGGCGCGTCTTTAGGGGTCCGAACAACGCCTACAACTTTAACTTTGCCTCTGATTTACCATTCACTCTTTTGCAAAAACGCCGACGCCAAAAATCAGAACTGTATTTTTGAATTCGATTTGTCCTTGGTGCGAACTTTGTCGGGCTTGTAACCATATGTACATATACTCCATCAAAACCGTACCGTCTGAGTAAGTAAGGAGATGACCTCTTATACCCTAGCTAGCTATTATACTATCCGTTAGGGTAGGTTCGAATCCATTATCTATTTATTGATTGATTTATCTATTTATCTTTGTGCATTTTGTAATATTCTTCGTAGTTCATGTTTTCGTGCGTTCTTATGAGAAAATGCAGCTGTTTGAAGTAATCTTAGGTAGAACTGTCAGGAATTTCGTGAGCTTCCAGAAAAAATGAGATGTTTGGATTCAAGGGCTGATAGCTCCGTGTTATCATTCTTTGTGGCGAATCGATGCGTTTTTTTGTATTCTACCCGTAACAGTCCGATAAAAGTGCACACATATAAATGGATCCTCTCACCTGTCACCACAACCATTTGCTATACTCATTTTTTATGCAGGACTCAAGGTAAACAATCATGCCCTCTTTTTCCTTCCTCATTCCCAAGACACTTTTTCGGGGTCATTTGAAAAAACTTCCGTCTCGGAACTACTGACCGAACTCCATAGACGGTTTCAGAACCAGTTCCTAGTGATTCACATCAATTTTCTTCGCATTTTACAATCAGTCCTGACGTAAAAACAGAGAAAACTACATTGAATTTCGATCGGCTAGCAAAACCGTTCCCATTAGGAGTCCGTCCATCACAGCGGCCTCACTTGTCACTCTGTTTTCATTTGGCTCCATGATTTTCTTCTTACTTATAATTCGTTCTTCTTTTTCTTCTCCGTCTCTACCATTGTCATCACCATCATAACTACAGTCTTCTTCTTAGCTAGCCAGGGTGGGGATCGATCGCTCGACCATGCGAGTGTCAGTAACGCCTCTTACTAGTGCGGAGTAGGCATAAATGCCACTGTTGTGTCCTGAGGAGCGGTAGACGAGAGCTAGTCGATAGGTTTATTTGAGACAACCAAATACCATAACAATGGTTAGAAATCGCTATTTATATAGGCTGTACATGGTTCTAGAAATTGTAGAATGGGCGGCGTCAGACCACCCACCGCGGTGGTCAACGGTTTTGACCCCAGCGGTGGCCCTGTACCCAACAGTCACTTTATCTATTTTATTTATTTATTTATTCAAGACGTCGGCAGAAGCCAACGCATGCCACAACATACACATAACTCGAAACAGTCATTAAAATTAAGAAAATGCATTAGTTCCATTAACAAAATTACATAAAATTCACAAACGAGCTATTAGATTAAGAAAACCACGCAGGAAGAGATCCAGGACCTTCTGATTCGATTCTAAAGTACGGTTCAATTCTACCAAGCACCTATAGGTGAAGAAGCTATTTCTTACCCGTGATTTCGCCACAGAAACATTTAGTCTCAGCCGTCCTCTTTTGGTTATTGCCAGTGATAATCCGGAGAAACTGACTCATAAACTGATCAGACTCATAAACTGATCAAATTATTGCGAGACATTTTTTAAAAGTTTACCTGCTATTTTACTATCGTTACTATAACCCTAATCCAATAGTCACATGTTATATGAATGTTTTCATCTGTTTGAATTTGTTGATTGGATAACCATGAATAAAGAATAAAGAAGCTGTTTGGATTGATAGAGACCCTGCCCGTGAATATTTTAAACATCATTAAGGGGTCGAATTTTTTCCTTCGATAGTGTAGACTCGGTAGATTGAGTTTTTTTGCTCGTTTCAATCCCATTTGGCATTTGGTAGTAGCTAGTAGCATAGCACCTCATCATTAGCTTGCGAGTGAAGCTGTTTTGAATGTCTTCAAGAATATTAATATCTCTCAACTCCAGGGGATAAAAGACAGCTGTTCCACATTCTAAAATAGGTCTTACGTATGTTTTGTATGCACGAAGGAGGATTCGGGGGTTCCTGCTCTTCAATGCTTTGAAAAGATTGTAAATGCGATAATTTGTTTTTTTGACAAGTCAGCTAGTGTGAACTGAAACATAAGTCCTGAGATATTGAGAAGCCGAGACTTCTTCTTAACACGTTGACGACAGCGCCTTTTTCGCGTGTCTGGCGTGTGGGACCAACCGATTTTCTAGCGCGCCGAGGCTGTAGCATGATGCCGGCATACGGCGAATTTTTTTCAAAATGGAAGTGAATAATAAATATCGAAGACTACATATACAGTCCTGTAATATCGGGGATTGTGACTATTCCTTTTTTGCAATGAAAATAGAAAAATAACAGCTGGAAGCTTTTAGAATGTCCTTTTTCCCTATCCAGATTAAAAAGAAATTGTTGTTTGTTTATTGTTCATTATTTGTTTATTCTATTAATCAATATTTGTTTGTATTTATGTGTTTTTCCAGTAAACAGTATTTGTTTGCATTTATTTGTTTCTTGCAATAACCATTATTTGTTTTTATTTGTAAAGAAAACTAGTGCACAATCAAAAATTCCAGTAAATCAGAAGCTAAGAATTGTTTTTAGTGACCATGAGGCTTACAATGATTTCTAATCATGAGGTATATAGTGGCCAGACAGATATTTCTCAAAAAATCGGGAGAAGTCAGAAAAGGAAATTTCAAAACTGTGACGCAGCATTGTGTCACACGGTCGTCAACGTGTTAATCAGTCATAAATCGCGACTTTACAGTCAGAAAACTTCAGCGTTCATGGTAAAATTGTTCTGAGGACCTCATTTTTTTTGCCAGAATGCGCACGTTAGCCGATTTTCTCGATGTTTTCATTTCTCTCAAGACATCGCTTGCATTTTTCTGTTGGTCTGTGAATTCTTTGCCTAGTAGCATCGATGCCATTGTTCACCACCAGCCACATCGATTGATGGCCAGCTGCTGCGTTGTTCGTTCAACTAGTTTCTATTTGAAAGAATGCACTAGTTGATCGCCATGGCTCACTTGTTCATCTTCAATCATCCGTAAAAATCGTTCAATTCCTCTTTTCAAGAGAAGATACATCGTCTAAAGAACCTTCAATTTTTGGGGAGACCCAAAAAGCTGGAAAACTGATAGGGGACCTTTCTACTCAACTCGTCGTTGTTGTGAGCTAAGTTCGCGTTATTTGCCGTCCGGATGGAGTTCGGAAAACATCCTGTTCCTGCTGAAAGGTTGAGTAAACAGTATGAGAAAATTGTTGGGAACATACTGCTCACCTGTTTCACTATCGTCTTTCGAGCTGTCATGTCTTTTCCTTCAAAAAATTGTAGAAAATGTACCAAAGCTTTGGTCTCATTCAATTATTTATTTATTTATTTATTTATTTATTTATTTACCTTGCACTTAACGTGCGCCGTACAATACGAAAACAAAAACAACCGAAAACAAATACAGTACCGGACGTGTCTTTTGATCAAAAGCCGAAAAAGCCGGCAAAAACCGCTCCAAAGCGGCTTTTTCGAATAACATTCTTATAATTCAACTATTTGTGAAATTAGGCCTAGATTTTAGCTCAGCAACTCGAGCTCTATCCATCCATATACACTTTTTCCAAATTCGTGAAACTTGATTTCAGTCGATTTTTTTGACCCCTCGATTTTCGGATCCCGTTGCCGCTTCGGTCCCTCGCTTCGTGACTCACCACCGACTAAGCTCCACCCTCTCCTAGCCGCATATAAATGTGCGACGCTCGCTGCACCGAGCCAGGAGTGGGGGTCCCCACGGGGTGGCTCGAAGAAGCTTCCACGCTGGGCCTACCGTTGGCCTCGTCGTCGAAGAAGTCGTCAACGACGAGGCAATCGATGGATACGAGGGACACGCAAAAAATCGATATTTTGTAAAAACTCTCAGGTGTGGGTAATTTATACACCAAACGATAGGGCTCGAGAAGGTGAGCTCAAATCTAGGCCTAACTTCACAAAGAGTTGAATTATTAGAAAATTATTCGAAAAAACCGCTTTGGAGCGGTTTTTTTGCCGGCTTTTTCGGCTTTTTATCAAAAGACACGTCCGGTACTGTATATGGCCAATAGCTAGGACGTCATCAATGTAAAGATGTTGTTGATAAAGTTCATAAATCAATTACAGTTGCTGTCCAGCCCATCGCAGCTAAGATTCCAGAGGTGTTACCTCGCTAAAAACTTACTTACTCTACTTTATTACTTTGATGGTCCATTCTCCAGCTGGAGATCTTCTCAGCGGGACCACAACTGTTCCAGACCGCTAAATCTCTGGCAACTTGCATCCAGTGAGGGAGGCTCTCGGAAAATAATGAATATTATCTTGGAAAATATGGCTTAGTAGGCAAGTCCGTCAGAAAACATAAACGCAGCTTAGGCCACTATCTAACGATGCTTGGTTTGATAAGAAGACGACTATTTGACGTGCTAGCGTTATCAGAAATAAGGGTTATTCGGTCCTTTTTCTGACTTCTTCTCCACTACCCGCCTCTCTGTTGAAAGCAGTTGCTTTAGCCCGTCTTACGAATTGCCTTTTATACGATTTTTCTCTCCTCTTCAAGCAGTTAAAGCTCTAGAACTATTCGTTCCTCTATTTTTCAGTAAAATGAGCGATTCCACTGCCGGTGGCGATAACATCTTCGACACGCCGGTCACTTGGAAGGACATCGAGGAACGAATCCAGAAGGACCTACACACAAAGGCGGTGTTGGGACCAAAACGGAGAGCTCAACTCATAGGCGATGGCAACGTGGGTTTGACACTACTTTATTGAAAAATTCAGAAGAAATATTCCCATAAAAATCAAAAAAATTCATCAACCGACTATTTTGCCTAGCTTCGATTCACAGGGTTCTTTTCATTTTTCCTTACATTTTCTCTAACTTCAGGGCTTTCTTTCTCGTGTTGCTATAGTGGATACCGACATTCATGGCGAAGACGATCGACTACCAAAAAGGTATATTTTTTGTCTACCTTTATTTACCTATTGTTGGACATATTTAGAAACTATTGGTTTTTCTTGTGTCCCACATAATTTTTCGCCGCTTGTTTTTCAAAAATCTGAAAACGTGCTCTTATTATAAAGCCTTTATTACCAACATTTTTTCGTGAATAGAGAAGAAATGCCGCTAACGGGTCTGCTTTTTAAATGATGTTGGTTGCAAAAGTATTGACTCAGGCAGGATTCAAACCCCACAAAATACCGATGCTGAACTAGCATAAACTGTCGTTTGCCAAACCTAAAACTAGTGTTAGGGTTAGATCATTTACGTGCAGAGCGGGCTCTGCCCTTTCTGCGTTAAGAATTGGCGTTACGACCTCCTGCTTTTCGATTCAAAAGTTTAAGGGCTTAGCTAAGCGTGCATTGCTTACTTTTTAATTTTTTTTTGTTCTGCTGATGTTTACCGTTATCGTTTATCTTTGGTTGTTTCTTTTTTTCTCACGTGGGTCTTAAATTCACGTATATAAATAAAATAATAAGCATTCAAGGATTGTTGTGAAATTATTGTCTCGATCGGCTGGTCGAGAAGTGGCGGACACCATTCAGAAACATGGAGAGGACTCGCAGTTGTTCGACAGTTACGAGGAAAAAGTCCACAATGTATGTTTCCTTCGGGCTTTCTTTTCTTTGCTTTATTTCGCCACTTTTTCCAGCTGCACAATCGCGAAGTGAACTGCTATCGGATCTTCTCGAGGTTCGATCTATCAAAGTCAAAAATGCCCAAGTTGTATTTTGCCGAATGTTTCTCACCAACAAACAAGGTCAAAGGTGGGACACCTTTTGTTTTATTTATTTTCTTTTTGGATGAATCTATGCAGCACTCATATTCCGAAGAAAATTATAAAACATTAGTACTAGCCAAATGTAGAAGGAAACGGTACGACTACTGATCACTAGGAAAATATCAGTATCGTTCGGGAAAGATCTTGCGGTAACCCCGCCCATGAGCCTCGAACACTTTTCTAATCTTTCAAACCGTACCTTATGGAAAGAAAGTGGCTAATTGAGAGCGATGTTGATATCCATGAACCGCTAGGTATGTTTAGGTTTCATTGGTATGGAATATGTCGAAAACACTGAACTCAGACACATCTTCCACAATGTGTCTGTGGACGAGATATGCGATGTGGGTTTGTGTTTACCCATTAACCATTTAGGTTGGATCTTGTTGAATTATACCTGTTGTATTTTTTATTCGATTTTTTGCTAATTTTTTCTGTCTTTCAGGCCCTCAAAGCGCTCGCCTATCTGCAAGCGGTTAGTCTACAGTTGAACGACGAAGAGAAGGAGAAGGTGGCCAGCAATCCCATGGCCTCCGTGTGTGGACCACTACTGCCACCGGATGTGAATAAGTACTTTTGTGATGTTTTGTATCATTTCTTATAGAAAAGTTGAAATGTTGAATTTTACCGAGTCGGTGAAGAGTGGTAAAAGTTTAGGCCGTCGAAAAGATGCTATTGGACTTTGGTAGTCGATCAGAGGCCTTTAAGAAAAGCTGTGAAGAGTTGTCGAAGATGTCGAAAGACTTGTCCAATTTTGACTTGCCATATACCCTGAATCGTGATTTAGGTAAGTTAAATGCAGAATTGTGCTGATTGACTTTGTTTTTTATCTTCTATCTTTGTCTATATATGGTATCTCTTTCCCATCGGAGATCTCCGTCGCGGAGAGTTTCTCTCGGTCGATCCACGACTACCTGTTCTCACCGCATACATCCTTATCGCTCTCCGAAGGGAGCGGTTCCACGACGCAGCACAGAAATTCGCGTAAAGAAACATGGCTGAGTGGTCTAGTGGTATGATTCTCGCTTAGGGTGCGAGAGGTCCCGGGATCGATCCCCGGCTCAGCCCGATCTTTTGAAAAATCGCTCAGCATAAGTTGGAATGCGCTTACAACTACGGGTAGCCGTCCCCGCGTGACGACGAATGCGCAGTGTTGTACGAGAACGCGGTGTTTCAAGAGGGTTTTCGTTGGCTGAGTGGTCTAGTGGTATGATTCTCGCTTAGGGTGCGAGAGGTCCCGGGATCGATCCCCGGCTCAGCCCAATGTTTTGAGAAAATCGCTTTGGATAGTGAATTGCCAACGTCTACGGATACCTGTCTTAAATGGGAAAACGCCGTTGTGCGAGAGAGCGTCGCGCTTTAGTGCAATATTCGCTGGCTGAGTGGTCTAGTGGTATGATTCTCGCTTAGGGTGCGAGAGGTCCCGGGATCGATCCCCGGCTCAGCCCAATTTTTTGAGAAAATCGCTTAGGATTTGTGAATTGCTAACGTCTACGGATATCTGTCTGCGCGTAAATGGAAGAATGCCGTGTAGCGAGAGAGCGGCGCGCTTTAATGCGATATTCGCTGGCTGAGTGGTCTAGTGGTATGATTCTCGCTTAGGGTGCGAGAGGTCCCGGGATCGATCCCCGGCTCAGCCCAATTTTTTGAGAAAATCGCTTAGGACTTGTGAATTGCTAACGTCTACGGATACCTGTCTGCGCGTAAATGGAAGAATGCCGTTTAGCGAGAGAGCGTCGCGTGATAGAACGACATTCGCTGGTTGAGTGGTCTAGTGGTATGATTCTCGCTTAGGGTGAGAGAGGTCCCGGGATCGATCCCCGGCTCAGCCCAACTTTTTGAGAAAATTGCTTAGGATTTGTGAATTGCTAACGTCTACGGATACCTGTCTGCGCGTAAATGGAAGAATGCCGTTTAGCGAGAGAGCGTCGCGTGATAGAACGACATTCGCTGGCTGAGTGGTCTAGTGGTATGATTCTCGCTTAGGGTGAGAGAGGTCCCGGGATCAATCCCTGCTCAGCTCGACTTTTTATGCAGGCGCAACCTATTTTGCACAGTTGTGTAGAGCAGATAAAAAACACGTCGGGATTTACGTTACACTTCCCCAATGAAGATATGGAATTGTTAAGGAATGAAGGATGTTATGGTCCACGGGGATCTATGGTCAGCGAATCTGATGTGGACACGGACACCTAACGGCTTCAAGCTGAGCAGGATCATCGATTATCAGGTGATCGAATTTGCATAATCCGAAGATATCACGATTTTTCATTGAAAACTATTGAAAAGTGTTGTGAAAACTTTAATAAACAAGCGATCTGGATGATCTAAATGTTAATAATTCGAAGAATTTTCAAATTCAAATTATTTCAGTTGTCACACTTCGGATGCACAGCCGAGGACATGACTCGGCTACTGATCACCACACTCAGCGGCAAGGATCGACGAGAGAACTGGGAAAAGCTGTTGGAGAAGTTCCACGGTTACCTTACCGAATACTGCGACCACCAAGGAGTACCGTACACCCTCGAGCAGGTAAAATTCAAAAATAGGTATATTGAAAATCGATCGATATTAACCGATTAAAATGTAGACACTGAAAACTACCACTGACAACGTTATTCGCGTCGCAGTTGAATAGCGGGTGCTATGTGGGTTGGGGGGGGGGGTGCAGCTTTCTGGTCTGTAATATTGCGTCGATTCTGTGCTGGTTAACATGTTAAGGTGTGAGCAATCCTGAAGAGCTTACATGTCGAACATGTCAAAACCAACCGAGTTGATCGTAAACAATGACTGATATAACAATGATAACACGTTAAAATCGACGCAAAGTTGCGGATCATCACCCTGCACCCCCCCCAACCCATATAGCGTCGAATCGCGCTGAATAATAGTTAACCTAATGATTTCCCCCATAAAGTCGGCCGCAGATAGGCATCCAGTTGCCGCCCGCGATGTCGCATCGGCTCTCCGCGTATAGTTGACGCGGAGGAGATTCTCGACCGATGCCGGACCTTGATGAATATTTAAAAATATGCGAATATTCATGACATACCAACATTGGGTAATCTTTTGATGACCGAAATTGGTGAATACAACACAACGCTTATGTTTCAGCTGAAAGAGTCGTATCGTCGATTCTTGCCATTCGCCGGAACCCTGTTGCTACCAGTGATTGACGCCGTTGCCAAAGTTAGTTTAAACCTTTTGGAGTTACTTTACCCACTGAAATTTGATAAAAAACGCATGAAACTACACTTCCTGGGGGTCCGAAATGGTAGTAGTGGTAAATTGACTAAGAGTGAAACCTTAAATATAAAAGTAAAATGGTAAAGTGGTCGGCATTTATCAGTGCCCTGAGTCGCGCTATGCACTCAACATTCATCCAGAATCGTAGAGACATGGTGAATGCGTATTCTCTAGAAACATTGTTCAGATTGGAGTACGAAAAGTGTCGACAGAGGACAGAGCAGCCGTCGATGGCACACTTCACGAGAAGATCAAATCTCTGTTCGAAGACATGTTGGTCTACGCGAAAAGGAATCGAGAAATAAAAAATCAGTCAAACTCATGAAAATGTGGCTCATTTCTCATCTTTGACCAAAATAAAGCCCGGAATGCAAAAAAATCAAATCGAAACCGTCCCTGTTGACCCAAAAATAGGTATATGAGCCGCAGTGTGGAAAGAATAGACTGCTCTCCCGTATCAAATAAAGTAATATCACATATCGCATGTATCATGTACCAATTTATATCAATCATTCACTTCATGTATTTATTCGAGTCAGTTTTATTCATATTTTTCAATAGAAAAATAAAAAGCTTTTATACAGTGTTGATTCAGACACCCACCCACAACCCATCCACACACCGACGACTCATGCAGATCTCCTCCCTACTTTAAAAATATAAAAATATTCTTGAATCAGCCTAATACTGTTATGCATGCTATGAAATTCTTGAAGTTCGGCAAACTTCAAAAATTGGAGGAAAGTAAAAAGAGAAAATAAATAAAAATCAAGCTGAAAATGGACCCCTTTGACCTTCATCTTTGTTTCGCCACCCAGAAAACCACGAGTTTGCTGTTCATGTAGTAAAGTCATTCATGATGGAAGCTGTCATCATTTTACAACATGTCATGCGCATTCTTTTCGAACTTTTGGCTGAAAATCGTTTTTTTTCTGTTCACATTTCTAGTAAACAAGTAAAGCCGTCACAGCGACGTATGACTCTGAAGAACTTCAACATGTGAGCGGTAATGGTCCGTTGTAATTTCAGGCGTGATTTTCGATGGCACACATCAGGTATAAGCATCTTGATAATGATAAGATCAGACAAGATGAAAGATAAGAAGGATCGAGTAGTGGTACAATATTTCAGAATGAGACTGCAATCGTCGTCGAACTGATTGGACTACAGTCTCCTCCTTCTACCGGGCTACCACGCGGGGACCCCCGTTGGTCATGCGGCGTAAACGAACTGAGGTAGGCTCTGTCCGGGACACCACGTGTGGACCCTAAACCGGCACCTTTCGGCGCAAAATAGCGCCACTTCTGCCGTTTTGTCGTTGCGGCTCGTCCGGTGCTGTAGTTCATACCCGTCCGTATTTTTTGATTCGGTTTGCTCTTAGCATGGGGAACAACCACCATTATCTCTCAGTCCCAGCTGGGTCCCAGAATAGCCACTTCCGTCGTCACCAAATGAGAAGTGCCGCTCTCCTGCGACGACAACAATCGCTAGAAGAGCTGCCACAACCGGTGTCCACGTCTCGGTCGCAAATTTTGCGACTATCGAAAAGGCCCTTCCAGGCTTTAGACAGTTCTTTTTTTATTCCACAACATTTTTATCCCGACCAGCTACCAGATTCGTCTTTTTTGATAGTTGCCTCGTCTCTAGACGGTTTTAACTTGTAGATTTCTCTTTTCTTCTACCGATTTTTAAGAAACTAGCCGGTACTTCTCATTGGGAACTCTTCAATTGTTTGCTCAATACGTATGAATTAAAGTGACGCCCAAAAATCTGTTAACGCTCGGTCGCAGAAATTTCCACCCTTCTTGGACGGGCAGCCCACGAAACAGTTTGGAACTTTCCAGGAAGCTGTGCACAGTTTCTGATAGAACAAATCTTCCTCTTTCAAGCAGTTTACAAGAAATTCCTAGATGTGCTGAATCGACAGAAATATAAGGTGAATGACGTTATGTGGTCACTCATGATCATCTGCTTTTTTGACAATTGCTACAATCACCACAGCAGCGCTGTTGAACAGCTGTTTTGAGATCAACGTTGGTAATATTTTAGGGTTTTTCGAGGTGTTTTTGTTGTTTACGGGAATTTGGGGTTCAGGCTGACAGCTGAGTGTCGATACTAAAAACCAGACGAGAGTGTTCTCTTTGTTCCTCTGTCGATGGAATGGTGATCTGCCGTTTTGGTTAGCTACGTGAAACTCGTCCCGATGATGGAGGCTTTCATCGATCCTTGAAGCCACTAAAGCCAGGTTTTGAGATACTGCCTACATTTTTTCGTCCTCTGAAGCTATCAATCGATAATCGATCTTTCGAGAAAAAATAGGACCTACTCATCTATCCTGGACGCTAGAAGTAGCTGGAAGCTGGCGCTCATATCGACGTCAAAACCGATGAGCCATGACCCTATTCGTTAACGATTAGGAGTCACCTTGAAACTTATGTTGAAAAAAGGAATTGGGACCTTCCAAATTCTTTGTTCTTGAAACCTCGAAATGATCTTACAAAATGCGCATGCTGCTGTGCCGAACGAGGTTAGTATGTATGGCGGATCAGCTCAATTACGGCCTAACGTTTGGACTTGAACGTCGTCCTGAGACCTATAATTTTCTTGGGACCTATATATACAAGAGTTCTTCAGAATACCCGCTTCGATTTCAGTAGGAACAAGAGAGGATTTGACTCCGTGAGTTTTTCTTTCAACAAATTTCTCGTAGAACTTGACAAGCACAACGAGCGATCAGTTATTCGCATGCTGCTGATCTCAGCTGATCTCAAGGTCGGAAATAGCTGCTTCTCAGCTGTTACCCACACGGGTGCACAATTGTTGAGGGCTCGGGGTGACAGCGAACCCGGAACTGACCATCAGTGTCATCGGTGACCGCGTTCACATGAATAGCATATGCCTCCATTAACCCTGTGCCAACCCCCCCCCCACCCCGCCTCCCCATCTTCTGGCTCAGGCTTAAAAACAACAAGTTGTTCAGTTTGCTATGAATCTGGCTCAGCGGGTCCAGACGCATTTCCTGTGCCGTCCGCTTGTTGACGTTCTCCTTCTCAGTTTCAGCAACTGAAGAAACCAGCCATCTTCAACTTTGGTCTCAGAACTTTGGAGTATAGAAGAAAAAGGAATGGTGTGATTTTTTTCATAAAATTCTTCGCAGATTATGCGGTATCGAGCCATCAGACCCACTTGTCTTGAGAAGAACTAAAACAAGAAGCGGTTGCGCGAGGTATGACCCGGGAGTGGCGAGAATTAACGGTAGATGAAGTTTCTTCACGTTCAGAGCTTATGCAGCACACGGAATTCTTCGGAAAAAGGGCACAGTTCCGGCCCAATTATCAGCTCTTAGGAAATTTCTGCGCAAAAATCTAAGCTAGTGAAAATCCTGGTTTTAGATGTTCTCCTGTCGATCTTCTTATTTGTGTCATTGTTGCCTGGTTTTCTTTTAGATATCGTTCGTTTTGCACTAGTTATTATGTTTTTTCATCGGAGAATTTGATGTATGTCTCACACAAGCAGGCTTGTGTAGTGAATAAATAAATAAATAAATAAATAAATAAATAAATAAATAAATAAATAAATAAATAAATCTTCCAGAGTTTCGTCTGGCTGGTTTTGATACTTGAACGTGATATTGATATCAAACATTTACCTAGAATTGTTGTACGCTGCAGTGTCGAACAAAGCTAGGGCATATGTGAATAAAATCTTATCATAGCCTATAGAACGAGAAAATAAAAATTAAAACTGTCAACTGGAATGAAACTCTTTTTGGTATCAGCAATCTGCACCCAAAAATGCAAGGTGAAATATTCTTTCGCGAACTACTGTATCGAGAGCTTTCCCTCGTAAAGTGTAAAAGTCTTGTTTCCTTCCCTACAGATCACCGTTGGCAATGCCCTTTCAACAAATTTCTCAGCTATTCTTTGTCAGTTTTGTTACAGAACTGCCAAATGTGCTCGTATTTTGCACGAAGGAAAACTTCAACCCTAGACCGAACAGAATCGCAGATCCGTTTCGATTGGATGCCATAGTAAGATCTACTCAAGTGCTAACCCACAGTAAGACTTGTTGATCACTGTTTTATCGTCTTGCCGTCGTTTTACCATGTGATTATCGCATGTAATAAAGTTAAAGTTAAGTACTGACTTTGTCCGGCACTCCAGCATCACAACACTTCTACGTTGATGTTTAATTTCCAGTCTGGTTCCAAAGCTCCCAGGAACCTCTTTTTCTAATTCCAACTGCCCATGGCATGTCAGCTCGGAGGTACTCATTCATTTGCTAGGCTACTTTCCTAGGCATGAGCTCTTCTTGGAGAAGCAAGCATATTCGTTTCCTTTCCGGAAGTTCGTCGACGACGGAGCTATTGGGAAACGCCCCTTCATGGAATATTCTGATGTTATCATGAATTTAAATTAAACGAGGAGCGCCCAAGAAAAGGTGGAGCGACGTAATTAAGAGCGATCTCAAGGAAGTTGGGGCAACGCTCCAAGACGCCCAGGATAGATGCAAGTGGCGACTATTGACAAGGACAGCGGACCCCGCGACGGTGCGGGACTAAACGCTAAGGAGATGATGATGATGATGAATTTAAATTAAACGTCGAAAGGCTCACTAACAACGAAATATTCAAGCAAAAAAACGAAAAGAGTTGCTGTACTTTTCAGCGACCTGTTTTCTAGATTTTTTAGCAGCTCTCTGCACGAAGTATCGTCGCACTTTGTTGAGCTTTTGTTAGTAGCAGCTGTTCCGCAAGCGCTACTACTAGCTCCGCCTCTGCACGGAACTCATTTATCCTCGCTCTCCTACGTACTCTCCGTTCCCACCTCTTTCTCTCCTTAGTGCCGCTATATTTCATTCTTCAGACCTCTGGACTTTTTCCAAACTAGTCGAAGGAATGCTGTGTTCTTTTTTTTTTTGCAATCTTGGCTATCTCCTAATTAATTTTTCTAGTAATCTGGTTACTAATATTTTACATTATTTTAGTTTCATGTTGAACTTTGTCTCCAACCTCTGTTCTCTTGGCTAATTCCTAATTAATTTTTCTAGTATTCAACTTACTAACCTTTTACTTTATTTTAGTTATGAGTTGCACTTTAGCACAGTACGATTTGAGAGTATTACTCATGTTTGTTCCACTTAGCTCACGTAACAGTGTAAAATAAATAAATAAATAAAATAGATATTCCCGAAGTATTGCCATAGTAAAAGGGGTCAAATCGTGAGCATTGGTTACTTTCGTAAGGATGCGCCACACATTCCACGCGCATTCAGTATCAGACACGCATTATGAATGAGGGTGTGGCCCACAAGACGACCTGTGGAGATTACCCGCTATAAATTCCACAAATTCTGAAAAATCCTCTAAAAATCTGTAAAGCCACGCTTTCTCTTTCTACTGGAATTTTTCAATTTTTAGCGTTTTCGACAATGAACCACGAGCACAGACATTCTGGCGAATTACCATGCATCGGCTGGTTTGACCACCAATAAATCTCTTTCTTCAGCAACCAATTTGCAAAAAGTTAGTAGCATGCGGAGCTAACTACCGGCATCCGATCAGGTTTTTTAATTGAACCTGTTGTATCTTGATTTTATTCCACTTCTATTTTCTTTGGCGGTTTCGTGCAGTGATATGTTCTATGCGCGGGGATTCGCGCTTCTAAACAAATAAATAATTAAATAAATAAAGAAATAAATGAATCGGTGAAATTTCATAACTGCAAGAAACCGCTATAGAGTTTGCTTATAGATCAACTATTCAATTTAACGAATTTTTCAAAGCAAACCCAGTTACTACGAAACTATCCGCTTTCAAGAGGTTGGTTACAAAGCTCCTACTCGAGACGTCAGCTTAAATAGGCCATTGGGGAGATATAGTTGTTGTATTTTATGATTTTTTTACTGTGATGTTTTATGCTGTTTGGCAACTATACATGGCGTTGGTCCATGTCAAGTAAATAAATGAATAAATAAATAAATAAATAAAATCGGTTAAACTAAAAGATCACCTACGTATTGGTTTCTGAGTGGTGAAATGACAAGAGTTCAAGTATGAAAGTAAGAACTATGACGAGGGGAATGTTGACGTTGAACGTCAGCTTTTATCATTATCCGCCTGGCAGGTGGAGATGGCCCTATCACACAATCCTAGGGTTCCGTTTGTTCTTGCTGTCTGACATAATTCGCTCGGCTCTAAGGTCCCGTCAAACTAAACTTTCTTTTCCGAAAGAGCTGGAGGAGTAGAACTGGAGAAGGGCGGATGGATTATTTCCCAACGGCAAAAAAAAACTAGGATTAAACTTCTGGACTTTTCTCAAGAAGTGCATCTCTTTTGGAAGGAATTACTGCAGACGACATGAAATCGATCGCGAAAAGGGTCCAAGGTTGGAGCTCTTGAAGATTGCCTGAGATCTTTTTCCCAGATCAGGATTAATCTTATCATGAGAGTATCATTCTTTTGTATTTATTTTTCTCAAGAATAGTCTCATCTTTGGCGCACCAACATCCATTTCCCTACGTTCTCATTGCCATAAATCATCTCCCGTCCTACCATCTGCAATTGCTGATGTTTGTCATGATCTGTTGAAAGATCTCTCACAAGAAATTCACGTGCCAGTGGAATTCCGTTGAAACGGAAGTTCAGCCAATGTCTTGGCATTACTCCAACGATCTGGTCCAGCAATTACACTATCCCGTAAAGGCCTTTTTAACGTGCGTGGTGCAATGGTAAGAAGCACCACTGGCAACCCGCACGGTGACCGATCGATCCTCGCCTGGATTAACCAAGCCTTCTATCCCAGCGGGATCGGCTGAGTCAGCACCTGGCTTGTACGGAAAGGTAAAGACTCTGACTTACAAGTTAGTGTTATTTTATTGATTTTTTTATTTATTGCAATTTTATTATATTTTTATTTGTTTATTATATTTATTGTTGCCCCCTGCAAGTCGTTGTATAAGCCAAATCTACATCACGCATCCACGATTCTGAATGGAAGACGAACACGTGGCGCATCCTCAGAGGTTCTGATCAACTTCGATCAATTTACCTTTATTTTTATCATACATATCATAACATATCATATCATACGTTCTTTTTTATCACACGTTTTTTTGTCATACATATAATATCATTTTTATCGAACATATAATATCACATATAATATCATATCATACGTTGTTTAGTGACTTGAAACTAAAATTTAATAGCCTATAAGAGTAAGCTAATCATGCTCTATCAGAATATCACCACTAGACATGCAGAAGCTCAGTGGTTCCTAAAATACATTCGTTCAAAAATGCGTGTGAAAATGAATTTAAAATTTTCTAAAAAAATCTAGAATTTTCAACACGGGCACATACATATTAGTGCATTTTCAATAAGATTTATTGGAAGTGTCAACTGGAATCAAATTCCTTTCGGTTTTAGCGATCTGCACCCAAAAATGCAAGGTGAAATATCTTTTCGCGAACTACTGTATATTTTCTGCTAACCGCCGCTATTTCGAAACGCGGGCCTCCCTTCTGCTAAACTTCCTCGTCATCAGGAACTCATGGTTGTTTACAGCCTATTTCCTCGACTCTATTCACCCCGGTTCCGCTTTCTTCAGCTTTTTGTCGAACGTCTTCGCTGGAAGAGCTCCAACTATTCACGTTTTCTTCATGAGGGTTTCTATGAACACATTTAGAATGCGTATCACGAAAATACTCCCGAAATGTGCGGCTACTTATTCTGAATCTGGAATGAGTAGAGAGCCGGCCTCGAAATGCTTTTCGTATTCCTCAACACTGCTCAGTCTTTCACCTTCTTCTGGAAAAACTACAATGCCATTCAGGTGATGCAACTCCTCTTTTCACTATTCCCTAGTCTTTGGTCTAAAACTGAAAGCGTCTCCTATATAAAGGAGTAATCGTTAGAAAACGAAGACTTCTTTACAGCACATAATTCCTTTTCTTCCTCTGACGCTTCCTGGGTCGCTACCTATTTGTTTTTTCGTTCTGAGAAACACCTTCTTACGGCTGGTCTAATAAATATTAATAAATCCAAACCTCAACAGCCAGGAAGGGTCTAGAAGCAAGGGTAAACTTATCACCCAGCATGTCCCAGTTAGAACCTCCGGCAAATAGCCCATTGATCATTTTATCTATTTATTTATTTGAAATGCACTTATCGTGCGCCGGAGAAAACTCGATTTAAATAAGACAGTAAAAGTAAACAATGATAGAAATCAAAACAAACACCAGTTGAATAGTAATCCGCAATTCTAAAGCCTGACTATTTCACTTGCAACAATACGTGAGCAATCAGAGCCTAAAGCAACACGCGACCCTCTGTCTGAAATATCTATCAAAAACTACAAAGTAATTAACCAAAATATCGAATAGGCCATCAAAAAAGCGAATTAGATTTTACGGAACTACGAGGCATTTTATTTATTCATTTGCTTATTTATTTATTTATTATGCTCTGTTACGTGCGCCAAGTGAAACGAATGCGAGTAATCCTATACAATAGTTAATAACAACCATTAAATTAAAGTAAGGTAAAATTGTACCCAGATCTCAAGCAGAGGAACCACTAATTGAACCAGTTCAGTAATATTATACCCAAGTTGGGTCAACCTGGCACGTGCGACTGTTGCACCTGACACTGAATGATATTGCTAACGACAGCGTGCCACTCCCTTGGATGACACTTCTGTCTAATTCACTTATTCGTTCACATTTGTAACATCACTGTACACCGAACAACACCGACCAGCACGACAACAACAACTCGACAAGAATGTCGTTGAAATGTAAAAATTGCTCTTCACATCGAGGAAATTCATCGTCGTCGAGAAGGTCGGAGGGTTTTTGTCGAAAGTCGAGACGTTATTCATCACTTACAAAGTGCAAAGTGACCTTTGTCTCAAACCGATCGGAGAATGTTCGGGAAAAAGTGATTCTGCAGTTCGGTTACGTTTACAATATTACAATTTTGGTTGATAACGATGACTTCCGTTGCCGAAACAATCTTTGAACGTAGCTCTGGACTTTGTACTGCTACTACTGCTGCGGCGGTGGCTGCGACGGGGAACAAAAGGCCGCCGCTATACCCCAACTGGGTTTGTTCTCGACGGCCTTCGGGCTGACTGACGGTGGGGTGATCTGTGGGCGAGCGAGCGCTCCGCTCGCTCGGATACGATTGCCTACGATTAGGTCTTCAGTCGTCACTGATCCATGAAAAAAACACGCCACACCCTGAGCGATCCGTATCGGCCGCTCTGCCAGTCACACCCGATCATGGCATTCTCGCTACGGTAAGGTCCTAGTTGTTTCTATACTTTCACTCGTTTTGGTTAGATCTTTAGTTCTCGGATTGTCATAGGTTCTGGTGACTTCCACATCCTTCGGAAAAAGTCTTGCCGTAGCAAACTTTGCAAATGCTTCTTTATCGAACAAGGTTAGTAAGGTGGATCAGTCTTTATATATCTTTATTCTTTATTGACTTCGTTCGGCATAGAGGCATTTGCGAAATTCAACGTCATGCCGAGGTTTATGAGGTGAGAACTTGGGAAATCTTGTCGTAGCTTTGACCACCAATTTCGATCCTATTCCCTTCTTCATATTTCGGGTATGATCAACTCCTTCTCCTTCACCGTTTGATATTGATCCTGATCTTTCTCCTCTGGATACGCCATGAACTTGTCTTCAATTCGAGCGTGTTTCTCGCAGTACATTTTAATCAGTTTGGTCTATGTTATGATTTCAGTCATTCAATATCTTTATCCGGAAGCTGTTGAGGGTAAAGGCTTACCTCAAGTCCGCTGGCCAGCCTATATGGGTAAAATAGCGAATTTGGAACCTTACTACAACAAAATTTGCTGTATAGGGATCCTGCAGTTATTCTTTCAATTCAGATCTGAAAAGGCTTCTCCTTTCCCATTGTGTCCGTTTACGGATCGATATACAATCACTAAAATCACTAAAAAATGAAATTACAAACCTCACGTGCCTACTTTGGCCGAGCTTTTCGAAGAAACCAGAACGATCTGGGGATGGTTACCTATGACATACTATCCTAGGGTGGCTACTTTGTTCAGCGCAGAAGAGCAGCCCGTAGAAAATTGCTTGGGAACTGAGATACGGGAGTTCGAATTTGGAAAATCGTTGCTATGGATAGCGGTGAACACCGTTGAATGGGAAACTCGTCCGCGGCAACGCGACTCCGCTTCGCGAAAATCGCCATATTCGGCTAACTAAAAGAATTTCAGGAACGATTTATAGACTGTTCGATAGAGCTTGAGCTGCTGAGCACAGACATTTGTTCGATTTCGCTGATTGTTGAATTCTAAGGAAGTTATTCGAAAAAGTCGAAAAAGCCGCGAAATTTCGTTCTTTTCGGGATAACTGCAAAGCTTATGGCCGGTACTGTACAGTAGTTCGCGAAAAGATATGTCACCTTGCATTTTTGGTTGCAGATCACTGAAACCAAAAGAAGTGGTATTCCAGTTGACAGTTTTGTTAACTCTTATTGATAATACACTAATATGTGCCCTGCTCTATCAGAATATCACCACTAGACAAGCAGAGGCTCAGTGGTTCCTAAGATACATTCGTTTAAAAATGCATATGAAAGTGAGTTTAAAATTCGAAAAAATTTCCAAAGAATTTCCAACAAGGGCACATATTGATGTATTTTCAATACGAGTTATCAAAACTGTCAACTGGAATGAAATTCCTTTTGGTTTTAGCGATCTGCACCCAAAAATTCAAGGTGAAATATCTTTTCTTGAACTACTGTAGCTCCGTTCTTTTACTGTTGGGCGAGCTTTATTACTAGGAACATAAATATTGAGATCTTGCCTTCGTGAGGTGGAAAAGTCCTGTTTCCTTTCCTACAGATCACCCTACGCTAGGCTCTTTTTACAAACTTCTCGGCTACTCTTTATTAGTTTTGCTACAGAACTGCCTAATGTGATTTCTTTATTATTTCGTTCACTTGACGACAGTGCCCGATAGAGCCGTTCATAAGCGTAGTCTGTTTCCAGGAACAAGACTTTTCTGCAGAACCTATACCAAGCATCAAAGACGTTTCCAAACCAAATATTTCTCACATGTTCCACGTTCGTGTTCGTCTTCAAACTGACCGGTTCTCGTCGAAAAACACCCCGGTGTTGCTGGTGGTGTTGCTGGCAAACCGTGCAACCACCTGCTTACTACAGGTGTGACCACACCTTGTTCGTATTAGTCAGACCGCCGACTGCGCTCCAGCCGATCGTTACCTGAGATCGGGAATTCATTAGATTCATTACCGTTTTCACCGTCCGTTCGGCTGCTCGTCTTTGGTGAATCTCCACGATCAGCTACAGTTCAGACTAGTCTTCCTGCTCATCTCAGCTCTCTGTCCAGACTCATTCTCATTCCCATCCGATCTCTGGTGTTCCTACTTTTTGATTATTTATTTGTTTATCTTTGTGTCACTACTGAGAAAAAACACAGCAGCATAGTAAGTAATACCTGACGAAACGTACCTGAAAATGAAAATAAAAATAAAAATCTAATGAACAAGGAAGGGATGACCATGGGTGCTCAAACGTAATTGTAGTTGAAAATAGTTAGCTTGGTTATAGTACTGGTTAAACAAACAAGTGTTGTCCCCTATTAGCAGGACTTTTGGCCAACCAACGCGCTACCTACGACCTTAAAAGCACGTGTACCCAAGAGATCTCAAAAGCCAACTCCTATCTGGGCACCAGTGCCTGAAAGTCCCCGAAGAATTACCGGCAGAAATGTCATAATTCTATCGCCAAACTCCTTGAAAATGATGCGTTTGAATTGTTTTTTTTTTGAATTTCAAGATCCTGATCCACCTGGGTTCAATAAATTCCCATTTCATCGCAAAAACAATCCTGCCTTGATGCCGTGCGAGTCCGAAGGATATCGGTTTGTTGGATTATATATAGTTGACTGAGTTCTTACCTCGAAAATTTGCCTTCCTGGATCAGAACACCCCAAAATTTTAGTCAGTTTCGCGATACAAAGGCCCAATTTGGTTTATTAGATACAATTTTCCTAGTCCTTTCCGAACTGCTGCTTTTTAATCGTACCGAAAATTGGAAGATTCTGTTTTTACATCGTCAATATTCTTCTCAATAAATCAAAATAGTGCGTGTATTTTTCAACCGGCTCTGCCCATGTTTCAACCGCATGCTGTTGTTGAAGGGAGTCGAGAAAGTAGATCATTCGCAAGTTCTTGGAGAGAAAATTTTAAAAAGCGTCGGTTAGATCCGATCATAGGTAGTGGTCCAGACAAGGTAAGGTTCATGCTGATAACGAGAATCTGATATCGATTTGACACCGTTTGTATACAAATTCATGGAGAATCCACAAATCCATCTCTTCCACCTTTCCTTGTTTTTCCACATTTTGAGCGATGGTCGGTAATGATATGTACTTGAGGTATTTCCGCTAACTCACAAGTGGTTTATTGTGGATAATACTCCAAGAGCCACTTCAAACAATTGACACCATGTTCAAAGATCTGGCATCGATCAGTCTTCTCCTGGAAATTTGCGTTTACGAACTGGGACTCCATAGTTGGAAAAAGGAGAATCAGAAAATGACGGACCATCAGATATGCCTCGAAATTATACGTAACGTAAGAATATAGATTGACTTTTTTATAGGAAACTTTAAGATCCAATTCGGTGCGCAAAAACCAGAATTTACCTCTATACAGACTAGTTCGCACCTAAAGAATGACGTATAATTAAACCAGCAGGTATTCCAAAGGTGAAGAAGGTATAGTATTTTTGACATTTTCACTATGACGACAGCCCATTCATTTCATTGACATATTCGTAAGTCATCTATTTATGTTTTCGTCCAGCTCGCCCACCACGAGGTTCTTCTGGCTGATTCGATCGAGTTTTACGTCAAATGAGGCTACCAATGGTGTAGTCGTCCGGTTTGGCCCGGTTGAGACAACCGGAACGAGAAAGTAAAAAGAACCTAACTGATCTCTGGAATACGTACGTCATCGTAGCAGCAGCAACAGAAATTAAAGTCGCCAGTGGAGCAACCGGCTGGTTTTTGATGACCACCATGTTCCACTGATTGACTGTCAAGTCCTCCATGGAGTTCTGGACGTGATTGATTATAATCGACCGATTGATCGGGTGAGTGTACACAGTGCAAGAAGTTCAATAAGGAAGGCAGAAGATTCGAGCCGAGAGACAGACGTCACACCAAGGGCCAAGGATCGATGGAGAATGCCCCCAAAGTGGAGAGAATTGAAAATGCCGGAGGAAAAAAAAACATTCTCATCCCCTAGTATTTCATCTGCTCCTCTTCAGAAACCTTCTGAGCGCCAGCGCCCTCCTTTGAGCAGATCTCTGCTTTTTCACCTTACGCTTTGCACTCCTTCCCCGGCCACTTATCATTAGTATTCGACGAGTTGACAGCAAACATAAGAACAGGAACAAATAATGTGACACGCATCGCTTTCCTTCGTACTTAGAAGATTGTCGACCAGTAATGACGACCGTGCGGTAGCTCATGATGAAATAGACGACAGAAGAGGACGAAGAAGAAAAATAAGAAGGATTACAGTAAAAATAAACCGCGACAACAACAATGAGGAGGAAGAGTAGAATAGTTGAGAAGAGATGCAAGAAGAACACAGCGTAGAACATGGTGGAAAAATAGGAGGAGGAAGAGAGAGGATTGGGAAGAAGGAAAACGAGAGCTGCACAGCATACCTTTTATCCTAAGCCCCCTTCATACCTTACCGCGCTGCCGCAGCGGTAATGATGAAACATAGAGACCGGCGGCTGCGCGCGCCAGCTGTGCAATAGCGCAGTATCCGTCTCCAAATTTCTTTGCAAAAACCATCCATATCGCCAACTATGCACTAAATAGTTTCTTGACTAACGATAGTCCAGTGGACGGTCGCTAGAGCGCGCAGCTATTGCGGAAGTACCCGTACTCCCTTTTATCTGCTACCTTGGGTTATTGGCGCAGTAGAGTGTGAAAGGGCCCTTAGTACAGGAGTTTATCCACACCTACAAGAAGGCGCACACGTGGTGCAGTGGTTAGAGGGGTTACTGACACCCGCACGGTCGAACGATCGAACCCCGCCAGAGGCAACCCCGTCATGCCTGAGGGGTTAATTGGTTGCAGACGTGTATGGGAAGGTGGAGACACTGTCTTGGTAAAGCTGTTGGCCGCGGCGGTGATGGAGAGCAATGAGTCCAGCGGCCACATTCATCAACGGTAGACCCCCGATAAACCCCGAGATATACCCCGAAGAGATTCGTGATCGCGCGCCGGTGCTTAACAGGGGTTCGTCGCGGGTCTATCACAGCTCGCGATAAGGCAGCGTTTGGGAGACCTCGACGGCATCGACGGGGTTTATTGCCGACGGGATTTTGGAGGCCGCTCCTCCGTACATGAATCTGGCTCCAGGGACCAGATTCGTCATTGGAAAACCCCCGATAAACCCCAAGATATACGCTCACCTTTGTCTACTTATCCTTAACTTCCTATGTTAAACGCAATCTCTCATCGACACTGCCGTCTGAGCCCAGATTCATCATTGGTGAACCCCAGTAAACCACGTGATATACCCCGAACGGCGGGCAAACCGAGATTCGTGAACGCGCATGGGGGTTTAATCAGGGTTTATCGCGGGTCTATCACACCTCGCGACGAGACAGGGTTTTTGAGACCTCGCGGTATCGAGCGGGTTTATCGCTGACGGGGTTTCGGAGACCGCTCGTCCGTTCATGAATCTGGGCCCAGAAGATCTTTCTGGGCGATGTTCCAAGAGTTCTCCTGCACCTGCTCGGGTAGTTCCGGCTGTGACCAGACATCGAGGTGTGAATCGAGGGCGATCATCATTTTCGAGTTTTTTTTTGTTTGTCTCATCGTACTTTGAATGAGGTGGATTACAGCACAGTCATGCGTGTGTTCTGTCGTCGTTCCCCATCCCCACTACACGCACATACACCACCCCACACCACACCAGCCCACCACGAGGGGCAGGGGAGGCGGGGGTGATGCTGATGGTGGTGGACGTTCCATTATATAATGGGCATCAGGACGCATTACGTAGCATCTTCAGCTGTCCAGACTACCGATACCCATGGACGTCCGCGCCCAGTCTACCCATCGCAATCTATACCCGACTACTATACCTGTCATCTATACCCAATGGATGCCTGTCTCTGGCTTCACTGCAGTGTCTGCGGCGACGATTCTCTGATCGTTTGGACTGTACTTCCCCGTTGATTTTGAGCGGCACCACGTGAGGATCCTTAACGGAGACGATTCGCTCGCAACGTGATCAAACGGGGAAGACGCCCTGTCGGGTGAAGTAAGCACGACGTCTCTTTCTGCAACTCCTTCTTTTTCTTTCTCTTACTTTTCATTTTTTTCTATACGAGATTACTCTCATTCCCTTCAATTTCCTCCACTCATACTCCTGTGAGTCCTCTTATTTATATTTGTAATGGGAAATTACATTACCCTGAGAAGGGATGATAACTTGTGATCTGATTTTTTCTATTTGATCAATTTTGTGGTGATATTTTGAAAATGCGAATGTAATTAATCTCACAAATGGAGACAGTAAGGAAGTGTGGGCTAAATACGAGGAGGACTGAGTGAAGAAGGGGAAGTGGGAGAAAATGGAGGATGTGGAGAAAAAGAGGAAGAGGAAGAGGAATCGAAAGAGGTCGTTCCCTGCCCAACAACAAACCCTCTGATGTCCGAACACGTCAACAAAATGATTTCTAGCGATTTTTATTAATATCTATTGGATCAAGGCTTCCGAACGAACAACAAAATGATTTCTAGTGATTTTTATTAATAACTATTGGATCAAGGCTTCCGAACGAACAAAGTCGATGAAACTCAGACGAGCTAGTTGTCGCTATTTATTCTTTCAGTTTTCGTTTTCCCACACCGTTTATCAAGGAAGGACCGTTTCATAATTTTTAAACCAATTATTTTTCTGAAAATGGATGGCTGTCTAGTATACAAGTATATAAATCGAACCTCTCAAATGTTCGAATTGCTTGATAATGGGTTAATTCGAGTGTTTCGAGTGCATTTCGAGTGTTCAATATATTGAGTCCTCCGGTCCAAGGAAATAACTTCAGACATAGCATACTTTACCCCGCTACAAAAACAAGTTTGCAATTTAGCGTCTCCAAAGACGTCACTTTTAATTTCCCAAAGGCGCATAGACGATGTCGAAATAGCTCTTTTAGGGTGAACTGCACTTTTGAAGTGTGGCAAAGGACTCGTTTTACCCAAATCTTCGTTCTCTCATGGACTGATCTCTTGGCCCAGAAATTTGTTCTATCAGTGGTCTGAGCGACTTCCTCTACTTCCAGATGAACTCGTTCCAGTTATTCGGCGAATTGTCGGCCTAGAATCGCTGCATTTCTCGCGATCATTGATGTCAGTCCGCTGTTGCAGTTAATCTTTATAAATCACTCGAGCAATGATCACTGTTCGCGTATCGCGCCATCGCGACTCATTACCGTATTCTATACCTACAGTAATCCGTCTTCATTTTCAGATTAGTATGGATTTGCAATTGATTCTACAGATTCTTTCCTGCTGTGCAATCGTCACCACTATCGCGCTCTTTCTGTGTGGGATGTGAGTTCTGCTTTTTAGATTTCTGTACGAAAGGCAAAGAAATGTAGCTCCATTGAACTTATAATTTCTAAAAAATATAGAATACTGTTCTTTTTACATATTATTGTTTTTATGAAAAATTCTCAAATTAAGCCCATTTCAGACCGATATGTATTGAAATCATGCGCCGTAAAACTACGAAAGACATCAGCGGTGTACCGTTCCTCATGGGACTTCTAGGGTAAGTCATATACCTTTACCCTTCTGAAAGTTTACAAAATAAGAAAGAGTTTATTTCTCGAATATTCATAATTTATTTGTTGCAGAGGCTCTTTTTGGTTACGTTACGGTTTTCTAAAAGAGGACAGCACGATGATAATCGTCAACGTCGTCGCCGTTTCGTTGTTCTTCATTTATTGCTTGTTCTACATGGCTTTCTCCAACCCACGGGTCAGTTTTTCACTATTTTTGGAAAAAAATGAAGTAGTAAAACAGCGAATTGAGTCCTATACCCATAGTGTCTTGCAGTCGATAAAAGAAACTTATTTTCAAAGGGAACCTCCTAAAAGAGCACGAGTGCTGGAGTGGCAGCAGGCGCAGCGGTAGACTCTAGGGCTAAGGAAACCTTCCATCCCTCTTGGAAAGGAATTGATACCAGCCTTTTTGGAAAGTGGAGAAACCTTTACCTTTACCTTTACCTTCACCTTCACCTTCACCTTTACCATTGACCTCTTAAGAACTTTAAAGATTCTAGAGAAAAGAGCGACGTTTTTCCGATTCTCCGGTGCCACGGTTGGGACGTCGCCGTCGTCGGCACCAACAAACACCTGCCACCGTCGCTATTTATTACAAATGAATCGGTCGTGCGCCGCTTTCTATCATCACTATCATCGTCAGTACTGTTAAGAGACGCCAATCAGATCGAAAAAACCCGTTTTACGACACCGACTAATTGGTGGCTATGGTAAACGTCGATATCGACGACGACACACAGAACCCGAACAAAGCGGACGTCTGGGTGGTGGTGGTGGTGGTCGGCTGATCACTCCGCCTTACCTTCTTCCTCGAGGTGTTAGGGGCCGTTACAATCGAATCATTTTTTTTGCAAAAAAGGTGACAAAAGCTCCTCCGCCGGACAAAATCCACTTTACCAAGAGAACGGAGCAGCCCGCTTGGTTAAACTGCCAGCGAAAAGCTGAACCACATCCTATCCTTTTTCCCCGTGTCATCCCCACAAGGACCAACCATTCCGTCCCCAAGATAAAAGCTCCAATTTTGACGCTTTTTTGAATCAGAATTAGGTTGTTTGACGACAGGAGGCGGTTAAGGAATCTTTTTCCCACCGGATGATGACCGCTGACCGATGAGCAGTTTCCCCATTCCAGTGCAGGAAAAAACGTCTTCGCGGACATTGCAGACGAACTGGTTTCCGTTAGAGGGAAGATCTATGAGTCGACAAGGAGTGGCGGGAATTTGGAATAATGCACATTAAAAAGCGCAGTATACGCTGTTATTTAGCTGCTATACTAAATATTTTTAAAAAAGTACCGAATTGGACATAAATTGACACCAAGTAGAGAGGCGAGTGGAAATGAATTCAATATATCAGTTGGGTAAAACTAGGAATTGAATATTAAAAGGGAACGGTGAAGGTGTCGGCATTGACTAGTCTTCAAAGGAAGCGCCACACCGCCGTTTTCTATTCGGAATCGTAGATGCATAGTGAGGGCGTTTGGCCTAAACAATGACTTGCGGGGCCAACCGCAATTCCAACTCAGTGTGTTTACCTTCCCAGACAAGACTGGTACCAATTTACCCGACCTCGGGCTGATGAACAGCCTGGCTATCGCGGGCCCGAAGCGATCGCTCGACCGTGCGGTTGCCAGTAGCGCCTCTTACCACTGCACCACGCGCGCCTTCAAAACTACCGAACTGTATATGAAAATTGGAAACAAAAAATTCTAATATTTCAGTGCATGTTCGCCACGAAATTCGCCTTGGTCGCCTCGCTGATTGGAGCGATGTGCGCTTGGGTGCAGTACCGGCCGAATATCGACTATCTGGGTCTGATGTGTATGACTTTCAATATTTTGAACTTTGGAGCACCGTTGGCCGGATTGGTAAGTCGTATTTTATTGGAGGAACAACAAAAAAGAGAAACAAAACAGGAAGAATCAAAAAAAGAGGAATGCTCTTAGAAGAGTAGGCTGGACAATCACAAAAGACTGAGGGAACTTGGAAGAATTCTTGCCATCTGAACAGCTCAAATAGTGAAAAGTACGGTTAAAACAAGATTTAGTACTCCAAAGAATTCTATTATTTTAAGAAATTTTTAAATAATGAATGAAAAATGTTTCTAGGGCGTTGTGCTACGGAAACGATGCTGCGACACACTACCATTGCCGATGTGTGTGGCGAATCTGCTCGTTTCGTCACAGTGGTTCCTCTACGGTAATATCGTACGCGACGCCTACATCATGGTAAATTTAACCCTTTTAAAAACCTTGACCGCATCCTATACCCTAGTTAAACCAAACATATACCATTTTCTAGGCTCCAAACGGCATCGGTATGGCGCTGGCTGTGTTGCAGTTGAGCTTGTTCGTCATCTTTCCGAGAAAGGAGAACGGAAAGTCGGTGGTGTCGCACTTTGCCGACTTCTTCATCGGTCGGCGAACGGAAGACGTGGAAAAAGGTGAATCAGCTGGGTTTATCGATGGGTAACTGGGTACATTTTACAATCTGAATGTCCGTTGGGTAAGACTCCACTTTTCAGAACCACTGTCATTTTTTAGCTTTTCCTTATCCTCATCATTCTTCCACGCAGATCACTGAGAAGACCTGATTGGTAGACCTCACAGACCACAAGAAGCCTTTAGCTTACACGCAAAGCTCGTTAAAAGGATAAATAATTTGGTAAAAGTAAAGTAAATGGTTTAAAATTCTCACACCAGCTCAGGAACGTGCTTCTGCCTCTTTGACCACATGGAAGAAAAATCAATAATTAGTTTTGAAAAGAAAGTACACTGCAGTATTTTCAAGAAACATAAGGAAATTGTTATTTTCAGGCACTGACGTCGCCCCCTCGAACACCACTCTCTCGCTGGCCGCCGGAAAGAAACTGATCCGAAAGCTCTCCGGAAAGCTCACCGAGTCCTTTGAGTGAGTGCAAATCATATTTTTTTCTAAAAACCGCGTAGGGCCGCGTGGTGTTGTGGTAAGAGGCGCTACTGACACCCTCACGATCGAGCGATCGACTCTTACTCAGGCTAACCAAGCCTTCCTGCCCTTCTGGGTTGGATAAATTAGTATCAGCCAGCTCTCAGACAGAGTTGTCGTGTGCTGGAAGAACGTGCTGACTAACTAGGCAAGATTTATACCTTTGGAAGGGATACCCAACAGCGATGGTAAAGTAAGATGGGGTGAAAGTGCGTACCTGATCTTCGCTTGGGTTCGATCTATGATCGTGCTGATGAAGACGGCGCCCAGTGCCGCTTCTTCACTGCAGTCCGAAAGATAAAAATTCAAAATGAATGTTCACAGTGTTTATAGAATGATTTGTCAATTCGCAAATAATTCTAATTATTTTAGAAAGCGGACCAGAAAGTACTCCGAGGGCGCGATGGCCAATGCCGACCGAAAGGCCGCTCGATCTTTGAGCGTGCCGGATTGTTCCAAGTTCAAATCGGTCTAGTGCCTTAGCCTATACCTCCGTGGACACTTCAAGAAATTTGGCCAAATTCAGGTGTCCCATTGTATTTGTTTGTACATAAACTTATGTTTGTTGTCCTGCTACCAGATACGAGTAAACCATGCTGTTTATAGAACAGGTTGATTTATTTTCTCTAGTATTTTATATGTTAATGAATGTGTGTATTATGTATTGAAGTCGATCTGAATGCATCATAATAATCTAGAATGTTCTGATATTTTCATAAAATATTTGAGTTGTTCCGTCAAATTTAATGAATGACTACTTTACACAACTTATTTATTTTCGTTTGAAGTACACTTGACAAGTGCAGAGAGGTGCAAACGAGAAAGTAATACTGACACTGATTCAGAGCTTTGGCTGGCCATAAAAAATTTGGGTAATATGAGGTAGTGGAAATTTACACCTCTCCATGAGCTGGTAAGCGGTTACCCGCTGTTCACTCCCGCTAACTACTCCGTAGGGTTAATTAATATCATTTCATATTATTAGCCTTTATCATGTAGCCGATTCGTACCCTTACCGTCAAAAGTGTCAAAAAATACCAGATGTTTGCACCAGCTCGAAGTAGGACATCTAGCCGAAACGTAGTGGTAGGACGTCGTGTTCTATTGTCTCTATTACTAATTAACTGCAGCAAAAACCAAAAATTACAACACAATAAGCAGAGATGGGCAATCACCAAAGAACAGCTGACATCTCCTATGAACGACCTCCGATGCGCGATATTAAGCAGCAAAGAAAGCAATCGAATCGAATCGAAACCACCGAGTCGAACTCGGTTCGACTCGATGGAAATTAACGCCGTTCTGAACGCTCTTGTGCATGCTGGCGTACCATCGCCCTACGTTCAACTTCTTGACGAATGCTTCTCGAACACGTCAACTACCATCCAGTTGTTCGATCGGAAGCTTACAATTCCCATCGAGAAAGGAGTACGGCAGGGAGACACGATATCTCCGAAACTATTCACAGCGGCACTCCAGGATGCTATGAAGAACTTGGACTGGGACGCCAAAGACTACCCTGTGGATGGTAAACGGATCAGCAATCTTCGATTCGCTGACGATATAGTGCTCATCTCTAACAGCACAGCAGAAGCCGAAGGAATTCTGAGCGAGCTCAATATGGCAGGTGGGAAGATTGGATTGGACATGAATATGTCCAAAACGCAATTTATGGTCAACCAATGGTGTGACACGGGACTCATGAAGTTAAAGGGATTCGCTCTGCAACGAGTCGACTCCTACGTCTATTTGGGACGAGAGCTGAGCATGGAGAACGACCTGGCTCCTGAAATTGCCCGCAGGAGACGCGCAGCATGGGCAGCCTTCAGTTCGACCCGCGAAGTCACCGATCAGGTCAAAGATGCCGGCCTTAGGGCCTCGATATTCAACGCCTCTGTACTGCCAGCGATGTGTTACGCGACCGAAACCTGGCCTGATAACAAAGCCGTCGCCAAAGCCATGCAAACCACGCATCGTGCTCTGGAGAGATGCTTTCTGAAGACGAGTCTCCGCCAACAACGGCAACAAGGCATACGAAGCTCAGAGCTAAGGGAGAAATCGCAGCTAGCAGATCCACTGCAGTACATGAAGAAGTCAAAATATCGTTGGGCTGGACACCTGCTTCGACGGAAGGACGATAGATGGAGCCTCCGTGTCACAGAATGGCTCCCAAGAGACCATAAGAGACCACTGGGACGACCGCCAACAAGATGGGCAGACTCATTTGCAAAGACTCAGAGAACGGAGTCCCCCTCACTGGATGCAAGTTGCCAGAGATCGAGCGATAGGAAGGGTTGTGGTCCCCGCTGAGAAGATCCCCAGCTGAAGAAAGGACCATCAAAGTATCAAAGTAAGTAAAAAAAAACAATAAAGCAAACGATACCCATAGTCAAAATCATCCAAATCCAATGTAGGCGTCTGAGAATGGAACGTCAACTCAATAAGATTTTATGCTACTACTAACCTCGTGGTACAGTTGTGAGAGGCGCTGCTAACACCCACACGGTCGAGCGAACGATCCCGGCCCGTGCTAATCAAGCCTTCCATCCCTCCGGGGTCGGGTAAATTGGTACCAGGCTTGTCTTGGAAGGTAAAGACACTGCCTTGGCATAGCGGCTGGCCCTGAAAGTCTTTGTAAAAGCCAAATATGCATTCATCATGCCTCCACGGCTCTGCATGGAACACGAATGCAGCGGCCTTTTTACCTTTACCTTCACCACATGACTGCCGTGGAGCATAAACTCGCTTCTACCTGTCTCTTTAGGACTGTGGAAGCTATGGGAAGGTCGAAATGTATAACAGCTTTTTTCACAATAATACAACGGCTGCCACTCATTAAATACGATCATTTGTAATTTTATCTCACTCGATGTGGATCATTGTGAATTCACGTGATGGACACGACAAAAAGCTGGCGGTCGTGCGCCGTTGTACTAATGGCCACATCGCTTTGTTTTGAATTTCAATGTCTTGTGAATCACTGAATCATAGACATCGAATAAACACTCCTAGATCCAGTCAGTTGATACTCTTAGTCGTTCGCGATAGGGGAATCGTACTACATTCTATCACATCTTATTAGTAAGTCTAGGAGAAACCCATCTAAGGAGGATAACAGAAGATTTTTTCAAGAATTTCAACATTTAATATCAAGCAGGTGCTGAGGAAAACGTTTCAGAAGGTAGAACAGAGACATATTGGCCTAGAACACCTTTTTGCCAAACGAGCTAGGAGATGGAATGTTTAGGCGCTGCAACGTATGGTCACGTACCTTCGCTAACCTGATTGAGGTTATTTTTTGAAATTTTTCTTTTGGTCTAATTACCCAAGTTTGAGGATATTATTTTTCTGTGGATATTTTTATATGGTTTCTTCAATGGATATTCAGTGGAATATTGGGGAGTATATCCCTAATACAGGTAAGTTCTATTTAGTCATTAATTATTCTTATGAGCCATTTCCGCTACGACGACGAAGAAGTCGAGGCATTCTACATGGAGTTGGAGAAGCTCTACAAGGAAATCATACCTTCTACAAGGTCATCGTCGGAGATTTCAACGCGAAGATCGGACCTAGAAGGTCGTCGGAAGAGCTTCATATCGGCGTCCATGGTCTGGAGTGGAACGAACGGGTGAAAGACTGTCTGAGTTCATCATGTCGACGAACACCATCCATGGTAACTCGCAGTTCCAGAAACTCGCCTCCAGACGATGGACTTGG
Organism: Nippostrongylus brasiliensis; assembly: GCA_030553155.1. Lineage (NCBI taxonomy): Eukaryota > Metazoa > Nematoda > Chromadorea > Rhabditida > Heligmosomidae > Nippostrongylus > Nippostrongylus brasiliensis. Next base: position 47,983,945 of record CP130735.1, read on the forward strand.
GAGTCTCCAGGTGGACTGCACCACAACGAAATTGACCACGTTATCGTCAACCGAAGGTTTTGCCTAACCGATGTCGCTGTTGTTCCGAAATTCATTACGGGATCCGACCACCGTCTCCTCCGTGCAAGCTTCCATCTCACACGGAGGCAAGAAAAAGCCATGAAATTCAAGAAGAGAGGCCCTAGAACACTCGTGAACTGGGACCTCTTCTCCTCGCTGGCTAGCTGCTGGAAAGATTCCGCCGAGGACAACATCGACGAAGAATACAACAGGTTCATTGCTCACATACGTGACTGTGCTCAAGAAGCCGAGAGCCCCAAGAATACCAGGAAACGTCTTTCCCACGAAACTCTCGAGCTGATTCGCCAAAGCGGAGTGGCAAGAACCGAAGGCGACTACCTGCGAACGTCCGAACTCGCAAAGTTGTGCAGAGAAGCGATAAAGGAAGACCTTAAAGAGAGAAGAGTAGCTGCGCTAGTTGATGCGGCTGAAGCGGGCAAGAGCATACGCAACGCTCGTCGAGGCTTAATCAACTACAAGACCACGATGACAGCTCTCCTGCGCCCGGATGGAACCCTCACGTCCTCCAGAAGGGCTATGGAGAAGGTCATCCACGACTTCTACTCCGATCTCTTCTATAGCCACGTCCATCTTCCCGAATACCCAATCCCGAACGATGGACACGTCATCCCTGCGGTTCTCCCTTCCGAGATTCGTCATGCGATTTCATCGATGAAGAATCGCACAGCTCCCGGTCCCGACAGGATCCGACCCGAACATCTGAAGAACCTGCCGCCAGTCCTCATCAACACCCTGGCAAGGCTCTTCACACGATACCTGTCGGACTGCAAAGTACCAGCAATATGGAAAACAAGCAGGACTGTGTTGCTGTATAAGAAGGGAGATCCGCACGACATCGGCAACTATCGCCCTATCTGCCTGCTGTCTGTAGTCTACAAGTTATTCACACGTGTCATTCTGAACAGGATCGACCGAACGATAGACGAAGGACAGCCGTGCGAGCAAGCCGGGTTTCGAAGAGGGTTCAGCACAATCGATCATATCCACACCGTGATCAGGCTCATTGAGGTGTCCCGAGAGTACAAGACGCCGTTATGCCTCACATTCATCGATCTCAAGAAGGCCTTCGACTCTGTCGAAACGGAATCGGTGATTGAGGCTCTGTGCAAACAAGGCGTCTCGACTCAGTACGTCAAGATCCTCAGTGAGCTCTACAAAGGATTCACGACCGTAATCACACCATTCTACAACAACGTTCGCATCAACGTGAAGAGGGGTGTGCGCCAAGGTGATACCATATCACCGAAGCTGTTCAACGCCTCTCTCGAGAACATCATGCGGACACTAGATTGGGACGACATGGGAGTGAAGATCGACGGCCGGCAGTTACACCATCTTCGTTTTGCGGATGATATCGTACTCATAACACCATCTATCACCCAGGCAGAACGCATGCTGGCCGACTTCGATCACGCGTGTGGGAAGATCGGCTTGCAGCTGAACTTGACGAAGACGATGTTCATGAGGAATGGATACGTTTCTGATGCCCCATTTTCGCTCAACGGAACGAACATCTCTGAATGCTCCAGCTATGTGTACTTGGGTCGGGAAGTCAACATGACCAACGACTTGAGTCCAGAGCTGGGCAGGAGGAAACGAGCGGCTTGGGGCGCGTTCAAGAGTGTTGAAGAAGTAGTGAGGAGGACGAAGAACGCCCGACTCCGCGCCCATCTCTTCGACTCTACGGTTCTTCCTGCGCTGACGTACGCTTCAGAATCCTGGGCGTTGCGCAAGCAGGATGAACATGCAATTTGCGTCGCGCAACGAAGTATAGAGAGAAGGATGCTCGGAGTGACTCGCTTCATCCAGGCGAGAGACGGCATACGGAGCTCCGAGCTACGTCGACAGTCGAAGATCAGAGACGCAGTCGCATGGGCCAAGTTGTCGAAGATCAGGTGGGCCGGACACGTAATGCGATTTCGTGACGACCGTTGGACGAGAGCCGTAACTGACTGGATTCCACGGGACGTCAGAAGAACACCAGGTCGCCCACCTTTGCGCTGGTCGGACTTCTTCGTCAAATCCCTGAACGACCGATTCGATGCTCTTCGTGTTCCTCGAGCGAGCAGGACCCATTGGTTACTGGCGCCCGCTCGAGCAAATCGATGATCAACGGGACGACAGGTGATACAGGTGATGAGCCATCCCTATCTTACTGATGAGTTCCGCGGATGGCTCATATTCTTTTGGGATTGTCCATCTAAGATTTAGGGACGAAACGGACTTTTTCGTATATAATTTTCATTCCTGTGAATTGTTTTTTGTATCAGGATCGCGAAAAAAATCAAAAGGAAGAAGTCCCATTCGACCCCTTGCCTGTTGAAATCTTTGTTGAAGGATTTTCCGGAGAAACAATCACTGTCTGTTGTGTATACATCCATACTACATCGAAGACAAGACCGCTCGTAACTGTAGCCAATTGAGTGATCTTTGTAAATACGAATACGCGGGCAGCCCCGGATGATCGTAGGCAATCACTTCATCGGACGGGGAATCCTCGTTTGGCGACGATTTTGTAAATATAGACGTCACGAGGAGTCGTTGATCGCTACCGTATCCAGCCGGGAGTGTATGACTAATGCGATGGACAACAAAGGGAGGCACGTCTTCCTACGACAACGAGAATAAAGACCTGTGCTCGTAGTTTGACTATATTGGCTCCAGTTACAGAAGCGTAAACAGTAAATAACAGTGCACCCCGGGCACGGCCTAGGCCTTGGTCGCGTCGCGGCGCGATAAGGATTAGTATCGCTGATTTGGATACTCTTGAAATTTGTCGACCATATCTGCAGAATCTATAAATTCATAGACTCAACTTGTTGATGTTTGAGACAATAAAGTCCATTAGAACAAAATTGCGGAACTCGCAGTGTAACGCGTCATGAAAATAGCCATATTTCAAATTTTGGGTCCGCCCAATTTTGCGCGTAAACTTTTCTCAGGCTTGTTGTACATTAAAACCAGTCATTCAGCGGCCTGCAAGGCGCCAAATGAAGTAATGAATAGTTGGAAATATCTACACAACATGTATAGAAACAAATAAAACGAAGAACAAAAAGCATGTAGCAAAAGACAGCGAGGAACTGATGAAATACCTCACTGGGAGTACGGTCGGTATTGAGCAATCGCGGCGGGACCTTGGAGTTGACAAACAGACATCGTGGTTTCGTTTATGTATTAGTTAGTTGATCGTGTCGGCTCCTTCTCTGCAGGTACGTTATCCTTTTTTGATATGGCGTAGTTGCGAAAATGTTACAATACAAATCTTAGACGTAACTTAATTCGATATACCCGCAGGGCGTAATTAGCTAGGACGGCCTATTGACGTCGATCTTGTGTGCGCCATGATGAGGTCAAGAAACACACACACATGAAAATCAAAATTTCAAAATTCCTTCCACGTGTCCTACACTGTTAAGTAGATCACGCTTTTCTGATTCCGGTCATGTGTTTTTTATTCAATACAAATAATTCTGAAGTGATTTGTGGCGAGTGAGCGGTAAAAAGGGTGTAGATCGTTTGAATCGCATTTTGGCGGGAAAGCACCGATGGTACTGTAGATCGCGGATACCGACTCTTAGTGGGAAGAAAACCTCACTCGTCACTATCTGTAAGACGTTTGATTTCTGAACCATGTTCGATGACGTGCAGCCCTGTAGCCGCACGATGACGACGATGATCTCGGTTTGGCCAAAGAGATGGGTGGGAGGGGTGATCGAGCTCTGCTGATTGGACCACTATCAGCTACTATCTCATGGGCTTTTGGCTTTTTAATCGGCCTCGTCATCCTTGCAAATCACGATATCCATATTGCACATAATTTTGCTTATAATTTTGATTTTAATTGTACGGCATTGTGAGGTGCACAGTTATTCGCTGTTTACGCTTCCGTAACTGCAGCTAATATCGTGAAACCGCGAGAACTCGTGGTTTTCTAAACCTACTAGCTCGTGTGCAAATTTTATGTAATTTTGTTAATGGAACTAATGCATTTTCTTACTTTTAATGACTGTTTCGAGTTATCTGTATGTTGCGGCACGCGTTGGCTTCTGCCGATGTCTTGAATAAATAAATAAATAAATAATTTATAGAACTTTGACATCATTCAATTCAGTTCAGTTTCAGGTAGTTCTGAAAATCTACGTATCGATCGAATAGACCATTCGAATCTGCCCTGACATAATTTTAAGGATTGATTTTGTTTCCACTAGAAATTCCACTTTCCTTGGGTGAACTAGAGGGCTAGGGGCCCAAGGCAGATGTTCTCCCACTGCTTGATCGGCTACCGGAAACGGGAACTTGTAGATAGGCTTATTCCTACACATCACTGAAAAAAATATTCCTTGTTTCCTTCCTACATCAGCCTTTCCTCTGGAACTTTTTTTTAACGTTTCCTTGCTTTGGCCAATAACCGTTTACATCGGATTCTGTTCTGTTTTCCAATTCTTTAGTTGATATGGTTGTCTTGTATAAGCGCTAATGACAGTAATTGTGTTTCCCATTCATTTCTTAGTGTTGTGAGCACTTTGGTGCATTTTGAATAAATAAACAAATAAATACCATCACTATCTTCTTATCTGTGATATACATTTATAGGATATTTTAGTACTTTTCCTCTTAATGCCCAATTATCACCCAAGCCTATCATATCATGCTCATATCTAAATAAAAGCGCATCCTTGAAGCGGTCTTATCATGCGAGAAAAGAACGGCTTTTTCTTCCGCATCAGGCAGATTAAGCAGGCTGCACACGATCATAGGTGGATGCGAAATGGTATGATATCGAATACGGTTGGGCATGATATGATAATTGGGCATTAAGAGGAAAAGTACCGATATTTTTTCTCCTTTTATTCTTATAAAAGCTCTACCAGTGCCAAAAGTTACACGATGGTCTTTGAGTTCGTTTGTTTTCTTTGGTTTTAGATTTTGTGATTGTCCGGTAAGCCTCTTCCCTCCACAGTTAAGTTTTTTCTGTTGTGTTGTGTTCTCACAGGTGTGCTCTGTTTGATTTAGTATTTACTAGTGCTGCTATATTTTAGCGCGTCAATTAACTTAGTTGACGTATTTGATAAATAAAATGAGTAAATAAATAAACTTACATATAGAGGAAAGCTAACTAAAACGTCGGTCTCGTAACTTTGCGATGTTGTTCGACCCCTCAGGCTATAAAGTGCCGAAACTTCAGCCAGAAGAGATAGAATAACGAGTTGGTTCGACAACTATGGACAACATCTCGCCATGAAAACAGTTCGTATCCGCTTTCGTCGCCAAAGTTTTGATGCGATACGGTGTAAACTGGGTGTAAATGATGGCGGTCTATTCGGAATCACGTCATTTTCGTAGAACTATTTATCACCAGTCGTTACCAAAGGAATGCCTATGATCGGTCAAACTGTATAGGTTTCCTAAGCACCAGCATCTGAGCCAATATTGATGGGCGGTCGATTATGAACGATTGATCTCCCAGGAAAAATATCACTTCTCTTTCACAAAAAAGCTACGAAAGGCAATTACAGTAACAATTTAAAGGGACAAGTGAGCAAGTATAGGGGCTTCTACTATAGATGTTGCAATGATGGTGTAAGATCATGGCAAAAGTCACGGATCACGCGGAATTTGCAATTTTTTGCTCCTTTCTCCATGCCGTATTGTTTAACTTCAGCTTCACCTTCACTTAGACTTTACACTTTACCTAGGCCCATTCACTATCAGACACCGTGGGGCCAGACACGTTTGTGCGAGTTATCACGTCAGACGCTGGCGTGATGACGCTCACGGCTGTTATGCAGACGCTCACGCGCGTCGTCGCTAGTCGCTGTGCATTGCACTGCGATTCACCCTTTCGCTGGGGGTCGGTCGAGGGCTGCTCTGTATGCTTCGGGCGCGTGCGTGGGTGCGTCGCGTGCTCAGCGGCTGGGCGCTCATCGCTCGCAAGCAGCTGACGCTCACCATGAGCGTCGGTATAACAAAGGCCTTAGGGACGAAAGGAGCTTATGTTATTCGTTTGCCCTATCTATTGGAACTACTTCTGAAGAAATTCTGATGACTGAATGCTTCCTGAATGAAACCCTTCCAATTGATCTCTGTTCTTTTCCAATTGTGACAACAATTCTTTGAATCGACCAATTCTTCGTCATTTCCGCTCCGATTTTGTGTCTTCGTGGTTTTTTCACGGTGACCTTCGCACCAATTGCTCATCGAACAAGAACCACACTGTTCAGTGAACGTTTCGAGGAAAAACTCCTGTTCGCACTGGTGTTCCGGTTCAGGTCGTCAATAGAAGAATTTTTCTTAAAGGCGAAAAATTATCAATGTAGCAGCGAGGAGATGAACTCCTGCGCATTTCTACACAGGAACTGGGCGCTTTGCGAAGGTGAATGATTTTTTTCTGAATTTTCAAGGCAAAGCCGTTGGAGGCACTGTAAACGTTTGTAATTTTCAATTTTAAGAGGCACCGCACACGATTTTTTATCCAGTTCATTCAACAGAGCATGAAATTCTGATCGAATCAGAGGTAGATCAGTGTCGGCTGTCAATAGCTAATGAGCCAATCAGCGACGAGTCGATCCATGACGTCAGCCGATTGATCTACTTCCTGTGCTTCCTCGGCTGAGGCTGTCAACCTGCCGCCTCCGCCATTCCCGGCGTCTCTCGCCACGCTCCGCCCTTCGCCCCGCCCCTTCACGGCGGTGCCCTTTGAGGCGCAGTGTGACGTCATCGTACAAAAATAGACCTGGACCCACATTCATCATTGGTAAACCCCCACAAACCCCGAGACATAGCCTGTGAACGGCGCGCACCTTTCTCTATTTCTCCTAAGCTTCCTATGTGAAACACAATCTCTCATCGACTCTGCCGTCTGGCTCTGACTGTCCCGCGGTTTCGGAGACCGCTGGATCGTTCATGAATTTGGTCCCTGAACCCATGAATTCATGAAAACGAAATCGGTCGAAATGTATACGAATCGATAGTGTTAATTAAGGCAAGTACAGCCGTAAAAACCAAGTTCTGAAAGACCATTGATGAAGGGAGAAAATCGTTGTCAAAGTTTTCAGCAAAAATTTTGGTCCGAAGCCAACAGCTTACAAAGGAGAAAATAAGCAGATTGCGCCTGTGCGGCTTTTGCTTCTTAGTTGCCGTAATTGCTGCGAAATCACCAGAACCCACCTTTAGACCTGATCATAAATCCGCTTTCCTTTCACTTTTATATTCTCATTCACTTACTTTTATTTATTTTTAGTAAACCCCACTCGCCGAGCTAATGGGTAAGGCCTTGTTCAGACGACACGCGTCCAGGCGTCCGACGATTGTTGGGACGATGGCGTAATCGCCCCCGCGTGCGGCGTGCAATTGCACTGCGAACGCAGGCAGCCTACGCGCAGCTTTTTCATTTCAGGTCTTTGGATGCCTCAGCCAGTTTTGACTCTCTTTTTTTGTTGTTGGCTTATATTACCATTACCATTATTATATTAGAGAAGAAAAGTCGAGTAATTGCGGAAAGGCGCCGTCTGGCACACCTTTGTGCCCGCGGCACACAACGCAATTTAGCTCACGCCTACATTACGGTAGGCGCGATCGGCTCTGAACCGAGCGCGTCCGCGTCACGCGGCGCGACGCGGTCGATTTGCATCTTTTGCACCAGGCCGCGCCGCGCGCCGCATCTGGTCTAAACAAGCCCTGACGGTAAGTCGGTCGAATCGATCACTCGGCTGATCGAGTCGTCGCTGATTGGCTGATTGACGATTAGGATTGAAAGTGGTAATTGGGATACCCTGGAAATCGATCAATCTATAACGATACTTTTAGCGTTTCCAATCGTTGTAGTTCTAACTGAGATTACGATACTACAATAGGGTGTGCGTGGTGCAGTGGTAAGAGGCGCGACTTACGCACTCGCAACCGAGCGATCAGTCCTCTCAGAGCAAATAACTCAATTAATTAAGTACCAACTTTCCATCGGCCTATCGGCCGCCAAGCGTCTGTTCGCCAACTTCGTTAGGAAAGCAACTGTACTAACCTTGGCGAAAGTTGGGAACAGCCAAAAAGCGCATATACCGACAGAAAATTCGCCTTAACGAAGGCTGAAAACCACTGAAAAATGGAAACTGAATAGAGGGAAACAGAGGAAAAGTTCTGAAAAGTGTAAGCCGTAAGGATGAAAACACGATCTAAGAGTAAAAGGACGAAAACAAAGGACAGAGAATGACAACGAAAGGAAACGTAAAGGATTGAAGCAAATTTAAGCAGCTCCATTGCCGCTGTGGGGGCATTTGGTGTACGGTAACAGATTTTCGAGGCGGGACCCATATGAGTCACAGATACCAAACATCGCTTGGGTTTCGCTTATTATATAGTGTTTACATGCATACATACATATATACGTATTTATCACAATACCGATCGCAAGGCGATCGATATCAGCTGTGGGTGATCGGTTGGCTACAGGCCGACGTTTCGGCCAAGGGCAGATGTCAGTAGCTCTGGATACAATTACGGACGATTCGCCGAGCGACATCTGCTTCGTGAATGTGTTTCGAAAGCATGGCGCGTTCTCAGAAACTGTAGAAGGCCGAACGCGCTGCATTTCTTACAGTTAGGCTGTAGGTTGATGCGTTGTTTATGCTCCACTATGGGTCGTTTATGACTCATGACACTTTGTTTTCGTTCTTTTGCTACGTAACGAGTTGCCCGAAGTGAGCGATCAAAGTGACAATCCACTGCCGGAGCGGAAGTGTGAAAAACGTTTATGTGTGTCTGTTAAGAGATCAGCGATCCACACACAACTCGTGATCACTACTTTTTCTCTACTTGTTCAGTAAAATAGGGGTGGAACAACGGTAAGAGGCGCTACTGATACCCACACCGTCGAGCGATCGAACCCCGCCTGTGCTGATGAAGCTTTCCATCGCTCTGGGGTCGGATAAATTGGTACCATTCTTCTCTGGAAAGGTAAAGACACTGACCTGGTATAGCGATCCCTTCTACCTCATTGTGAAGGCCAAATACGCATTCACGATTCTGGATGGAAACCGTATGCAGTACGCATCCTTAAAGGGTTGATATCTTTAGCTTCACCTTTACCGTCCACGGTTCAGGGGTGTTTGAGGAACCAATCAAGGTCGATTGATTGATTGACTGATTGATTCCCGAAACACTCCTGAACCATGGACGGTAAAGATAAAGGTAAAGATATCAACCTTTTAAGGATGCGCACTGCATGCGGCTTCCATCTCAATCGAGATTGATTGATTGATTGGTTGGTTCCTCAAACACCCTTGAACCATGGACGGTAAAGGTAAAATAATGATACCAACTCTTTGAAGATGCGTACTGCATGCGGCTCCCATCTCAATCGCAGTTGATTGATTGATTGATTGATTAATTGACTGATTAATTGGTTGAGAAAGTTCTCGAGCTTCAAAGCTTGGCAACCACTATGAAATGTGTTTTCTCCAATTTCTTTAAAATTTTCTCTATCAAATTGATGACGCTCGATCGTTCAGCGACGTTCAAGGACTATCAGGCTCAGTATCGGTGTCGCTCTGATGCCCGAAGTTCGCTTCGCATCTTAGCACATATCATCGCCATCATCAACGTCACCTGGGCTGCGTTCTCCTATCACCTATCACATGCGCACACCGCACCCAACCGGGTCGGCGCGCTTCCTGGTGCACGTACACCGAAGAACTGTGAGTCCTCTACAACGATGGCGTGTGATCAGAGTTCGATTCATGTGGACGTTTCGGCTAGGTATTCGATCAATAGTGTTCTATTATTATTATTTTCGGTGTAAGGCTGAGGTGAAGTGGTCGGCGTTGACAAGTTTCCTGAGGATGCCCCTTGAATTTAGTCTTCCACTCAGAATAGTAGGAGCATGGTGAATGCTAGGCCTATATAATGACCACGCATTCAGCGGCCTACCGGCCGACAAACGGCTGCTAAATACACACTAAAAACAAAAATACATAAACTGAAGTGAAGATTTGAAATAAAACAAAAAAGGGGTTAAAATGAAACGATGAACAAATAGCATGTAGCAAAAGACTACGAGCTGAACTGATGAAATGCGTTCCTGGGAGTACGGTGACGGGCAATCGCGGCGGGACCCATGCAAGCCACACATGACAAACATCGCTTGGGTTTCGCTTATTATATAGTAGGATTTGCGTAGCTCAGTCGCTATCCCAAGTCAGTGACTTCACCTTAACAGACTTGAACGGTCCCAATTTACCCGAACCGGGAGGGTTGGACGGTTTCGTTTGCCTGGACGGGTGCACTCAAAGAAACTTCCGTTTCTCGCTCTCAGCGCCTCTCAGCCAAAACAATCTATCAAATTGACCCAAAGGTCCCCTCGTTTTCTAGGTGCTAATTTGCCCGAACAGTTTTCCTTTTAATGATGTTGTGTGGCATGATAGGTTTTATATTATACAGAAGACCAGCCACTCAGCGGCCTGCCGGCCGACGAACGGCTGCTACATACAATAAAACAAAAAAAAATTAAAATAAAACGATGAATAAAAATCATGTACCAGAAGACGGCGGGCTGAATTGATGAAATGCGTCCCCGGGAGTACGGTAACGGGCAGTCGCGGCGAGACCCGTATGGGCCACCCATGACAAACATCGATTGGGTTTCGCTTATTATATAGTATGTAAAGAAAAAAAGTTTTAAAATAAAACGATGAGCAAATAGCAAAAGACGGCGAGCTGAACTGATGAAATGCGTCCCTGGCAGTACGGTAACGGACAATCGCGGCGGGACCCATATGAGCCACCCATTACAAACATCGCGGTTTCGCTTACTATATAATAGGATAGGATAGGATATTGAATTTCTCTATCCGATCCATTACGAAAGTTCCTGATTGAGTTTGTCCCCAAACTCTTATAAGCGCTAGAATAGTTAGGTTAGGGTGCATTTACAGGTAGACTGTTTTTATAAAACACTCGATAAATCCTTGTGCGAGACTTAATAAGCTGGGTATGGGGAGAAGTGCATCGGTAAAAAGCCCTACTCTCATCCATAAGCTCGAACGATCTATCCTCGCTGCCATTGATACCATGCCTCCACGATTCTGAATGGAAGACGAGTGCACTGCGCGTCTTTCTATCATTACTCTTAACTTTGCACAGTGCTGACGCACCGATGCCACTGTTTTGTCGTCTGCCGTGAAGAAGACGTGTGGCTGGCGCTGAACAGGTTCGAGACCCGATGGGTTCACATGATTTTCTTGCGATCATGGCACTGACGTCTACGGCGTGGTTGGCTAATAACTCGCCGAACAGGCTGGTATCATAATCAGAAAAGAAACCTCGACGTCGACATGTGAAACGCAGGCTAAACACGACTTGTTTATTCGCATTTTCATTGCTACCTTTTCAGCTTTTGTAGCCCTTTACCTTAAATCGTGAAACACTATTGTTTCATCTTTCAAGTAGTTTTGCTTCTATAATAGTTATCAGAACACTGGAACTTCAATCTTGTTGTCTTGGTTATTCTTGCTGTTTTGGCATCACATTCAAGGTTTACTTTGCTCAGGTTGTTTTCCATTTTTACGTGACCTGATCACGTCTTAAATAAATAAATAAATAAATAAAAATAAGCCAGGCACTGATTTGAGTCGCTTTTGATGAATCGCGTAAACAGTGGATCTATGAAAAGTCGTCCTTGAGGCAATCTTCCCCAATCGTCATTCCGTTGCTGTCAATCTAATGAATCCATGATCTACTCATTTACAAATTTACCAGCAGGCTGTAATTATAATACGTTTCAAAGGACGGTATAACGTGGTTAACTGCAGAAGCTGGCTACTCACAAAACTAGGTATGTGGAAAAATAAAGCCCTCCGGTTGAATCTAGCTGGATCTTTTCAGTCTTTGGTGTCGGTGATCTGTTCCACTGTCGGGAACTGGGACTGGGAGGAACTTCAACTGACTTGACTTCTCGAAAAACAACCGTCATCGATGTTCGGCTGGGATATTACTAATTTGTTTATCTATAACATTACGCACTATTACCTGCGCCAAAGTGAGACAGAGTATGTACATTCAGTATAAGCATGCTGTTACCAATTACAATGCTAAAATGAAATGAAAAAATAAACTGCCCGCAAGAAGATAAACTAGGTCTGTGGAAATCAAGGAGAGATCGAGACACCAGCCTAAAGGGTCTGGAGAAGACCTTCTACTAAGCTCTCAGCGGTTGAAATGTAATGGAGAGCCAGTGAGCTAACAATAAGTAACAATAACACCAAGATATAGTGAAGCAAAATGTTTCAAATGCTGATTTTTCAAGCGTTAGCGTAAAGCTAAAGGTAAAAAGTAAAGGTGTCGGCGTTGATCCGTCCCCTAAGGACGCGTCGCGCATTCATGTTTCACTCAGAATCGTAGAGGCATGGTAAATGCGTATCCAACCTATTCAGTGGCTTGCGGGGCCAGCCGCTATACCAAGTTAGTTTATTCACTTTCACAGACAAGACTGGTACCAATTTACCCATCATCAAAGGGTTGAAAAGCTTGGTTAGCTCGGCCGGGAATCGAACGCTCGACCGTGCGGGTGTCAGTAGCGCTTCATATGTACCACTGCACCACGCGCACCCCTGAATAGTGAATAAGGAAGAACGTGACTAAATAGTCAAAGTAAAATGAAGAGCATGCGATGCATCACCCAACGTATGTTCAATGCTGCTATTCCCGAATGCGATAATTTACCTAGAACACCACCATTGTCTTTGAAAATCGTCAAGGAAGACTATCGATATCGGCTTACCGGCCCATTCCCGTGATTACGGGTTAGTGCTGATAGCAACAGCCCAACCGGGCTCAAGAAAGATGCTTGGGGATTGCAACGTACATCGGTAGCACAATGATCAGTGCAGTCTGCCGAAAACAGAAAGACGCGGGTTCAATTCCCGTCCGATATCAGTGTTTTGCGAATAACCCAGCATCTCCAAAATATATAAGTCATTCATCTCGTCCAAGAAGTCGCTTCCCAATGGGATGGGAGCAACGTTTGTTAAGAATTTACCCCCTTCCCTACACGGGTGTTTCAATGTGATATCGAATCCACATGAAAGAGCGCCGACGATCATTCCGTTCGACCAACACCGCTCGCCACCGTCGTCATATGCACGTGCATCACAGCCGCCTAGGTGTGAAACGTCACGACAGTCCAGATGATCACAACGTCATCATTTTTTGGGTTGTTTTTAATACTTTCTTCAAATGTAAGGTTCAGTGGTAAGATCCGCTACATCCACTTGCACACTCGTATGATCGATCTTCTCAGGTTAAGCAAGTCTTCTATCCCTCCAACCTCGGGTACACTGGGCTCAGATTCATCAATGGTAGACCCCCGATAAACCCTGAGATATACCCCAAACGGCCCCACCTTTGTCTACTTATCCTAAACTCCCTATGTTAATCGCAATCTCTCACCGACTATGCCGTCTGGTTCTGGCTGCGCCGCGGTTTCGGTTACCGCTCGTCCGTTCCTGAATCTGGGCCCTGGTGGCACCAACGTTGTCTTCGAAGGTAGAGATACTGGCTCGGTCAAGTGGCTGCCCCCGCAAGTCGTTGTATAGGCGAAATATACACTCATCTAGCCTCTACGATTCCGAATAGAACACGAATGCGTGGCGCGTCCTTAGTGGAGTGATTAACACCGGCCCCTTTACCTTCCCCAACACCTACCAACATCACATGCATGTGCAGTGTCGGTCGCACAGGTGCAAAACACCTCCACCGACACTTTGTCGATGCAACGACGACGACAGCATCAGCATATGATGACGGTACTTGACGCACTACGACAACATCTAGCACCGCCGTCCCCCCTCCCCCCCCCCTCCCCCATAAAAAACCTTCATCCACTGGCAGGTAGCCAAAAACTAGGACACCTGGCAAGTGCGTCCCTAGAAGTAAAGCTAAAGGGATCGGGTTGATCAGTCCTTTAAAGACGGACATTCGTGCTCTATTCAGAATCGTAGTGGTATGGTGTGTGCGTATTTGGCCTTCACAATGCCTGCGGGGCCAGCGGCTATACCAAGTCATTGTCTTTACAGACTGACCGGAAATTATGGGCCGCCTTGTTCGAGTCTTTGTTTAAGTTTTATTAGCTGCGACCTTTGCTGATCTATGGTGGCATTTGATCTAACAGAGCTTGCCCTCAGTAGCCAATCGATACGGGATCATAGACTCAATTCTTTGAGCAATGGTCGCTCCTCATCCAAAAAGACTCGCCATAATCGAGCTTCACTGTGCAGGCCACTCCACGAAGAGCATTGCAAAACTGCTGAAAAACGGTGTAGTACGTAGTAGACTGTCTAAAACCCAATAGCCAAGATGGTACAAATTCAATCCGGCAAACGCCCGTCTAACGTTTCGGCAAGTCCGCCTTCTTCAGAGCTTGAAAGAGAAAAGATGAATTTGAGAAATCACTCGTTCAAGAACAATTTCAAGTTTCAGCGATGAATCAGTAGGCACTAGAAGAGAAAGACGAATCACGGATAGGGCAAGCACAACCAGACCTGGGCCCAGATTCACCATTGGTAAACCCCCGCTGAACCCCGAGATATACCCCGAACGGCGCCACCTTTGTCTACTTATCCTGAACTTCCTATGTTAAACGCATCTCTCACCGACTATGCCGTCTGGTTCTGGCTGCGCCGCGGTTTCGGAGACCGCTCGTCCGTTCATGAATCTGGGCCCTGGGCAAGTAGATGACCAATGAAAACCACAAGCTACAGGCGATACATATGGTAATGTGGCCACACTAACTAGCCTCTGGCCGACTGTTCTTCAGGTCAAGACCGTTCAGGTCAGCGAATAGTGCGAGCTCCTGTGTCACCTCAATGCAACAGTGTCTTTACTTTCCCGGGCAAGTCTGGTACCAACTCAGCCGACCCCGGAGTGACAGAAGGCCTGCTTAGCCTGAGTTGGGATCGATCGCTTCTCCGTGTGGATGGAAATGGCGGCTCTTAGCAATGTACCGCACGCATCTCTTACAAAAACTCCTCCTGGGCCCAGATTCATCATTGGTAAATCCCCGATAAACCCCGAGATATACTCCGAACGGTGCCCACCTTTGTCTACTTATCCCAAACTACCTATGTTAAACACAAGTTCTCACCGACTATGCCGTCTGATTCTGGCTGCGCCGCGGTTTCGGAGACCGCTCGTCCGTTCATAAATCTGGGCCCTGACTGAAAATTACACTCTTTGAACCCTGGATCACTTTCAAATAGCACTGATGCGCTTTCGTTTTCCTATCATCTTCCACTCTCTATCTGTCGGCCGGCGGCCATCATTGACATCGGCACGGTTGCTATCGAATGGAAGAACTTCGACAGTTTATGTCGTCTAATCAGTCCGATCATGACGGGGATAATTGATGTCGCGACGGACCCCATCGCTAGGGTGCTATGTCTTTTGACATTCTAGTTCTATTAGCACACTTTTATTCATTTACTTCAATCCAACACAGAACAAAAAACCATTAATAATCAATAGTGAAAACACTGTTGGACAATTAGAAACTAACTAGCGAACACTAAGGAGCAAGGAAATTTTTTTACACACATGATAAAAACCAGATTCCCGTAGTCACTTAGGAACCACCAGAGTACCATTTATTTATTTATTTATTTATTTATTTATTTATTTATTTATTTATTTATTTATTGAGACATGCGATATAATCACATGTAAGGCGATAATTGTGACAGTATCACCATCGCACCGAGGGACAAAGCATCCTGAGAGTTCAGGCAGATATAAAAATACAAAGCGAAATCACTAGTTAATGATAAAACAGGTCAAACTGTGAAATGCAATAAGCGGGAAAATAAGGTCATTCTAGCTCCACCGCACTGGAAAGCAAGGTAAAATAATAATAACAAAACGCTTAAGAGACGTATAAATTCATTGGCATTTATCTAAAATCCGTTTGAAAGCCCGTAAATTAGCGGGAATGGGAAATCGTTTGCTAAACTTCACATATTCAGCTCCAGCTCTGCAAATGAAGTAGTTGGAACGAGCCGATGTCCTGACTAGAGGGATCCGCAATTTGGTAACGGTTCCTCTTGTAATGGAATCGCAGAGTACCATTGACATAAGGTAAGAGAAAGTTAAAGGAGGTGAAAACTTTGGCGGGTTACTATTAAGTATTAGAAGTAGATGTTGTAACAGCAGTGCTAGTTTCATCGCAAAAATCGTGGCTCAAGCGAAATTCGAACCCGCGTCTCGTGCATACCCGGGGCTCGTGTGTTAGGCCACTACACTACTGAGACGACGGCTGTCCTCCACAACTGCACCGGTCATTTGCGCTCCCTTAGCAACTTCCTTAAGCCAGAAGGCTTTTACTTCCACAGTACTGATCCGTTATGTCTTCTGTCTCTGTGAGTTGAAAGATCGGGTTGATGGTGGTTGGGGGGGGGGGGGGGGGGGGGTTCGGTCGTCGTCGTTGACGTCTTCCCCCGGTGCTCCGCCCACGTCGTCGATTACGGTCGTCGGAGGTACAAAAGCCGTCCGCTCACAGCCCCCAACAAACAGCCTCTGTCGTGCTGCTGCTACTGAACATCGACACAACAGTTTTTGGTTGTTGTACGGTCGAGGGGGGGCTCGTTGGCCTTCTTGATCTCTTTTCATCACTTTTTTCTTTTCTTTTTCGTTTATTTCACAAATTTTCCTTCCCTCCTTCCCATTCCGCTAAGATTATGAAAGTATTCGAAGGTTTCTGTTTCTCAACGGAGCTCCTCCTGGCAGGCTCCAGGGTTAGGTACAGTTTTTCAAGCCCGAAATCTGACCAACAGTTATTACGACACCGCAGATTCGCCTTTCACAGTTTTTATCTTTCTTGAAAAAACTCGTCTAAAATCTATGATCTGATGTAGGATCCGCTAGGTTACCGGAACTGATATATTCTGAATGAAACTTTATACTGGTTCCGATTTCAAGACAATCAGTCTATCGAACACCATAGGAAGGTCCTACTTCTCCTACCTGTTGTTTGCTCTTACTATCTACATTTCCTCGTAAGGTATTAGAGCTTCAAAGTCGTAAAAATTCGAAATTGGAGCTTCGAATTCCCAAAAATTCGAACCAACAGTTGCAGCCCTCTCTCTGATCGATTGCATATCTTCCTGTTTGTTTTTTACCAAAAAAAGAATTCTATAACAATTTGCACCTATAGACTATAAATTGCCCTTCCGATTTTGTCGAAGTCACTGCCCCTATTTATCGGTCAATTTTTTCAATTAACGTTACTATTTACAGGACACAATGTTCGAGGTGTTCACGCACGGTATAACGTTCCTCAACCTCCTCTCATTAGCCGCCTTTTTCACCACAGTTGGACTATTCTTCTGTGGAATGTAAGTGAAAATTAATCTCCTTAGAAATAAGGCAATCCATAACGATTTCTGTCTTCAGTCCAATTTGTCGACAAATATGGAAACGACGAGACACAAAAGAGATCTCTGGAGCTCCGTTCCTTATGGGAGTTCTTGGGTGAGTCCTTCTGACAATTTAAGGCAGTAGAAAAATTGTAAAAGTAGATTCATTGAATAATTCGGCAAAGGACGAAAGCACGTGTTTCTCATTTTCATCCCTTTCAAATCCCCGATTTCGGCGAATACGGTACTAATCTTCGTCGACCAACAGATGATGGGATCACACTTTTAATCGACAGCGCTCCGAGGAGAATAGACTATGGATAAGGTAAGGGTAAAGGTAAAGGTGTTGGCGTCGACCAATTGCTCGAGGACGCGCCACGCATTCGTGTTCCGGGCAGAATCGTAGCTGAATGCGTATTTCACCTATACAGTGTCTTGCGGGTCCATACCAAGTCAGCGTTGTTACCTTCCCCTATAAGTTTGGTAGAACTTACCCGATCCTGAAGGAATAGAATCCTTAGCTCAGGCCGGATTCGATCGCTCGACAGTTCGGGTGTCAGCAGCGCCTCTTACAACTGCACCACGCGGACCCTATAAAGATAGACATAAGCGGAGAAATAATTGGAAATGGAAAACGACGAGAGAACAGCGATATAAGAAAGCCCTCTTCATTTGAACATCGTCAGCGCCCATGGCGCTAGAAAGCAAAATTTTAGTCTAGATTTTTTAATATTCTTTGCTCAATTTTCCTTTCATGAATTTTCCTTTTCAGTGGTTGCTGTTGGATGACGTACGGTTATCTGAAGAATGATCACACAGTGTTGGTGGTGACCGGATGTCAAGTGATTCTCTACACCTCATACACTATCTTCTACTGGCTGATGAGCAAAGACAAGGTAAAATTACAACTTGAGATGTGGTGAGCATCGGCCGCCGCTGGCCGACCTTCGGAACCAGTTTCTTCAGCAGGCAGTGGCTAGCGGCAGGCAAAACGGCAGCTTGGCAGCTTTAAACAACAAAACAAAACAATAGACAGACAATACCTATTCATTAGCACGCCACAGAGTAAACCGTCAATCGAATCGCCGCATTTAAATCGCGTTTTTCCAAAAAAGAGGGCCCGCGTGGTACAGTGGTAAGAGGCGCTGCTGACACCCGCACGGTCGAGCGATCGATCCCGGCCCGGGTTAACCAAGCCCTCCATCCCTCCGGGATCGGGTAAATTGGTACCAGACTTGTCTGGGAAGGTCAACACACTGACTTGGGATAGCGTCTGGCCCCGCAGTTTTGTATAGGCCAAATACGCATATTCACCAAGCCTCTACGACTTGAATGGAACAAGAATGCGGCGGCGCGTCCTCAGGGGACTGATCAACGCCGGCACCTTTACCTTTTACCTTTACCTTTTTCTTCCAAAAAAAACTTACTTTCCTCGGCAACGGCCAACAATTGGAGCTAGAAGACCGTGTAGCCCTATAGATAGCTGCAGGAATGCCCCTCAGGAGAAATTCAGAAGCTGTAGAGTAGAAGCTTCCGAAAAAAAACTAACTGCTGAAATAGGGAACTGAGCAATCCCACCAAAACGTGGCAAGAATGCGCCACTGCTGCATACCACTATCACCCTAACCACCACTACCATCACCACCACCACCACTTCCAGCACCGTCAGTCACCCCAGGGAAACAGATCCAGTTCTTCGTTCGTTCCAAGACAGCTCGGAATGGATGACGGCGACCGCGTTCCCGTTAGTGTGTTGTTTTTCACAAAAGGCGATCGCTCCTGTGAATACAGAAGAAAACTAACGGAAATCCGTTACCTACCATCTAGAAAAGTGGCCGGTGGTGCAGTGGTAAGAGGCGCTACTTCCAACAACATGGTCAGGCTATCGATCCCCGCCCGGGCTAACTAAGCCTTCCATCCCTACGGGGTTGAGTAAATTGGTACCGCACTTGTCTGGGAAGGTGACGAAACCACCCTGTGTAGTGGTTGACCCTAGTGAATCATTGCAAAACCCAAATACGCATTGTCCATGCGTCTACAATTCTGACTGAAAGACGAGTGCATGGCGCAACTTGGGGTACTGATCAATATTGATCACTAAAGCAAATCTTTTTATATTTTAGCTTTGGATCACGCTCAAAGTGGCCACCGTGCTCACGTTGTGTACCGCACTGATTCTGTCGGTGAAGTTCTTCGGCATGAAAGTCTTCCATCCGCTCGGAATCGTCTGTATGACGCTGAACATCGCCGACTTCGCCGCCCCACTTGCTGGACTGGTATGTTACTTGGTAATTTATAAAGAAAATGCAGAAATGAAAAAAAATAAAACCAGAGAAGGTTATCGTCAATTCGTTTGCTATTCATGAAAAATTACTCCAGAATAGTAAATGTTTTCATGAGCCACTATTATGGCGATAGCTCTGCTAGACCCTACTCCCCCTCCAAGAGAGAGGACGAATTGAAATAAGAATAAGCATACCGAAGCGTAAGAATGAGCCATGCTCTCAAGTTTCGACTAAATTTGTGATGACTTGCACCCCCGTTCAATTTTAATGTGATCATACACACATACGTACCAATCCAGGGTCAATCTTAACCTCAAGGAAGCCGGTAGCTTAGGGAGTAGTCCAGAGAGCTTCGGAAATCCGATGTAAAGTGCCCAAGATATTAGGGTGACCCAGAAATTCTTGTGCATTTCAGATCCTGTTTTCCTTTATTCATAAATCGAGAAAAACAAATAAATCACCAATAAAGTTACCATGGTTAGGTACATTTCTTCACCGGATCGCTGGCGAAAAATTGTTACTTCAACGTTACTGCTCAATTATTCGTTTTTGTTGGGTCATGAATAAAGGAAGTCAGAATCTGAAATGCATACGAACTTTTGGGTCACCCTAAAAGAAATATTATATTTTTTTTCAAAGATGAATGGTACTTCTAACTAAAAAAAGCTTTTTTCAGAGAGTGGTAATCCGACGTGGAGCCACCTCCACCCTCCCGCTGCCGTTGTGCATCGCCAACTTCATGGTCTCCTCCGAGTGGTTCCTCTACGGTCTGCTCGTCAGGGACGTCTACCTCATCGTGAGTATCGGAATTTCATCAACTTTTTCCTATTACCTCACCTAGAATTGACTAATTCAACACTATTCAGACTCCAAACGGTATCGGCTCAATGTTGGCACTCGGACAACTGTTCCTGTTCGTGGTCCTGCCACGAAAACCCGGACAACGATCGTTGATGTCTCGTGCTTGTGGTTGCTGTGCACCGTCTGAGAAGGAGACTGACCTCGAAGCTCCCACTAAAGGTGAATTGAGTTGACTATGGTCTATGGTGGGCGGTTGTTAACGGGATATGATATCATCGACGATTGTCGGGGTGGGGATGTCTTCGACGAAACGACTGTACACAAAACGATCTGGATATCTCGCTACCGTAGTCACCCCGTCTTAGTCAGCAGTTATACATGTTTATGTGTTCACGAACTGACAGCCGACGGGCTGCAATCCGTAACGACATCGGGGGTTTAGTGATGGGTTAGGGTTTACGATACGAGCGAAGATCATCGATTTTTCAGAGATTATACCCGAGGACGGTGAACAGAGCGAAGAGGGCGGCCAGCATCTTACCCGAGCTCGTCGCTGGTCGCAGAAGGTGATCGCCAACGTAAACACCGTCGCCGAGGAGATCGAACACGTCATCGGCAAAGCTTCCATACATCATCAGGACCAGTAAGTTCTGCTCCATCCTAAAGCTGCGTCTAGTACGGTAGGGGATCGTACCATAATCGGCACCAAACCTACCATGTTGGGGTTCCAAGAAGTAAGCCAACAACGAGCAGGTTCATACTTCCTCCACTTCCATCTACATTTTCCCAGGAATTGGAAGAGAGTTGGAATTATCCAAAAAATGCCTTCTGCAGCTTCGAGACGGGATATTGGTCCTATTTGCGGATTTTCCAGAGGCTTCTACTGTCTGTGGGAACTCTAACGCACTTCGTAGCGAGAGCCTCTAAATTCAAACTTATATTTTCCGCTTATTGTGGAAAAACGCGGGGGTAATCAACAAATTCTGCGATGATTCGAGAAATTCGCTAAACTTGACGGATAGTGATTCGCGAATTCCCCCAATTCCATCACGAGGATCTCTCAGCGTCTCTCTGCTTGGGTGGTTTCGACAGTTTCCTATTTACCCTCCTGAATCAGGGAAAAGAAGGTTACGAAGCCAGAAGTTCGCCTCTTCTACCGAGCACAGTAGTCGTAAGGTCCATTCATACTCGACAGCGAGGCAGTACTCCACTTTAGAGGATCGCTAAAACTACTGTCTCTTCGGAGTCCGTTTTGGCCCTGGGGCGCTTTCGATTATCCCGCGAACGGGCAAAATGTTTTCCTTGCGTCTCTGGTCAACTAGTGCCGCGCTGCTTTGCTGCCAAGTATGAATGGCCCCTAATATTAGAAAGGGAATTCAGAAACTGTCCAAGGAGCTTCACAAAACTGTCGCCTCTTCAGTTCCAGGTTCATGTACTCGCAAACGATCGACGACGACACCGTCTCGGAGAAGACCGAAGACTCAGCCGACGGAACACCGGCCAAGCACCAATTCGTGAACGTGCTCCATGATAAGGACCTTGTGCTCAACCCAGAGATGCTTGTCGCCCCAAAAGTCGGCACATCGTGCCGTCTCAGCGCCGAAGCACGAGCCGCCAGACTTCCACGCTCGGCTAGTTCTCCGGATCTGAGCGATTGATTTCGCTGGCCCGGCTGACATCTGTGTCAGCGTTCCAATGACGTCTACCTGACTCCTATACGGTTCCCATATAAAAGATCTTTTTGAGATCGGAGCCCCCGTTCGTGAGTTACGGTGCTGGACGTTCTGTTAAATTGTAGTGCTTTAACTAGACGCGTTTTAGAGCCGTTCTGTGCAGATGATACCCATCATACTATTTCTTTTCTGCACAAAGTCATACAGCACAGAATAGATCCGAGTTAGAGCCACAGAATCAATAAGGCCCCACCAGGCTGGGGATTTTGGGGTCCTCGGGTGGGCGGAGACTAACAAGGAGTCCATCTCAGGGTGTGCCAAGCTTTCGTGATGCAACTTTTACAGGATGTAGGGTCCCTTGTAGGTACTCGAAAACCATACTTCATTTTTTCTCTAGGCACCTCTGTGATGGGAAAACGGCTTCCGAAAAAATGGAAGACGAGCATATCACACAGTCAATATCCACCGTAACTTACCTTAAACGAACGCAAATTCAGAAACTAATGTTAGATTCGTGATCAGCGACCCAAATAACCCCCACATGCGATGTTTGGTCCAAATCGGTTATTTTGACCCAGGCAGCTCACTCACCCACCCTTACCATAGCTAGCGCTCACCAGTCAGAGCTCAAGAAACGAGAATAAAATTCATGATCAGCAGTTTAGGTGAGGCTTTAAGGCAGTTCCTGGGACGGAGGCAGTGGATGCTGAAGATTTTCTGACAGCTAGAGTCTGAATGGCGGCAAAATATCACCAGTGGTTCATTGGAGACTGAACCTTGGGCAATTCTACCGACACCTGACACGAGGCTCGAGACATCATGGTCACCCATTTCGCCCAAACCTCGCATGTGGGGGTTACTTGGGTCGCTAACCACGAATCTGACACCAGTTTCGTGATTCGCAACAGGTGAGGGTTTCGTATGGTTGGTTTGGCTGTGTTTTGGCTGGTGAGCGCTAGCTATGGTAAAGGTGGGTGGGTGAGGTGCCTGGGTCAAAACAACCGATTTTGTCCAAACTTCGCATGTGGGGGTTATTTGGGTCGCTGATCACGAATCTGACATTAGTTTCAGTGTATTCATGTACATTTGCGGTATCTACGGTGATTTCATGACGTGCAGGTCCAATCCATAGGAAAGTAACTCATACAAGCCAGGAAAAATGTCCTATGTACTTACAAAAAAGCGTTAATCAGGTTGAAATTGAATCCAGCGATTACGCAAGCATATAATAACAAAAGCCGGATGAGTGCAAAAGCAAACGCAGGGTACGGGACCGAACCAACAAGCTCCGCACAACAGGCCACATCAATACCACTGCGCCAAGTTATCACGGTCTCGCGATTATGGCGGCCCCTCATGAGCACGCGCGGTCTGTGTGATGTGCTCGCCTTCCATTTTTCCGGCAGCCGTTTTTCCCATCACAGAGGTGCCTAGAGAAAAAATGAAGTATGGTTTTCGAGTACCTACAAGGGACCCTACATCCTGTAAAAGTTGCATCACGAAAGCTTGGCACACCCTGAGATGGACTCCTTGTAAGTTTGTCTGACGCGGACTGCTTTCGTTTCGACGTCTCAGGTGGGGTGACCTGAAAGCGTTAGCTACCGATCCAGTGGACTATTCCCTTTTCTGGTCGAAAACACCAAAATCGATATCGGATCAGATCTGTGCTGTTTGACGACGGCACTTTATCGATCATAACGACGAGTCGAATGACTCTGATCGGCACCCACACACTCTCAGCAGCAGTAACATTTACTGTGGATGAGTTACAGTTGATTGCTTGTTTATTTTTGCTTTTTATTAACTAATATCGACAGCTACCTGTCACGCTTGACAATGACCCAATGGGTCGGCACGATTTTCACGCTACTTTCGTAGTCATCTTTTCTTTTTTCTTACGTCATATGTGCAATATTGTATTTCTCATAATATCACGAGAAGCGGGTGTTGTCGTGTGTTGTTGTTTTCTTGTGAATAAATAAACAACTGAAAACGAGGGTCTGTGTTGAATGTGGTCGACGGACAAAAATAGAAATGAACCGGTAATCTCCAAGGGCACCCATAAACACCGGTGTGCCCTATCGCTATCAGAGGTAAATATTTTTCAAGAACACGACCGCACAGAAATATTGAGTGGTCATCGAGGGCAGGAAGGAGTAGCGAATGAAAAAGGGGACGCTGAGAAGGAGGCAGATGGGTTATGTTGAACCGCCGCCTGAACCTCGATTAGAATCAGGCGTGTGCATTTTACGGTTTTACGATTTTTGCGACATTTTACGTAAAAATGGTTCCACGATTTTGCGACAAATTTTAGGATTTTCACGAAATTTTTACGACTTAATTTCAAGCTGAAGAAGCGCCACTCTAACACAACACTATGGACACCACAATACTTGCAATTTTTTCAGGAGTTTTCGAGTAGAACTTTTCGGAACCTGCAGAAACGTCGGCTAACCCCCTGGCATTCTGGACTTCTCCCCTTGCACAATCTGTCTACCCTCATTTTGCATAAATAATTCCGAAGTATTTCTGTGCTCCTCCAGGGTCCGTCGTGATAGAAAGGATTTTTTCGTCAGCCGGTCACATTTTGAGCGATTATCGCAAAGCGCTAAGTGCCCACTTGCAAATTTTTCTGCACTTCTATTTATCAAGATCGATAATTTATAGTTTTTGCAAAACATGTTTCCGTTTTACTTTCCAACGCCGCATTTACTGTAAATAAATGAATTATTCGCTTCGAAGCTAAGCTAAAATAAATGTTTCGACTTTCAGTAACGTTTATTTGCGTTTTGTCGCACAATGCTGCCGATTTTCACAAAACAAAAACATTTTACGAATTTTACGATTTTTTACGACAAACTTTGTCGTAAAAAAATTCGTAGCTGAGTAGCTTTTTATGTTAAAATCCGTGAGCCACCAAAACCAGAAGCTAAATTATGCTGAAAGTAGTGTTTTCTGCGCCTAAAATGCAAATTCATGTTTAGTGGCACATCTCCACCCGACGTTCTGAGTCATAGCAACGTAAGGATAACCGCAGGTAGTTGCGACCGCGGTAAATTTTATTTATAGGCGCAATTTCGCGAAACAAGCGTTGTTGATCCTCGATCGGTACTGTATTGGTGGAAAACAATCACACTCACATGACGGAGTGATGGAGATCTTGCGGAAACCATGTGAAAAGGGACGGAGAGATGAGTTATTTGGCGATAGTCATCTGTCACGAATTCACTAAGGTACCATTAAGTACGCGACGGTTCTAAACTGTAATCATCACTACCAAGGAATCGATACGGTCCAGTTTAAAAGATTTCCCAAAAAACAAACAGTACAATTCCATCATGAAAATCTATAGTATCCACATAGAACGGTGGATCACAAGGTAAGTCATTAAATTTCTCTTAACTTCTCAATTTCCTGGGGGGATTCTTCAATTTTGTCAGAAATGCTAGGAAGGATGCTTGGCCGTGTAGTTCAAGGATCAAGGAATTTCGAGCCACTTTTTAGGCCTCTAACGACGACGAAAGGTCGAAACGTTAGGTTAAATAAAGCCTGATCCACCTTACTAACCTTGTTCGGCACAGAAGTTTCACATAGAAATGTTTTTCATACTTGCAACACATTTCGGTAGCTATATGTATTTACTACAGCCAACATCCTATCTAAACAAGCCACATCATTTTTAGCAAGAGCAAAACACCGGATAACTGTAGGCAATTGCATACGCTGAAAATTCGCTTACGATTCTATTTTTGGGGAATAATCATCATGGACCCGAGATCGTGCCGCGGAAATTGGTCCAATTCTTACGACAAAATTATAGCAGAGTGGACCACAGAAATGGACTAAAACACTTGGGCAATCAGGCGTTACAAAACCAGAGAAACGCAGGTCCTCTCAAAGCTTTTCAATAGTTTTGTTCCCAAGGGACCAGATTCTATGGGTCCTCCTCTAGAGAAGAATGAATTGTCCCATTTTCAGTACAAAAAGGAGAGGAAGGGTATCCGGCAACTACCATATCAGTTGAGAGGCCTAACTGCTCTATATTAACTTCGTTGGTTGTTACCTTGTTGCTTTTGTTAATATTACTGTTATAGACCACGGTATCTGATAATAAAACAATAAATTATAAATACACATAACTGCCTAATCATACCCGTGAAAGCAATGTGATGTGTCTACAAGCAATTGGGCTATCGTTGTCATTAATCAAATAGGTAGTTGATTGAATCACTGTCACTTTTAGCAGACACACAACAAACTGAACCCCAGGACATTAATAGAATAACAATGAGGACAAAGTTTCTACACCGTGGACCTAAATTGCACCCTGCACTCAATTAAGGCAACTTTTCTACTGTAGCTGGAATAGATCGTCGAACAAATCCAGCACTGATTGTCGACTCTAACCGTTGAATTTAAGCGATATGGTCAAGTTTCTCTTGGCCAATCAGACATGGCAGCGTAATCAGTGATAGCCAAAAGGCTCTTTCAAGGCAGACGTCATCCGTCAAGCGTCGTGCGCTGGGGTTTCGCCGCTCGGTTCGCCGCGCCAGCCATGGTGCAAGTACACCATGGCCAACGCGACGTCGATCGGACGAGTTACTCGTAATGACGCGTGATAACCCGATCAACCGATGACGCTGACCTACCTATTATAGTCTTGTCCTTGGGAAATTTTTTCGAATGAACGAATAAACGAATATATTCGATTTTTCAAATTTCGAATGAACGAATGAACGAATAAATTCGATTTCTAAAATTTCGAATGAACGAATGAACGAATAAATTCGATTTCTAAAATTTCGAATGAACGAATGAACGAATAAATTCGATTTCTAAAATTTCGAATGAACGGATGAACGAATAAATTCGATTTTCCAAAATTCCGAATGAACGAATGAACGAATAAATTCGATTTCTAAAATTTCGAATGAACGAATGAACGAATAAATTCGATTTTCCAAAATTCCGAATATTCGAATAACGAATATTCGAATTTTCGAATTTCATTCGAACATTCGTTCGAAATTATTCGATTCGGTCCGAACTATAGCTTGTAGAGGAGTCACTTTAGAATGCATCCAAAGAAGAAATTGGTGGATCAGTTACGATTATTTTTCGTCTATTCAAGCACATCTACCTAATTGCTGATTCATTATATTATAGTCATTATACTGTACACTATAAGCTTATTTTTTTTATCCCAGAAAAGTGTTCATTTGCTCATTGTTCTATTTAATAATGATGTTTCATATCGAGAAAACGTAAATTCAGGTGACTATAAAAGAGCAGGATCGCAAGAGAATAGCTCTATGGAGCGACTGCTCCCTATTTTTCTTGAGTCTACTATAAACATTAGCAGTCTATACGGGATGTATGTATTTCAAGAATTCATTCGAACAAATTCGAATTTTGAGATTTCGAATGAACGAATGAACGAATAAATTCGATTTTTTAAATTTCGAATGAACGAATGAACGAATAAATTCGATTTTCCAAAATTCCGAATGAACGAATAAATTCGATTTCTAAAATTTCGAATGAACGAATGAACGAATAAATTCGATTTTCCAAAATTCCGAATGAACGAATGAACGAATAAATTCGATTTCTAAAATTTCGAATGAACGAATGAACGAATAAATTCGATTTTCCAAAATTCCGAATATTCGAATAACGAATATTCGAATTTTCGAATTTCATTCGAACATTCGTTCGAAATCATTCGATTCGGTCCGAACTGTACTACCTATCCTTCATCACACACGCGTCACGCGTCACTTTATCGACGCGCCGTCTGAAAGAGCCTAAAGGCATGGCAGCGTAATCAGTGGTAACCACAGGCAAGTTCAGAGCCAACACTCGCAAGAGTAGTTCAGCACCAAAGGAACACACGGAGGAATTAGTTGAATGACTTATATATTTGGAGATGCTAGTTATTCGCAAAACACTGACATCGGACGGGAATTGAACCCTCGTTTTTCTGTTTCCGGCAGACCGCACTCACCACTGTGCTACCCATGTAGTTGCGAGCTCCGAGCATCTTTCATAAGCCCGGTCAGGCTGTCGCTATCAGCACTCACCCGTAATCACGGGAATGAGCCGGTAAACCGTTATCGGCAGTCAACAATTAAGCTGATAGCATTTTGGATGTAACACGAAACTATTCTGTTAATTACCGCTTTTTGTTCTGTGGGTGTAATTAACAGAATAGTTTCGTGTTACACGAAAGAATGTTTCGCACTCCAAATTTCCCATAGTTACGACTCTCCGAACAGAAATACTCTCCAGAAAATACAACCGCAACCGCGCCACCGAATGCAATATCTCTTCATAATTTATTTGTTATCGCAATATGATGATTCTATACTGGCATCTATGATCAGCAGACAAACACTGTGCACGTTGACAACAATGTATCACAATTGACTGGATGAATTCATCGTTAAAACATACAACCCTTAGTGTAAAATACAATAGGAAAAGGTTGAGATGCAAATGTATGCTACTTGATATCATTTAGTTAGAGGAATATCACCTCGACGGTGATATCGGTGAAGCAGTTTCGTTAGCCAACAAGGGGACCGGGTTATAACTTCACCTACTAGAGCTATGGGAAATATATGTAAAAATGACAAAAATACCTTGGAGTTTGGGAATTCTTTGGGAATTTTGTTATAAAATCCAGTTCTAAGCGTTGTAGGCGTTGCTGGTAACACGTCCTCCGTGACCGGTCCAGTTCGTGTGCACCCACTTGCCCGGCTCGTCCATCAGCTCGTAGGTATGCGCGCCGAAGAAGTCCCGTTGTGCCTGGAGCAAATTCGCCGGCAGAACCTAAAAACCACGAATGTTATGTCTAGTGTGGGCCATGCACTCGTCTTTTACTAAGAATCATAAAGGGCTTGGAAGGAATAGCCACTATGGGCAGCGGAAGCAAAGCAAAATACAGTAAGTAAGAGAAAGAGGACCACACGAAAATGTGGTAAAATTGTTGAAAAAAAGATATCTTCCGACATTGTTATAGAATTTTTCGTTTAACTGGCTGACGTTTCGGTCTGAAACCATCCTTCTGGGCTAGAACGGGAGATTTTACTCAACCAAAGCTCTGGGGGAGGATTGAAACCTTGTCTTCACATCCTAAACACTCCTCACCCATAAAAGTAAAAGGTAAAGGTAAAGGTGCCGGCGTTGATCAAGTCGTAGAGGCATAGTGAATGCGTATTTGGCCTATACGATGATCTGCGGGGGCCAGTCACTATACCAGGTCAGTGTCTTTACATTCCCAGACAGGTCTGATACCATTTTACCCGACCTCGAAGGGATGGAAGGCTTGGTTAGCCCGGGCCGGGATCGATCGCCCGACCATGCGGGTGACAGCAACGCCTCTTACCACTGTATCACGCGGGCCCTTAGCTCCTCATCCATATCAAATTTAATCTAGAATGGCCATAAAGATCTCTTTCCACCTGTTCATCAAGGATTCACTCACCTTTCTCGAATATCCATCATAGAACGATAACGCCGAGGACATGGCCGGCACTGGAATACCTAATCGAATAGCAGTCGTCACCACTACACGCCATGATGTCTGAAGTACAACCCATTAGGAAGACACCCGATGTAGCCACCCAGTTGGCTCGATGAAAATTTAACAAACTTGAGCTTCCTCGGTTGCCTTTGCAAAGAAGTCGTCCAATAGCAGATTCGCCAAGTCCTTCTTCTTGTCGAAAGCCTTCTTGATGTCACCCAGGAATCTAAGAACACAACAAGTAGTAAAATTATAAAACTAATTACATGTAATTAGTGAATAGTGTTCTGACCTCGACCGGATGATGCAACCACCTCTCCACATTAGGGCGATCGCTCCGAAGTTCAGTTTCCAGTCGAATTTGCGACTAGCTTCAGCCATGAGCATGAATCCTTGAGCGTAACTGACGATCTTCGATGCATATAAGGCCTAGAATTCATCAATAATTGGAAGATAGTCAAGCTCCGAATTTTGTCGAAAAGCAGAAAAAATATTGAACAAATATGAAAGAATATGGAACGCTGTTCTTCAGAATCGGCAGTTTCGCTAAACCATCTAACAAGTTCTCTTTGTGAGAAAAATAAATGAATTTCAAGCCACCTTGAATGCCCTTGGAAAAGGAATACAGCATCAGTGATAAAATGAAGATTTAGCGACAGAGCAAAGAACGTCAAAAAGTAGAAATAAGAAAAAAAATAATTCGCATACCTTGCTGATATGTTTTATGAAATCTCTCTTGTCTGGGATAACCTCGTCGTGGTTCACGTGCGGCTTAGCTAACCGAGCCGAAGCGACAACTCTCTCGTTCTTCAATGCTGATAGACATCTGGCAAACACTGCCTCTCCTGAAAGAAAAAACACAGTTTTTTTTCATTCTACAGATAAATTTATTTATTTTAGCCCTTTCAATTTCATTTATGTCTCCTAAATATTCCACAGAAAAAAAGGCATACGCTTTTCGGCGTGGATACCCATTTGGACATACGTCATTCATATGAATCATCCTGATTAAAATGAAATTCACGCATTGACGTCAATCACCCGAGCATCTTATATCCATAAAAACATCATGTTAAAGGAGAGAAATGTAGAATAAAACCGGCAAATGTAACAGATCGATACTGCGGCTATAAAGAAGTGACAAAAAAGGAAAGAATCTGAAAGAAATCTGAAAATAAAATCAAAAATGATACCTATAAGAGTGACCGGAACCCCATATTCAAGGGCGGCGAAACACGTCCATTTACCAGTTCCTTTCTGAAAATAGCAAAGGTGAGACTTTTTTCCAGGCGCTATTCAACAAAAAGCTTGCAAAAGTTAATAAAAAACATCAAACCAACTGCACGAAACTATAAGTATTAGGTAGTCTATGTATAATACTATTCACTTCACCAAAGCTCACCTAGTGTCGACAGTCACATGGGTTGAGATTCGTTTGAATTATTATATCTTTACCTATAAGGAACGGCCGATGAGCCCTCGGGAATTATGGCAAAAATTATTTTCTGATAGGTTTATGGTTTGAATTTGAGTTTTGATTAAAAAAATAAATAACAAGTCTACCGAAAATAATGGAATTTAACTCATGGGCAGAATAAATACATTTAGCCGTCAACACGCTTACAGTAGTTGTTTTGGGATAGAACGAGGCTCTGGTAGGTATGAAAAAAATAGAGGATGACTCACTGAAAGAGTTCATAACAATCCTCTACACCCACCTGACCGGCACTGTCACGAATCTTCGGCAGGATCGGCTCGCCTTTTTCATCCTTGGACTTGAGAATTTTCGACGTAATTTCAATTAGATACGAGTCCAGCTCACCGTGATTCCACTCTTCCATGACCTACAAAATTGTAAACTCGAAAAAAAGGTGAAATTTAGATTAGATAACCTGAATTTAGCGTATTTTCGTACCTCGGCCATCTGATCATGGTTGAGACCGACACCTTCGAGTAGCAAATCGTACGCCTCGGCGATCAGCTGCATATCACCGTACTCGATTCCATTGTGGACCATTTTTACGAAATGGCCAGCTCCAGCATTACCGACCTGAGCGGCAGTATTTTAACTTCTTTATAAGGGATTTTTCAAAAAAGTCCAATAAAAACCATGAAAAAACTTCTAACTCTACAATAGGGACCATGAAAAACTTTCAACTCTTCAATAGAAACCATGAAAAAATTTCTATCTAAGCATCGTCTCGAAGTTTAATGAAAAAGGTCGACATCCCCAAATTTTCGCTTACCGCTCAAACCTCACTCTCAAAAAGAATCGGAACCTCGGCGCCAGCAAGGTGAATTATTGAGCTAGAACTTCATAGGAAAATTCTCAAAACCAAGTAAAACTATAAGAAAGAATACCCAAGAGTAGTAAGGTGGTAAGAGGCGATTACCACACCACTTTGTGGGACGCATATTCATTTTCTGGGCCCTTGTGGTACAGTGGTAAGAGGCGTTGCTGTCTTCCGCACGGTCGAGTGTCCGATCCCCGACCGGGTTAACCAAGCCCCCAATCCATGCGGGGTCAAGCAAATTAGCGCCGGACTTGTCTGGGAAGGTATATGCGCTGAGCGTACAATTTGTTGTGTAGACCGAAAGCACAGTAACCAAGCTTCTACCAGGGGAACGACCAACGCAGGCAACATTACCTTTCCCTTTACCCAAACATGTCTAGGAGGTTGGCTGTTTTGCATTAGACATTCCTTACAAAGACGGTGTACCCTATTTTTCGCTTTCTCATCGATATGCAGGCGATTCAGCCTCACTTAACATTCTAAAGGCAGTTTTATATAGAGCCAAGATCTCGTTTTGCCGAGAAATTCTGGCGGTAGCGCCCTTTCCCGCTATTCTTTCGCAGGTGCGTGTTGACGTTGATATATGTAAATATCAGCTACGAAAATGTCAACCGTAAATGACGTGACAGATTCCGGGAAAGGGCACGAAACATTATACGAAAGGATAAATGCATTACGTACCCAGTCACAGCATGGCTCGCCGTCGCTCTTCGCTGAAACCGACTGAAAGATGTGCTTCAGATGCGGCCATGCGTCCGGATTTCCACCCGGCATCAACGATGGTCCATAACGAGCACCTAAATAGTAGCAGAAATAAAGTAAATGTCTTCAAATGAAGTAGTTCCCTGTAACAAGCACGCCCGATATGAAGCAGAAATGGAAGGATTTCCCTTTCAATTTAGACGCTTGCTGGTAGGCGAGAAATAAACTGCAATCAGTAGAAGATTTCAAAGTTTTTATATATGTCGGCAAGAGCCACTGCAGAATCACATTGTAATAGACGGCATATGGGCATCAATTGAAAATTAAATGTATAATTTGTAAATTCAACGAACACCTTATCGATTCAAGATCTCAGGTAGAGAAATAGCACACTACTTAGAGCGAATTTTGTCACCATGGTTGCCCTGCTAGGTTTAGATTCATGAACAAGACCCTCAAAAGTCACTGCATAGGCCAAATTTGAAATCACTACTCTTCTATGATTCTGTGATTTTGAGTGGAACACGAATATGTGCCTTGTCCTTGGAAAGCTGGTCAACGCCGACCACTTTACCTTCTAGTTTCTTACAAGCTACACATAAGTTTCACATTTCAAAGCTGTTGAAGAGGTAGAATAAGTCAAAGCTGTTAAACGGATACAATTAAGAGGCTCTAAATAAAAACAAAAGATGTGCAACAATTAGACGCATTTCCTAGGACTCCTATTTGTTCGCCTTTCTCCGGGGTCGTATAAATTGGTATCAGACTTGACTAGGCAAGTGAAGAGACTGAATTGTGCAACGAGAGTCATTGTACAGGCCGAATTCTGCATGGCTCTACGATTCTGAAGGAAGACAAGGGCGTGGCGTATACTTGAGGGGACTGATGAATGCTGACCGTTCTATTCCGCTAACTACCGCTTTTTGTTTTGCCGATTATAGACGAGAACTAGTCGAATGACTTATGTTTATTTGCAGATGTTGGGTTATTCGCAAAACGCTGACATCGGACGGGAATTGAACCCGCGTCTGTTTCCGGCAGACTGCACTGACCACTGTGCTCTCGATGTACATTGCGACCCCCTAGCATCATTATCGGTAGCACAGTGGTCAGTGCAGTCACCCGGAAACAGAACGACGCGGGTTTAATTCCTGTCCGATGTCAGTGTTTTGCGAATAACCTAGCATCTGCAAATACATAAGTCATTCTACTAGTTTTCGTCTATAATCCGCAAAACAAAAGGCGGTAATTAACAGAAGAGAATGGCCAGCGTTGACCGCTCCCTTCAATATACACCACGCCCATTTCTTCATTCAGAATCGTCGAGTCATGGTGAATGCGAACCTGGCCTCTACAATGACTCTCGTTGCTCAATTCAGTCTCTTCACTTTCTTCACACCTAGCATCTGCAAACATATAAGTCATTCAGCTGGCCATTCTATGTACTTTTTACAGTTCGAGCTTTGACACGCGATTTATCCATCTGAATGTGTTTCCATTGTTTCGACACGCCTTCACATCGTTGTCGTTCGGCGTTCGTGTCCTAGCAACGCCCACATGGCATAGCGCCAACACTCGGATTCTGTCTGACTGACAACAGCCGTCGCTGCGAGTCGCCGCCGGCGCTGATGTCATCTGCCGAAGCGGCTCAGTCCTCCACGTCCTACCATCCGTCGGTCGATGCTGCCCATCCCTCCAATTCCACCAGCACTCGTTCCGACACTTCCACCACCATCAATAACCGGCGGGCGCACTCACAAGGCCGAACACAGTGGCGAACCGAACGGCGTTGTGAGTCTATACGTTCCACATTTACCAAATTTTACCATTATTGACGATTAACCCTACCCTACCATATTATTCCTAGGGTGGTAATAGGCGCTACTGACACTTGCACAGTCTACAGGGTGCGCCATAAATATGGTTACACGATAAAAAGTGGATAACACACGAGAAATTGATCGGGAAACCATGAAACTGCTCTAGCAATTTACTGACAACATTGTTAACAACAAGTACAACTTTCATTCAATATGAGCTCCTTGGGCACGAATAACAGCTTTTGGACCCCTAGGGTAGGAGTTGATGGCTGCACGCAGAGTTTCTTGTGAGATTTCCTTCCACGCTTTCTCCAGGGAAGACTTCAGGCTTTCGATTGTGGTGTGTCCTTTAGAGCAAGCTCCTTCCTCCAGAAGAGACCATACGCAATCCATATCATTCAAATCTGGCGAGTTTACCGGGCACTCAGATGCCGCAATCAAATTGGGGAGATTCTTCCCGCACCAGTCCTGCGTTTTTTGAACCTACGTGCAACTGCACCATCCTGTTGATAGGTCCATTTTGAACTTCAGAAATGATTATAAACGCAAGGAGTTAGCTCCTTCTTCAGAACGTCGTTGAGGTTAATATCAGTGTTGATCTTGACTTCCTTGTCAACGAAAACCAGCGGGGTCCGTCCAGTGGCGCAAATTCCTGCCGAAACCATCAGAGAAGCTGGATGAGACTGCCTTGGATGACTCGTCTTTTCACACTGGCATCTTCATTGGTTTTAGCCAATATCCGCTTGTTTTAGCGGTTGTACGACTGTTGGATAGAAAAAGTTTTTCGTCAGTGAGGAGAGTCGTGCAATGGTCGGCGCGCACTGGAAGTCCACGACATTTTTTCTTTCTTCCTTCTTTATGAGCAGGTGTTAATCCATGACCTTGACGGAACTTGTAGGGAATCAGTCCACGCTTATTCCGCACAATTCGTCCCACTGTTGTTGCTGGCACTTGGAGCTCGGCTACCAGTCTTCTCATGCTTCAGCTTGGATTCCGGTCGATTCAGCTTTTCACGATTCTTTCCAAGCGCTTAGTAGCTACGGATATGGGACGTCCAGAGCGAGGACAACCGTCCAGGCAGTTACGCTTCACGCAACCATAGACAGTCATCCTGTACAAACTGAGCAGATGAGCGACGCCCGGAACAGAATGTCCACTTCTTGTGCGTTGCAAGATAGCAGCTCTCTGGCTACAAGCCCCAACCATCATTGGATTAACCAATGTAGCGATGAGAAAATTTTCATGTAGGGTCGAGATTGTGTGTAGAGTTTATGAATACAATGAAACTCCAAAAAAAAAGCACCAAGAACGGGGAAAAATAACGTGCGAAAAGTGTAACCATATTTATGGCGCACCCTGTAGTGATCGATCCCCGCCCGGGCTAACCAAACCTTCCCTCGCTTCTAGGTCGGGTGAACTGGTACCAGACTTGTATAGGAAGGTAAAGACACCGACATGGTATAGCGGCTAGCCCCCGCAACTCACTGTATAGGTCATATACGCACTCACCTAGCCTGTACGATTCCGAATTGAACACGAATGAGGTCGCGCGCCCTTAGGACACCGATCATCGGCAACACCTTTGCCTTTACCATTACCTTTCTTTTTTATACCAAGTGGATTTTGAGTTTATATATCTGCTAATTATCTTTTATGAGCATTGATATATGCAAGAAATAATGTTTCTGTTGTGTTGTCTTCGAAAATTTCAATTCTTTTTCGATGTCCCTGTAATAGACCTATGTGCACATCCTTTTGATACCAAGTGGATTTTGAGTTCCTATATCTGCTAATTATCTTTTATAAGCATTGATCTAGGCAAGGAATAATATTTCTGTCGTTGTTGACTTCGGAATTTTCAAGCCTTTTTCGATGTCCCTGTGATAGACCCATGGCGTAGTGTTGTAGGTTCTGAATTGAACACGAATGCACGTCCTTAGCGGACTGATCAACGTCACCCCTTTACCTTTACCATTACCTTTACCTCACTCTGAAGACATTTTAGAACGCAAATTGTAGAGCCATTAAATTCTCCCAACAGGCACTAACTGCATCGAATTCTGGCGTGAACAACTGAAGCGTTAAAAACGAGTGTGATGTCTGAACTCAAATGCTGGCGATCGCAGCGAACGAACAAATCCACTATCAACAAATCCGGTCTCTCCAGGGTAAACAAAAATCAAAATCCATTTTCGACGAATAGACGACCACCCGACAATACAAAGAACTAGAAAACAAGCTAAATATCTCGGTGATAGCGGAAACGATGTCTATTTGATCTTACCCATTTCTTTTTTCTTTTGCTCCAAGAAAAGACTTGACGATTCAAATTCTTAGTAACTTTCCTGCTTACGTAGAAATGATGCAAAATTAGGCTTCGTTCCTCCTTTCCAGTTCCTCACCCTGGTTTCGTTTCAGGAAACACAAACGGAGAAAATTTCCCATTCTATTATATATTCCGTCTGCGATGAAATTCACACCAAACATTGACGTTATATAATCGTAGCAATTCATAGATTGCTTTCATTCACACGCCATAATTTTTACGTCAGATGGAAATGTTCTGCTCTCTATGTGTTATCACATTTCTGCCTTGCCTTTCCTGGGAAACGCACTGGAGTGTTGACAGACAAAATGATAAAATTAAATCGGTAAGATGAGGGACAACGAAATTATCCGAAAAAAGACAAAAATTATAGCGAAATTCCCAGAATGCTCGGCGATTACGGGTTGGATAAGACATATAAGGATGACAGGACTCACGTAACTGCCCAAAAGGCATAGGAAATGAATAATCTGCTACATTCATAAATGCTAGTTTGTCTTTCATATAAAACCATATTGATTGTGTGTTTCAGACACAGAAGTCGACGATCACACATGGAAGTATACGCTCGACAGGGAAACATCCGGGTGAGTTTAGAGATGCATTTATACTCGGCAGTAAAGCGGCACAGTAATGGAGCCAGCTATGGGGCAAACAAGCAGAAGAGAGGCAGAAAAGCAGTAGTTCAAGCCACAGATGAACATTTTTGAACATTTTTTGAAAATTTCAAGTCCTATGCTGGTCACGAACAGCCCTGTAAAGGAAAGAGAACAAAAGGTCTAGTAAGGTGACGTTTTTCGCTAAAAAGCTCTCAATTACAACATCGCTTCGCTTCCGACTATAAATAGATCTTAAGTGCCTGATGGTATTCAACTAATACAACTTGAATGTGTGCTAATGGCACGCTGAGAGCTTCAGCAGCTCAGCGGCGGAAGCACTGAGTCGATAATTGCGTCGTATGTTTAGGGGCACGGTGATCGGCTTCGGCAACGTACGCATTCCATCCGACGACAACATCGCCAAACTTGTGGATCGTAAGCTGAGCATACGTGCTATTACATGGAATATCAACGAAAAGGTGATTTTCAGAAGTTATAAATACAGAGCGTGGTGCAGCGGTAAGCGGCGATACTCACAGCCACACGGTCGAGCGATCGATTCCCGCCCGGGCTAACTAAGCATTCCATCCCTTCAGGGTCAAATAAATTGGCAACAGACTTATCTAGGAAGGTAAAGACACTGGCTTGGTATTGTGGCTGCCCGCCGCAAGTCATTGTTTGGGCTAAATACGCAATCACCATGCCTCCACGATTCTGAATGCAACACGAATCCATGGCGCGTCCTTGGGGAACTGATTCAATGTGCCCACTAAAGGCGAACTTTTAGAAATCGGTTCGCCTATTCTTTTCTTCACAAAGCGATTGTCTCCCCAGTAGTAGATCTGATTAGGTAACACGTTCTCCTTCTGAATCTATTGTTCGCTTGATATTCAAAGGGATCAACTCTTCCTTCGCAAATGTGATTACTATTCCTGACAAGAAAATTCCACTTTTCAAAAAAAAAAGTTTCATGCAAAAGCACGGTCCTCCTGAGCAAAACAGCTTCAACCCTGCCAAGCTATTCCGGCGATTAGCAACCCGTGAGCAAGACAACTTCCTGCGTGATAGTAAACATACTGGGGGGTGACAAGGTACCTAACATCGCCGTAATTTTCACAAAACGAGCGGCCAAACTCAATAGTCAAAAGTAAGCGAAGGGGTATAGAGGGCATATAAACAAGCCTTTTCCTCGTCTTTCTTTCATTTGCACTTTTCCAGACTTCCTGAACGAGAGTGAAGTGACAATCCGCTTTCTGTCACCGTGCGAAAGTAAGAATTGGGCAATAAATATGCGAGAACATGGCATTTCCATAACGATAAGACACCAAACGACTGAAAATCTAGCAATGAACCAGCACTTTCGTCTCCGCGACAATTTGTACAGAGGGCGCACGTGGTGCAGTGGTAAGAGGCGCTATTGACACCTACACGGTCGAGCGATCAGTTCTGCCCAAGGTCAATAGGGCTCTCAACCCCTTCCGGGTTAGCGGAGTTGGTAGCAGGCTTAGCAGGTTACCGGCTAGACCCGCAAGTCATTGTATAGGCCAAATACACAATCACCATGCCTCCCCGATTCTAAATGGGACACGAATCCATGGCGCGTCCTGAGAGCGCTAATCGACGCCGATACCTTTACCTTTACATTTACCTTTACCTACGATATGCAAGAATATGGGCAACTATTCAACTATTTAGCCCGTCAAGCTGCTCGAGCTTCTTGCCGATCATCTCGAACACATTTCCGATACACTTATAGAGGACGTGATCGTAATCGGACTACAAGAACTGCCAGCGTCAACATCGTAAGCAATACAAGTGACATGAATAAACAAGAGCAAATAAAACGTCATAAAAGTTAAATTAATATTACAAAAAATAATTTCTTCCAGAACATTCCACGAAGAGGCGCTGGCAATACTGATGAAGTCTCTTCGACAAACACATGACACCTACATTTCTTATCGAGCATGGAGTCAAATGATTTTCGTTTTCATTCGAAAAGCGCACACCCGTTTCGCTACAGGTTGGTGGCTTCCTTTCGATGAAAAATCATATTTTTAAGCGTTTTTATGAAAATTACGACATCAGATCCTGTGGCTAGATTCGTACCAGCCACCACGCTCGCCAAACCTGTCCGAACAAAAGGTGCCATTGGAGTCTGTTTGCGGCTCTACCAACGATGGGTCGTTGTCATTGCCTGCCACCTTACTCGTGAGTCTTCTTTACTATTTTATATTTTTTTTTCATTTTGTTCCTTCACTTCTGTTCATTCTCTCAGCCTATTCATTGCCATGTATATTTAATGAATACAGGGAAAGTTTGTCTTCCCCAGTGATAAAAAGAAACCATTTTCGATAATTAACTTTAGAATGAGCTCCATCGCCCTATTTTCCACTCGAGTGCCAAGAATAGTTAATCGTTCCGATTGACGTCCCGTCAGAGCAATTGGATTATTGAATTACGAGACTCACAGCTTATTTAGCGAGTGGATAAAAAACGTCTCACTGGACTACAACATCAGTCTATCACAGGGACATCGAAAAAGGTTGAAAATTTCGAAGACAACAACGACATAAATATTATTTCTTGCATCTGTCGATGTTTAGAGAAGAAAATTACAGATATAGGGACTAAAAATCTACCTGATGTCAGAATGGGAGGTAAGTAAAGGTAAAGGTGTCGGCATTGATCAGTGCCCTAAGGACGCGTATAATAATTCCTGTTCAACTTGGAATCGTAGAGGCATGATGAGTGCGTGTTTGGCCTATACAACGACTTGCGTGGTCAGTAGCTATACAAAGTCAGTGTCTTTACCTTCCCAGACAAGCCTTGTACCAATCTACCCGACCCAGGAGGGATGGAAGGAAAATTAGCGTGGGCGGGGATCGATCGCTCAACCGCGTGGGTGTCAGTAGCGCCTCTTACCGCTGTACCGCGCGCGCACACGAAAGAACCAGAACGAATGCCATTTTTCGTGTTATTCTTTTAGATATAATTCTCGTTTTTGGGCAGAAATCGCGCAACTATTCATCAATAGATGGAGCAGAGCCTACAAAACCTTGTCGTCGATTAATGCACATTCTCCATTCAGCTGCAAATCAACAGCAAATCCTATCAATTCCGAAGCGTTCGGGGAAAGCAAAACAAAACGGGGCACCCGAAGCATTACTGGATGTTTCAGATGCGGCCACTTTGACTAACAGGCCATTCTCCATTACCCTCGGACAAACACTCGAAAAACTAACAAACAGAATCCAATACGGAGAGTGCCTTCTCAGAACTCAAAGCAGTTTTGTTGATCAGAACAGAAAAGAACACGCGAATACAGTGCTGTTGGATCCATTCAAGATACGCCACGCATTCGTCTTCTATTCAGAATTGGAGACATTAAAAATCATAGATCGATCAGTGACTACAAAGGGTCTCTCTCGTGAAATTCCACACTACATCTGAACTTCGTCAACGAGAATCGAAAGTGAACCTTATAAAGAGCGTCACTCAGCCATTGTCATGAAAAGTGGAAATATTTCCTTTAATTCATAATTCCATACACCCAAGGTTACGACCTCGGGAAAACACAGTAGCTTATCCAACCGAAAACGATTTTTCTCAATTTTTTCGTTTTCAGATGCCTCCGCACTGCAACGGATCCAGGACTATCACAAAGTGATGAAAACGCTAAAATTTCAAACTCTATGCAGTTTCAAAGGAAGCGACGACATATTTCACGCCGATGTGAGGTATTACGCGGATGAAATTTGTGTCATTACAATGTTTACTAATCAATCTTTAAATGAAAATAACTACTTAACGAGGTCCTATTGATTAACAACAAAAATTTTCTATTGCTTTCTTCAGAAAATAACACAATCTGAATACAGACTAATTAGCAACGATCTGCTGAATGGGGAAGACGATAAAACGCGGATCATAGTCGCCGAGATAAACACTATATCTATAGTTTCATATAAA
Source organism: Nippostrongylus brasiliensis (assembly GCA_030553155.1). Classification (NCBI taxonomy): domain Eukaryota; kingdom Metazoa; phylum Nematoda; class Chromadorea; order Rhabditida; family Heligmosomidae; genus Nippostrongylus; species Nippostrongylus brasiliensis. Next base: position 48,025,422 of record CP130735.1, read on the forward strand.
TGAAACGTGAATCCCTGCTTCAGTCCAAATTTTGAAGAAAACTAGAGTTACGAGAAAAAAAGGAGAAGAGAAGAATGTAGCACAATACAATTATCAACATTCTAAATGCGGTCACTAAGGAAACGCAATTGAACCAAAAATATTTTTCTTGAAAATTGCAAGAACTAGAATATTACGGGAAACTTAACTCTGAAATATTATTTTTCACTAATTAATTTCAGTGCGTTCTATGGCTAGGCGACCTCAACTTTCGTATCACTCTAGACCCAGGGATCGACTGGAAGCTTCAGCTACAGGAGCCCAGCGCTCGAGACATCGAAAACGCTCTACAGCACGACGAACTCAACCTCATACGTACAAAAGGTGGGTTTTTGAGAGTAGAAATTTTTCTTATTCTCGATATTAGAAGAATCTCAGTGATGTTTAGAGCTCGCCTTCACGGGTTTCAACGAAGCGGCTATCACTTTTGCACCGACACACAAATTCGAATTAGGAACGAACGACTACGTGCCAAATCGCATTCCCTCCTACACGGTAAGCGTGACTGGTACGGATAAAAACAAACAAAGCTAATGAGAAGGAGAAAAGAATGTTTTTCGAAGACGTCTGAAGAATCTGCAGCGAACAACTCTCAGCCGAGCTTTCTGCTGAGAAAAAAAAAGAAAAATATTAACACGTTGACGACAGCGCCTTTTTCGCGTGTCTGGCGCGTGGGACCAACCGATTTTCTAGCGCGCCGAGGCTGTGTCATGATGCAGGCATACGGCGAATTTTTTTCAAAATGGTAGTAAATAGGAAATCTCGAAGACTACATATACAATCTTGTAATATCGGGGATTGTGACTATTCCTTTTTGCAATGAAAGTAGAGAAATAACAGCTGGAAGCTTTTAGAATGTCCTTTTTCCCTATCCAGGTTAAAAGGAGATTATTCTAATAATCAATATTTGTTTGTATTTATGTGTTTCTTTCTGTAAACAGCATTTGTTTGCAATATTTGTTTCTTGCAATAACCATTATTTGTTTTTACCTGTAAAGAAAACTAGTGCACAATCAAAAATTCCAATAAATCAGAAGCTACGAATCATTTTCATGGACCACGCTTCCTATAACAATGTGCAAAGGTCTACTAAAAAGTGGCACAAAAACATCCTTCGAAATTCTGAAATGTATCGAGAAAAATGCAATACAAGACTGTGGCGCGGCATTGCGCCACACGGTCCCATGCGGCCGCTTGAGCGTGGCGCAGCATTGCGCCACACTGTCGTCAACATGTTAAACGCATGCTCTGTTTGTCTACTAGTCTCTGCTTCATAATGACTTTATGCAGGATAATAAGCAAAAAAATTTTAAGCGCCTCACTTTGAAAATCAACTGTAATTACTTCAGGATCGCGTACTCTATTGGACAAAGTATCCGAACTGGATCGAATGCACTACGTACAACTGTATACAAAAGCCATCTCAGTCCGACCATCGTCCCGTCTACGCAACATTTCGGTACCCTTATAGATTTATTCCCTACAAAAGTAGATCAGAACCCTGTTCTTTTTCAGATTAGAAGTTATCAACCAACGAGTTCCGAGACGGTTCAACAGTGATCGATCGAACGAGAGCTCTACGAGTAAGTGATCTCACATGGCTTACTACCTAATAAATGTATATAAATAAGCTCAAGGAGTATCAGCCGAATAAATTGTTGCATTTTCTCATAAAGTGCTACTCTAACAGTTCTAACAGTTCATTTGCAATATAATCTAATTCTGATAAAACCTATAAATACCTTTTCCACATCAACGACAGCCGTTGTTAGGGATTAGGCAATTCCCTTCCCTACGGTTTCCCGGGCCGTTTTCAACGGAATAAAATATTCTTGCGGAATTCAAGAGGCATATTTACTGCTTAACAAGACCGTACTGAATCATGATGGTGCTCTTGAACAACGGAAGCTCGCATCGCAGTGAAAAATAAGAAATATTTCACCAGAATACTCAGAAATAAGGTGCTGAATCAGCTAGACGAGAATTTTGGATTAATAACCGTCTTCGAGCAGTAGACGTAGAACTGGATCCGGTAAATAACTGTCAGTAAATAACTGAACTTTTCAGAACTGCCGGACGAAAGAAACCAGCTGCTCAAGGAAAACTCAAGCCAAACGTAGCGACGACTACAAGCCAACTTCGATAGACATCAGTATAACAGATAGAATCGCGATGATAAAAGTTCCACATAAAAATTTTCGAACAAAAACAAATAATTAAATGCATAACGGACCTTCTTCTCCGCCTGATACTCCACAGCCGACGTAGAGGATGCCCTTCTTCAGCAGCTCTGCGTGACGACGCTTGAAAAGGATCATTCATTGAAAAAGATTTGAAGACAGAATGAAAAACACACGCCTAGATTTTTTATTTTTTTCATGACGTTCTACACCACATAAATTTGCAATTTTACAGACAATCTGTCTTCCTGGAAAAGACAAGAGAGATGGGTACCCAGGAAATTTCCTGACTTCCAGCAACTAAGCTTTATGAACAAAAGTTTAACAGTGATGACGCCCAAGCCATTGGCCAAACAGTGATATCATAAGTAGTGTGTTTTTTGTATTGTGTTGTTTGTTCGCCCTTTCGTATTGTATGGCGCACGTTAAGTGCATGGTAAAGAAATAAATAAATAAACTAACGAGGGAATAAAACAAAGAAAGACCGTCAGAGAGGGAATACTAGTAGGAAACAGATAGTAGATCATACACCGCGACTTACATTAGTATCGGTGTACTCGGAATTGCCGCCGTCGATGATTATATCACCGGCCTCCAAATGTGGGAGGACATTGGCGATCATCGAGTCCACTGCAGACCCGGCCTTTACAAGCATCATGACGCGACGTGGTCGCTTCAGCTTTCTGAAAGTTAGCGAATCAGTACCAAACAAACAAAAAATGCAGGTCTTCTAGAATGGCGTGCGTGGTACAGTGGTAAGACGCGCTACTGACACCTGACACGTGATCGAGCGATCGCTCCCCGCCTAGGCTAATCGTACCTTCCACCCCTAGGAAGTCGAGTAAATTGGTACCAGACTTTTTTGGTGCGGTAAAACATCGACTTAGAATAGCGAATGGTCCCCGCCAGTATATAGGCCTAAAACTCTTTCACTACGCCTCTGCGATTCTGAATGGAACACGAATGCGCGGCACGTCAGGAAAGTGATTAACGCCGATACCCCTACCTTACTTGGTGAGCAAATTAATCCAGCAAGGGCAGATCGGGAGCCACAGTAACTTATAGAGTTCCGTTTGAAATAGGATCACTCAATCAAAATCAATCACCCAAATCTTTCGTGAAACATCCTCTACATTCTCCTCATTTGATCTTCGCGGAATTCCAGAAGCAGTACTGATTTGAGCGTGAACGAAAAACACAATGTAAGTGGAGCAAATGTAAAAATACTAACTTGCACATTTCTTCTATCGAATGAGCTCCAATGATCTTGGTGCCCTTCGCTTCATTAGCCAGAAAGTCATCGACTTTCGAAACTGTTCTGTTGAACGCGCACACCTTAATAGTTGAAGTCAGAAACAGATATTCAACACAGTGGAGCACACCTGCTCTGGTCGTGAGCCTGGAATTCAAACAATGGAAGCTGAGACATTTAAAAACAAGGACTACGCATGTGTTTCTCTCAGTTTTGTTGCTAGAATCTTCATGATGGCTCATCATAATTACTTTCTTCACCTTTCTTTCGCTAATGGTATTTCATTCACGTTGTGACTTTCGTCTTGGTTGGTGCGCGTCCTATGACGAAATTGAATAAACAAATAAATAAATGATCGATAAAATGGAAGGCCAGCCTGCACATTAAGCCTCTCAAAAATTTCAACTCTGAATGAATTCCAAGTGATTACCAAGTCGTCGAAATGGTAGAAAGTTCTGCCGCTAACAGCGCAATGTGAACAATAAACAAAGACTACTGGTGGAAGCCTCACAACTATGGTACTGTACTCTTAGGCATAGAAAAGTCCCTGATAAGCTGTGACGATTTTGACCCAGTCATCGTATAAGAAGGATTATAACAGATTATTTGATACTACGTCAGAAACCCGAAAATCAGCAGAACTTAGCGCGTCAACCGAATTCTGCGTCCTACTTCTATCATCAGTTCATCAAGTTTTGGCGTACGCGTAATAAAAAGTTTCCACCGAAACCTGAATTATGTGAATACAGGATAGGGTTACCTACATGAAGTTCGAAGGTTTGACTTCCAAACGCACAAGACGTCGCTTTTCGCATCAGACAATGGATTCAAAAAAAAATTGTGTGAATCTAGATGGCGACCTTCGAACCCCCGTAAGTGGCCAAAGCCCTGATAAAGCTGGGAATGAAATCTAGTTGAAGCAAAATTAATGCAAATAAAAAATGAATAAAATTCTCTGAGGAAAAGACTTACCGTAAAACCGTGGTCGTTCATATTCAGAATCAGATTCTGACCCATGACAGCCAGTCCGATCACAGCGATATCTGCTTCGCCCATAGTGTCGTCGACGATGAAACTCCTGCAACACCGAAAACCGGCTAGTTTGAGACTACAAGTCACGAAAAATGAGAGTTCATAAGGTGACAAGAAATAAAAAGCAAAAGCTGGATTTCTTAGTTAAAAAAAATTCGATCCCAAAGAAAAGGGCTTCCTCAAAGGCTCAAAACACGGAAAAGAACCTGCAAAAACTAAAGTTCTGGGCAAGAAACTTCAGCAGCTACCCTAGAGTTCCTTAACTCAGAACCACGGTGCGGCTAAAAAGCTTCAAATCAATGAGAGTGTCTAGGCGAAGTCCAAACGTCGCAGAACTTATCAAAACAGAAAAAAGTACCACGACAGGAATTTTTTCACGAAAATTTTGAAAATAGTCGTGTGCAGACACTAAGCCCGTGGCCACGTCCAGCACACCAGGGCAGACGTCTCCTTGGCCGACCAAAGGAAACACGCAGGAGGGTTACCGCTCTATTTCTTATTTCCTACCTCTAAATTTATGGTATGGCACGTTTCCATGAAGTACATGAGCTGGCGAACCTGTCGGAGCCGATTGGCCGTGTCGCTATGGCGACCAACGTCGAGGTAATACAGGTAAATGTGACGTAGATCTATTTTTAGTGTGGTAGGCCTACTTTTACATTTTCCTTTCTAATGTTTTTTTTTTATAATTTCGTATATAATTTATTCCCCTGAGACATCACGCCGGCAATTGTTCAGCTATGATAATAAATAGGAATGCAGCGAAATAAGAGCAATAAAAGAGATCGTATGAAGATGTAAAGACCCGCTGCAAGCCTCTGATTGTGAGGGGACTATATAGGGCAACAGCTACCGTACCAACGGAGTTTGACACTTTTTTCCTCCAAAAATTTTACCTGCTAAGCTCTCCGAGCGCAGAGACGAAGGTGATCATCGCGAATAGTGTGCCCCTGGAAAGGGTGTGGCTTTCTGGGGGCTGTGTAGAGTGCGCGGCGCGATCTCTGCTGCAGTCGCTTTCCGTCGGATTAAATGCGTTGTGTGCCACTACACAAAAAATGGTAATTGCTGCAAGACGGAAGGAAAACGTAGCCACAGAATAATTTGCAAGGAAGAGCTTTTCTCTCAAAAATCTCATCCTCTATATCCTGATTTTTCCACCGATACAAAATTTCTCGGAAAAATTCTCATGACGCTTAGAATATTTATTTTGGAAAACACTGCATCTGTGAAGAGATCGATTTGAAAAAAAAAACAATTCCAATCCGGATAAGACCACTCAAAGAGGGCCGCACCAAATCTGACTAAAACTGCCCCAGAAGTATTACAAAAGTCGAAGGCATAGGAAATTTCCACTATTCTGTTCATTTGTGTGAGAATGCGATAAAAGAACGAAACTTCAATCAAAAGCAGATTTCAGCTACGGTAGCCCGTAAAGTGTGTAGTGGCACACAACGCAAATTAATGACGCTTGTCGCCTGGGCGGCGCGACCGACACTGAACGCGATATCGTCCAGCATCCCTTATCACTGGGGTTCGTAGCAAAAAACGCTTTTTACGAACATTTTTTTTCACAACTGTTCGTTGTGAAGTGCAGCTGCATAGAGAACGATCAGGCCATGTAGACACTCGTTCCCATAGTCCATTGTTCGACGTACGAGCCGGTGCCACCCTTCGATACATGGCACCGTTGTCGGATTCACCTCCTTTTGGGATTTTCAATATCAGGTAGAGGTGAAGGGGTTGGCGTTTATCAGTCCCCTAAGGATGCGCCACGCACTCAACTTTCATTCAGAATTGTAGAGGCGTGATGAGTGCGTATTTGGCCTATACATAGAATAGTGGGGCCAGTCGCTATACCAAGTCAGGGTGTTATCTTCTCAGACAAGTCTGCTATCATTTCACCCGGCCTGAATAGCCCAGGCCTGAATAGCCCAGGCGGGGAGCGATCGTTCGACCGTGCGGGTGTCATTAGCGCCTATTACCACTGCACTACGCGGGGCTGTGGAATAAAATAATAGTTGTAGAGAGAAATGGACGGAAATTTTGGGTAGGGCCTCGGAACATGCCTGAAGTTAGGAGAGCTGCAACTGATTCTACCCTATCAAAAGTTTAATGACATTAGCTCGAAAGATCAGGTATGTCAGATATGGACCTGACCTCAGGCGAATGCTAGAATAAACCCAGAATAGAACTCGGATTTCTCAAAAAGTGCGAAACTCGGGCATATGAATAGCTTTCGAGCAAATAGAACAAACAGAAAATGTCGTGAAAAGGAATGAATGAGATTCCTCAGGTAAGTTCGACACATTGACTGGGGCCCCGTTGGCAAATAACCTGCCGTCGGGAGCCGGTTTCTGAATAGGTGAATTGTCAGCATGATGCGGTCGATGAACCCTCCTTCACAGTGATCGTTCTCTGCCAAATCAACATTTCGTGATCGACAACCACTCTTGCAGACGCTTTGGGAAATGAAAAATGCGCTGAAACCTCCAGAATAGCCACTTAATTTCCGTATTCTAACTTAAAAGGAAATGACTTCTGGAGTGTTCAGAGGCTGAACTAGTGAAAAAATTACTGGAGCCGCTAGGACATCAAGTTAGAGCCGATTATTTCTCTTTGGAAGGAAGAGACAACTGTTTTTCCACAGTCTACTTCAGCCATTGTCCCACGTTACTGCGGTAAACTGATAAGTACCGTGGAAATGTCCACCCAGTCAGTCATACTAGCATGATAAGAAGAAAAATAAGCACCTCGAATTCACCAAATTTAATGTTCTTGGGTTTTAACTGGAAGTGTCAATTTATCAATTATCAGCGCCTATTTTCAATTTAGTTTCCTTATTTTATTTTATTTTCATGCGCTTAACCTGCGCCAATCAATATCAATGAAACTACAAAAAGTGAAAGAGACTACAAAAATGAAGAATATATAAATAATATAAACAGAGTAAACAAATAAAGCAATCCATAATCTGTCATTTATGATGTCACTATTGATATCACCGTATCACCTATAGCCAGAACGTCATCACTTTCATATCTTTCTTGATAAAATTAATAAAATCAGCTACAGAAATCAGTTATATGTTAGAGTTTATTGTGTTGCTGGTTATTGCAATTTGACTACTACCGCTTTGCATGGTTAGAACTGGAACAACATGATCGAGCTACTAACAATATTGACCCAATTATACCATGTTTTTTTGATAACAGCGTGTGGATGCGCCTAGTTGAACAATAACATAAAGGTAAAGGTAAAGGTGTCGGCGTTGATCAGTCCCCTGAGAACGCGCCGCCGCATTCGTGTTCAATTCAGAATCGTAGAGGCATAGTGAATGCGTATTTGGCCTATACAATGACCTGCGGGGGCCAGCCGCTATACCAGGTCAGTGTCTTTACCTTCCCAGACAAGTCTGGTACCAATTTACCCGACCCCGGAGGGATGGAAGGCTTGGTTAGCCCGGGCCGGGATCGATCGCTCGACCGTGCGGGTGAGGGCTTGTTCAGACGACGCGCGTCGAAAATGCAAAATTGAAGCTCAATCAATAATTAACGTCATTGATCGAATTTGCTCCTTTGCTTTAGTGGCGCAGTCCGGTTGCGCCTCATATAGGCAAAAAAAAATTAGGCATATAATCACATAGGGAAGAAATTAAACGAAAAAAGTGAATTTTGTCAAAATTTCCATTAATAAGGAATAGCAGCCTTCTAAAAAACCCGAGCGACCAGTAAGTTTGCCTATATGAGGCGCAACCGGACTGCGCCACTAATGCAAAAGAGCAAATTCGATCAAGGGCGTTAATTATCGATTGAGCTTCGATTTTGCATTTTCGACGCGCGCCGTCTGAACAAGCCCTGACAGTAGCGCCTCTTACCACTGTATCACGCGGGCCTTGAACAATAATATACTACAATGTATAAATTTTACTGGGAAATAGAGGTGACAGCCGAGAGAAAATTGCCATACGAAACGGGAGTGGAGCGAGTGAAGAAGTGTAGGTGTGCCCATTCCACTCTCGATGGTGCGATAGGCGCCCAGGTGTGGTGTGAGCAACGTTTTATCATCAGATGCTCGCACCTGAAGAGCACCGATCGGCTAAGACGCCTTCGCAGCGCTGAACATCGCTGAACCGTCACCTTTCAGTGGAAATTTATAGCAAAAATAGAAAAAGTCGCCTTCTCGTAGTCCTTATACATATCGTGTACATTGTTATCTAAGCATTTATTGAGGAAACAACAAGATAATATGTTCCACTTCTTCACATAATTACCAATTTTTCAACTGCTTCTCTATGGAATGCGCGAGAAGGGTGTTATCATGCAGACGAATAGGCGAACTTTCTTTTTCCCAGTGAGATCAAAGGAAAAGGAACGGTAAATGTGAGGTTAAAGTGATGTTGATCGGTAAGGTAAAGGTAAGGTAAAGGTAGTGTTGATCGGTTTTCGTAGGGCGCGCCGTGCACTTTGCTCCATTCTCAATGGTAGACGCAATGTATTGACGAGTTTGGTCAATACAAGGACTTAGGGGGCCAGGGTCTATACTAAGTCAGCGTCTCTACTTTCCCAGACAAGTCTGGTACCATTTTACCCGACCCCGAGGGATGGAAGGCTTGGTTAGCCGCGTCGGGATCGATCGCTCGACCGTGCGGGGTCAGTAGCGCCTCTTAACACTGCACCATACACGCCCTCGTAAATTGCCGGGAGTGTATGTGGAAAAGGTTTTCTACTTGTGAAATTGATGAGAACTTTACTTTGCTCAATCGTCCTAGTCCAGTGTTCCCATTGCATTCGACTCATTGCTCAGCGATGTCGTCCGATCCTGTTGCTGAACGATCGGTTGCTGATCAAATTGCCTGCGATCGAAACATTATCGGACGTCGTTGTCCGTTCGCCCTCTATATCAACCACTCCTCGTCGATGTCCTTATACATCCCAGTCCAAAACTGGCTATTTTCTTGAGTTTTGTCAACATGCATGGCTTAAACTTTAAACTGGGTAAAACTAACGTATTACGCTAAGACGTATAGTGCAACTCGATAATGAGCGTAACTTTGCCGATGGCTCGTTTTAATTATAAATTCGTCATAATTACATTAAAAATATATTATATTAAAATCATATAAAAACGTTATATTATATTAAAATGTAATTATAGATTCGTCATAATTATATTGAAAATGAATTTCACTCCAATCACTCTATGCGTGGACTACATTTTATTTATTTATTTATTTATTGCAGACACGTATGTTTCCACACGTGTAGAAAAACCCAGGCATAAAAAACAAAAATTCAAACAAACAGAAACTCTACTACTAAAGGACTAAAGACGAAAAAAACATAATTAGTCCGGAAGCTTGTTTTTGTAGATTGCAATAGGTTTTTTGTGGTGAATTGTAAATTAAAACCCTCCGGTGACCACTGGCAATTTGACACGCTTGATGGTCTGTATCAAGGCGTTTCGATCAGGCTCCACTCTACTACGCTACACTCCCCACTGACCCGCTCTTAATGGTCTTATCAAGCCATCATTGATTACTCAGCACACCTGATCACCTGGCGCCACCTCGCATCTTCTTTTTAGTATTTATTTTTCTTTTAAATTTAAAGTAGATGGTTATCATCTACTGATTTATTTAGTTTTTTGTGCTGATTAATGGTTGATTTTCACGTCCTCACTAAAATTTCGTCAAAGCCCAGAAAACTTAGAATCTGCAAAATTTGTTTTCACATTAGACAACAAATGAAAATCCGTGACTCTAGGACGATGGCATCCGCCCTCGACAAGTACCGCAGCCTTGCGAGTTTCAACTGGAGAGAGTTGAAGAACGTTGTCGAAGGTGAAGAACACGTGAAAACCAAGGTACGAATCTTATCCAAGTACATCGACTTTTTTTTCGACAAAAATCGGAAATTCCTTTACAAAGCTTCATTTCTAGGAGAAAATTTACGAACTGCTCTCAAAGGAGCCGATTTTCAAGCGAGGTTATGATCGTCCGTCACTCGAACAGCAGCGGGAATTGAACCATCGACGTTGGAAGCGGATCATCGAGTTGGAGCTTCCCGTCGATGTCAGTCTCTATTAAATAGTTTAGAAATTACTGCAAAATAATAGGTCCATAGAAACGCTAATAGGTCCATAGAAGCGCGTAACGCTTGGTTAGCCCCGAGCGGAGATCGAACCGCTGCTCTGTGTGCGATAGCAGCGCTACTTACCACCATACCAGCTCAAAATGAAAGAAAACAGCACACAGCCGTCTTTTTCAAAACTCGGTGTCAAACAGCTGTAATATAGGTAGTACTTATTGCTTGACTTACGAGGCACACGTGGTGCAGTGATAAGAGGCGCTACTGACACCGACACTGTCGTGCGATCGATCAGGCTAACCGAGCCTTCCATCCCTCCTGGGTAGGGTAAATCGGTACTAGAGTTGTCTGAGAACGTAAAGACACTGACGCGGTATTGCGGCTGGCCTCTGCGAGTCATTGTATAGGCCAAGTGCGCATTCACCACGCCTCTACAATTCTGAATGGCAGTTGAGTGCGTGGCGCTTCCTTAGGGGACCGGTAAACGCTAACACCTAGTATGTAGACCTTTATCCTACCTTTACTTATTATTTATTAATTTTATTTGGAAGAGAATTTGTTTATTCTTTTTATTTCCAGCCATACGCGGACACGGAGGGAATGCAGTGCCTTGGTGAGGTGCTCGAAGCGTATGATCAAGGTCTATCGGCTCGCATAGGACTACATGCTTCGGTACAATTCTATTAAGATTTTTTTATATTTTGTTTTTTGATAATTAGAAAAAATCTGGGACAGTTTTCCATCGAATTTTTAAGTTTCAATTCGTCTAATTTTTTTAAATTTTTTTTAATAAATCAATGAAATCATTGATAGAATCCAATTCAAGGTGTTCGGCATGGCTGTGGCGTCAATGTGCACCAAGCGACATGAGGCGATTCTGGAGCAGATCAGAAGAAATGAGGTATCTTTACCCTCACCTTTTACCTGAGTTTTCTTGCTGAGTCCCCTTATAACTTTTATCTAAAATTGAGATAAAACCATAAACTTTAGATCGTCGGCTGTTTCTGCTTAACCGAACTCGGACACGGCTCGAACACTCAAGAGATCCAGACCACAGCCACGTTCGATAACGGCGAATTCGTCTTCAACTGTCCGTCCGATGAGGCGGTGAAGTGCTGGGCTGGAAATCTCTGTGAGTTTATTTAGTTATTGTAAAGGTAAAGGGAAAGGGTCGGCGTTGATCAATCCCCTGAGAACGCGCCATGGATTCATGTTCCATTCAGAATCGTAGAGGCATGGTGAATGCGTATTTAGCCTATACAATAACTGGTGGGGCCTAGCCGCTGTACCTAGTCAGTGTCTTCACCTTCCCAGACAAGCCTGGTACCGATTTACTCGCCGCCTGAGGGGTGGAATGCTTCTCTAAAGATAATTATTATGTGATTCTTCTCTATATATAACTATTCCAGCTCAATCAGCCACTCATGCCGTCGTCTTTGCTCAGTTGTACGTTGGAGGAAAATGTGAAGGAGTGCACGCATTTGTTTTACAAGTCAGGTAGACCATACTAATATGTTTCATTTAAAAGTAGTAAAATTAGAAAGATTTATGCTCATTCGTTCAAACTAGTGCTAGTTCCATGTGCTAGGATGAGCTTCAACTTTGATTTATATGTGGGTACGGTATCTTCCATAGCTCACGAAGGACTATAATCTATCAGACTGCAAACTATAAATCATAGAGAGAATTTTGTTCTTCAGGGATCCAAAAACTTACGAAACACTACCCGGAATAACAATCGGAGATATGGGCGAAAAACCGGGAGCATGGAATGGTGTCGAGAACGGATGGATGGAGTTCAAGGTACGTTCCAGACGGAAGACGAGTGCATGGCGCGATCTTAGGAGACTGATGGGCCGCGATCATTGTTACCTTTCTGCATTAACTAATAGGCACTGGCTTTTTCCTATCGTGTTCCAAAAGAATGATCGTAAATTATAGATTTAAACGAGTACTTTACCTAACTTAAAGTAAAGTCAAAGGTACAGTACCGGACGCGCCGCAACGATAAAGCGGCGGTAGCGGCACTCCGGAGCGCCGAAATGCGCCGTTTCGGTGTCCACCCGTGGTGACCCGAGAGGAGTCAACCACAGTTCATTTGCATCCCACGTCCAACGGGGGGCCCCGCAGGGTAACTTTGGGGCAAAACGCCAAAAGACGCGCCGCACATTTATAGGCGGCGAGGAGGAGGCGGCGCCTAGGCGGTGCAACGAGGGCCGCGTTTATATAGTCGGCGAGGGGGGGACGGAGCCAAGTCGGTGGTGAGTCACCAAGCGAGGGACGGAAGCGGCAGCGGGATCCGAAAATCGAGGGGTCAAAAAAATCGACTAAAATCAAGTTTTACGAATTTGGGAAAAGTGCATATGGAGAGATAGAGCTCAAGCTGCTGAACTCGAATACATACTTATTTTTCCAAATAAACCATTTTTAAAGAAGTTATTCAGAAACGGCGGGTTTCGGCGCTCCGAGGCGCCGCTGCCGCCGTTTTATCGTTGCGGCGCGTCCGGTACTGTAAGGGCTTGTTCAGACGACGCGCGTCGAAAATGCAAAATTGAAGCTCAATCAATAATTAACGTCATTGATCGAATTTGCTCCTTTGCGTTAGTGACGCAGTCCGGTTGCGCCTCATATAGGCAAAAAAAATTAGGCATATAATCACATAGGAAAGAAATTGAACGAAAAAAGTGAATTTTGTCAAAATTTCCATTAATAAGGAATAGCAGCCTTCTAAAAAACCCGAGCGACCAGTAAGTTTGCCTATATGAGGCGCAACCGGACTGCGCCACTAATGCAAAAGAGCAAATTCGATCAAGGGCGTTAATTATCGATTGAGCTTCGATTTTGCATTTTCGACGCGCGTCGTCTGAACAAGCCCTTACAGTACCGGACGCGCCGCAACGATAAAACGGCGGCAGCGGCGCCTAAAACCCGCCGTTTCTGAGTCTCGCTAGTAGTATAAATCATCGGGCGGGGATCGATCGCTCGACCGTGATGGTGTCAGTAGCGCCGCTTACCGGTGCACCACGTTACCTAACTTACTAATGTAAATATAGATCATCGCCGGTTTTAGAATCACCGCGCCCCACTCTGGACGTTGCTCAACAAGGGCTGTGGAGTGACGGCGACCGGAAAATACGTCTCCAACTATAAATCGGCCAGCGAACGACAATCCGTAAGCCTGGGAGCGTTGTCAGTTGGAAGGTGGGTGAGCGGGGTAAAGTTAACCCTAATTTCCGGTTTCGTTGACCACTCCTTCACCGAATCAGGGTCGGCATCATCGGTAAAGGTGTAATGGCCGCTGGGTTGGCGTCCACGATCGCGATTCGATATAGTGCTTGTCGACGGCAGTTTGGAAAAACAAAAGGAGGTTCGTGATTTTCATTTCTTCTTTTAGATAATTAAGAATTGTGCCTTATTTTAATTTCGCGGATAAAATCAAAATCTTCTTGGTAGCTGAATTTATTGTATCCCGCAGGCTGTAATTAGGGTGGTGTGGCCTAACGAGTTTGACCTCTTATTATAATTATCCAGGTAAGATCGAAGAACAACCGGTGCAATTTTGAAACTTCCACATCGTATTCGTCATTTTGGAAAAAATAAATTATAAAATAGTGTTGTGAGACGTGGGGAACGGTTTCCTCCATTTTTTCGCGTTTTGGCCCATTGTTTATCGATATTTCTGTTGCAAGGGTGGGAGATATTCGACTTAAAATACTTGACATCAAACTTTTACTTCCCTCGTTGTTCAATCTTTATTTGCTCTTTAATTTACTTATTTATTTCTACACTAGTTTCATGATCTTTGTGCACTGTTTTTCTTCGGTGTAGTCAAGGATCCGTTGTCCTTATTTATTGCTATTTTATCGCTTCCATGACATTTTGAAAGATAATTACATAAATAAATAAACAAATAAATAGACACGGGATAAACAAAACATAGATGGCACAAGAGAACAACAAAGGTCAATGTAACCACACATAAAATCTGTACACAATCACATATTTGTCCAAAATCGTAGGAATAGCTCATATTTCGACATATGAGGCATTTTTCCTCTGGAAGCAAACATTTTAAAAACGAGATAATCAAAATTGGAAATTTCTATGGCAGCAGCTCATGAAAAGTGAAAAAAATGAAAATTTCCATAGAAAAGGAGAATGAAAGTTTCTTAAAAAAATGGAAATTTCTACAGCAGTAGCTCATGAAAAGGGCGATTTCCTCCTTCAATTCCAATCAGGTGTTCTGCTTGCTAGAACTGACCATTGTAGTGATGAAGCGATCTATTCCGTCCTGTAAATCAATTAGTGATTTCCTATATAATCAATGAAAATCAATTAGTGATTTTTTATACATCAGAGGAATCAATACTAGTATTAGTTCTGTTCTGGACTTTTACTGAGTTTCTTCAACAATTGTTTCACACAATTTTTATTGAAAAGAGTTTGCGCTACTCTCTGTCGCGCTGCGACGCGATTCTTACCTGTGGTTCGGCGGTCTAGTCAACTAGGAGGTGTTACACTTTTTAATATTGGTGCTACATACTCCCACCTGTAGATACAGACGATGATTGAGTGGAACGTTCCAGAACTTGGTACCAGCATTTTCCACATTTCCGTGCATCCGTAGTTGACCGGTGACAGCTCTTTAATCTTAAATCTTAATTTCCATTAATGGTACTTTTGAGAAGATTCGAGTTGCAAAAATGCAAGTCCAATTTGATAGGTTTTTTCTTTTCTTTTTTTACTGTCTACGCGTGGATTAAGGATACACCTGGTCGTACATTCATCAACAAGTTCAGTCACGGTATCGGTACGCGGTTGCGTCACTAGGATATGCGATATAGTGGAAGATACTAGGGAAGCTGAACCCCCGCTCCTATGACCCTAGGTAACCCTTGGTCCCATAATACCCTCCCTGTATACCTACATAGATCAGACCGCAGTGCGGATTACTTCAGCGGGCGATTTCTTGACTAATCAGCTCGAATTCCAGAAAACTGGACGGCTGGAGTTCTGGGCCTCATTCTTCCGTCCGATATAGAGATATTTCACTTCTAATAGCTTTCTATTCACCTCAGTATCTCGTAATTATACAATTGACCAAAAAATCCGTTACCTTGGACTTTGGCAGCTGCTCAAGATTTTTTAGCACCTTTTCGTGTGTGGTAAAATCGCCAGCTCGCCTGAAATGCAGTCCTTCAATCATATAAAGCTGTCATTTTTTGAGGACATCATACGAAAACCCCTCACAGACTCCGAAGGAAAAGGTGCTCCCCAGGGGCGAGGGCGAATGTGTTGGGTTTCCGCATACTGTCTTCGGCTCTGGCCACCAAGCCGCAGTCCACGGTCTTTAATTCAAGTGTACTAGATTGTAATTTTTATAAAAAAACAAATTAATCAGAGCTCGGCTGTTCAGAACGCACCATGCTCGCTACGTTAAGCTGCCTATGGTATTCTTCTACCGCCGCAAAAACGTCATCTTCTAAGCCACATCGCACTCCTAAACGAGCCAAATATTTATAGACAAATAAACAAAAACTCTCTAAAATAAGCTAATCAGAACCCACCGTTCCGAGACAGTGGAAACATGGTTGCGGAAGGAATTGTCACCGTCACTAGCACCTAAAGTTAGTGGTTGCAGACGATATTGTAAAATATAAAAATTCGTTAACGAGTGGCACTTACTATGAAAATACGCATGTCGACGTGCTCGTTTTGAATGTGCAAATCTTAATTAGGTGCATTCTATTCACTCAGTTATTCGTAACATTGATCGAGAAAATTCGCGGATATTTCGCAAAAATACGACACACCCAATTTTTTCCAATCTATTTTTCATCTATCTAAGGAAATAAAGCAGAGGGACTCGGTAGGATTCTATTGTGACGCGAAAGGCAAGGGAACAATTTTGCCATCAGCAGCTCTCTTTAGATGATAAAAGGTTTCATTTTTCATTTGATTAAAGGGATCTTCGAAAAATCAAACTAATCATAATGAATGTCTTGTCTTGGGAAGGAAGAACGGGAGAGAATGAACGATACAGCTGTCAAATTTCGAACCATTCGTTGGCATGTTGTACTAATGAAATAAGCGTGAAAACGTCACCGGAAGCATTGAAGCATCCCATATAAACAACTATTCAAATTGAATGTCCAGTTTTTTTATATGTACGAGTCTTCCAGTTGTGTATTGTATTGTACTCCTTCTACTGTTGTTTGACGCACGACGCAACGAGAACACAAACTGCGAATGTGATGAGATTTCCGATAGAGGGCTGACTAGTATCTCGTTGAATTGTCTGAACTCTACTATGTGGAGACTCCAATCTAGCAGACACACTTTAGGACGCGCCATGCACTCGTCTTCCATCTAAAATTTCTGGGGTATCTTGAATATTTGGTACACCTTTGCCAGGCAAGTCTGGTAGCGTTTACCCGTCCCTCGAGGCAAGGAAGGCTTGGATTAGCCTGGGTGGGAATCGATCGCGGGACCTTAAGGGTAAAGATAGCGTATCCTACTACCCAACCATGTTAGAAGCGCAACAGTTGGGTCTTTCAGCTAATATTTCAGCTTTTCATGCAGCTTCATCTTTTTCAAAATATGCTCCTTGAATATGTAGGGGTGTGTGATTAAATTAGAGGTGCGAATTTCTTCAGTGGTATATTTATTATATTTATTCTAGATGAAATTCCGGTCATCGAGTACCCTCTTCAACAACATCGACTGTTTCCATATTTAGCTGGATATTTTGCTATTCGTCTATTCCACAGGAGGTTCGTTATCATTAACGCCGTTCTTAGACATATTGAAATAAATTTACCGAACCAGAACTTGAAATCGCTGAAATCCTATTCGAATGCCTTATTGAGTACTACAGTTGGGCATACAACCAGTATTCCGCTAATTTTCACGTTCTAGAGCTTGAATGAAAGGAAGACCTTGGAAAGCTCATATCTTGAAAATGATAAATACATTCAAAAAATTAAATTTATATAATGAATTAATAATCGCAACTCTTTTTCAGATTCACTGAGCACTTCACCGAGTACATTACGCGCATGATCCAAGGCGAGAAATCGGATCAATTGGTGATCATTTAACTTCGATATTTGCACCTTTTATATGGTTTTGATCACCTCATGACTTTAAGCTTCACAGCCAATATAGGGTTTCACCTGAGCGAATTCTGTTTATTTATTTTGCCGAATGTTTTCTTAACAGCCAATTTTCCAGAAGAAATATGGGAACGACATTTCAGGGACATATTCCACTTCAATTTATTATTTTTTTCATAATTTATCTACTTACTCGTTATTGTTTTGGCTGGAAAGGGGATAAAGTGGAATATTAACATATCTATATTAACCTTAACATTATTAACAATTTTGCTTGACGAGGACTTTAGGCGGAATTCTCGAAAGAAATTCATGCACTTTCGTCGGCTGTTAAGCCGGTATCCACTTGGTTTGGTGTGGAGGCGCTAAGTGAGGCGCGAAAGGCGTGCGGTGGCCACGGGTGAGTCTTTCGAAAAATTATCAGTTTCCATTTGTTTTCTTGACCGCTTTAATCGCATTTTTTCCAAGTCAGCCCGTTTCTCCTCTTTCGAAATTTAAAGGAATATTTTGAATGTTACAGCGTTTCCGCGTTTGGCTTCTTAAGTTGATGCTCATCTGCATGGATTTTCCAACCACTTACTCGTTTTTTAGCTTCCTACACAGTTCGAGATTAAAT
Source organism: Nippostrongylus brasiliensis (assembly GCA_030553155.1). NCBI lineage: Eukaryota > Metazoa > Nematoda > Chromadorea > Rhabditida > Heligmosomidae > Nippostrongylus > Nippostrongylus brasiliensis. Next base: position 48,043,742 of record CP130735.1, read on the forward strand.
GAGCTACGTGACAGTTTCGATCCATCACAAACATTCGAAGGCGAGAACTATATGATTCTTCAACAGGCCAGCAATATTCTGCTAAACAAGGTTATATATACCATTTCGGTTTCCTTGATTTTTCCTTTTGTTTCGAACAGTTACGGGGTTCGCCGCTTCCGATAACGTGGTCCTGGTCTTTTGATACTATTCTCGTTTCCTTGGGATTCTCCTCGACCATTGCCATCCTTTTTGCTTTAGAGCTGTTCTTCTCAAATTTTTCAAGAAATTTCACATCCTTATTTTAACCTTTCTGACCCTCCTGCCCTCCTTTGACATTGTCCAATGTCTTCTCCATCCACGTCGACTTTCTTACGATTTATTTATGAATGTTGAATATTTTTCAGCTTGCCACCAGAACCCCAACTCCAATGAAATCGTTCGATTTTCTCTACGAAACACCGAAATTGTTCAGCGGCTTCACCGAAGACATTGTGAAAGGTTTGAAATTTCTCGTAATCAGTCGAGTTACCTATGTACGGAAGAATCAGAGTAACTTGATGTTCGTTTGAGTAGGCACTATGACAGAATATCTTTTAAAATCAAAAAACAATAAAAAATTTTATTGTGGCCCTACTAATCTCATACATCTAAGGGTGTGAGATTTTAGCATTTCAGTTCACATTTCATTCGTAGGCAAGGGAAATTTTAGCCTTTTTCACTCTGTGCTGAAACCGAACGCCCTGGGAAGGTCTTAACCCGGAGTTAGACAACCATAGTTCCTCATATCAGGGCTCTCGACTGAGTACAGTATTCTTGCTCTCTTGGAGAGTTCAAAAAAATGTTTTATAGAGGGAGAACTCTAGTACTCCCACACTGTGATCTAGATCTAACACAGCTTATCCATAGCTGCTCGAAAATCTGTTTCATTCTGGTTTCTCAGCAGGGATGGACTTGGAATCGCGTTGCAGGAATTGCAAAATTTAAATTGAAAATTTGAAGAAAAAATTGAAAATTCTAATTGTAGGAATTGCTCGTGTTTTCCATTCAAAACTAGACGCTGAAAAACAAAATTGTGATTCCAGACGTGATAAAGGCATACAATTGGTTGATACTGTACCTCATCAAACAAACATCAGCTGATTTCGATTGTGAATTGAAGAGCGGCAACGACTGTACTTTCTGTGCCCGTAACCAAGTGCAAGTGAGTCAGAACTAACATACACATTTCGTCACCTTATCTAGAGGGTACGAATGGAACAGTTGTAGTGGGCGCTACTTCCACCATGGCATGGTAAAGCGATCGATCCTCGCCGCGGCTAATCAAGCTTTTCATCCCTTAGCGATCTGGTACCAGACTCGTCTGTGAGACACTGACAGGCCACGAAAGCATGTCTCTACAATTCTGAATGAAATACCAGTGCATGGCGCATCCTTAAGAGCAGATCAATATCGACCACTTCACTTCTGTCATTTAGGTACATCGGGCTCAATGCCTTTCCATCGCTTACGCTGAACTGACCATCATCGATTGGAGCAAACAGTTCGTCGACAACGTTCAGCAGAAACCTATAAAAGACGTGAGGTCACTTCACTGGTTAATAATAAAAATAAACTCAATTAAGATCAATTTGAAGGTGTTTACAGGTTCTCGGCCGGCTTATAGCTCTCTATGGACTGTTCTCTTTTGAGAAGCACCTTGCCACTTGCTACATAGGTTCGCTTTTATTCTAGTCAGATAACCTTATTATGAAGTGTATAGCTAAATACCTGAGTAAATAATAATATAATAAACTATGGGTGATTTTTCGAATTTTACAATTCAACTAGGTACACCTGTTGAGTGTTACTTTTATGGCTATTTATACTCGGCAGCAAAGCAGCGCCGCAGTTGCGCAGCATACTTTTCCACCAAAACGAGTGGTCTTTCTCCACCATGGACTACGTAAGGCCCATTCATACACGGCAGCAGAGAATCGCCTCAGCAGGGTGGGCTTCTACTTACTGAAATTACTAGTTACAACCTGTCCAGTTACCGTGGAAGAAATCTTCAAAAATCTTAGCTCACCGCTTCCTCTGCGTCTCTACCCTGTGCTTGACCATTGCTGCGTTGCGTCACTGTCGAGTATAAATGATTCTTTAATTACTCAGTGGGCAAGATCATAATTAAGCTGGATCCATCCCACACGGAGAACTCCGCTTAATGTAACATTACCGTGAAAAAGCCTGGATAATTCCCTCGGAAGTTGTAACTGTTGTATGCTGCTGTGCCGAACGAGGTTAGTAGGGTGGATCAGGTTTATTGACCTAACGTTTCGACTTGGACGTCTTCTCAGAAGCCTAAAAAGTGGTTCGAAACTTCTCAACCCTTGATCTACACGGCCAAGCACCGCATCGTTTCTAGCATTTTTGATTGACTCATGCAATCCTCCACGAAATTGAGAAGTTCATGATCCAGAATCCAATGACTTACTAATTTAATCAACTACTCAGTTTCGTGGGGATTGCATGAGATAATCGAAAATTCTAGGAACGCTGCGGCGCTTGCCCGTATAGATCAAGGATTAAGAAGTTTTGGACCACTTTTCAGGCCTCTGAAGACGACGTTCAAGTCGAGACGTTAGGCCAATAAATCTAATCCACCCTACTAACTTCGTTCGGCACAGCAGCATACAACAATTATAACATCATGCCGAGGTTCCAAGAAGAGAGAACCTGGAGAATTCCTCGGAAGTATCTTCTGCTGCGCGACATTCTTTGCGTTTATAATTCATGCTTCATTGCTGCGTTGGTTTGCTGCCGAGTATGAATGTGCCTTTAGTCAGCTTACTTTGACGGAGAAATTCGCTGTATTCTTCATTTAAATTTATGAAAAATCGGATTCACGGAATGAAATATCCTTTTCAGGTGGCTACTGCACTGGAGCAGTGTTCGGCGAAGGAATTCGATCGTCCATAAGGAAACTCGAATCTGAAATCGCTCCAGACGCTGCAGCTCTGGTCGACGCGATCGCTCCACCCGACTTTGTCCTTAATTCCGCCCTAGGTAATAGCGACGGCAGGTGAGTAATTGGAATTTTTCGTCAAATTTTTTTCAGGATTTTTCTCATAAATATGATAACTTCAGGCCTTACGACCATTTAATGGACGAATTCCGTAAGCACACCGATCTACGAGCAGCCTGGCAAAAGGATTTGAGCGGATTTTTGGAGCAGAACAAACGCAAAGAGAGCAAACTCTAAGAGACCAGAAACTTCCAACCTTCTCCACCTAGTCATATTTTTATAAACTGATGAATCGACTGCAATTCTCGTTGTAAAGTGATCAATAATTGTGTGTAATTGTACCATGATTGTGTAATTTGTGTAATTATATCATCACAATAGAAGTCGTATCAACTCCTTTTCGTTCTCATCGATCCTTTCTGTAGCTTATTATTAAAGAAATAAAGTGATGTGTTCATTGAAATGTGAAGCTAAAGTAGTTGCGTTGATTAATCCCAAAGGATGCGCCATGCATTGATCTTGAACTCAGAATCGTAGAGGCAAGGTGAATGTGTATTTGGCCTATACAATGAGTTGCAAGATCAGCCTTTATACCTGGTCAGTGTCTTTAGCTTCCCAGATAAGATAGGTAACAATTTGCTCAACCCGGAAGGATGGAAAACTTGGTTAGCCTGGGCGATGATCGACCGCTCGACAGGGCAGGCAGCTCTTATCACTGTACCACGCGCGATAAGTACTGTGGAAATCAAATGTTATGCACAACGTGCTCTAAATTGTTGTAGTGGAGAAAATACCGACAAGATAGCTCCATACGCTGCTACCCAAACAACTTTGCCGTTACAAAGGTCTAGAACCATATTTAGCGACTCTTTCGCAGTAACTAGAAGCCTTCAGGTGTAAGGTATACACACCCCAAGTCTCTTAACTTTTAAACGATGTGATTTGGGGAATAAATCTGATTAAATGGGCTACAAAAAATGTGCACTGAAAAAATAATCGTCAAGTGCCGTGTGTCTTTGTCGGCTGCGTCCACTACGCATTCCAATTACGCGCATTTAGATTTGCTAGCCCAGCAGCGTTCAGCTTAACATCGAGGTGACTAATCTGAACTGTTTCGTAAGGAGCAGTGTCCGACCGCCTATAAATTGCGTGAGTTTGACTTAACGTTCTCCTAGTGGTTCATAACCTGATTTGGCTTTACTTTTTGATGCTTCCGATCTTTTAAAGGTATTTGTAATAATTAGTTTTTTTAATTCGATTTGATTTCCTAATGCATTCGTTCATAGGTTGCACAAATTAAGGCGTATTGTAAAACAACTATATCGAAACATCACCGCAGAACATTTATCAAAGGTATTTGTTGAGTCGGTTTCGTTGTCTGGGAGTGGGTAGAGCAGAGTAACAAGTAGATAAACTTCAGCTTCTTTGTTATTAATTGGGTAATCAGCGGTTTTCGTTGCAAGTTTTTTTTGTTTGTTCGATTTAGTTGTTCCTTCTCTAGACGGGTGATGTTGTATATTAAATATAGCTGCTAGAATTCATCCCATCTGCTGGTTCTTGAGCTTTTTGTGCGATGGAGTTTTGACCCGGAATGCTCACTGTCTTTCACGAAGAACGTTAGGCTTTTCTGAGAATTACTGAAGTATTTCATATTTTTTCTTTAATTGTATGTATCATCTTTTCTGTTCCTTGAAACTGTATTCCTTATTTACGCTATTCAGCTAAAGCGTTTGTCCTTCGCGCGAAAAAGAAAATCACGAAATCATAATCGGTTGTGCTTTTCTGATGTAGTTCCTTGTTCGACTTTCATCGTAGAATTCTTTTCGAAAAAAAACTTCTATTTGAATTCTATTCTATTTTGAGTGAAATTCTACTTTCCACTGGAGACTTTGAACCTCTGAAGCTTAATTTATTCTGTGCAGAGTCTTTAGGGGTTTTTCCCTATCATTTTTTGTTTTTTCTAATTGGAAAGGCTTTCATCGGCTTCGCTGGTACCACAGCTCTCCTAGAGGCTAAGAAAAGTTCGCGTTTGTTTGAAAGCCTTTTCGACGGCCGCAGGGCAATTACCGCTTCCCAGGAGCATTCAAGCGCGAGTGATAGAAAAACTACTGGTGAATTTCCGATTAGCTTTGCGCTAACTTCACTGGCTCTATACATGGCTTATTTGTCAGAAGTTTGGCGCTAGATTTTTTTTCGAATTGGATGTCAGAGTTCAGCTTATACCCGTGATATATAGGAAACCCCGTTTCTCCGCATATTTGTCTCCAAGGATTTTCCGTTTATACTTGAAGTGGTTATAGTTGTTTAGACATTAAACCGTACCTTTTTTAGATAAGTGTTTCGCTTCTGGTGAATGCCGTCATTATCAGAACCACCAACTCCGGTTCACGATATCGATTACCTTGGTACACAACTGGAAGCCAGTTCGTGTGATGATTTTCTCAGTGTGAAACCCTACGGAAGAGTTGGTTTTGAAGTTCTTCTGCTTCATCTGTTCTTCAATATTTTCCTATTTTCTCCCATTTCAGTCGAAAATTCTCGCATCAGCCAGGTATAACTGCCTGAAGAAGAAGCGAGAGGAAATTGCTCGCTTCCTCAGAGATCACGACGGAGAAAATCTCGATGACTACATTGGTGGGTCAAGTGGCGTTGCATTATTAAGCTTTTTTTCGTGTAAAGTTTTTTTTATTTGTTTGTTACGTTGCAAACAGCGCGCTACTCATAGAAATAATGCTTAGTAAAGAAACAGATCACTGCGTAATGAGAAGGAGGAAGGGCTATGGCACTTCTGCTTTTGTTTTTTCGTGGCCTTCGAAAAGAAAGCTAGCACCAGTTTTTTGGGTTATTCGAATTGGATTTGGAGGTTTTTTAATAGTAACGCGGATCATGTTTCACTTTTTCACACCGCAACAAAATGCTGAGGAAAATTTCCAAGGTTCAGTGGCCAGGCGAAATCGATATAAAATGCCATAAAATTTCATCGTCTTCACGTTCCTTGTTTTTTTACATAGTCATTATGTAAAAATATGCAATATGAAATAAGTTCTCACGTGGTGCAGTGCTAAGAGGCACTACAGATACACGCACGATCGAGCGATCGATCCCGCACCGGGCCATCCAAGTCTTCCATTCCTTCGATCAGGTGAATTTTCACCAGACTTGTCTGAGAAGGTAAAGGCGCTGACTTGCTATAGCAGCTGGCCTCTGCAAGTCATTGTATAGACCAAATACGCACTCACCATGCCTCTACAATTCTGAATGGAACACGAATGCGCGGCGCGTCCTTCGGGACTGATCGACACCAAACTTTTGCCTTAATCTTTGTGAAATATTAAATGTTATTTAACGTTCTAGGTAATTTACGCAGTTTCGCACGCTCGAATGGAGGACTGGTACTCGATCAATACCGGGCTCGAATATGGCCAATACTCGCCAGAAAACTCGTGACATCTCACGAAGAGGATGATGATGATTGTGATACTATATCATCGGTGTCCGATTCAAATTCGTTGGTATCAACGTCAACTCACGACTCGGTAACCTGTTTGTCCTCAACTTGAGTGGTTTTTATTCAATTAACGGTTATCTTAATAAGTTACAATTTTTGCAGCGCGACACGGATGATGAGCAGGAGCTGCGTTCTCATCCAGAGTGGAATCAGGTTCGTTTGTTCTCTCTATCGTTTTGTTTATCGGGAAAGATTTACACTTCGATTGACATTCCTGTTTATTTCCTTTCCGTCAAAATTTTCACCTTTATTGTTTTTTACCTTCAGGTCGATTTAGACGTCCGACGGACGCTTGCAAGATTTCCGCCGAATATATCCGACGACCACAGGACCACCCTTCAAGATCAACTCACCCCGTTGATAGTGAGAGTTTTGCGGTCAAACTCACGGTTCCGCTATTATCAAGGTGATGACACTATCCTTATTTATAAATTAGTGATTTTGCGGCAAATATTCAATTTTAAGGCTTCCATGATGTTTGTCTGACAGTGATACTAGTTTGTGGTGTAGAGTCGGCGTATGAGGTTTGCAAAAACCTTGCACACCATGGGCCGTTCCGTTCTTATCTGACGAAAAGCCTGGAGAGCAGTGTACTCAAGGAACTGGAACTTTTGTAAGTGCATATTGTTACTTTATTTTTGTGTATTGTTGTATTTTGATGAGAACTTCAAAAACGATACGCGTTTAGATACGTTATACTGTCAAGAGCCGACCCGGAACTAGAACGCGTGCTACGCGAAGTTCACCTGGGCACAATGTTCGCATTGAGTTGGCCACTTACATGGTTCAGTCATTCGCTTAATAAGTATCAGCAGGTGATTTGCTTTTCTTAGTTTTTAACTACTACAAGCTAAATAGGCTGGAAATAATGAGGTGTTGAAAAAAAAAGAAAAACATTTGACTTAATTTGGGTTTCAAGCATGCAATTTTTATTTTTCGCGTTGTACTCTCTGGTTAGTTATACTTACATTTTTGGCCCCTATACCTCTTGTATATTGTTTTTGAATTGTTTACTTCGTTCTTTACTTTTCCACAACAAGCTCGTCTAAGGATAGGCTCGAAACGAGTTTATTGGTGCCACTCTTTTCCGTTTTATTTGGTTGTGCCGGGGCGCGCGCGGTACAGTGTAAGCGGCTCTGTTGACACCCGATCCGGTCGCGCGATCGAGCTCCTCGATGCAAATTGACCATGGGTTGGAACTCCCACGGTATGATCGATTTGCTCTTTTGCATTACAGCCGCGCGCCGCATCTGGCCTAAACGAGCCCTTGGGCGCTACCACGGTCGATGGTCTGCCTGAATCAATCCTTTTATCGCACCGAGGTCGGGTGAATTGGTACCAGGTTTGGTCTGGGACATAAAGGCATGGTATGGTGGCTGGCCCACAAAGTCGTTGCATAGGACAAATTCGCATTCACCATGCCCTTACAATTCTGAATGGAAGACCACTGTGTGGCGCGACTATACGAGGCTGGTCAACGCCGACAACTTTACCCTTACATTTTTACGCTGATTACAACTCCTATTTTTAGCTCTTTTTCTGTTTTTAGAGCTGAATATAAGAATGTGCAGAATATAAAAATGCTATGTGGATTTCACTGTCTACTTTCAGATTGTACGGTTCTTTGACGTATTTCTTGCATCGCCGCCTCTTACTCCCATTTATGTTTGTGCTGCTATTGTGTTGAAGAGGAAATCTGCAATACTAACATGTGATAGGTAAGTCTAATCATAACTTCCATCACGTAAAGGAAAAATCGCTCTTTGCTGCAGTCGGTGGATTTTTTTTTCAGAGAAATGCCAATAATTCATCAACTTCTGTCAACAATGCCGAATGAACTTCACTTGGATGCGATTCTGTCCGATTCGTTGTATCTTTCGTCACTTATGCCTCCGTTTGCGTTGAAAACGGAGTTCAGTCGTTTATATAGAGAAAGGGTAAGACCAACTTCTACTCTATTCCCCACCTAGTTAACTTTTGAAGGTGACGTTTTCAGGTGAAAACGAAGGGACTCAACAACCGGTGGGCACCTGTCTCACGGTACGCGATCGGTATGGTTGCTGCGGTGGGTATGGCCGGTGCCGCGTACTACTTCAATCTGGGTAGTCGTTTGGCGCTTAACTTGTAGAAGAAGGCTAAATAAGCACTTTCTAAAGTTGCTTTTCGTACGGGCTATTGCAGTGGGTTTTCTGTATCTTTTCTCTTCCGAAGATGTATTGATGTATGTCCCTGTATGTCGTAGTTCTTAATTCTTTTACTATGTGATTATTCAACGATGTGACCCACATGATATACCTCTTCTGTGATGTTTCTGGTCTTTGCTACTGAGTTTCGGAATTCAGTTGGATTTTTGATGTCCTATGGTTTCTCGTGCTACTCAGGTGTTGAAAGATTCCCACAAGATTGCCCAGTTTCTAGCAAAAATTCTGACGACGGTGCGGCGCGATCCTTAACCCATTATCATCTGGGTTGGTACGTTCATTTTACAGTACTCAAATTCATGAATTGCATACCTGCTATAAACCAAAAATTGTACCCCGGATGGTGTGAATCGTGATTCATCAACACGTCCAGCAAGTTTTTCGACTGAATTAGTGGGATAGTTGGTAGATTCGACTGAATTAGTGGGATACTTGGTAGCATTCCTTGGTTTGAGCGCTCACAATCTCCTCTATGGGACCGACTTCCAATTTTCTCCACTAATTATTGAGGCTGATGAACAATATTAACGGGAGTGACGCCTTAGCCCAACCTTTCTGACATTCACACAACTTTTATTCGTTTATGCTTGCCTACCTTGCCTTCTGAGACAATTTCCACTGACAGATGTCTTTCATTCTAACTGAATTTACGATGCCGTACGTAACTAATTTGTGATTACGAATAACATCGTAAAAGTATACTGTAATGGTGACACATATCGACTACTATCTTACTAGAACAGTTTCTATTTGCTATTATTCGGTCTTAGTCATCTCGATAGTCTTACGCTACGTTTTACGGCTATTTGTATCCTTCGAATAATCCTGTGATAAATTTATCAATTTTATGTCTAGTGATCGTCTTTGAGTGAAACATCAACATTTCGTATATTATTTTTGATGACCCCTTTGAAGGAGGTCGCAAAACGACTCAAAAAGCCCATGTCATCAGACAACAACAAATAACAACATCAAAAACAATAAGAAATCTGCAAAACAACAACTTCTAAGGTGTAAAGTAAAACAACAGTAACATGTATGGTACATATTCTACACTCCCTGAAGTAGGCTTGCCTACACAATAAACGGTTTTGCCTAAGGGACTGCTTCCACTAAAATATTTCAAGTGTGTTACTTTCCAGAGACTTTCTCGAAATGTTAGTAATACTTTCCCAGTAGGAAAGGCAGAGATTACATAGATCAAGAGATTTACAAATCGCTGAGAATTCTAGGAAAATTGACCAGAATTGGTGATGGTGCGATAAACTACGGCCTTTTCGATGCGGAACTACTTCAGGGAAGTAAATAACAATGTAACAAAACAAACAACAATTCTATAAGAGTGCGTTTTTAACCCACTGTGCCACCGCTGTATTCTGAACCATCACCTCATCGTAATCGGACCAAATACGATCTTCTTCTATGGATAGTTCTTCCAACACAGCGGTAAGTTCGTCACCTTTTTCGTCGCCAGATTCTCGCCGCCACAATGCGCACCTAAATATTTGAACAAAATTTCAAAAAAAAAACTCAAAAATTTCAAACAAAAAAACAAAATTTCAATTAAATTCACATGGAAAATAAACAACTCGCAAACCTGTGTATTTTCATAGCTGTAGCCATGTACGCTTGGACGAGCTCAAAGTTTTGTCTAGTTTTGAGCACCTGGAAGAAAGGCGATGTCACACAAAAGTGAAACGGTGATAAAAGACAATATCAATTTCACAACGGAGGGAGATTCAGAAAATATGTCACAGAACACCTCACCTCTGTCAGCATCCTAAAGAACTTCGGCAGCAGATCCTCCGGCAAAGTCTTTAGTTGAAAATCGATCGCAGAAAGCGACATGTTCTTCAAGCTGTTGAACACATTAAGAAGGTCCTCCACAGTCTGGGTCCTATACGAAAACAATGCTGCTTTATAGTTGAATCAACATAATAAAGTATCGATTTTTTGTAGTGTAATGTAATTAGAAACACTAACGCTCTTAAAGATGAACTGAACGAGCTTTCGATTTCGAGCAAACTCCTTTTCGCCTGTAGAATCTTTCGATTTTCTTCAGAGTTATCTTGAGGAACGTCGAATTCGAATCCTTCAAGGGTGGGCACAGCCGAAAGGAAGAACGGAGCCTGGAATAGATTTTACACTGAGAACGAGCAAAATTTTCAATGAAAACACAAATTCCTACCTGCTTCGCCTTCCTCACTGGCTGATCAGGCTTATTCCTTTCCTTGATGAGTTCCAGGTAAGGCAGATTAGCCCACCGAGACGGTGCCAGACCAGAGTACGTCACAAGCGAAGCATCGATCTGTTCATTGGAGATAATTTTTCAAATACAACCACCCGAGAGCTTTTCTCACCTGTTTTGGCACCTCCCACTCTTCGTCGCTCTCGTCGTCAATGACAAATGTGTTGACGCCAATTTCGGGTACGCACGAGTTCCACACAGGTTCGTAATCCAAGGGTAGTGCTTGTATGTTTACGTGTGAGGCGTACATCTTTTTGTTTACCCATATGAAGATGGCTTTCTCGTCCTGCAAGAAACACCACATATCAGGGGTCATCGAAAGAAGGATCTGTTCGAAAAAGAAAGTCGAAATATAAAGCTAAAAGAAAGACATAAAGAAGGAAGAACGACAAATACAATCGAAGTAGTTCATACTGATAAACTAGAGATGATGCTGAAAAAACTTTTAAGCTCTAAAACGAGGCGAGTCAATAGTGAATTAGGAGTTTGAAAACATCCAAACAAATTGTTATGTCTATGAGGATCAATTTCGTTCACCTTCCCACAAAAAACAACGTATAAACTTACCTACACACTTTGTTGTCCACTGTGACAAAGGAATAAATAAGGAATAACCTCAATATCAACCAAAATTACCTTATGAACGGTAGACAGATACTCTCCGGTGCTATTGAAAGACATTCCGATGCATGGTTTGTCGAACAACATCACATCGATCAACTGCGAGGTCGCTAATTCCCATACCTGAAACCATAATTGACACATTTGAAGATAGAAAAGCTATATTCGAAAGAGAATTGATATAGAGCCAGAAAAATGAACGAAAAACGACCTAAAACCAAACAAGGAGGAGTACATGTGTCAGAACATCACACACCGGTGGAAAATGGAAATTATTGAAAAAAAAAAATACTCGTCCGATCCGTGTATATTCTCTATAGCTCTGAAGGCAGGCTGGAATCTGGCCAATTTCAATGTCATGGCTTGCATCTCATTGTCAGTATGATTCCAAACAATTTTCTGAGGATCCCCGAACCTTTAGAAGGTACTGATTGGGAACAATCAATCGTCATCAAATATATCAGCTGTCACGTAGGAATCACTGATAATATTTAGATAACCTTTTGTACAGTTGGAAAGACTTGAAATGACTCTAAATGACAATTGAGACGTACTCTAATGAATTTCTTGTCATCGGCTGTCAACAACCATCGTCCATCACTCGAAAATGTCACCGCGTTTACTGAACGTCCAACTGCATCGAAGGTACGAACCACGCGACGGCAAAGTATGTCGATAACAACTACTGAAGCACCTGAAAACGTTCAAAAATTTGAAAAATGTCGTTCTGAGATCAACAAGCACTCTTTTTCACAACGAATACAATGAAACAGGATATGGTTGCCGGTGAATTGATGGAAGGAATGTATCAATCTGGGCGAAAAATTCGGTTTTCTGCTACTGCACCATCTAACTTTTGCAAAACTTATAGGTGTCGGCGTTGATCAGTCGCCGAAGGACGCGCCGTAGCAGTGGTGTTCCATTCAGGATCGTAGAGGCACGGTGAATGCGTATTTGGCAAATACAATGACCTGCGGGGGCCAGTGTCTATACCAGGTCAGTGTCATTATCTTCTCAAAAAAGTCCAGTACCAGTTTACCCGATCCCGTAGGGATGGAAGGCCTGGTTAGCCTGGGGGATCGATCGTTCGACCGTGCGGGTGTCAGTAGCGCCTCTTACGTATATTAACTAGTATTCCAAACAAATGCTCACCATTATCTCCTGCACAGGCGATGGCTAAAAGACTGTTCGATGTGCACGGAGCGGAACGTTCTATCCGCAGACGGGTACGCATGGTGGCCAAGAGTTTGCCAGTTCGAAGCTGCCAGAACTTTAGGCTGCCTTTTACGCATCCTGTGATCAGTTCTGATCCACGGGCGTTTACCGACAATGTAGTGATCTTCGAGTCATGGGCTTTCCCCATCTGAAAAATCATGTACTAAAATAAGTACAAATAGTAATATAAAGTACATATAGTCACAAAACATGCCCAAAATTTACCAAAGTCTTTGAAAAAAGTAGAACGTTGTCAAAAACAGTCACAAACAATCACAGTCAAACAGCTCCATTTTTGTCTTACAATTAATTTATCCCTTGAGCTCGGACGTCGACGGAAAAGAGGGGCTCCATGCTCATGATGAACAAGTCGATAAATACCACGAACAGAAATACGAAATACAAAAATTATTTTGCTACAAGCTTCCATCAATTCCAATCAGGCATCAAATTCCACTTTAAGATAAATGAAAGAATCGACTAGAGACTGAAGTTCACCTACTTTTGACTTCTCGCTCGATTCCTCCACTGAGTCGGTGCTTTTCGAGAACGTTTTCAAGAAAAGACCGCTTTGCACATTGAACTGATCGACGTGACCTGAAAATAAGTATAACTGTGCTTAATTAACTTGTATCATAAACAAAACTAAAATAAATACATTGGAAAACGTTCACCTGTAGAATACCCAATAAAGGCAAAGTTACCACAAGGTGAAAGCGCTATAGCCGTTGCAATAGCACCTGAGAAGGTGTCACTTGTCAGGAATCTCTTGTGAACCAACTGAACAGAAGTTTATTACTATGGGACCCACCCCTTGACACAAAAGTAGATGGACTCACTTTATGAGTGCCCTGGGCGTTCTTCCTCGTTGTCCATGTAGTAACCACTAGGGTGTCCCTGAAAGAAAAAGGAATAATTGTAACAAAATAGAAAAAGCACTGAAAAAGTATCACCAACTTGTGTCTACAGAGAACGTTGTCCCACGCGGCTTCTCTACTCCAGCCGAGAGCGATGTCAATCACTGGTTCTAATCGTATGACATCGACAGGAATGTGCTTCTTCTTCGCTTGTGCTCTGGAAATTCCACAACATATTATAAAATGAGCATCGAAATTTCAAAAAAAAAGTGATCTAGGAAACTAGAACGAGCGAACTATACCTGGACATCGTCCCTGCAGTTCCCAGCTTCTGGCGCATAGTCTCCACATTGACCATGTGCTTTCGCACAGAGCCGTCCAGTCCGGAAGACAGTACCTAGGAACATTCGGTAGATGCAAAAATAACCATTTTTTTAAACGGACATCTCAACACTCAGGGGTCTGAAGTAAGCATGTAGGGTATCGCTTCTGAAGTGGACAAGTAAGAAGGTAAAGGGATCAGCGTTAATCGGTTCTTTTGAAAAAAAAAAAACAACGCACTATTTGTTTAGAATCGAAAAGCTATGTTACATATACAGACATTTTATATCGAATTAATCAAGATTTTAGCATTAATTCGTAAATATGAATAGATAACCACTCCACCAAACTCCTTTAACGTCTCGCGACCTCCATGATAAGGGAAAAAATACGAATCAATATCGATTCAAAAGCGTCAATAAAATCACTAAGATAGGTGAATACGTTATCACCGTGGTATGGAAACAAGAAAATGCAGTGAAAGTGAGGAAATGCATGCGATTAGTGGTAAAATCAGAGGGCGTCCTGCGTTCTGCAGTTCAAAAGCTATTCCTCCTTGTCAAAATCTGCGCTAGTAACACAAGTACGATCGAGCGATCGATCCCGACCAAGGCTAACAAAGCCTTTCACCCCTCCAGTGTCGGGTAAATTGATCCCTAACTTGTCTGGGAAGACAGAGACACTGACTATGAGTAGCGGGCTATGCCCAGCAAGTCATTATATAAATCAAATACGCATTCACAATGCCCCTACGATTCCGAATTGAACACGAATGGTCATTCCCAAGGGACTGAGCAACGCCGATACCTCTACCTTTTTCAACGTGCAGTAAATAATACTGACTTAAACGTTAGGACCTGCTTACCTCATACTTGCCGTTGAACTGTACAGCAGTCACACCTTCAGCATGCCCTTCGAGTATGATCAACTGGCGTGGCATATCGTCGCCCCCATCGAGGACCCAAGTCCGCAACGAGTTATCCGCAGATGCTGATACCTTTAAGGGAATAACTATGCTTAGAAAAGAAAGGTTTTCACAAAATCAACATACCATAATCGGTTCTCCAGGCATAAAATATAACTCTGTTACGGCGGCATGATGCACGTCGATTATTTTACCGACCAGTTGACGTTTCTCCAAATTCCAGACGACTATATCACCGCCGACGTCAGCAGTGGTCATGAGCGGCTTACCATCGTTACTTAAAAGAAGATACTCAATAATATACTAAGAAATTAGAAAAAACATCGAAGGCAATGGATCAACATTCGTCTTACCGGAATCCCACCGCGGAGATTGATCTTTCATGGCGGAATTTGCAGACCGTTTCATCCACTCGAACATTATGCAAAATAATTTGCCCATTAGCTAGGCCAATCGCCATCACATCTACAGCGGGCGACTGCTCGATAACAGTAATGGCAGAATCGAATCCTAAACATGAAACTGAATCCGAAATTCTGAAATATCAAAAAGCCGTCTTTTCGGACCTCTGGAGAATTCGTGAACAATTCGACCAGTGCGGAAATTCACAAGACGCATTGTGCCGATCGAAGAGCCCAGCAATATCTAAAAGTGAAATTTCAAAGAAAGCTATGGCGAAATCCAGCGAAAGATGTCACCTTATAAAGATACGTGCTTGGGTGAACCATAGCGGTCACTTGAAATTCTTTTGAACCTTCCATGTGGAGCAGCTTTTGTCCATCAGGAATATTGAAGACTCGAATACCATTCTGGGTATCAATAATGACCTAAATTTTCGAGCTAAAACATTGAATACAATGAAATAAGTAAAAAGACATTAGATATTCGAGCACAGCTTCAAAAAATAAGAAAGGTTCTTCCATAAAAATGGACTGGATTGATATCAATAAATAGCAAATACGACGTGGAAAAAAAAAGGGGACCAGATAGGAGGAAGGACTGCACAAATTTAGCTAACTAGGCCAACTATAGTGAAAATGATAACCCTTCTCGAAGTATCTACAAGTCTCAACTAGGCTGTTCAAAAAAAAAATACGACGATTACGAAAAAAACCTCACCAAGTAATCACCAAGAATCTTCATGAACTTTGTCTTCGCTCCAACATCGATATATCTATCGATATGACGACAAGTTTTCATCACAGCCACTAAATCGCCGGCAGCAGCGTAAACGCCTCTGAAAATAGAAAAGTAAACAAAATGAAGCATTGAGTTTATAGTTTAAAAAATATAAATTACGTTCTATCCGCTGCTATGGCTGTTATGAAGTCCGGAAGAACATCGGACGTTCCCACAAGTCGTAACTTTTCCGCTTTATAGTTCAAAACGACGTTGTCTACTGGGCACAATAGCGATGTCATCCTGAACATGGAAACATTTTGCATGAAATCCAAACAGGTGTCTGCAGAATAAGCAGGAATGGAGAAAAGAAAAAGATGAACAGCAAACAAAAGACTAAAAGGGGGAAAATATAACGGAACAGGAAGCCCTGGAGGTGGATTTCATCGTCTGGGCGGCAAGTACATAAGATGGCGTCGTGTTTGAATAATTCAATAAATGATAAAGGTAGATGTGTCGGCATTAATCAGTCCCGTGACGGCGCGCCGCGCATTCGTATTCCATTCAGAATCGTAGAGGGGTGAATGCGCATTTGGCCTATACAACGACTTGCAAGGCCAGCCGCTATACCAGGTCAGTGTTTTAACCTTCCCATATAAGCCTTGTACCAATTTACCCGACCCCGGAGGGATCGAAGGCTTGGTAGGCCCCGGCCGGGATCGATCGCTCGACCGTGCGGGTGTCAGCAGCGCCTGTTACTACTGTACCGCGCGCGTCCAAAAAGATTTCAAAAATTTGAAAAAAATATTCTTACCTCGTTTTTGACTCGTTCGGTCGAATCACTGGTCTCACATCGGAACACACCACTCCCATGGAGCGATAGGGCGCGAACAACGTCGAATCTGCTCGACGCATCGTGCCTAGCTGGAAAATTTGACATTTATTATATTTCTTTTTTATTTGAATTCTGCTGAAGAATCTGAGCAGGAATTTCGAATTGGAGACACCACGGAAGATGGGAACCAAAGCTGGAGAATAAAAAAAATTTGGATATCTTAAAATGGTCGACAATCGCTCGTCTATACTACCCGGAAAAAGCTGCTTTATGTATCGCACAGCTTATATAAAAACTAAAAACACTATAAAAAGTCAAACATTAGGTGACAAAGCAGTAAGAAAAGCGAATAGGAACAGGTGAGCCGTTGACAAATAGAAAAGTGCACGAAATACGGTTAAAACAACCCGGCAGGAATTTGCGCTCCATCGCCAGCACGCGCTCCACGGTGAAAATTCGTCACATTTTCGACGTCACGGCCATTTTCAGTGTACTTTTTCTTGGTTGAAATTACAGGTTCATAACCCTGTGCGTTGGGCCCCCCATAATTTTTTGATAGGAGATTCAATTTGTTAAAAAGTAGGAAAACGAGAATTCGTGGAGGTATAGTGAATGGTTGATTTTGGAATTCGGATGTAGTTCTGGATATTTCAATGGATTCGGTCCAGTTCTTGAATAAGTGACATAACGAATTCGGTCATATCATACCATCCATGATTTTTTACGCTGGTTTTTTCCTATTTCTATCTTCTATTTGTTCGATTTTTATAGGGCTGGTTTCGCTAGAAATGCAATCCATACGCTCTCAATTTATCTAATTTACAACACAGCTTCCAGGTGAAGAATCAATACCTCATGTTTACTTGATCCTCAATGCGCTTCGGAAGCAGATTTCTTTCGGCTTAATATCAATTAGTGAGATTGTTTGTGTTCGCTCACTCCCAAATATCGATAGTTAACTTTCTGTTTCGTTCCCACTTTATAAAGATCCTCCCTCTGAAGGAAAAATACAAATTATGAAAAATTCATGTTATGATGGTCCTGCTCTCCATTCTCGGACATATTTCTCAAGCATGCTATTAGTTTTGGTTGCCCCAAATGTCTGGACTACTGACACCCGCATGGTCGAGCGATCGATCCTCGCCCCTGCTAACCAAGCCCTCCATCACTCTGGGATCGGTTAAATTGGTGCCAGACTTGTCTGGGAAGGTAAAAATACTGACTTGACACAGCAACTGGCCCCCGCAAGTCATTGTATAGGCCAAGCACGACGATTCTGAATGGAACACTAATACATGGCGCATCCTCGGCGGATTTCTCAACGCCGAGCACATTACCTTCACCTTTTACTACAAATGTCAAAGCTGCGGGCTGTCCGCCTTCTTTCATCTATCTTTTCCAAAAGCTAGTAGTTGAGCTTGTTCTCGATCTTTTGTTTTTAGCAGTGCGTTTGATATCTTGAATAACATTTTTTAAACCTTTTCCCTTTTTCGTCGCTTCTATTTTCTTACTATTTATTTTCTTACCCTCCAAATACCTCACATATGTCTTGGAAGTCGGATCTGAGAACGATTGTTATTTGTTAGGGTTTGAGTGAGATCTAGTTCACATCTTCTTGTGATTGTTTGTGCTTTATGATACACGCTATATTGAGGTGTTATTTTACGTATGTTATAATGATATATTGATTTTTTCAGAATAAATTTACTAAACGACTTGTTATGGCTGGTGCCGGCTCATCGACGCGGTATTCACGGCTTCGAGACAATGATGATGATGAGCCGAGCGGCAGTGCCTTTGAGGATATAATTATGAAACAAGAGGTATGTCTTTTAGCTTTTACTGATCTGTTTCATACTTGGATGAAAGGTATGAGTGCAGGAATGTCACACTAGATCATCTTCATCTTTTTTCTTTAGCAAATTATTCGAGAGCAAGATGAAGATTTGGTGCTAGTTGGCAACTCGGTCAGCACACTGAAACATATGAGCTATAAGATCGGAGACGAGTTGGATCAACAAGCTGTGTAGGTGCTACTTCCATTGGTTTTGGTTAATTGTTGTGATATACAAAGCTTTTAATCACTTTCAGAATGTTGGATGACTTGGGGCAAGAAATGGATACGGTGGATACAAAACTGGATAGTGTTATGAAGAAAATTGCAAAGTTAACACATATGGATGACGGTACGTTACCATTTCAAACTTATATTTGTCATTCATTCTTGTTCATTCGTTTTTCCATTTGACGCATGTCATTCAATTTGACAATTCGTTTTCAAGGAAATTCGTTGTACTTATTACTTTGTGGTCCGCTTTGCCCAATGTTTTTATGGGATCTATGTGAGAGAAAGTGATGATTTTTCTTGAAATCGCAAGGTTGTTTCTAGGAGAGCCTACAAGATGTCTACAATGAGTTGGGTTTGTCGTTGAACAGTCGTATGGAGTAAATTTACAGCGGTATCTGGAAAATTGCGTATAAATAGAATAACTGACAACGAAACAGCCTCTACTTGTAGCGGGTGGAATGTTAGGATTGATATAGTTCGTCGAAACCTCTTATGTTGGCGATGAAGAGTAAGATAATTCCTGGGTTTGGGCTAATCAAACCTTCCATCCCTCTGGGGTCGGGTAAATTGGTACCAGACTTGTCTGGGAAGGTAAGGACACTGACTTGGTGTACCTCCCGCAAGTCTTTATACAGGCCAAATACGCATTTACCACGCCTCTACAATTCTAAATGGAAGTTGAGTGCGTGGCACATCCTTAGAGGATTGATAAACGCCAACACCTTTCCTTTACCTCTAATCTTGCTGGGGATGAAATGTGTAGGTTTAGCTGATTTTCTTTGGAAAGTTTTTGAGAGGAGTACTGCAGAACTAATTGATTTAAACTTTTTTCAGATAAACGACAATGCAAAGTCATCTTAATCCTCAGTGTTGTGATATTCTTCTTGTTATTCTTGTTGATAGTTTTATAAATTATTCCATTCGTGTATTGATGCATCTTCTCTTTCCTAGGGTCCGCTTTGGCCCCTATAATTTCATAGTGATTTCCGACAAAATCACCGCTTGAAAATTGCTCGGTGATGCTTCGCCATATCTCTCGTTTAGAGTTGTACTATCTGTCATTTTTTGCTTTTATCGTGGTCTTTTGAGATGGTGCGGTGAGAACTGCTCGAACTCACCTTGTAAACATTGGTACGTCTAATGCTGTCCCATAAAGCTATATTAAAATGCGAATAAATTATAAAATTTGATTATTCTTTGTAGCTCGTAGGTCATTACCTCTAGTGGGTCTTGCACGAACACAAGCGCAATATCAGATAAATATTTGATTGCGTCATTTTTATCGAAAACGAACCATGGTTAAGGTAAAGGTAAGGTAAAGGTGTCGGAGTTGATCAGACGCCTGAGGGCGCTCCGCCGCATTCGTCTTCCGTACTGAATTGTGAAGGCATTGTGAATGCGTATTTGACCTATACGATGACTTGCTGAGGCAAGCCGCTATACCATGTCAGCGACTTTACCTTCCCAGGCAAGTCTGGTACCAATTTACCCGATCCTCGAGGGATCGAAACCTTGGATGGCCCCGGCTGGGATCGATCACTCGACCGTGTGACAGTAGCGCCTCTTACCACTGTATCACGCGGGCCTTGAACAATAATATAGTACAATGTATAAATTTTACTGGGAAATAGAGGTGACAGCCGAGAGAAAATTGCCATACGAAACGGGAGTGAAGCGAGTGAAGAAGTGTAGGTGTGCCCATTCCACTCTCAATGGTGCGATAGGCGCCCAGGTGTGGTGTGAGCAACGTTTTATCATCAGATGCTCGCACCTGAAGAACACCGATCGGCTAAGACACCTTACAGCGCTCAACATCATTGAACCGTCACCTTTCAGTGCAAATTTTCAGCAAAAATAGGAAAAACAACAAGGGTGGTAACAATTTACCCGATTTTGGAAGGATGGAAGCAAATCATCAAATAAATATGATAAAATGTAAAACAAGGCGCTCTCTTGTAACTATTAGATCGTTATTGTTGTTCTAGTTTTATTTTGGCGGCAATGACAATACAAAAGAAAAGGCGAACTAGCGTGTAGTCGTGGTGGTCCATGTAGCAGGAGGTACCGAGCACCGGTTCCTCGTCGATAAGCATCGGCACTAAATTGAAAACAATTAATTCTCTTGATTTCGGTGAGCATCGTTTATTTTTTTTCGGAACTCGTCCACCCACCTGCACTTTCTGCTTAATCAGCGTTGACAGTTCTTTATTGAATAAAAATAGTGTCCATGGTACAACGAAGGAAAGCAAGCCGGAGAGAATCGGATGAACCGAGCGGAATTCGAGGTTCACTTTGATCTGAAGTAGATAATTATGTGGTATAAATACTGTGAGTGCTTCAAAAGGGACGGGCGATAGAATGGTAGAAGGCGCTACAGACACACGCATGGTGGAGCGATCGGTCCCCACCCACGTTAACGAAGGCTTTCATCCCTCCGGGTTGGGTAAATTGGTGCTAGGCTTGTCTGGGAAGGTGAAGGCACTGACTTGGTATTGCGGCTGGCAATCGCAAATCATTGTATAGGCCAAATGCCCAATCAGCATGCGCCTACGATTCTGATTGGAAATCGAGAGCATGGCGCGCCCTTGAGGGACTGATCAACATCGACTCGTATAGTTTTACCTCTACCCCAAGCACATCAAAAATCAAATGTACTTACCGAGGCAAGTGCGCAGATCTCCTGAATGAGCTGGTAGATGAAAATCAACGAGAACGCGAACACAAAAGCTGCTACCTGGAAGCATAGACGCGATTCACGCACCATTTTTGCTGTGTTGAAGCTGAAAAAGTAAACTTAAAAAGTAAAAATTAACGGTCTACATGGTGAATCTCAAAATTTTGTAGTAGTGAACGTTGGTATTCTTGTTTAGTTCGTATATTTATAATAACAAATGTGAGTGGTGTAGCGACAAGCGCCGGCACCTTCGCCCGCAAGGTCAAGTGATCGATTCCCACCCGAACTCAACCGATCACTACATCCCTTCAGGGATGGGTAAATCAGATTTCACTTGATTTAATTTGAATTTGGTACTGACAGGTGCAGCTGGTGGTCGCCCGTTGTATACGCCAATTGTGTATTACTATGACAGCAATTCTGGATGGGGTGCGAGTGCATGGCGCGTTTCTGTGGTACTGATTAGAACACTTTATTTTTATTTTCACTTGGGTACTTTCTGATTTTAATCTCATTAAAGGAAGAAAGCCATTAGTTCACGTCTCCATGCTGGGGCGCTCCTACAGTAACTTTTAAGCAGATTTCAACAAATGGTTACGTTCCTTTTCCCTTTTTTCTGTTTTTTCTTTTTTTACGCAATCAAATCGAATATACACAAAAACTAGGACTCACTTTGCCCAATGCTTGTTGAAGAGTCGTCGAAGAGTAGCAGCGTAGCATATAATACAAATGATAAACGGCACCGAAACTGAGAAATTGTTCACAGCTGTGACCACCTAAAAATGGGCCCTTTTGTTCAGAAACATAGTGTCTCAAATATCTAAGATTTCTGCCTTTCTATTGTTTTCCAATAAATTCGATCAATAATACCTGCAACTTACTCTCAGTGATCTTCTGTCGTAGATAACGGTCCAGTCCGGGTAGAGTCCAAATTTAGCTGACGTGAAGATGAAAACTGGCGATGTAACCAAAGCCGACAGAAGCCAGTGAGTAAGGACTAGATAAATAGGACGGGCGTGGACAATCATCTGAACGAACTCTCCGTTTTTTCACTTTTCTATTTCATTTTTTAAATTTTTATTTTAATCCACTGGCTTATCGGAGGCTAAATATGCATCTACACTGTGTTCCTTCACAATTTCTAGTGAAAAACAAATGCGTGGTGCGTCCTACGTAGATGACTGATTAATGCCATCCGCTCTGTGTTTCCATGCATTACGGTATCTCTTGCTCATCAGTAGGTTAGGGCTGGAAGGCGGATGGTATACCCAAGCCCCGTGGGTTGTGGTTTAAGTGGTTTAAGCTATGTAGTGCAAAGAAAAACGCGGTTGTTAAAATTATGTAATTTATATGTAAGGTTACCATTTGTGAGAAAATAATTATGTGATTCTGTGTAGTATCGCTCTTACCGTATTTAACTTCGATGGCCATCGACAGATAATCATATATCGTTGTACAGAAATGAACATAATTCCAATGCCTCGTAGTGCAGTGAAATAGACAAGAAATTTGCTGAACAAATCGGCCACTATATTTTTCGCTTTGGTGTCAAAAATATCCATGTTTGCAAAATAGCAGAATACCCCGAAAAGTAAATACTCAGTCATGTAGATCACGTCGGCAAATCCCTGAAGAAATATGTAGGTAATAGGCAGCTGAAGTGATTTTTATAGGTGGTTAACTTCTGGAATCAATCATTTGGATCTACTGTTGATAGGATCGATCTGATGCGAATAAATAGCTTAGATTAACAGTAAAAAAGATATGGAATTCGTAAGTTTATGAACTGGTATCTAGCTAGTTTTTAGCTTGTGACCAAATCGGTATAGTTTCTAGGTTACCAAAAACCCGAGCCTACCTGTGAGATGATCAGCCAACTGAACGTGTTGGAAAGTTTGATAAGTTTGCGTTTCGTAAGAAGAAGCACAATAATGGTGACATAGAGCGGAATCGTGACGACTGAGCCGATGGCGAAGATTGTGTTGGACCATTGCGCGACCTGAAACGTTTAAATTAACCAGCTGTTGGGTTGAATACGCTCTAACCCTAAACCTAAAATATTCTGTTTTGTGCCGGTATAAGTTAGCAGATTCCATATAAAACTGCAATATTAACTAGCTTTGCTTGAAAGTCGCCCGAAAATGCAGAAATTCTACCAATTTTTTATGATCAAAAGAAAGGTCATGGTAATTTGAACCTTCTGATTTCTTTACAATGTAAAATGATTGGGGCGGGATACAACGCGTGGGCGCACAATGAAACTAGCAGTATCCGAGGCCAGAAAAAGCCTAAGAAAGTTCTCCTTTGTAAATAGAGCAACGTAGTTTCGAGTTCGCAGGAACCTCTTTGTCTTTCTTTACTTCCATATTGTATCCTACCATCTCTTGTTCCGTTTGTTTTTTATATTTTGTTTGGTTCTACTCTATTTTATTTCCCTCATTTGTGTTTTTGGCTGTTTGCTATCGTCCTGGAATTTTCATCTGTTTATTTCTCTATGTGTTAGTAACATGGTAGCTATTTTCTTTACATATCGTTTACAGCTTGATGTTTCAGTTGAAGTTTATTTTTCCCACGCTCACCTACGTGAGCGTCTTATAATAAATAAATAAATAAATAAATTTCTTTACAATGTAAAATGATTGGGGCGGGATACAACGCGTGGGCGCACAATGAAACTAGCAGTATCCGAGGCCAGAAAAAGCCTAAGAAAGTTCTCCTTTGTAAATAGAGCAAGTGCGGAACTTGACAAATTCAGCAAAAAATATCACATTCCACCACGGCTCCATACCTTCAGAAAATTGCTGAATAGCTACCTGAAGCGTTAGGTTATCAATAAACGTTTCCAGTTGAATTAGCGCATTATAACTTTCAGCTCGCCACCTAGTTCTCGGGTCATATCGCCTCTTATGTTTTACTATTTTTACGTTTGATTGTTACTTCCAGTTCCTTACCTCAGTTTAGGTGTTTGGTCCATTTTCAGGTTCCACTCTCTTAATTGTTACTGTATTTATTACGGTTTTCCTTTTAAAATTTTAGCATGTTATCGGCAAATTCGTTGCCTGATGTTTATGGTTCTGTTGGTTATGTGTTGAGGTCTGTATACCCACATGGACATCCATGTAATAAACATACATACAACGGTAAGAGTCGCTACTGACACCAGCACTGTCAAGCGCTCGATCCCTTTCCGGGCAAACCAAGCCTTCCATCCCTGCAGGGTACGTTGATTAGGTACCAAATTTGCATGCAAAAGTGAAGGCACTGATGTGGTATATTTGCTGCCCCCGCGAGTCATTATAAAGGTCAAATTCGCATTCACCATGCTTCTACGATTCTGAACGGAAAACGAATGCGTGGCGCGATCTTACGGGACTGTTCAACACCGATACATTTAACCTTCTTTTACATTTGCGAAACCGTCTCATATCGACTTTAATGTCTAGAAACAACAGAATGTTATTGGGAAATGCGACATTTTCGAAGAATAAGGCTTTCTTCCCTTGATGTTGCCACTGGTTTCGGTAACAACGAAAAACCCTTTGGAGAAATGTGACGAAGAAGTGCTAAAGGTTGCAGTATACGGTAATGAGTTGCTCTTAAATAAATCTCTGCTCTTAAAAATATAAATATTTATGGGTCTGTGAGAAAGTGAAACTCACGTACCCACAATTTCCGCATAAAAATCTCTCCCGATGCGTCGGAAGTTGTAGGTACTCGACAAATGAAGAGGGAAAGCTCTGAAACTCACCATGTTGATTCCAGTTGTGGGGTTTGTAACAAGGAGGTAGGGTGGAGGAGATACGAGCGGTGTTCTTTGTAAGCTTCCAGAGAATTTCGCCTTTACATAGAGAAAATGACATGACGCATGGCTCACGAAAGCCATGACGACATCCACCTAACAACCGAACAGTATCATCTGTGTTTCCAAACATTTCAGTCATATTCAAGGGGAGAGTAGGCGGTGAAAAACCTCGGCCGATTTCTCGGCAGGTAATTACAATCTATTCACTGGGTAATAAAAACTTTCTAGGTAATTTTAGCGTTCGTGATGCACCGGTGAACGTTGAACGTCCGTTCTCATTTTACATACATAGTGCTTTAGAAATTGCAAAGCTATCAGAGAAAAGTCTTGTCTAGAAAAGCCCAGTGCCAGGAGAAAGTATCTAAGCCACTGGAAGAAATTCCTGTACGCGGCACTCTTAAGTGAGTTATGACCATATCAATTAAAGTTTTCTAAACAATAAATCACAAATAAGAACTTTGTGACCCTTAAATCTTGCGCAGACATAAGCTTGTTTTTACAAGGAAGCATTTGATTAAGTAGTAAGCCTTAGTTTTATTAATAATTTATTTAGGGTGACAGAGAGCAATTGTGAGATGGATAGTTATCAATAATGCAAAAATGATGACAGTTTTAGTGTCACGGTAAAACCTACCGTCTCAGACAACCCAAAGAACTGACAGAACTAAAACAACCGCCAGAACTCAGATAATCCAAAGAAGGACCGTGGCGGCAGGGGTAGGAACAGTCCGTCTGCCCCTCGGGATTTATTTCATCGCTTTTTAAAAATCATGTTCAGTTGCTTCGAGCGATACATGCTCATACATATTTTAATTCGCTCCTTCCTATAGAATGAATTCCTATGATGTAAATCAAGGTTATAATGAAAACAGTGTACTAGGAGATGCATTCAGTACCGTACCCACAACCTCCGCTACAGTACCGTCGGCATCGCTGCCGGCGGCAGATTTTTTTGCCGTTTCTTCGTAACTCTTCTTAAAACTGAATTATTTTGGGTAATTTGTCAGAATCAGAATTTGATTATATACCACTGGTTTATGATGTTCCAGAGATTCTAAAAATTCTACGCTCGTGGGTAACGTTGTTTGACCTCGCCGGAGGGTCGAGCTAACGAGCTCGACATCATTATAATGCTTACTCGCAGGCTGTGGATATGTGAGGTATGCTTAATTGAATCGAAACTGAAGTTGTACATTCCTTTAACCCCTTTAGCCAAAATTTTCGTTTCGTGATAAGAATTTTTATTATATTCATTTATTCTAGCCAGAACATTTTGATATCAAACACGGACGAGGAAAAATCATATCACACTCGACTATCAACAAGAACTTGGTAAAGGTAAGGTAAAGGTGAAGGTGCCGGCGTTGATCAGTCCCTGAGGACGCGCCGCCGCATTCGTGTTCCATTCAAGTCGTAGAGGCATAGTGAATGCGTATTTGGCCTATTTGCGGGGGCCAGTCCTATACCAGGTCAACGTCTTTAATGGACAAGTCTGGTACCAATTTACCCGACCCCGGAGGGATGGAAGGCTTGATTAGCGGGGCCGGGATCGATCGCTCGACCATGCGGGTGACAGCAGCGCCTCTTACCACTGTACCACACGGGCCCAACAGGAACTTAGTAACTCGAACAATTTTCATTGAGCATTCTAGCGCATTTTGCGGTTCTTTTATCCAGATCAATGGATTCATGGACTTCAATCGCGATGCTAACATTATCTATGTAATAGTGAACTTTTATACTTGGTCTATGTGTTCATTTATAAAGACCAGAGATTCATCTTTTTTAATTTTTTAAACGCTCGAGGCATGTGAAGGCCGACAGGTTCTTCCCCTTATCCATGTAATAGACTCCCACGAAGATCCTTCGTAATTGAAAGCGATTGACGCCCCACATCCCCAGAAAAACATCTAACTGCAAATCGAGGAAATAACCCGATGACGAATAATTGCTTCTTGGATTAGGGGATACTTCCGTGAAAGTTCATTTTACAGTCCCTTTGCAATCACAACTGCTATTTCCCTCGATTTTTTGTAACCGTTGGGATTTTTAGAATCTCTCAAAGCTGACTACAAATATATACATAAAATACGCTTTTAATAGTTTAAATGAGAAATTTCTGAACAAAAAACCCTTTTGGCAAAATGAAAATTGTAGTCTTCAACTTTTACTAGGCGATTGTATGCACTCCATGTATAAAGATCCTTCACTGAAGCGAAAATCAAAAAATTACAATTCCAGATCAAATACATTGATCCTACAAGAAAAATTGAGAAAAAAGTTAATTTGTGCAAAATCTAAATCTTCGGAGAGGTACGTCGTCCACCCGCTGAGAATCAGATCGTTGGCTTCGATAGTCAGGCGACACTCTGAGAGCTGACTGGGTTGATGTTCTGAAAGTGAAGGAATCATCTTCGATCCGACACATTAATGGCAAAAATGGAGGCAAGTTAATTGGCGTTGCTCAGTCTCCTAAGGACGCGCCATGCCGTCGTCTTTCGGCTCATAAACATGGTGAATGGGTCTATGCCGTGACTTTCGGAAGTAAACCGCCGTACTAAGTCAGAGTCAGTCAGTGTCTTCACCTTCCCAGACAAATCTGGTACCAATTTACCCGATCCCAAAGTGGTGGAAGGTCTGCTTTGCCTTGGGCAGGATCGATCGCTCGACCGTGCGGGTGGAAGTAGCGCCTCTTCTCGTTGTACCATGTATACAACTTGTTCGCTAGTCTAGTGCGGTAGGAGGGTAGCTCTTACCCGGAAGATCCTCAAATTGAACATGCCGGACACTTCGGCGCTGAAAAACAGCAATGACCACGGTGTTATGAACGTCAGAAAGCCGATGAAAAGCGGTTCGAGCACTCGAACCGGTCGAAGTTGAAGTCCCTGAAGAATTATGATCGAGGTGACGGATAACAAAAATTCGTACATTTTAGAGCCTATTGTATTTGCTTTTTTCGTTCCTGACATTGGTACATGTATGACAGTATTTCGTTCTCATATAGTTGGAGATGCTAGGTTAGTCTGCCGGAAACAGAAAGACGCGGGTTCAATTCCCATCCGATGTCAGCGTTTTGCGAATAACCTAGCATCTCCAAATACATAGGTCATTCAACTAGTTCTCGTCTATAAACCGCTAAACAAAAAAAGCGGCAAATAGCAGACTATTTCGTTCATTCTTTGACTTTTCAGTCTGTATTTTATTATATTCGGTTCTTTCCTAGCACTCGCTCAGACATAGACATCAGTAGAGTGAATCTAATAAATCTTTTATGACTCAGATATAAGTATTGATCATTCAGTAGCGGAATTTCGAGAAGAAAAATAGAAGAAAGCTGTAATTACTAAACTTCATGATGTTATATCGTATGATGTTTCGTCTTTGAATTTGATTATTCGTTTTGACGTCGTGATTAGCTCTTTCATTCAGTTACACTATTTTAACAGACATTTTCAGATTTGGTTTTGCATTCAAGTTTTGGACATTTTCACGGACAAGGTTAGTTATATTTTTTGGTCGCTTTTCTTACTCCTTTTTCTATTCTTTTCACTTTTATTTATTCTTTTACGAACTTCCCTACTTACATACTGAAGAGACTCGAGGAGGTTCTAAAGTAGTTCTGTCTGCTCGTCTAAGTGTAGGGTCGAAACGAGCGCGTTTCCTTTACGTTGATTTTTCGTTTTTCATATAATGCAGTCGAAAAGATATGGATACCTATGACTTATCGTTCTCATAATTTATCTGGATTTACTAATAACTTCTTACTATCGTTAGATTTACCGGCCAGGTAACGAGGTCGACCTCATTATACCACCTCCTTTAATTACAATCGGCCGGCACACCGGTCGGGGTTCTTCTACTTTTCCTATAGCTTCTTTTCCTATAGTGATTTCTGAAAGAACTTGAGATGACTCACCGTCACTATTATTGAGATCATTTGAATCAAGTGATAGAGAAAAATGAGAAAGAAAGCGAGAATAAGCGCTGCAACCGGTACACAAAGACGGACCTCCGTTCGTGATTTTCTGAAAAACAGACCGTTAAATATTAAAAGTAAAAGTGAAGGTGTGCAATTTTCCAAAAGATAGTGTGCACTATTTTCTATTTTGTGCTCGTATGAAGATTTTTCCTTCATCTACAACTTCATCATCCATCTTTTAGAGCGACCTTCTTTTTCTAGAAATTACCATTAATGATATTCATGAATTCATCACCTACCTCCATCCTTTCTGACTATTATAGATATATATCAGCGCCATGGAGTAGAAGAAAACGCAAAGTGAGAACATCACCAGCACCAGGGCTTCGGCATTGATGGTAGATATCTGGAAAATAGGTCAGAGTTTGCTGGTTCAAATCCTGGCTGAGTCACGATTTTTGCAACTATTTGGCATTATTATACGATCTAATTTTCGTTGATCTGACGCCAAACGTACCAAGAATTCATGTGGATCCATGGCAACGAGCTCTTTACAAACGCATCCGAAGCGTATGGTCCTCATTGTCAGAATAGGAATCACAAAAACCAGCGAAAGTGTCCAGTGGACCAGAGCGATATGACCCGGCTTGACCTTGGCGATCCGCTGGAAAAAAAGAATGAATGAAGGAAAAAATGAAAAGGTAAATATGTAGATCAGCGACAATGAATCCCCTACGGACGCGCCCTGTACTCATCTTCCATTTATATAGTACCATTTTCATTCTGAAATATACACTTTTCAAGCCAAAATGGACGCTTCTTAATTCAAAATGGACGTTTTTCAATTCAAAATGGACACCCCAACTATCAAGTTGTAAATGGCATAATTCATTTTGCAATTCTTGCCACACTACGATTTGAGAACCGTCCACTATGGCCTGGAAAATGTTCCAGAAGAAACTTGATCGCTTTGGGGACTATCTAGTTTAGTTTCAAAGATGTTTTAGAGAGACTACTTGTTCTAAAAACCATTCGGTTTACATTGAATGTTGATGCAGGGCAAACGTCCATTTTGATTTGGAAAACGTTCATTTTGGTTTGAAAAGTCTCCATATGGTCCACACAATGACATTCCAGCCGCTATACCAAGTCAGTGTCATTACCTACCCAAGCAAGTCTAGCTGCTCAACCCCAGATGGATGGAACACAAGGTATGGGTTTGAAGAAAGTACAAACCTCGCTCAATCGACTGTTCCATTTGCATATCGATACGTATCGCTGGAAGCTGATCAACGTGACTCCGAAGCATCGCAGACTCAGTGTGTAGTACAGCACTTTATAGCTAATATTGGCAGTGGTGTATCGGAAGAACGTACTGTTATGTTTACTGACGCCAAGTTGGCTAAACACAATGAAAACTGTGTAGCTGATGATGTACAGGAGATCGGCGAAACCCTAAACGAGGTAAAGGTCCATAAGAGTGAAGGGTTAAATGGTCCAGGCAATATGATTTCAATTTACCATCCCCAACAAATACTACGAAATATTTCCGATGATTTACTAGCCTGTGATATGATGAGCGTGTAGAAAGTACTGGAAAAATTCGACTTTTTCCGGTTTTTTAGCAATCCGACGATGATGGCCACGTATATCGGCGCGCTCGTGTAGGCGATGCCGAAATAGACGATGTACGGCCAGACGGCTTTTTCCTACAACGGAAAATCTGAATGGAAGACGGATGCGTGGCGCATCCTTATGGGACTTACCAAACCCTCTTTCTTTATCAAAGATATTATCACGATATCGTTGCCCATTCTAGATGAGGGAGTTGAAAAACTTATATGTATATTCGGAGATGCTAAGTTTTCACAAAACACTGACATCTGACGGGAAATGAACCCGGGTTTTTCTGTTTCCGACAGACTGCACTGACCGATATAAACCCCTAGTCGACTCACCACACCCTCCATCAGGCCGTCGCCAGCTGATGCCATCTCTGTACCCGCCTCGAGCGATTCGAGAAACTAAAAAGTATGAAATACAGAAAAGCACAGCACCGGGACACCAACCAGTCCTAGACGAAAACGTTTTCGCAGAATAAGTATCATAGTTGAATGAAAAACGCCAATTTTAGCCAATACTACAGAGAACGTTCACCTGAAAACCTACAGAGCTAAATGCTCGAGGAAATGTGCTACAACTAGAGCTAGGTTTCTCTGCGAAAATTGTTCGCGCCTCCCTTCACGTGTCCTTTGACTTGCTGGCATGACTCATAATTATAATGTTCCGCAGGACTGTAGCGGAGAAATGATTCTCGACGACAGGTTTCAAGTGCAGAGCACTGTTGTTTATGGAAAACTTTGTGAAACTCTGGAATTGTCTTGAAGCGGCATGTCCACGTACTTTTGCTAGCAGGAAGTGTCAAGCTGTGTCATGCTGTGCTGTGGTCCTTGCCAGTCACACAAAGGGCACTAAAGATTTGTCTTTTGAGGTTAAACAGGCGATCATAACAACGAGCTCGTACTCACATATCTGCTGTGAATGTACAACCGCTGACATTCCGCAGTGAGAAATGTCAAGGGTAATTTCTTGCTGCTGCAGGAAAGTGACGAGGAGTGTAATTGCCCCTTCAGACTCTATTGCAGCAGGAAACCAAAGTAAAAGGTAAAGGTAAAGGTGTCGGCGTTGATCAGTCCCCGAAGGACGCCCCGCCGCATTCGTGTTCAATTCAGAATCGTAGAGGCATGGTGAATGAGTTTTTGGCCTATAAAGTGACCTGCGGATTTTCGCGCATTCCCAGACAAGTCTGGTATACACCCCGGGCGGGAAGGCTAAAATCAAAGCTCGGCCGTGCAAGCGCCTCTTACTGAGACGCGGGCCTAGTAAACCAAAGTCAATAAAAAGGGGATGCAACGCAATATGTTTTACGGCCGTCCACTGGACTGTATATATAATCATATTTCTGTTTTCATATTCATCATTGGCGGCAGCAACGCATAAAGTTATAACACTTTATGGCCTTGAGGTGACCGTGGATTTTCGCGCACTCGCAGTATATATCTCGTCAATTCCATCACTGTTCGCTGGCGGGCGGTCCCAGCGCGAAAGATATCGTGTCCCAAAACGTTGCCGCAATGCGGTGTTGTTATCGCGGAAAACATGATGTTCCGATCAGTACAGTTATTCCAGTTTAAGGTCTTGCGGAATACGCAACGAAACCTCAACGTAAACGTGTCTGTCATGTAATGAGAAGAAAAGACGATCATTGGACAAGAAGAACAGTAGACTGGATCCCGAGGGATTGTCTATACCCTTGATCAGTCGTTTGCGTGATTGGATAAGTGAGTTGCAGTCTACCTGGATAACACCGATGACGCGCGCGAATTAATTCAATCATTTTTAGTTCTTCGCTTTTCATTTTAGCGAACCAAGAACGACCTTCAATGTGTCGGACATTAATTCAGATCACCTCTTTCTTGAAAGGTTTTCAGATGGGAGGATATGAGTGCGGCTAGTTTCTTCTAAGCATTTACATAAATAGGGTTTATCTTGGTCAAAATATCTCTTTCTTCACATGATAATCAGCAAACTTTAGCGAAATCATCTAACTGGAAAGAGCAGAAACAGAACGGACCATTAGTGAGTGGACTAAGGCTACAGAATAGTCATAGATTCAGCGAAGCGCAAAATGATGGGGTACAGAGTTCTTCTCTTGTGACGTTTGAATGTCGCACTACCTGTGGCCTTGTAGGTGTTCATTATGGAATTCGATGGAACTGACTAATCAGGCAACACCAAACAGCGAAAATCCAAAAGAACAAACAAAAAATCGTGGACAATTGTCACAATACGTTGGATGCTCTTGGGAAACAATTCTACTCGGAGCTTCTCGGACCGCCACCCTCTTCAGAGAAATCAAAGTGCTACGCCGTAGCAATAGAATCACAGGGACGAGTCTAAGAATTCGTCCAAGTAGTCCATACCGCTTGTCTGGGTAGAGCAGCGTCTAGGAAGTGGAGAATCATTGAAGCTCTCAAGCTCTTCGGTACGTACAGTGACACAGAAGCGGCGGTACCAGCGTCAGATTCTGGTTGACAGGAAGATTGATGGAGGAAAGTGGTCTTCTTCTTCTTCCTTAGCGTTTGCCCCGCTTTGAAGCAGGGTCCGCTTTACCAACTCTCTGACGCCATACCGCTCTATCTCGCGCGTGGTCTGGATGAATTCTTTCTGCCTTCAGGTCTACGTGTATCGTATCCAGCCAGCACTGCTTCCGGCGTCCTCTCGGTTTTGTACCTTGTATGTCGAGACCGAGTCCAATCTTGCATACCGTGTCGTCACTTGCTCGGAGCACGTGCCCGTACCACCTCAAAAGGGATTCGCGAAGTTTGTCGGGTATTGGAGCCACCCGGAGCCTTTCCGTTATCTCAGCGTTAGTTTTACGATCAAGTCGTATACGCCTGCCATCCACCTCAGCATTTTCATTTCCATTACGCTGAGGCGGCGCTCGACTTCTTTAGTGGCAGGCCAGCACTCAGCTCCGTACAAAGCAACCGGCCGTACGACTGTCCGGTAGATCTTCGACTTCAATCGTTTCGGTATTTTTCTGTCGCAATGTACGCCGGTAGACGCACGCCACTTCGTCCAAGCGCTGCTTACTCGAGCGTTCACCTCGCCGCTGAGGTCTCCAACACAGACTATCGTTGAACCGAGATATTTGAAGGTGTTGACCCTTACAAGTTCTGTTCCGTCAATCGTAATTGTACCATTGTGGAATAAGAGTAGCTAAGAACATTGTGGAATAAAAGTAGCTAGTGGATGGAAGAAAGTGATCTGATGGAGGAAAATGACTGATTGATTGTCGCATGCAAGGAAGTGTCGCCCGAGATCTTGCAGTCAGAGGCGATGTGGCTGTCACAAGTGAAACTAGACCTAGGCAAGATGATAACACCATTTGAAAGAAAGAGAAGCGACTATCGAGAAAGACGTACCCCGTAACTGATTAGAATAAGAACATTGTGGAATAAAATAGTGAGATACTTGGATACTTAGATGGCCCGGCTTCACTGGACGTGCGGGCCCCAACACGACTTCCATTCGCGTCGTTGTCTCGCGATCGTCATCCAGCTTGTTGGTCGGAGTCGACTGTGACGAAGGTGAGAACCAGCCGTTCTGGAACACAGCATAGTCTTAATACGTTCGACGAACACATCAGACCATCTGGCAGGTGGTCTTCCACGAGGCCGTGTGCGATCGCGCGGCAGCCATTCCATCGTTCTTCTTGTCCAACGGTCGTCTCTTCTCATTATGTGACTGGCCCATCGATGTTTGATTTTCGATGTATGGTCTGCAGGGTCTCGAAGACGGGACATCTGCCTTAGATCGGAACTACGAAGTCCGGCTCGGTGTTGAGATACCGGGTAAACTTCAGAGAACACCTTTCCAACGCTCTGTGTGACTTGCAAGGACTTAAACTAGTGAGATAGGTATGCAAAAGCGAGTTCCAAAGGAGGCCTCCGTCAATGAACTATGTCGTTTGACGTACACAATGCAGTAAACCTATTCATCACGTTCTACAGTGTTCGATGACACCAACAGATATCGTCAATGGATTTTCCAGACGCAAACCAACACGTTTCGCTGCAAAAACGCCTTCGTCACAGCTATACATATATAGCGTGAGTCATCATATGCTTTTTCAGCCGCTTAGCTCGCTGAGTGAAGTCACTTGTGACGACCCATGTGAGTCAATTGTTCTTGCGGATCTTCTTACAGTTCGACGAATACATCTGACCAACTTGTGAATGGTCTTCTGCGAGAACGTGAACAATTCTTCGAGATCCGTCCCACAAATTCCCTTATCCTGTCGGGTATCCGTAAGGTTTAGAAGGTTGAACTTCAGAAGACGCCTTCTCACTGCGAAACTTGCGAGGACCTCCACGATCACACTAGGGCTGTATTGTCACAAGGTACAATTAATTTCAACTCAAATCAATTGCTTAAATGGTTATCGTCACATGATGATTGTTTTCACCGATCGTCACATGATGATTGTTAGTTATGTGAATGATAAATGATTATACAACTCTGTTACGCGGGACAAACATGAAACTACGCACATTCTGTTGTGGCTGTAAAAAGGAGTTTAGAAGCTATGAGGAGGATGGGTGTGTTTTGCAGCACTGCCGTTGTGAAACGGTGCCTTTCGCGTTGTGACCGTCGCTGGGTGGGATGTGCGTGCGTCGAATGGCCTCTATATATCCGACGACGAGACGACAGGCATTCTCTTCTAACGTGCCGCCGTGCAATGCAGTGTGTTGAGCGAACAGCTATCGCGTCGGACGAGAATGCTCGTCGTCGCGTGTTTCGCTCAATTGCACTCATAACGGCTAATTCGACGCGCAAACTGCTCGTCGTCGGGTATGTAGATGCCAAAAGTCTGTGGGCATCCTACAACGTTTCACCTCTCGCAGCAGCAAGAAATGGCCGTTGTCATTCCCCATTGCAGCGGTCGCACTGTCATTTCAGAACGATGCGTCGTGTCGAGCTAATGAACGCGGGTCAACATCCAAGAGCTAGGCCTATGGTACACTCCGGCAACGGGTCCGTCGCAGCGGAACTAAAATGCATAGTTCCCCTCTATACAGCGCTGCTGTGTGCCGGGAACTCGGATAGTTTACCGCAAGGGTAAAAAGCATGGTGCAAATCCTCTCAGGACACCTCTGTGGGAGGAGTCGCAGCCATTTGCGATGGTCGGACAGCACTGCTCCGAGTCTCCGCACACAGCAACATACAGAAAACCCAGCTGCAGTGCTGTATAGAGGGGAGCCATGCATTTTTAGCTTCGCTGCGACGGGCCCGTTGCTGGAGTAGACCATAGGCCTTAGTCGGTGGCCTCCTTGAGTGACCCTCAGGCTAACCACGCCGCTCTCCTTCTTCGGATGAGTTCTTCCTTCATGTCGTTGTCTATGTTCATGGAGCATCCTAGATAAGCAAAAGCCTCATTTCGACCGGACTAGATGCGCCCCATGTGGCACTCGGAGTTCTTCATGAACAATGCGTTCTTACGACAAGTAGTCATTCGTTCTTTCGATTAGTAATAATAGTCAGTCTAGTCATCCTTCAACACAGATTCTTGACCGCCTAAACGGCAGATCTGAGGCAAATGAGATGAAATTCATAGTATTGATTGCCTTTGACCACACACATATAAAAAAGCATCTAAATTCCGAAACGACTTCCTTTCGCACGAATGCAAGCCCTAAGCCTCCTGAGGAACGCGTCTACGGCGGCACGCAGGTTCACCGACGCGTCCGGGAAAATCGACAGCCACAATTCCTGGAGGATGTTTTGAAGAAAGAAATGCTTCCGTGGGCTTCTCAGCACTTCGAAAAACCACTCGGACCTATCAGCAGGACTCCGCACCTTTCCATAGTGCCAATGTCGTACAGAGGTGGTGCGCCGACAATTTTCCTGATCTCAGCAAAAAAGTGGCCACCGAATAACACGGACCTTAATCCGATGGA
Organism: Nippostrongylus brasiliensis; assembly: GCA_030553155.1. Taxonomy (NCBI): domain Eukaryota; kingdom Metazoa; phylum Nematoda; class Chromadorea; order Rhabditida; family Heligmosomidae; genus Nippostrongylus; species Nippostrongylus brasiliensis. The sequence continues at coordinate 48,080,561 of CP130735.1, forward strand.
TTATTCAATCTGATCCATATTGAAGAGCAAAGCCTGCGAAACATCCCACGCGAGCACTGATTCTCCTAAAGAAGCCTTGAAGAAAGCCTGAGAGAGAATTGATGAAGATGTCCTGCGTGCCGCCGTAGACGCGTTCCCCAAGAGACTCAGGGTCTGTATTCGTGCGAAGGGAGTTCATTTCTAAACTTAGATGCTTTGTTATATGTGTGTGGTCAAAGGCAATGAATATTATAAATTTCATCTCATTTGCCTGAGATCTGCCGTTTAGACGGTCAAGAATCTGTGTTGAAGAACTTTTGCCGCACCCTGTAGTCATCCCTCCAGGGTCCAGCGTCACGAAAGGTGTCAGAAGGGCAAAGATTCAAATTTACTGTAGCGATTAGTGCAACTTTGAAGTGGCCAACGAAGTGCGAGAGTCAATTTACAGCGTGAGAAACAAACAACGCAGGAATGGGATTGAACCTACTCATTACCTTCAAAGTACATAGTTCTTAAAAGGAGTTTCCTTTCAAAATTCCCACCACACGGAAGTCGACGGGAACCGGAACTACTTTATATGCTAATATGAGATGGCAGCTAAAATACACCTTATTACGTCTATTAACGTAGCTAGGAAGGTTGCTTGGTATTTATAGATACTAATTAGGTAAAAACTAAAAGATGAAGAAATCGGCGTTGGTCAGTCCTCTAATAGTAAGAACGCGCCATGGATTCCGGTTTCATTCAAACTCGGTGGGGCATGGTTCCACACCAGTTTACCTCGCTTCGGAGAGGTAGAAGGCTTGGTTAACTCGGGCGGGGATCGAACACCCGCCCATGAGGGTTTCAGTAGCCCCTTCTATCGCTGCATCACAAGTACCCTCAAAATACGCAGTACCTATTTGAGAAAAGGCACTGATAGGTGGTCATCTGGTTAGGAAAGCAGGTAGCTGTCCGAAGGTAACAGATTGGTGGAATATGATGGGATTGACCTATGCTTGAAGAGAAAACTTCACCCCTCACCCTTTCGAGGACCGCGTTAAAAACTTGACAATAACAGGCGATTGAATGCACCCAAATGTAATCCCTCAAGTAGAACTAGAAAAAGCCAACTTTTTAAGCAAATTTTTCATCCCGTACGTCTTGCTACTCTTCGATGCGTTGTTGTCCGCATACACCTACGGAACACACACACATTTCGCTAAAATAGAAGTTATTTGAAAAGCCCACCTTTTTGTTGCTTGAAAAAACTTGTTTTTTGCTAGAACTTTCGGAAGTAGAAAAGGATGAACTTTTAAAAGTTCGAAGCTTATTATTAAGCACAGAAAATGCGCAAATGACGATTACAGATGTCGAGATGTTGCCACGGACTTGAATGAAACCTTGAATTTTAGGTTTGACATAATTATAGGTGAGTTTAGTAACTGCTGCAATTTCACCATTTTGTCTCAATGATAGCTGTACTAGAAAAGTGGTAGACCAGACAACACATACCTTAGAGTGCTGTGGAATTGTAGGCGCTGATTGAAAAACAAATCTAAATGTTTTACAAAAATGCAGTACAGGGGTAGATCAATTTTCCGAACTTAAGGGCTCGTCTTGACGGCGAATAAAAAATCGAAACGCAATCGATAATTGACGTCATTGATCGAATTTGCTCCTTTGCGTTAGTGGCGCCGCGTCTAAGCAAAAAAATTGGGCATATAATCACGTGGGAAGAAATTAAACGAAAAAAGTGAATTCTCGTCAAAATGTCCTTTAACAAGGGCAGCCTTCTAAAAAACCTGAACGACCAGTAAGTTTGCCTATATGAGGCGCCACCGTACTGCGCCAGTAATGCAAAGGAGCAAATTCGATCAAGGACGTTAATTATTGATTGTGCTTCAATTTTGCATTTTTGCCGCTCGGCGTTCAACCCTAATAGCCGATGAATAGCCTCAGGGCAAGAACCACTTCGTGAGCACTCGTCTGTTCGGTGGGCATGAAAAAAGAACGATTTTTTATGCAGACACAAAGAACATGTTAGGCCGAGTATTTTAGTGAAGAAAAACCAATGGCCACACATTATTCCAATAAAAGTAAAGCTAGGGATTGTTGGCGTTGGTCATACCCCGAATAGCGCGCCAGCGTATTCGGCCAATTGGCCAACTTGCGGGAGCCAGCCACTACAGTGCGTTTCAAAAGTATGTATCCACCTTAATTTCGGCAATTTCACGCTTCGCGTTCGTTTTTACGAACCGGCGTTTGTTGCATTAGATTCCTCGTGGTCCAAAATATCTGGGTTGCTCTTCCCAGTAAAAATAATCATCTCCAGCAAAAACAGACCGTTTTTGAATTTTTTTGACTGTTTCAAAATATGTATCCACTCTGGGACTCCGCGCGCTCTTACTTTCCTCTTCAAACGATATTCTTTGTTTTGGCAGGAAACAAGGCATATTAATAGTGCTCTTGTCCAACACCACAAAATAATCACGATTGCACATTCATGGAACCGCGTTGTCATTGGAGGAACAAGCTCAGATCCGAGCCCTCAAGGACACGAGCTTGTCAAATCGCGACATTGCTCTCCAACTCAGCCGTTCGCAAGGATTCGTGGCCCGTTATCTTCGTAATCCTAAGGGCTACCTGTCGGCACCTTCACTTGGACGTCCACGACTGCTTTCGAGTCAGGATCATCGAAGAATTGGCCGCATGGTGTCGAACTCGACATGGAGTGTCAACAAAATTCGCTCCAGTACGGGTCCCGCTGCATCGCGAGCGACAATCTACCGCTCAATGCGGATGAACGACCACATCTGCTGACGGACCATGCAGGAGGCAGCTCGCCACATGGACTTCTATAAGCGGGCGAGATCGGATTGTGCGCGAAGGAAAATGGTGACACAGTGAGACGAGGTAGAGACATCCCCGTCACATTAACGTCGCAAGTTTTGGCGGAGTTTCAGTGTTAGGTGATCTTCAGTGATGAAAAGAAGTTCAACCTAGATGGTCCTGATGGCTTCCGGCACTACTGGAGAGACCTGCTACAATCTCCCATGGTGTTCTCTCGGCGAAACTTTGGAGGCGTCTCGTTAGTGGTATAGGGTGACTTCTGCAGCAGCGGTAAGCTGAAGCTCAGCGTTCCATCTTGTCGAATGGACAGTCTGGAATACCAACGTGTGCTGGAGTCCAGCCTCCTTCCCTTCTTCATAGGTAGAAGAAGGCGGACACATGTTCTGCACCAAGATAACGCTGCGGTGCATGTGTCTAGATCGACTATTAATTGGCTCCAGCGCAACCGCATCCGGACAATGGACTGGCCAGCTTGTTCTACTGACTGTAACCCTATGTAGAACATGTAAAGGATTGTTGTCCGGCAGATCTATGCGGACAACAAGCAGTTCAGAAGCGTTGAAGAGCTGAAGAGGGCAGTGGTGACAGCTTGGGACAACGCCAGCGACGAGGTGATCCGAAGGTTTGTTGGTAGCATGGGTAATAGAGTGTTCGATGTCATAAGAGAAAATGGTGGTCCAATCGACTACTAAAAATTAGACAAAAATTGTTTTTTCTGCAAGTGGATACATATTTTGAAACAAACAAAAAAATTCAAAAACGGTCTGTTTTTGCTGGAGATGATTATTTTTACTGGGAGGAGCAACCCAGATATTTTTGACCACGAGGAATCTAATGCAACAAACGCCGGTTCGTGAAAACGAACGCGAAGCGTGAAATTGCCGAATATAAGGTGGATACATACTTTTGAAACGCACTGTATACCAAGTCAGTGTCTTTACCTTCACAGACAAGTCTGGTGCCAATTTCCCCGACCTCGAAGGGATGGAAGGCTTGGTTAGCCTCGGCGAGGATCGATCGCTCGACTCTAGCACGTGTCAGTATCGCCTTCTACCACTTTACCGTACCAATCATCAATAATAAATTAAAGCGACTAGTTCATGTCGTCTATCCGAATCTTAGACAGACGAACTCATAACTAAAACGGCTTACCTTAGTCATCCTTAGACGGATATATTTCCGGAATGTCAGACTTGAAGAGCTGGTAGCCGACGAAACTAGCTAAGGGAGGGGCTAACCAAAAGCGGGAGGCAATACTCTTTGAGGAAAAAGCAGCGGACGGATCGAAATCTAGGACGAATGGTCCTGGGTAGAGAGGTCTGCAGGCAAGGGTAGGAACGGTAAGGATGGAAATTAAGAGGTAGGGGGCCGATACCCTGCCGTGCGTTATCAGTAGCGACTCATTTATTCCGCTCCGGTGCGCTAGTGCCCCCAAGGGAATGAGAAAAACCAGCGTTTGATGTAAGACACATCGCTAGCCCATAAATCTATTCGTTCTGAAGATGGTAATCTATGAAAATTATGCGCAGTTTTTCGTACATTTCTCTCTGGCCGTCGAGTCCGGCATTCAACTCATTCGTTCGAAAAGTTGTTCGAGGGAGAGTTGTGTAGTTTTCTAGTTTCTGGAAGGTCCACCGTCTGTCCGAAAATGTCACATCTGTCAAACACTTCAAATATGAATGAAATGCAAAGTGAAGTGATCAACCGTGGTTAGTCAGTCCTTTGGGACGCGCCATGCATTCAGCCTTCAGTTGGAATCGTTGAAGATATTAGGTACGAGGGATGGCCATCTCTATAAAGACACTATGTGCTCGTAGAGGAAGATGGCTAGACTGACTTTGAAAATGCTGCGCCTGCAAAAAGTGGTAAGTTGCGCTACTGACGTCGGCACGGTCGAGTGATCGATCCTTGTCTGGCCTAACAACACTTCTATCCCTCGAGTGTCAGCTGAGTTAGTACCAGACTTGTCTGGGAAAGTGAAGACATTGAGTTGTACGTCGGCTTTCCTCACCTGTCATTATAAGGGCCATTCATCGTATGTCTACAATTCTTCATGAAAGACGAGTGCATGGCGCGTCTTAAAGTTAACGCCGACCGCTTCACCTCTATTTCTCAATTGTACAAGAGAAACGAAAAGTGCTTATGATGTAAAATGATGTGTAGTGAAATTTTGCAGGCTTTTCATAAATGGTTATGCAAAGAGAGACCAATAATTGCGACATTTGTTGTTTGAAACGTTAGAAAGAGCTAAAAATATGAGCAGAACCGGTGCGAAGTGCGAACGTCAAGCTGTGAACAGTGACAATTAATGAACAGATGCTGGACATATATGTAGAACAAACTTTGTAGGCAGTAATGGAATGTTCAAGGCTCTAATAAGATCATCTGTGAACATAATTGCCGGCCTCCGAGGAAAATTATCTTTTGAAGAACGAATGATTTCATGTAATTTTGAGCGAGTTTTTAAAAGTAGCCAGCGGTAAGAAAACTACTAACATAGAGGTGCACTTAAAGCGGAAAACCGGGGCTTCTGGAGAGCGCTAAAATAGACTAGTATCAAGAACATCGAAAATCAGTACACTTGCCGTCATAGGCTTTTCAAGGAAAATGTGAAGTGCCCCGTTTCGGTATCATCTAATGTCATAACATTTATGAGCCAGTCGACGCCGTCATCAAGCCGTCTGGTGCCATTTTTGGTTTTTTCTCTAAGCCTCCATCAGCGTCGACACGACGCGGTTTTTAGGTTATGCTTTTTAGGTTATGGTTAAGGTTATGCACTTCTGTTGTCATAGAAGTAATCCGGTACAGAATAGCACCACCACCAAGGCTTTTCCATTAGCAGAATGACTAATGCATTCCTTAGAAAGACAGGCTCTTCTCGGGACCACATAAGCTTCGTTTATCATACTGCGAGACACAGGCGGTAAGAGAGAAGAAAGGTAAACGAAGAGGTAAAGGTATCATACCAACGTTTATCAGTCCTCTAAGGACGCGCCAAGCACTCGACTTCCATTCAGAATCGTAGAGGGATGGTGAATGCATAGTTGGCATATGCAATGACTTGAAGGACCACTCACTATACAAGGCCAATGTTTTCACCTTCCCAGAGTGGTCTGGTACCCATTTACCCGACCACGGAGGGATGGAAGGTTGGGTTAGCCCGGGCCGGGATCGATCGCTAGACCGCGCTAGTGTCAGTAGCGCTTCTTACCACTGCACTACGCGTGTCCAGGAAAGAAGAAAATACGGTATAATTTAGCGGTCTGGTAACCATGCGCCAATTGAAGCGAGTAAAAACTCTCTAAATGTTTTTGAGCATTCAAAAATAATTGTGAGTAATTATAGTAGTGATAATAGTAGTAATAATAATAATAATAATAATAATAATAATAATAATAATAATAATAATAATAATAATAATAATAATAATAATAATAATAATAATAATAATAATAATAATAATAATAATAATAATAATAATAATAATAATAATAATAATAATAATAATAATAATAATAATAATAATAATAATAATAATAATAATAATAATAATAATAATAATAATAATAATAATAATGTGAGTCTTGTGAACCAGTGGCGACCTTTGTGTGCTCATATTTTATTGTTTCATGTGGAAAGAACTTATATTTTATAGTGAATTGGCTATAAGAACAATAGCGAAAAAACACTAAAATACGACCAATTCGATATTGTATATGCGGGCAACTCAAAAAAAAAATTCAAAACAAGAAAATTGATTCAAAAATGTAAAGATTCTGAAAAGCTGCACTAAAATTTAGGAAGAGTGAAGTGGCTGAGGACGGTTCGTCCTCTGAGGGCGCGCCATGCAGTCGCACTCTGCATGGAATCTAGCTAGCCTATTGTTGATATTGGTTTGGGTTAGGTTAGCCTTAAACGTGGATCGATCGCTCGACTATGTGATTAAAAGTGGCGCCTTTTAGCTCTACAATAACATCAGAGAGCGCGATTTCCCCCTTTCTGTACCATCTGGGGTTTTTCATGCACCTAATAAGCGATGAGGCTACATGATATGTAGGACAAGATGAACAGGTGGTCAGCTGTAAGCCATCTGAGAAGCACATTTGTGTTTTATTCAAATATATATCAAAATCAAATATCAAAAAGTAAATAAAATAAAAAAATAAGACTGAGAGGTCTAACAAAGAGGAAAGTAAGAAGAAGAGCGTGAAGAGAAGAGTCATCAAACGAGCTCATTACAAAAATGGAATGGGTATCTCTTTCTTCAGAGAGACAAGGAAACAGAAGTCTACGGCACCGAACTTTGGTGGCTCTAAAGAATGTTGAGATTTCAATGGTCATTTTTTTCGTTTCTTCGTTTTCAAATTTGACAATGCCGCTGTTCACTTGACGGTGGTAATCAAATTTGAAGGCTTCTTTTCAATAGTACTCTATCAGCCCTCATCCAGCAAAGTACAGCAACGTTTTTCTCCAAATGTGAAAAAAGTTTCTAGAGAGAATGCCGATATCACGGGAAATCTTCCCGAACTAACTATTCTTTCTTCCCGAACATAATAGAACAGCAGTATTATCTACAAAACGTCTCAAACGCATCGCAGGTGGCAGACTCCCGAGTAAGAAGTGCCACAAAATGTAACGAGCCGTAAATATTTAAAGCGATCCACATGAAATGCCATTTCGGCTAACACCAGACGTCTAGAGGGAAATCTCCTCTTTCCCAGACAGAGGGGACGAACAGCTGACCACGCTCCTTAGAAAAACTATTACATTTTCCTCTGCTTCAACGAGAAACTCACCTCACAAGATTCACAGTTGCCCATGATTCACAAAAAACAGCGTAGATGGCGAAAAGCTTCGTGACGAAGAGGATTTTTTCCTGAAACAATAATGATGCCGATCGATCTTATCCGAAAGCAGAAGAACGACTTTAATGAGACTGAAGCATCGATTCATTCGCCTTGCAGCAATGAAGAATAAAAAATGGAAGGCAATTACGATGGAAATCATTGAAGTGGACAACAAACCGGCAGCAAGGATAAGGCGACAGTAAAGGAGAAGGAGAAGAATACGATGAGGAAGAAGAAAAGACGAAAGGCGACGAAGATGAACAAGAACCGGAGCAGAAAGTGGTGGAAGCACAGAAAACGGAAGAAGAAGGCAGAAGACAGAAGAAGACCAAGAAGAATGCGATAAAATTCCGAAGCAAGAGACATAGGAAGAAGAAAAGGACATGAGCAAACAGGAAATAGACAAACAGGAAAAGAAAGAGAGGAAGAGAAAGGAGAAGGAAAATGGTTAGAAAAAGATTGAGAGGAGTAAATGTGAGTAATTACTTAAACATTCCATATAATTCGACTTTAGAACAGTGTCTCGTCTTCTTTAAGTTCTTTGCAACTGGGAACTTCTTGGCCAAAATAATTACAGTTGTAGCGCATTGAATTAAGAAGATAGAATAGAGTGGCGAAAAGCTAGAACAGCCAAAAAGAAAGCGGTATCGCGTGCACATCAAATTGAAATCACCACCCACGGAAGAAAAATGTGGTGGGAATTTCCGAATAATGGCCGGCTCGACAGATGGCGGTTATTCGAGGAATTCCGCTAATTTTATGCTGCCACATTTCGGAAGCTTCGGCGCGGACTGGCGCTTCGTCGGGTTTGTTTGGCAAAGAATTTTAGTCTAAATATGTCGCGTAGAAAGCCAGAAAAACTGCTGTGAATTGTGCTTAAAATGAGTGGCCGACGAAGTGCCGAGGAAAATCTTCACGGACATAAAATCTCTTTAGAGTTTTTCGACGCGAAGCCGAATGTCCTCCGATTTGCTCTGCCCGCCTGAGGTGCTTAAAGCTTTCGGATGCTAACATGGAAAAAACCGCGCTCCGATTTCGAATTTTAAAATTCAAATTTGAATCAGAATTCAAAATGCGGGGACGTGAAACGCATCGAAATCAACGATAGGGTTCCTATGGTCAGAAAGCTGCAGGTTAAGAACAATGCGAAGAGGCGCAACTGACACCCACAGTAAACTTGAAAAGTGACAGCTGGAATTTTGACGTGATTCTTACCACCCACTATTTTCTTCTGAAATCCAGCCCTTGTTGATTGTGCCCTGAACATTGCCCCCTTTTAAACGTTACCAGTGCTTCGGCGCGGTAGTAAGTGGCGCTACTGACACCCGCACTGTCGAGCGATCGATCCTCGCTCGGGCTAACCAAGCCTTCCATCCCTCCTGGGCCGGATGAATTGGTACCAGAGTTGTCTGGGAAGATGGAGACACTGACGTGGTGCGGCTAACCCCAGAAGTCATTGTATAGGCCAAACACGCATCTTCAGTGGCTCTACTGTCTCTGATTTTGAACGGAAGACGAGGGCATGGCGCGTCCTTCGGGAATTGATCAGTACCAAATCCTTTACCATTTTAAACGTCTTTTTCATTTTTTTTCTGTTTTTACGTCTTTTCACAGGAGTGCCAGGAATGGTTAGTGGTACAAAGAGCAGGGGAAACTCGATCGAAAGAAAAAAGGAAATGAAATCAAAAAAAGGAAGCTCAGCGAGTTAGTATCTCAAGCAGAGAGGAAGGAGACATTTCTAACATTCAAAACGAAATTCATCGCATTTCTTTATTTTTGAGAGTGAGAAGCAGAGGGGTACGACTGGTATCATCAAAGAAGAAAAATAGTCAGACATATTTCTGCTATGACAAGAAAGAAATGGAAAGGGAATAGAAATCTGGCGGCGTTATGGCGCAGTGAATAGCAGCGCAGTTTTCCTGGTGGGTGTTAGTAGCAGGTTCGATCACGCTCTAGGGCACGATTTCTGCTAGAATCATTGAGGACACCAATATCATTGTTGATTTTCTCCTTCTTCTTCATCTTCCTCAGCCTGAAGGGAGCCAATAGATGCCGCCATTATTTGAGCCACTTACGTATTTGCTTGGTGGAAAACTCGAGGACATCCGAATTCCAGAAATTTCGTTTGGATTTGAGGGTGAACATTTTTTCTCTTATTTTTACCACCGAACATTCTCAAATCCACCTGATCATCGACAATGTGGCGGATGTGATCTACCACTAATCATAGCCGGCGGAACAATCAGACGTTCCTTGGCATCGATCAAATCCATAAGTAAATGAATAAATAAACTATTCTGTTAATTAAATAAATAAATAAATAAATAAATAAATAAATAAATAAATAAATAAATAAATAAATAAATAAATAAATAAATAAATAAATAAATAAATAAATAAATAAATAAATAAATAAATAAATAAATAAATAAATAAATAAATAAATAAATAAATAAATAAATAAATAAATAAATAAATAAATAAATAAATAAATAAATAAATAAATAAATAAATAAATAAATAAATAAATAAATAAATAAATAAATAAATAAATAAATAAATAAATAAATAAATAAATAAATAAATAAATAAATAAATAAATAAATAAATAAATAAATAAATAAATAAATAAATAAATAAATAAATAAATAAATAAATAAATAAATAAATAAATAAATAAATAAATAAATAAATAAATAAATAAATAAATAAATAAATAAATAAATAAATAAATAAATAAATAAATAAATAAATAAATAAATAAATAAATAAATAAATAAATAAATAAATAAATAAATAAATAAATAAATAAATAAATAAATAAATAAATAAATAAATAAATAAATAAACGGGGGCGGGATAGCCGAGAGGTTAAGAGCTTAGGCTCAAGATCTCGATGATCAGAAAACGTTGTGAAATAAATAAAATTCTGTTAATTACCGCTTTTTGTTTTGCGGGTTATAGACGAGAACTAGTTGAATGACTTATATTTTTAGGTCTAGGTTATTCGTCCCCAAATATATAAGTCATTGAATAAATAAATAAATATTTGATCGTTTTGCATTTGGCTCCATGAATCCCCCGATTTCTTTTCTTTCCTCTATTCTAGCCGCTAAGCCGATGAGATGGGATAAGGGCAGGGAGCTGTCCGGCTTTTGCACTTATTTCTCATATCTCTTGAAAAGTCTCAGTTTCAGCTGCTGCTTCCATTCGAAGGCAAAAAGCTGCAAAATCCAAGCATCGATTTCAGTGCAGCTACGAAGAGACGTCAGCAATTCTCAGCACTTTCGCTTAAAGGAAAGAACAAAATGCTGAAATTCTTCATCATCATCCTCATTCATTTCTATCTATCCTCAGCTGCTCTGCCCTGAGGGGAATCGATAGCTATGGCTGTCGTCGCCTATGTGTGTGTGTGTTCTCCACTTTGAGCCCCCAGAACCGACGCGACGACGTCTCCACGAGTACATCGATTTTGACCTTTTCTGCTCTCTGTTGGCGCCCGAATGGCCGTCGATGCTGAGCCATCGCCGCTTTATGGCCACTTTTTTTGCTTTTTTCTTTTTTTTTGCGCGAAAAAGCCGAGTATTTCCCCATCGATCTTCAGCCGCAAGTGCAGACTCGTCTCTCGCCTGACAAGAGAGATTGTCGTTGTCTTATCCTCTCTTGACTACACTCCTAGTCCGTTGTTTCCTCATTTTTATTTATTTATTGGTAGTTTCCTTCCTATTGTCATCGTTGGTTTCTTTAATGATTTATGACGGTTGAATTCGAGTTTTTTTTCCAATGTCTTGTTTCCTTAGAAACGTTAGCAAAGAAATTAACCTCGGCACTGCTGCATATTCAGTATTTTTTATTAAAAGGATATAAATTTTTCATCTTAAAATGAAATATAAATATAAATAAATATTCGGTGAAGAGCTCTGGATGCCTAGGGGCTTTGCTTGAATTTGTCGGTAGATACAGTACCGGACGCGCCGCAACGATAGAGCGGCGGTTTTCGGAATGCGCCGTTTCTCCACGCGTGTCCATAACTACAGTTCATTTGCCTGAACGGGGGGTAGCTAGTCTCCTTAGCTTATGACGCTAGGAAAAGACGGCCCCGCATATTTATAGGCGGCGAGGAGGAGGCGGAGCCAAGTCGGTAGTGAGTCACCGAACGAGGAACGGAAGCGGCAACGGGATCCGAAAATCGAGAGGTCAAAAAAATTGACTAAAAACAAGTTTTACGTTTAACGTAACAAATGTAGGGATAGAGTCATTTCTGAGAGGAATATATACGTTTTTCCATTCCGGTACTGTAGTATAATAGTTTCTTGCCATATTTGTCCATAATCTTTCTAAACTGGTCTCCAGTCCAAATGATCATCGACAGGTTGGCCTAGGTAATCTACTACTAATCGTAGACTGCCGGCGGGACAATAAGTCGTTTACTTGCACCAATCAAATCCACTAATTGATCATTTTTTTATTAATCTAATTTTTTCGATAACTCTCAATTTAATGTAATTGAATTCGCTTCTTGTTCTAAAAATAATGACTAGCTGCATGAGCTTTAAAATATTTAGCAAATATTGATCTCTTCTTGTTTACAATTGGCCTCTGGGTCCTGCACTGCGTCCTCTGAGTCTCTGCACTTTGTTCACTCAAAACTATGTTTCGTTGCTGCCGAGTATGAACGAGCTCAATGGCGTTAGGCGTTTACACACTGAATGTTTATCAATATTTTTTTGTTTTGTTTACATATCATTTCAGCCCCATATGGCAATAGCTTAGATGCTAAGATATGAGAGTTTTCTTACGATTACCCTGCTGTTCTGTTTCATTCTTACTCAGTCAGAAGTCCAAATTGATGAGCTCTCGGAGCAGCCGTTTCAATTTCTCGTTTCTGCAGTGCCGTCGGCTGCGCACTTTTTCAGATCGAATCCTCGCCGTCGACTCCACCAGACAGCTATAGATCTGCCCCTAAGAGTCACTTTCGATGTTTAGGAGGAAAACACGATCAGCTATGCATGTACATTCATCCAACCCCACATAACCCACGTCTGGCGCACTACAGTATCGCTGCTATTTTGACCTGAGGTGGGACTTTGTATTGATTTGTATTGAATTATTCTTTTTTGGTGATTCTCATAACCATTCTTCTTCTATGTAGATCCGTCTCTCATATGGGACAGCAACTCTCTTACCCTCAATCTATTAATACATAGTTTCTCTCTGAAAAACAAAGTACATCTTCGTTACTACTTTCGTTCTCTACAGTATCCTGTACAGGGCTCTGGCGTTGTTGATTCGGTTTTCGGTGGATGTGGATGGACGCGCCACGCCTTCGTGTTCCATTCAAAATCATCGAGGCACGGTGATTGCGAATTTGGTCTGTGGAATGGCTTGTGGCCGTACTAATTCAGTGTCCTTACCTTCTCAGACAAGTCTGGTACCGATTCATCGGCTCCGGAGGGGTGGAAGGTTTTGTTAGTCCGGGCCGATATCGATCGCTCGACCATTCGGGTGACAGTCGCGCCTCTTACCAGTGCACCGCGCGGGCCCTCAACTAACGTTGCCCCATATAATGAACACTTCTGCTTTTAAGATAAGGACATTCACAATTACCATGAATTTGTTTCGGAACTCATGAACTCAACCAAAATCATCGTAGAGGTAAAGTGAACGGTGTAGATCACTACTCACTTTACCTCTACGATACCTGAGGGCGCGCTACGCACTTTTCTTCCATTTAAAATTGCATAGGCACGGTATCTGGCCTATACAATGACTTGCGGGGGCCAGCCACTGTACCAATTCAGTGTCCTTACCTTTTCAGATAAGTCTGGTACCGATTTACCAGCCACAGAGGGATGGAAGACTTAGTTGGCCCTGGCGGGGATCGATCGCTCGACCGTGCGAGTGTCACTGACGTCTCTCACCACTGCACCACGAGCGCCTCAAAATAATTCTCCAAATGATTGTTACTATTTCCTTTGTCTATGCTTTCTCGCATAGAGCGTCCGCCGTTGCTGGATGGGTTTTCGAGCTTGGTATCGTGGACTCAATTCAACCGTTAAACAAACAGAAATCGCCGTCGACGAGCATCCGGACTCGATCGCACTCGCTCGCCATTGTGTAATCAAGCCACCGTCGACTCCGTGTCAACTTTTTTGATTTTTGTTCTATGTGCATATATCTAGATCCTTGTAGCGTTAAATTGAAATGTTTTCCTGTTTGTTTACTTTTGACTTTGTCTGTTTCAGAGGTTTTTATTTGTTTTTTCTTTTTTCTCTATAGGTCGTGTTGTTTTATACGGCGTGGTGGAAAGTCCGTCACGTCCTGAATAAATAAATAAGTAAATAAATAAATAAATAGATAAATAAATAAATTGTCAGATGATCTGCCGCACCCAATTAGGAGTTTGCTATTCATTCATGAGATTTATTATATGTATGTACTAAAAGAAGCAATTCAAGATGCTCAATACATAAACTTTTCGTCCGATAACTAGAGAGCAAGCAAAACTCGTCATGCTGTTTTGCGGCCACTTAAATATTTATTCATTGTTTTTGACGTTATTTTACCTACTGTTACTATTCTGGTAAATCCTGAACCCTGCATAGAACATCTGGAAATTGATCGAAGACAAAATCTCATCTGAAATAACCGTTTTACAACGCATTCTTTGCTGCCTTTACAATTTCGCTATTTTTAGCCTAATAATCTCCATTCCTTCCATTTTTCTTCATCTCTCGCTCGACTGCTACTGAATCAAGCAAAAGCAAATTTCTCGTTGTAAAATGATCATTCTAACATGAAAAATCAGTCACATAAATTAAAACGAAAATGAAGTCGTAAAATTAATAAAGTGAAACTTGTGATATGAAACGAACTCCTTCATGGTCTTTCTTTAGAACTGGAGCGGTAGTCTATATTCTGCTTAAAGCATTTGTTTTCTTGAAACTTCCCGAGATCATTCGCGATTTCATACCCTATTTTTTTCTTTTTTTTTCGTGTGGTTCCTCTGTAAAAAACTCTTTTTGGTTTGCTTGCCGCAATTTCACCCACATTGCCGAGCGATCGATTCACATCCAACGCTAACAAAACCTTTCATACCCCCAAGGTCAGGTGAACTAGTGTCAAAGTTGCCCGCGTTAGTGAATATGATCAATTATCCATTGAATGACCATCAAAGGTCATGGCGTATACCGAACGAGACCAGCGAAATTCTGTGCGATTTTAAATGGAAAACGAGTTCACGGCGCGTGGCGGTAGATTCATTAACATCTACAACCATACATTTTATCTCTGTTTTTATATTAGTCCTTCCTTTTGTCTTTATTTTTTTATCAACAAAAATGCCTATCTCATAAAAATCAATTTTTCGAATGTCATTTCCTCATTAGTACTTGGCTTGGCCGATCATTGGTCTTGGAAGCAGGTGGCCGGCCGCCCAGTCGCCTAAGATCCCCCAGCGGACCGGGCACGTAGACCCGTCTCCGGTTACTTGACTTTCGGACGAATTTTACATCAACCAGATGACCTCTGGACTTTCTTCTCCTTTTGTAATATGTAATAACTCTTATAGTTTTACAGCCAGTGGCTGTGATAGTTTCCTTTTTCTGAAAGTTAACATTTTTCTCCTTCTGAGTAGTACGATCTCTTTTCTGATATTTGATAGTCATTCTGTGGTATTACGCGATTTTTTCTGATTTTTTTTTGCAGAAATTCAGTCATTACAATGATTTTTCTTGAGCTTTTTTGAACTATGTTTCTCTAAGAACTTCAGCAACAGCAAACAGTTGTTGATACCTGAGAAGGATGCGACTGGTGCAGTGTTAAGAGGCGCTACTGTCAGCCGCACGATCCAGCGATCGATCCCGACCCGGGCTAACGAAGCCCGATCCATTCCTCCGGGGTGGGGTAAATTGGTACCAGACTTATCTGGAAAGGGGCAGACGATGACTTGGCATAGCAGTTGGCTCCCACAAGTAGTTGTATGGGCTCAGTACGCATTCACCCCTCCTCTCTGATTTCGATTGAAAGACGAAAGCGTGGCGCGTCTTTAGAGAACTGATCAACGCTGATTACCTTAACTTTGCCTTGAAAACTGAGGGAGCTACAAACTTATCTTTAAATGGAGGCTCAAACGAGTACGGTTATGTTTAGTTGGTTTCCCTGTGTGTTTGGCTAACACAACTTCAATAGGAACGCATACCTTCAGCCTATTTTTTCCAGCTTTTTTAAGAGCTCCATGTCCTCCTTTATTCTGCAGCGCCCTATCTGTATTTTACTTTTTTTGTATTAAATATAGGCCTTCTTAGACATCTCAAAAGCGTCTAGAGTGGAATAAATCTCTCCCTCTCTCTTTGAGATAGATAGCTGAAGGCGAATCATCAACGTTGAATGTCTATTTCTTACCAGCACTGTATCAGCCATAAACCTGCGCCGTTTCGGGGTTGGTCTGTTGACTTTTGCGTATTTTTTACTGCGATCATAGCAGCTGTATGTTTGCTCGGTGGGTGAGTGTTGGTGTTGCTAAGCTGACGCTCTTTGGTCGTGCTCTGCTCGTAAAACGCCGGGTTTAGAATGACACCTCCATAAATCTTCGCCCGTAAACATCAGAAATCAATTTCACCGCCTGGAACATTTAGGATTTCCTGGAACTATCTTTCTGATGCTTCGAGAAATGCTTTCGTTTCCTCCAAACTGTCTCTTCTAAAACCATAACCATATAATGTTTTGGTATTCTAGTCATTACTGTATTCATTTTCTATTGCGTTTTCTTGGAACATGATCCTAATTTTCTGGCGTGATTATCTTATCATTGTGCACTTTTCCTTTTACTTTTCTATTTTTAGGTCATTTTGTATTTGGTTCGGCTTGAATAACAATGGCGCAAAATTTCCAATTGATGATGTCGAAGCTGTGCGCTCAGAATGCTTGATGAAATAACAAATGTTACTTTACAGGATAGGGGCCCGCGTGGTGCAGTGGTTAGAGACGCAACTGAAACGCGCACGGTCGAGCGATCGAACCCGCCCAGGCTAACCAAGACTTCCATCCCTCCGGGGTCGGGTAAATTTGTACCAGACTTGTCTGGGAAGGACACGGTATGACGGCTGACTCTCACGTCGTTGAACTCGGCAAATACGCATTCACCATGCCGCTACGATCCTGAATGGAAAAGAAATGCATGGCGCGTCCTTATGGGATCGATCAACGCCGAAACCTTTACCTTTACCTTTACATTGCTTAAAAGAACATAAGCATTCACCTCCTATCGGTCTCTTGTTTTGCACTGATCGCAAGATTTGATCATTTAGACTTCCTTTTATATTTTGTTACGATTCGAATATTTTAAATATTTTATATCAAGATTTCTGATTTGGTCGTTTTCAGTTTTTGTGTCTGATTTATTTCATATTGTACTGAACCCCTAAATGAAGTTCTGGTTCAATAGCTCCTCCCGTTTTTCATACTCCCATCTGTAGTTCTTGTATTGCTCGCAGAAAACGTTCGCGCTTTGCATTTGTTGCTTTTTTCTTTTTTGCTCCATCGTTGGATATGTTTGGAACATTTTCCAATTTTATGTCTTTTCTCTCTCATGTCTGACGGTCCCACTAACTTTTCATTTTCCTTCAGTCCTCCTTCATGGCTCGCCTAGTTTTCTTTCAATTAGCTGACTTTTCAGTAGAGAAAGATTTGCAGAGAAGCTATAGAGAACTACAGTCTCTTCTTCAGTATCTATGCAACCCTTCCCAGGAATTGCAATTCCCATTAGAGCTTCCATGCGACGTTTTACGGTATTGATTTGTAATTTCTCGAGAAGAATCAATGTCTTTGTGCTACGGCTTTACGAGAGCTCTTTTCATAGTCACCCTTTTCTTCTTACCCATATTAGGTAATTTGTGTGGAATATATGTTTACCGAGCATTTTTTGTTCGTATTGGGTATGCATAGATCATTCTTCTAACTAATTACAATACACATCTTGAAAAGATAGATAGAATCCTCCTTTTGTTACGGAGATTGATTTTGTCGTGAGAAATATCTAATTTTTTCGGTTTTCTGGTTCCCTTTGAGAATTGTGAGATGATGGATGAATTTGTGCTTGTTTTTAGGTTTTGAGTTTTCTAATTTGATACGTCCTTCATTAATTTTGGCGGAATTTAGAAAAATCTTATAAATATCGTAAGCCAAGGGGAAAATGCTACCTCGTCAAACTAGCGTAATATTCTAACAATTTGCTAGCAGAAAACACCATCAGCTTTCAGTCGAATGACATGCCCGAGGGCATCAATCATGCAAATCACCGTCGTCACACCCTCAATAAACGACGGCTAGGAAGTGATAGCTGGAACTTTAACATGTCTCCTGCTGCACTAAACCCTTCAAAATACGGTCCCTATCGAATGCGGCTGGATAATTACCTCTTTTCCAACACTACCAGAGCGTTGCGGTAAGATGGGCTACATCCAGCCGCAAGGTGGAGCGATCGATCTTCGCCCAGGTTAACCAAACCTTCCATCCTTCCTGTGTCGAATTAATGATTTATCTGCGAAAGTGAAGACACTGGCTTGGTATAGTGGGGGGGCCTCCGCAATTCTTTGTAGGGGCCAAATTCAATACCATGCCGCTGCGATACTGAAGGGAAGACGAATGCACGGCGCAACCCTAAGGGACTGGACATTTCCGATCACTTTACCTTCACACTTTACCTTTTCGGTGAACAACAACCGAATTATTCACTGATCACCTTGTAGTTCTCCACTCGAATTGTCCTCGATGTGTGTGGCCCGAAAACGCCCTGCCAACGAGGCGGCAAACTTTGGACTGTCGACACTCTTATCTTATCAGTGTGGCCAAGTCGTCGTTGATAGTGACTGTTAAAGCTGAAAAATAAACGTTAGAATTCAATTCGGTGACGAGAACGGCCACGACGGTGTTTGGTCGTTTTTCCGGGTCCTCTGCTTTGCTGACACCTTGAATGCCCTTCTTCCTTACCCCGTTCCCTTGGACTGCAATGTTGTGCTTTTATTTCTCTTTGTTTTCACATAATATAGGGTTTTCAGACATTTTGAATTTTTCTCCGGTGTCGGGTTAATTGCGGATAACAATCTGACTTGTCATAGAGGCATAGTGAACACGTACAGGGTGACTTGTTATATGGTCCCCAAATTCTAAGCAACCTCCCAAGATCTTTGCCATTGTGTATAGGTCAAATCCATTCACAATGTCTCTACGATTCTAAATGGAAGACGAGCCACAATCGCACACCTTGTGGACGAAGGACTACGACCCG
Source organism: Nippostrongylus brasiliensis (assembly GCA_030553155.1). Classification (NCBI taxonomy): domain Eukaryota; kingdom Metazoa; phylum Nematoda; class Chromadorea; order Rhabditida; family Heligmosomidae; genus Nippostrongylus; species Nippostrongylus brasiliensis. Next base: position 48,099,506 of record CP130735.1, read on the forward strand.
CGGAGATATCGAGAAGGACTGGACAGTTCGACGATCACTTTACAAGCACACTTTACACTTGCGGTTAACCAAGAACCGTGAATTATTCACCGTGATCATCAAGAAAAGGATCTTGTAGTTCTCCGACTTCAATATCTCGCTCGACGTGTGTGGCCGCAGTTATCGAAACGCCCGGCCAACGAGGATAGGCGATAAGCAAACTTTGGACTGTCGACACTCTTATCTTCATCAGATGAAAAAATTTTCACAGTTGCCAAGTCGTCGTTGATAGTGACTGTTAAAGTCTGAAAAATAAACGTTAAAATCTGTGATGGTTTGGTGACGAGAACGGCCACAAGACATTAAAATTTGATGTTCGTTTTTGAAGGAAAATCTGTCCTCTGCTTTACAGACGACAATTTATACTTCAGCAGGAGTGCCCTTCTTCGAAGTCCAAGTTGCCTTCTGCCCCTGTCGAACTGCAGTTTTGTGCTTTTATTTTCTTAGTTTTCATTAATATCGAAGTTTGATCAGTTTAGATAGAGAGTCTTAAATAGATGTCGACTGAATGCAATAACTATCTAGTTTGACCTGCATCCCAAAAGGGAATCATTTTGTAGGTTAGCAATCTCCATTAGTTCTCGGAAAATCGTCAAGAGGTCATTCAGGTTTTGAACGCGTATTTCCAGCCACCCTGTATTTAGCCTCAATCGCTACACCAAGTCAGTGTCCCAGACACCTTCCCAGACAAGTCTGGTACCAATTTACCCGACCCATGAGGGATGAAGGCTTGGTTAGCCCTGTTGCGGGGATCGATCGCTCGACCGTGTGGGTGTCAGTCGCGCCTCTTACCACTGTACCACTCGCCCATGAGTAGTTGTTCCGAATCGGCGTAGGTGTTCACTTCACCTCGATTTCCTCTGTTTATTACCCATTTGAATATTTGTCCAAATGGCCACAAACATCCCTGTTCCACGGGTTTCAAGTAGTCAATACCTTTTGAGTTTAGAGGTCAAGAGTACCGGCTGAGGGCCACAGCTCGACAAGGTCATTACGGCGGTATTTTGCCACCACCTCGCAGAAGTATCTTTTGAAGTATTTTTTTCAGAATTTTGTAGTTTTTTACCTATACAATACATAATCTTTTACAGTTATGAGGCAATTTCCATGAAATCCAGTTCCTCATCAAATTGCATTTTGTTGAATTAGGAGTTTGTTCAAAGCTATGGCGCTTCTCCGTCTTGCGTTCTGAATTTCTTCACTATAGTCTGGGAAATGGTTTTGCACCTTTCATATTGGTGAGCTCCTGATAGGAGAGATAAATAAATAAATAAATAAATAAATAAGTAAATAAGTAAATAAATAAATAAATAAATAAATAAATAATTAAATAACTAAATAAATACATACATACATAATAAATAAATAAGTAAATAGGCAAATGATTTAATAACTTTCACAATTTCAAATACACAAAAGAGATGAGTTTTGAAGTGAGCGTTTTCGAGTTTTGAGTTGTTTAAGATCTTATCTTTCAAGAATTGCAACGAGAGCGACTCAAACTCATTTGTTATCTCTCTATTTTTCCTTTTCCTTGTCTCTTCTTCCTTTTTGCTCTCTATTTTACAGTTGTTATTTAGCTAACCTGTTTTCTATTTTACAGTTGTTATGTCAGACACCTGAGTTAATCTGAGAAGGTACTTATTTTCGTTCAATTATGTGAAAGTGAAACGCGCTCATAAGCCGTTCAGAATCGTACCGAATTGCTTAGTAGGTGTTTTCTGCAAGATTTATGACAGAGCAACTCCTTGGAATCTACCGTAGCTCACATAGAACTGCTAGCTGTGGATCCTATAGCAACTTGGAAATAATAGAAAAATCCGGCGAAGAATGATAGCGGTCCAAGCCATCAGCTGTTGCCTAGCAGTTCGTATTGTTTTCATCCGGCACAACCTTCCGGTCTGTTGTCGCCTCCAGGCACGATAGCAGGTGGCATTTTGCGATCATTTTCTATTACCCACCCTCAAACCCATACTGCTCTTCGCTTACCATCTAGCGATAAGTATTCAAGTTTCGTAGATGAAATAGGTGGCTATATTCGACATGTTCCGCCACTCAGACGGCACTTTAACCCCCTCTCCCAGCAACTCTCGCGTCAGATACCAAACCCAGTCGGTCGGGTCGATCCCGATAGCCGGTTTTGCTGGCGGCTGTTTGCTGTGTTCGTTGTTTGTTCCGCTTCCTGGCTTCGTACCCCGCGCTGATACTGAGTACCTGGCAACGTTGGCACTTTTCGTCGACAAATCCACTTCAATTCTCTTTATTCTGGTCCACAGCTGAACTGAGAAATAGTTTCGTTTGTACTTCTGTTCCTCTAGTCTGTTATATGACCTTTTTTCGGGGATTTTTTTAGTCCAGAAGATCTTCATATATGTACTCAACCTTTTGGATTTCGAGAAATATAAAACCGCTGAAGGAGAACCGAATGAAAGGCTCAAATCTCGGCTAAACGGCCACGGTTTTCAAATTTACAGGAAAAATAAAATCACCCTTGCCTTCCGTTCGTTTTACTCTAGCCATCGATTTAGCCAAATATTTGGTGTCCTATTTTTTAAGCAGGGTTCTATGAATTACAACTAGGCAACGGAAAATCACATGGAAAATTCATCGACTGCAGTGATCGATCTTTCTGGATTGCGCCACGCTCCGGACCCTTCCTAGGAATTAGACAGATCGGTAGGTCTGTCATCCCGAGTAGAACCCTGGAAAACTTCCATTTCTATGCTCTTGCAGAACACCCTTCCCTCGTCAGACCTATGAGTCAATTGTCATGCATTTTTTTAGCTTAAAATATTCTCTAAAAAAGATTTTTGTGGCGTTTCTGGCCTTTCAATAGATATTCAACTAAACGTTGAAAGGTGAAGGTGCCGGCGTTGACCAGTCCTCCAAAGATGCGCCATGCACTCGCATTTCGTTCAGAATCGTAGAGGCGTGATTAATGTATATTTAGCCTATGACTTGCGGGTCAACCGCTATACCAGGTCAGCGTCTTACTTTCTCATACCGGTCTGGTATCAATTAACCCGACCGCGGAGATGCAGAAGGCTTGGTTTGCCGGGGCGAGGATCGATTGTTCTACCGTGCAGGTGTCAGTATACCTACAAACATTTTCGGCCCCAGTCAAAAAATGTTATAGAGAAGAGAAGACCATTGATATTACCGGTGCCTACTTCAAATGACATCTTGCTATTGTTCAGATCATACAAAATTAACTGTTTTGTATCCCAAATGTCCGAGAACTTTTGCACCAACCTAATACCTACAAACAAACTATAGTGCTGTGCCAAGTCAGCGATTTTACCTACTCTGACAGTTTGGTACTGATTTATCTTTTTTTTTGAAACCAGAACTTCCACCGGAAGAGTAGAAATCAGTCAATCAGTCTGATTATCAAAAGGGCAGCAGGAGATCAAGTTGAAGAATGCACTTGGCCCCATTCAGGACCAGTTGCTGCACTTCTGACGTCTGACGGCTAGCCATCACTCAATTAACGCTAATGACTGATCGTCATGACAACTGTGCCGGCATTAGGCGATCACTCGGATTATGATGGCGCGTATTTGAGCGATTAGTTCCATTTAAGGCGATTCCGACACGACACCCCTTTGGGCTGACATATGAACCCCGTGTTCACTCTCGACACCTCCCCTGTACAGCTCCCTTCTTCGCCTCTTCAAGATCTGCTTCTTCAGCAGTTTTCTCTCATTTTTTCTCATTTTGAACCTTTGAAAAGTCGCTAATCATTCGGGTGGACTCAGAAGGTTTTTCAGTGAATACGTCTATAGACAAACTGGTTTTTCTTCATCAATAAGCACCGCCTTTGAACGCTTCTATGACTGCCTGTTCCCACCGCTCGTCTTTCAAACATTCCTCTGAGAATAACCATAGAAATAGGTATTTCTCAGTTGTTAGCAGTTCTCATATTGAAAATCTCTAATCATCATCAAATGAAAATATCTCCTTTTCAAACATTTCTGTAAGAAGATAATGATTTGGGCAGTTCATCCTCCAAATTTTTCTGTAAAAATCTTGTATTTTCAAAGATGCACTCCCATCACTTCAAACGTTTGCGGTTCTCACAGTTTGAGTCCTAGTTCAGAGTCAACTCGCGCTGCAAAGCACCAAATAATCAGCTGCTTTGCGGTCGCGTCGCGATCAACATTTGAACGAAATTTTGCGTTGTTCGGACGTGATCTTGCTACTCAGATGACGAAAGATCGTGAAGTATAAACGCACGTACAGATTGTTTATTTTATTATTATTTTATTATTTTATTTATTATTTTAGGGGCCTTTTTATTATTTTATTTGCTATTTTATTTTATTATTTTATTTACTACAGAAAAAAGTTGGGATGTTTCTTCCGTAAGATAACTGGCCGATCGAATACAAGGCTCTTGTTGATGATGAAAAAATTGTAAAAATAATCAAGGAAACTGAAAAACAAATGAAACCTTGCTTTTTTCTGCTGCTGAATCTGCAACACCCTTCCTCTTGGAAACATTCTCTACGCCTTTGTTTACAGTCCGATTCATCCATATATCTGCAGGATATGGGTAAACAGAATGGTTATTCAGCGGGCTGCAGCGGGATCTAAGCGAGTCTTTCGACGTTCTCGTCGTCGTCGTCCAATTAGCACCCGAACGGCTAGCTTCCTTGTCGGCTAAGTGACAGATTTTGTGTTTTTTTATATTTTTCCATAGAAAGACAAGGGTGAATTTGTGTACTACAGCAAAAAATCAATACATATAGATTAAACGTAATTCGACCAATATCAGTATATTATCTCTACCAGCCACTCAGCGGCCTGCAGGTCGACAATGAATAGTAGGAGTCATATATAAGACATTTGGAATAACAAATAAAACGAAGAACAAAAAGCATGCAGCAAAAGACAGTAAAATACGTCACTGGGAGTACGGTAACTGGCAATCGCGGCGGGACCCTAGAGTTGACAAGCAGACATCGTGGTTTCGATTATTTATTAGTAGGATAGGATGATACCCCACGGTCGTGCGAACGTTCCCACCCAGACTAACCAATCCTTTCATTTTTCCGGGGTCGGGTTAATTGGTACCAGACTTGTCTGGTTTGGTATAGCAGCTGACCCTCGCAAGTCACATTCACCATGCCTGTACGATTCCGCATAGAACACGAATGCAGCGCGTTTTTACGGTAATGATCAATTCCGACCACTTTACCCTTTACCTTTGCCTTTACCTTGATGGCGATAAGGTCACACTCAGTGTGGACGTTGGAGTTGTTCGTTTCGGTTGATTGGCTTGCATGCGACTAGCATCGCCGACATCAATCTCATTGTTGTAACATTTTAACGAGAAAAGCGACATGAACCGACGACACCACGGTCGCCGTCGTCGACAGCACCTCCACCTGCACCTCTCAGGTGACCTATGGCCGAACCCGGGTTGCACTAGCCTTAGGGCAATTTCGGGCCTGCAAAGAAGGTTCTAGAATGACCTTTGGATTCTCATCGTTTCCTCTTGGTCTTCTCTAGTTTCGTAGCCTTCTATTACTCCTTTTTTCATCTGCAACTTTTTCTTATTTTTCCCATTTCTCTTTTCTTCTCCTTACTCTTTTTCATCCGGCTTTTTCCCATTACACCCCTTAGCAATCATGTATTTTTGTTGTCGTATATGTTATGCCTTTAAAATTACTATGTAGATGGGTAACTTTCTTCGTCAGCCTACATTTCTACCCATTCGTGGTCTTCAAGGGTCTCTGCCTCCACCACTAGGGTCCATCAACCGATTGCCGACATTACTCATTGTTTCTAATGTAAATGGTAACCTTTCAAGATGAGAGACAACAACAATATTGACTGCCAGCTCCTGTTAATTATTATAGTAACTGTGATCGGATATTGATTGATTACTGTAAATCAATCAGACCACTCTCCTTCCAGGATCATAGCTGAGATTTTTCAATTTGGGTTCATCTTAGGAATCACATCGAATGAGTAATGCCGATCGTTTCATTTGAGTTTTTTCTAGTTTCGTAGATCCTTTCTTAGTTATTTTTCTTCAGCAACAAGAGCCTCTTAATCTATTAATCGCTATTTTACAAAAATATATATTCGACACAAGGGCAAAATCACTGTATCACTTTCTTTTCGTCTTTATTTTTTTCTTGTTTTTTCTATCCTTCGTTTCTCCTTTTTCTGCTATCATGCGGTGATGAGGGGTGAGGCTCGAATAAAATAATAATTGATTAGAAATAACATGTTACTCCTATTTTGAGCTATTATGATTCTGTGATGAGATATTACTATTCTAGTTGGCTGAGAAAAAATGATGGGAACGACCAGACGAGCTCAATCAGCGAAATGGGCGTATTTACGGGCGACACACACAAACGCTTCGTTCTACTACGAAAATAGCGCTCATTCTCTGCTCAATCAGTCATTTCTTCTCGCCAGTTCGTATCCATCACAGCTGGGAAACTAAGTCCCATATAGTTTGTAAGAGGTTTTTTGATCCTTGATTTCGTTTTATTTTCTCTAAACAGTTCGCCTTTAAATTCATGTTATTTTCTGGCTAACGCATCTTGTGTTTCTTCACTTTTTACATTTAATTATTCTCCTTTCTTTGTCTCTTTCGAAGGGCGCTTTAGCTGGAAATGATTCTGAAAATCTGGATGAACACACTCGTGAGATCGATCTTCAGTCGAGGACCTCATCTCCCTTGAGATTGCTCGGTGCATACAGAAATTTCGAAAAATTGCCTAAATCAATAGGAATTTTTGATCGTATTGATAGTTTTGATAACTTCTGTCAAAGATACACCGATTCTTGATTTTTTGAGATTTCTATAGTGATTTTCAAATTATTATTATAACATATAATACATATATTATACATATAATTATTATTATTAACTGTTTGATATTTATCGCACGGGAAAGCGCCGTGTGTACAAATCAAGAAAGATCGAACAATCAACAGTCAAAACATAAGTAACACTGAAGCAATTGGGAAATGCAAATGCGATGGTAACCGGAAATGTAGCAAGAACCGCTAAGATTTTTTGCTGAAATAGAAATCTCAGAATGACTTCTCCCGGGAGCATTCCTATTGGGAATACGTACGGACGATGCCTCTACAATTCGAAATAAAAGCTGTATGCGTGGCCTATTCCGAGGAGAGGAAGGGATATCAACTAATACATGTAATGGCGGGCAGTTCCTGTCTGTTGTGTCTGTCTATCCGAGTAAAAGTGATCACATATTGACTGATTGTTACAGGTCAATCAGATCGCTCTGTTTCTAGGATCATACTGGGACCTTTCAGCTTAGATTCTTAGATTCATCTTAAGTACCACATCGACAGAGTTATATCGGTGTGGTCTAAGCTCTTCATCGTTTCGTTTTAGTTTTTTTTCAGTTTTGCACATTCTCTCTTCCTTCTTTTTTTCCATCTGCAACAAGAACCTCTTAATTTGCACAGATGATGCCTCTGCGATTTTGAATGGAAGTCATAGGCGTGGCTTATTCTAAGGACATCCTTTTTCTAGTACCTCATTTAAGCTCTGCATTTCTTTTAGTTATCTCTAATTTATTCCCATAATTTCCGCAGGCAAGTCCGATGAAGCGCAAAAAATAACGGAAGTATTTTCTTTGGAAAAAGAAGGAAATGGATTAGAGCCCCGAGGCTACGATTGTCTTCTAATAGGGACGACGGGGCGACGGCAGCAGCACGTCTGCTCCGTCGATACGGCATAATTTGACGTGTATGCTTGCTGCCTCTCCTCGTCAACACTATCAAACCGAGGCCAAAACATCGTCATTTTCCCTCCGGGTAGCTTCTTTCATTCATTTTTTCAAGTTATAGCCGTTTCCGTGAAGAAGAATTAGACATCAAACAACCTTAGAGCGATCAGAGATTGGGACAGGACCGGCTAGGAAAGATCAACGGCAAAACGATTTTTTTAAGTGAAATTCTTTCAAAATTCTTGATTTTTTGACGGCTGAGAGCGCCTCTCCGATTTCCAGTTGATTTGGCTCGTTGTTTTTCATTTTTCCTACGTTCCGTTAGAGGAACTTCACGCTTTCGTAGCCACATAGAGCTCGAGAGGAAATCATCGATATTCCTTCAGTTTTATTTATATTTATATTTATATTTTATCTTATATTATATTTATATTTTATATTTTGTTTTTCGATTTTATTCATCATTATTTTTGGATTCATCCGTAATCGAGCTCTTTTAATGTTGGCCATGCTTTTGCTGTTGTATTCAGCTGTTGTTGCCCTTTCGTTTGTACTCCACGATCGGTTTTTTTTTTGAAGAATTCAGTCACAATTCTGATCGGAAAATTGCTGTTTTTCTATATTTGTCTGAAAATTCGTCATCAAAACATTGTATCTCATTTGTTGGCAACTCTTATTGATCGATTATTGTCTATTCGCCGTAGCCTTAGGGATGAATTTAAACCCTAAAATTGATCAAAGAACTTCGAAATCAGGCAATCGTTTTTGCTTTCATAAAACTTCTATCGATTAGTTCCCGTTGGTGATAGTTGAATTTTGATCAATAATCTAGATAGATCAAGCGCAATGTTAAAAGCATCAAGTTGTCGCATCCTCTTTGTCACTATTTGCGCCTAATTGCTGCCGACTATGAATGCGCCTGACGAGAGAACAGGCGATGTTTCGGCTTTCTATTTTTGTTTGGTTCTTCGATCGTTCACTCGACAACATTCTCCTCCCGGAAGAAGGTCTCGGCACCAGACATCGAAGGCATAAACGTCAACATCTGTTCTTTGAATTTTCTTTTTTCTTGACTCATCAGAGAAGACGAAAACAGGACCTCCTCTGAGGGCTCACTCGGGAATCGATTCACGTCTACTCACTGTTGTTGTCTGTTTTTGTTTACTCTCGTTTTCAACGCCTCGGGTGCCGTTTGATTGCCATGGGCAACATTTACTATTTATCTTGGCTTTCGTTTGCGATCGGTACTCCTCTATCTGTCCCTTTTCTTTATCATTTTTCCTGTCAATATCCAATGGAGGATTCACATGAAAAAAGAGGGAACAAACATGAAGTGCATGACTATTGGACAAACGTGACTATTGGACATTAATAAATGATTTTATAGATGAATAAACAAAAATACAAACGAAAAAATCACACACAGGTATTTCTGATAATCTGGATAAACGAGAATTAATTTGATGAGAGAGAAGAGTTATTGGGATAATAGGCGACGATGGAAAGCGATGAAGGTGATAATAAATATCATCATCATTCGCAATCCGAAAAGACAAAGGAAAGGCAATGAGAAAAGTATGCAATGGCATCATGTGTGTTCTTACAAAATATTTTCCTATTTTATACATACATTGAAAATACCATATACGTCTATATAAAATCTCTATATTCTTTATTTTCTTACACGTTTACATATCTATATTCTTTTCACGAATTCGTGCTCATATGTATTATCACGAAGGAAGAAAGAAAGCATCCACCTTGGAGAAGCGGAATACCAAGTAAAAATAAGAAGAGCGCGGGTCAGTTTGAAGGGAGCGACGAATTTACTTTTACTTTTATTCACGAAAGTTTTGTGGTCTAGTTAAACCCAACGGACTTCCTTCATTCGGTGACAAGCTATTAAGCAATTTACGAGCTACATTAGCTCCAAGTGTTTTAACAAAAAAAAACGTTGCTGAGGCAGATATTAATAGACACAGTTTCACAAGGAACAGAGAACCCTACACAGTTGTGGTCTGACGTACTAAAAGGTGGAAGGACGGAGAGATTCGTAATTCTGCTAGGATGAGTCGTGAGGAGTAAGTCCAGTATGTTTAGTCCATGAGTTGGCTCCATGACAAGTTGCGTAAGATCGAGAGACTCAGCAAGGTTACAACAATGCCATCTACCAGCAGCCGAATTGCCGTTTCTTTTGAAGAAACGCACAAAAGCGGCGCGGTGCCGGTTGGCGATGGCCGTCGTTAAGCGGACGACGAGATGTAAAGGCTCAAAAACCATTCGAAAAACAGCCAAACTTTGACCACGGGCTCGGTTTAGTTTGACTGAATCAGTCCTATTGGAAAGCCCTGGCACCGTAGCTTGCTTTTGCCGTCTGATACATTACCTATGAAATCCTTTGAACCCTCTATGAAGCCTATTCTATAGTACATATAAATATGCCCAAATATGCCTACCTACTCTGTGCTGACAATGGTTAGTTGTTAATCTGGGCCTAAATTCATGATGGGTATCGGCACAATATACCTGAGAATAAACCCCGGTCGGTGCGATTATTCGCATTCATGAACGCGCGGCGGAGTTCATTTGGGGGATATCGTGGGTCTATTCCACTCCGCGGCGCGTTCATGAATGCGAATAATCGCTCCGACCAGGGTTTATTCTCGGGTATATTGTGCCGATACTCGTCATGAATTTAGGCCCTGCTGTTTTTTAGTTTTGACCATCTTGACCGTTCTGTCGCTTGTGTTCTTTTTTTAAATTATGGCATGGTTTATTAGTATATTTTTGTATATCTGCTTGTATAGGCAGGTCTTTATGCAGCTCAATAAATAAATAAAAAAATAGTTAAAGAAAGAAAGAAAAATAAATAAATAAGAAAATAAATAAATAAATAAATAAATAAATAAATAAATAAATAAATAAATAAATAAATAAATAAATAAATAAATAAATAAATAAATAAATAAATAAATAAATAAATAAATACTCATCACTCATTGTCTATGTTAAAGCTTATTTTCTGTCTCCATCGCGCCTCATACCCAGTGAAAGGTTCATCATAATCATTTTCTTCACCTTTCTCTCGCTAATGGTATTTCATTCACGTGTGACTTTCGTCTTGGCTGGTGCGCGTCCTATAATGCAATTAAATAAATAAATAAATAAACAAATAAATAAATTAGTCCAAGGTTTCGCCCACAAATTAAGATGCTTTCTTCAGCAGCGGGAGCTGCATCAAAAACTGCCATTGAGAATTACCCGTAGTCCCATTTTAAATTTTTTTTCGAGTTTAACAGCTTTCCTTTCTCTTTTTCTACTAGCCAGATCGTTTTTAACCTTCAGAACTGATATTTCAGAGTAGAGGAACTGGAGGAAACACATAAGGTACATTTGAACCGCGAGACTTTGCTCACGTCCCGTTTTCCGTCATCGTTGGATCATTTTCTTTTTTATTTTCTCGTTTGAAAGCCTTTTCATCCCAGAAACTGAAGGAAGCCTATTGGGTATTATTAAACCGCGAAACTTTGTTCACCATCTACATTCTGTTATTGTCGGTTTATTTTCCTTTTCGTTCTCTCTCAAATATATTTTATTGTTGTCGCGAAAAATCGAATCAAACTGGTAAAATTTTCGAGCGATTTCGGCCCGTTCAATGGTCAGCCATCGGTCGTAACCAGAGCCGTCGTCGGGTCTTCTTCGCCGTGATGTTCTCCTTATCACTCGGTTCGTGTGTTATCACCGAGGGCGAAGGGGTTACTTTCTTCTATTTATCGTCAACGCCGTTACTTGCCTAGTACTTTATCTTATTACACGAATTTACCTCTACGTTCCCGCATCGACACGTACGTTTCCAAAGGACAAAACGCTGAAAAGTGGGAAAATGAATATCGACGAAATACTACTCGAACCGTTTCAACTTTCAATTAAGGGGCGTCATAAATACAAGGAAAAGCAATCGGTAGCTCCAGATCCTGTCCAAGAACTTTGTGTGCAATTACTGAATTACTAAGCTGTTTGAAAAATAATTAAAAATACCAAGAGTTCATTTTTCAGAGAGAAACCTCATCCTCACTTTCCGTGTGCCTAGCAGTTCAAGCTGGGTATGTTAAAAAAGAAGATCGGCGAAAATCTTCGACTACCACGCTGAAGATCTTTATTAAGAGGTCATAACCGCAAATTTTTAGTGTGATGTTCTCTGAGGGCTCGTTTAGACGCCGCGCGGCGAAATTGCAAAATCGAAGCGCAATAAATAATTAACGTCATTGATCGAATTTGCTCCTTTGCGTTAGTGGCGCAGTCCGGTGGCGCAGCGTCTAAGCAAAAAAAATTGGGTATGCAATCACATAGGGAAGAAATTAAGAAATTATACGAAAAAATGTGAATTTCGTCGAAATGTCCTTTAATAAAGAATAGCAGCCTTCTAAATACCCAAACGAACAGTAAGTTTGCCTATATGAGGCGCCACCGGACTGCGCCAGGAGCAAATTCGATCAAGGACGTTAATTATTGATTGCGCTTCAATAGTGTATTTTCGCGTCTGAACGAGCCCTAAGGCTTAAAATGGCGGCGTCTGAACGAGCTCTAAGGCTAAAATAACGAAAATGTTTAGTTACTGATCTTCTGTGAATATTGTTGCTTAATATCTGAATGGCATCTTTATCGCTAACTTATTTCTTCAGTAACTTTATTTCACTACGAGTACACTTTGTACGGTGTGTAAATATGTAAATTAAATTAGTTTAAATGTGTAGCTCCCCTCCCATTCCATCAGTGTTTCTTTGATAGATTCTCCTATTCCAGCGGTGCCCAATAGTCTACCTCTGTTTTTCTTCTCATTTTCCGATTAAGAGTTTCCATCTATAAACCAATCTATTACTGCAATCAAGAAAACATTAAAAATATGTTACCCCGCTGTCATTAAGGCATAGTTATTTGTTAGTTAACTAATCAGTGCCACTATCAGTGGGCTAACTGGTGTCGTTTCAGCTGTCGTTGCAAAAACGGCTCATTTGCAGTGGAAAACCCCTACACTCTACTTTTATCAGTCGGTCGTCACCTTGATGGGTGTTCTTCTCGCGAAATTTCCTTTTTTCCTCGAAATTATCGCCGCTCAGCGGCTGTTTGAATGGCACTCGGCGTCGATTTCGTTTTTCCTTCATTTCTAGACGACATTTGTTCCGAAATTTTCAACTTTTGTGGGCTACGTTCAGCGGAATCCTTTCTGTTTCTGTTTGCAGCGATCCGGGTAGCGTCGTTAATCTCACGGCAGCTGTCGTTGCATCTCAATCGACGGTGAATGATTGTTTCTTTTCATCGCGTTTCCAGATGTCTGGCAATGTTACTCCATGAGTTGTTCTTTTCTCTGCCCAACATTCTCTTCTAGGATTGCTTCGATATTGTCTTCTTCTTCCTTTATTTGGATGAAGGTAGAAATTCTACTAAGTCGTTAACTATGAAATGACCGATTTCGCAGGCCATAGGTTTCAAGGTTGACACTTTCATAGGTATGTTCGTTTGTAGGCTTCTAGTTTTTCCTTCTATTGTGAAGGTGCGTTCCTAAGGCCATTGTCATGCCAGCAATTTCGCTCGACGCTCGGCTGCGCCCCTGACACTACCCAGTATCAGACACGTGGTAGCAGACGTGTCTGTGTCAGTTGTCGCGCGCGCGCGTGCGAGGGCTCGCTGGCGGGGTGTCATGCCGTTGCGCGGGCGCGATTTCGCAACGATCGCGCACCCCCTCGCTCGTCGCAGCGCATTGCACTGCGATTCGGCAGTTCGCTCGTGTGAGGCACTTCTTTCCCCATCCCATTATACATCTATATACACATGTATATATGTGTGTATACATGTGTGTATATATATATGTACATATATATACACATATATACATGTATATATATACACATATATATAACTGTATATATACAAACATATATAAGTGTATACATGTGTATATAGGTGTATATATACACACATATGAATGTGTATACATGTGTATATATGTGTATATATACACATATACATGTATATGTACATACATATATATATGTGTATACATATGTGGGTATATGTGTATATGTGTATATATATACACACATATGTATACACATATATACACATGTATACACTTATATATGTGTATACTAAGCACATCAAAGAGAGCGGAAAGGATGACCCAAGCGCACTGTAGGAGCCACGTATTTGCGGAACGAGCGCGCGTGCGCGAGGCGTATTGGCAGCGATTGGCGCTCAGTTCGCTCGTGCTAACTCGGTCGCTGACGCTAGCGATGTGGCATGACAATGGCCTAAGGCCCTTGTTATACCTTCGCTCGTGGTGAGCGTCAGCTGCTTGCGAGCGGTGACCGCCCAGCCGCTAACCTCAGACGCTGAGCACGCGACGCACGCACGCACGCGCCCGAAGCATACAGAGCAATGCGCGAGGTGATCGACCGACCCCCAGCGAAAGGGTCAATCGCAGTGCAATGCACAGCGACTAGAGCGTGGAAGGTTCGCTAGCGTGTGCATAACAGCCCGTGAGCGTCACCACGCCAGCGTCAACGGTATAACTCGTACAAGCGTGTCTGGCCACATGGTGTCTGATACTGAATGGACGAGTTACGCTGGGGGGTGAGCGAAGGTATAACAAGGCCCCAAGGTAGGAACAACCTATTTTGGGTTTTCAGTGCTTACCATTACTATAGCAAAAGATGACTGTTTAGGTGAATATTTTGATTGATTACAGTACCATTTGTTTGTACAATAATAAATCAAAGTTTCGCCACGAAATCGGCCTTTTCATACTTAAGGACCCAATATTAAATGACCTCAAACAAACGTTTATTTGGTTAAAACTCCTACCTAGGCACCTCTCACGTCAGCAGGTGACAATATTAAATCTGTCACCGACAATTTTGTTTCTTTCCAGCGAGCTTCCTTCGCTATCCAGGGGAAGCCAGTGTTGAAATAAGAACTTGGAGAGATTCTCTTCTCAAGGTTTCATGTGCAGAGTTTCTTAGTGAATTCTTTGGAGTTAAATTACTAAAGTTCTAAATACCGCTCACTACTCCAGCTGAATTCACCATTTAGCTATGCTTGCGGTGAACGAAAGGCGGCGCTGTTTTCATCAGTTCGTGAGTAATTTAATAAGAAAAAGAAGACAGCAAACGCATACAGTCTCTTGGCCAAATTTAGAGATGATATGAATAGTTTTCGTTTTCTCCACGATTCTCTACGTAGTGATTTATGCCGGGTGAACGGTAAAAACGATCTACATCGTTTAAATTGCGTTTTGGCGGAAAAATACCGACCGTACTGTATTTTGCATTTTGAATATTCTGGATGTTACGAGCATTCAAAAATTTCGTCGTGAAATTTCCGACGTTTACTAGATTTTTTTGGCGTCGATATTTACACCGTTTGTCTTGTAAAGTGAAAAAAGTCCGAAATGCAGCTACTTTCGTGTGATTTTCATTCAGGTTTTACTCCTTCTGAGTTGAGCAATGAAAAAATCCATTTTTGAACTATTTTCGCTTTATCTTCTTTCTCTTTCTTCATTCTCTTCCTTTCTTACTGTCCAATGGTTCCTCTTTCAACTGTGCACGAATCCTTTTTTCTCTCACTCGTATCCATCACTTTCCCCAAATGTTCTCTTTTTTCAATTTCTCACACAGCTATCTTCTTTCCGTTTCTATTGTTCTTTTGAAGTTCTTCTCTGTCAGAATTTTCATCTCGTTCGTTTAACTGTGACTGTTCTCTGGTATTCGGAATTTTCGGAAGTTTTTTTTAAGAACATTTTTGATATGAATAGTATTTCAGGCAGCCATGCCTCGCATGTCGTGCGCTCATAAGCTCAGCACCAACAAGAAAATCGAGCGGGTCGACACACTAATCACCTTTCTGAAAAGCGCCAGCTTACAACAGGTGCGTCGATCATCTTAACTTTATTTTTTCATTTTCGTAAGCTGTCAGATGCAGAAATTTCTCGCGAAAATCAGTTTTAATAAGGTCAAAAAACGTTGTAAAATGTTTGGGAAGTTTAAAACAGTGCTTTCTGGTCACTCCAATTCAGAGGAATACGGGAAATTCGAAAAAATGGATTATACACATGATTAATGTGTCCGTAAATGGCGCATCCGAACTTCTTAACACCCTTATCTTATCTGGTCTCGTTCCTCTCTCCGTTAGATGGTATGGTGCTCGGGGAAACCTTCGACCATCGGCCACTTTTTTGGCGATCAAAGATCACCACGTAAGAAGGAAGTCTGGGAGAAAAATGCACGACTCAGGCAGTTTGCAGAATACTTGCAGGGCGAGATTAGGTCGAAGTGATCAAAGAATAGTTGGAATTCCGGTGGATTATGAGTGCAGACAAAAAATCACATGGACCACAACAACCCGTTGGAATTGGTGTTTGAGAATTTAGAAATTGAAATTCCCAAGTAGAAACCGATCGAAATTTTCTGAAGCTTCTAGAAGTATAGGAAGTCTAAAACTGAGACCACTTGCTCCTTCTAACTCACGTACCCTCGGAATTTCTATCAGAAGTCTGGTGGAGACTCATGCTTAGCGTTCTGCGGATCACCGTCACAGTTTGAAGAAAAATCAAAAATTATTTTCTATATGTCGATATTCTATTAATAAGCTGTTCACATAGCTGAACACAAAGGCAGGAAATTTCGTGAGAAATCACAGTTTCTCGGAAAAACTCTCGGAACCGGGGCCTAAGGGTAGGAAATTCCGTGATTTGCTTTTTACATATTCGAAATATCATCATCGTCTACAATTCTGAGATTGCCGATTTTTAATAACTTTTTAATAACTTATAATCTTTGAGGATTTCTCACAAAATTTCCCACCCTTGGGCTCCGGTTCCGAGATTTTCCCTATCAGGTTCTTTTCGGACACTGTAAAAGCTGTGAAAAAGAGCAGTTGAAAAAAAGGTGCTATGTGGGTTGGGGGGTGCAGCGTGCTGGTCTGTAATATTGCGTCGGCTCTATGCTGGTTAACATGTTAAGGTGTGAACAATTCTGAAGAGTTTACATGTCAGACATGTCAAAACCGACCGAGTTCAATTCAATTCAATTCTTTATCCACTTTAACGATCGGGTATGCATGTCATGATATGTGAGTGATAAAATCGTACGGAATGTATTGGACGAGGGAGAACAGGAACAACAACCAAAAAAAGAAAAGAAAAAAAGAAACGAGATGAAAATTTCGTAAAATTTTAGAAACAGGAGAATGTGGGGGAAAAGGAAGAACAGGGGATGTGCTGCTTGGGGAGAAGGAAAAAGGAGATGTTGCTGTGTCCGAGGCGGGAGGCGGAGGAGATGAGGAATGAATAAAAAGACGCCGGTCACAAGAAGTGAGAGAAAAAAGTGAGCAGGACACAGCAAGGGGGTCGAAGATACAAGTAAGACGGAAGTAACTTAACCCAGCACTTTAGTCGAATATAATGTGCCTTCCTGAAAGGCAAAATCAAGACGAGTGACCAGAAGCAAATAAAGCATGGGCCTAGGATACTACTGCATGAGGTGCCCGAGAGAAGAGCAACCAAGGCCGAGAAACAAGGCCCTCAGAGGGAAGAGGAAAAAGGGGGTAGTCCCACATGGAGGTCATAGGCCAGAGGCTTCCAATATATTGCGACTGAGTATCAATAGCGGTGATAATGAGTATCGTGTAGGAAGACTGAATCGAGGAAAGGATGTGGGCTAAGTAGCTCCCACCTCACGTCGTATCTGAACTCCACAGAGGGCGAAGAAAAATAGCTAGGAAGGAGAACGAAAAAAAGAAGAAGACCAAAGCAGCACGGATGATGCTGAGGAGGAACAACAGATTAAGACATAAAAAGCATCCAAAAAAAGAAAAAAATACCTGAAACATTCGGAGTAGCTACGACAGGCGATAGAAGTGAACTATTGAACAAAGAAAACCATAACGCATAACGCTAACATCGTATAAGGAGACATGAACATTGTATTTGGACGAAAAGAAATGGAACGGACGAAACGAGGCTATTCAACGAAGCAAGGGGAGCGGATAATAACACTATAGCCTATAAGGCCACAATAGGAAGCAGGTCATCTGAGTCAGCTAGGTGAAAGCACAGTTCCTTGGTGGCTATGTCCACGGTCCTCAATCCGAATGATAGATGGTTGTCTATATAGGCAGTCAACGGAAGTAGCTGCGCGGCAAGTGCAAGACGGTGAGTCAGTGCGCGGTGTTCTCCTGAAGATGGCTGACAAGATGGATCAGGAAAGTACAGCATCGCTTCCACCTGAAGATGTTGGAGTCCAGTTTATTCCATCTTGTCACCGCTCTGACAAGGAAGGACCCCGCGAAGGAGGCCGTGGAGGGCCTTTCTGGCTTGATCCGAAACGGATGATGAGTTGATCGTAAACAATGGCAGATATAACAACGTTAAAGTCGACGTGAAGTTGCGGACCACAACCCTGCGCCCCCCAACCCACAAGAAAAAAGGAGCGCCGAAGAAAATGCAAGGATGAACATCATCCATGATTCTGAGGAGGTGAGCCTTGAGGAGGAGTTCCATTCAAACTCGGGTGGATTGGAGATTGGTCTCAGATCGCACACTCCAGAGAAATTTGGCTGTTTTTTTACCTTTTTTTCAAATTGAGTAAGATCGTCTACATTTCTCGTATTACCGATCTTAAATAACTTCGGCAAGCAGTTTTTTTTTATAATTTCTGAGATTGAATGACAAATAGAGTGTAGGAGTGATTTTGTTCATTATTCTGATTTAGATGTCGGCTAAGCTCCACGACATCTGGGCCGCTCCGCAGTCGACGATCACCGAAGCACGGCTGTTGCTCACACTGGGTAAGGGTTGCATTTATTGATTTATTGATTGACTGATTTGTTTTTTTTATTTGAATCGTGCAAACTTCATCAACATGATGAAAAATAGTGGACACGAAAAGAGTTGCAAAGTAACTTACAAAGCATCAACGCGTCCGAGTTTTCTTTCAAAATATCTGAATCCGTCACCATATCATCCATTTAGTTCTTCGAGTTAGGTTGGCAAGTGGTAGAACGCGCCATTTTCCCTCGTTAGGTTAAGCGATCGGTCTTCACTCAAGGCCAATCTAGCCAAAAATCCTTTGGTGTTATGTAAAGTGGTACCAGATATGTCCCAGAAGGTGGAGATACTCACCCGAATATCGATTGGCCTTCGCTATTTCCCCTCCGTAACTCTGAACATAGAACAGCAGCATGGCGTGATCTAGATTTTGTGGTTTGCGCCAGCTCATTTTCCTCCAACTTACACTTCTTCGCAACCTTTTCATATTTGTATTCTATAAAGTCAGCGACGAAATTTTTAACTGAAAACACCATTGAAACATTCAAGGGAAAATGTTCCCGTTTTAATTTCTGTTCGTATTTTGTGGCGACGACAAAGTTTGTTGTTCTCACAAACATCCCTGGGTATAAGATTTACCTGATCTTGCCATACCTCATGCTTAATTTACAATATTGCCGGGGGCTTGGAAAAGAACTTTCACAAGAAAGGAAAAAGAACTCGGGTGAATGAGAGACTCAATTAGCTCCACAATCCTGTAAGATTTGATTGCTTTTCACCATTTTTTCAAATTTTGAGGGATTATTTTCGTCTACTGTTCTCGTTTTTTCCATTACTCATTACTTCAGCTGGCGATTTTCTATAATCTCTACTATAATTCCTATAATTCCTTGTCAGGTGCTAATCCGGAATCGCTCTACAAAGACGAGTACGGGGAGAAGACGCTGATGGACCGAGTGAACAGCGGTACCGTATGCGACAAATGTCAAATAAAATTCACCGACTTTCTCGAATATGCGGGTACCATCTACGAGGAGATGTGCGAACAGGTGATTGAATTGAATTGAACTCCTTTATCCACTTTAACAGTCAGGTAAACGTGTCGTGATATGTGCATAATGCAATGGACGAGGGGGTACAAGTACAAAAACGGAAAATCAGGAAAAAAGGAGAGAACAGGGGAAGTGCTGCCCAAGAGAGAAGGAAGAAGCGATGTTGATGTGTCCGCGCGAGAGGTGAAAAAGATAAGGATAGCGAAAACACAGTTTATGAGGATAATAAGCAGGAATAAAGGAAGAGTTCGAAAATACAAGATGAGGCGGGAGTAATTTATCCCAGCACCTTGGCGACACCAAATGTGCTTTCCTAGAAAAGGCAAGCAGAGGGCAAGTGGCCAGAGGCAAATGAAGTATGGGCCTAAGATACTACTGCAATAGGGTGCCTAAGAGAAGGCGTTAATCGATAATCAATCGCAGACGAGAATCGATCGAATTTCAGGCACCAATCAATATCGTTCGTGGTCGGAAATGCACAGCTGGACTGCTGCCGCTGTGTATGGACGGCGGCGGAATGCGCGGTCTGGTGTCCGTCGTGTGTCTGCTGTTCGCGTCGCGACGAATTCTTGGCGATGAGACGTTGGTCAATTACTTCGACTGGCTCATCGGCACCAGGTAGGCTGTCCTCACCGATTCATTTACCTATTTATTTATTTAACGTGGTGCAGTGGTTGGAGGCGCTACTGACACCCGCACGGTCGAGTGTTCGATCCTCGTCCAGGCTAACGATGCCTTCCATCTCTCAGGGATCTCGGTAAATTGGTACCAGACTTGTCTGGGAAGGTGAAGACACTGACCTGATATAGCGGCTGGCCTCCGCAGCTCACTGTATAGGCCAAATACGCATTCACTATGCCTCTACGACTCTGAATGGAACGCGCATGCGGCGGCGCGTCTTCAGGCGACTGATCAATACCGGCACCTTTACCTTTTACCTTTATTTATCCATTTATAACGTGGCGCAGTGGTAAGAGGCGCTGCTCACACCCGCACAGCCGAACGTTCGATCCTCCTCCGGGCTAACCAACTCTTGCATCCCTCCGGGATCTCGGTATATTGGAATTGTCTGGCAAGGTAAAGGCTCTGACTTCGTATAGCGGCTGTCCCCCCCGCAGGTTATTGTATAGACCGCTTACGATTTAACCATGCCCCTACGATTCTGAATGCAATTCGAATCCATGGCGCTTCCTTAAGGGACTGATCAACGCCGACAACTTTACCTTTTATCTTTAATTATTTATTTACCAAAAACTGGACCAAATTAGCAGCTCTGAGCCATTGAGCTAACTTCACAGGAACACTAAGAGCACGTTCTTGAAACTATGTCGGAAATACTCAACATATCCCAATTTGAACTCAAAATACAACTAAAATCTCCGGAAAATGTTGTTTCTGATGGAGACTTTGCCTACCGATTATTATTAAAGACTGTTTTATTTTTTCCAGCACCGGCTCCATGTTGGCGCTGTCGACGGCAAACGGTCGTACGCTCAGCGAGTGCTTCTTTCTCTACTGGGACATGAAGCGACAGATCTTTCTCGAAGGTTCGACGATGTCGCGATTGCTTGGCGATCAAGTGAGGCTTACGTGAAAATCTAAATTCGCTCAACATTCGCTTAAATATTGGCCTAACAAGCAACACGTTCGATGGACCTTCCCTCCCTTGAAAACCGACTCGTAAAGGCGATTCATGCAGCCCACTTCAATGGCAGATAACAATGTGTCGTCGACAAACAAGATATGAAAATTAATAAAAAATAATGGAGGTCGATCCGTGTTTTCTCTTTACGCAGCGCGATCGACATCTGACGAGTCCTGAGTCCTGAGGGTTCACCGTGGACGATTCGCTTTTATAACAGCTGCTTTCATCGCCTTTCAGTCTCTGTCGAAGAGAGGCAGTTTCCTGAGGCCCTTGTTATACCTTCGCTCGTGGTGAGCGTCAGCTGCTTGCGAGCGGAGAGCGCCCAGCCGCTAACCTCAGACACTGAGCACGCGACGCACGCACGCACGCGCCCGAAGCATACAGAGCAATGCGCGAGGTGATCGACCCACCTCCAGCGAAAGGGTCAATCGCAGTGCAATGCGCAGCGACGAGAGCGTGGAAGGTTCGCTAGCGTGTGCATAACAGCCCGTGAGCGTCACCACGCCAGCGTCACCGTGATAACTCGTACAAACGTGTCTGGCCCCACGGTGTCTGATACTGAATGGACGAGTTACGCTAGGGGGTGAGCGAAGGTATAACAAGGACCTGACATTGATATTTTGCTTTTTTGTTTTTGTCACCTCGCCGCGAAAAAAAAAACCTTCATACGTTCGCCGTGGTCATTAGAAATCGAAAACTAAGCTGGTCGCAGTTGGGGAGGAGCGCCCTCGTCTCAGTGGCATAGTGGCAACGTACGGCGCCGGATCGGGCCGAGATGCGAGTTCGAACTCCGCCTAAGCCGCGATTTTTACGATGAACTTAGCACCACCACGGTTGAGGGATGCTCCGGTTTCGTAAAATTCCACTTTTATTACCGCTTTTTTTCTGCGGGACACTCTTACGTATATATACGTAATAGTGACCCGCAAAAAAACGGTAATAGAACTGTTATAGAATTTCACATAACCGAACCATCCGTCAACCGTATTCTACCGTTTTCATTGATCTTTCCGTCGTTCATGTTCAACTCTGACCGTTTAGGTGGCGGTGCAGACGCGGAACATCGAGAAAGTGCTGTCGGACTGTTTTCCTACGCAAACGTTCCAACAGTGCGATCGACGCCTGACCGTACCCGCTCTCGACATCTCCATGGCACCCGCAAAACTGCACATCTTTAGGTAAGGTCGGGTGTTTTTTTTTACCCAGAACTGCCTGCTCCTCGGCTCTTTTATATTGAAATTAATCTGCAGCACATTTCTGAAATCATCTTTTTACCTGTCGTTCAGATCGTATAACAGCAAAAGGAGGCCACTCGCCATAACTCGAACTTGCTTCCTCAAAATTGAGCCAAAAATGGAACTCTTTCTTTTGTCGGTTTCATTTATTTATTTATCCGGGACATATGCTGTAGTTGCACGTGGAAGTCTACTGAAGCATTTACAACAGCACTTCACATTGATCACAATCTTAAAAACAATTATTAATAGTCAGAATATGCTGGGTAAAGCAGGATAGTAAATTTCTGGAACAACAGAAGGAAAGATTCAGGACGTTTTAAGTCGAACTCGAAATCCGGTCAAACTATCCACGTTTTATGATTTTCTTATCTATCTTTTTTTAATGAAAACATTGTTCACCTAAATTTAAATAACCTAACATTTAAATGTAGGAACCGTTTCATTTACAGGAATTACTCATTTACAAGACCGTTTGGTGCCTCACTTGATGACGAGCAGGACATAATGTTTAAGGATGCTGCGCGGGCTAGCAGGTTTGTTCAGTTTTACGCCTGTTCTCTTCTTTTATCACTAATGATCAGTTTTAGCGCATGAAGTACTTATCAAAATATTTCTCGTAACTGAAATCTGATGATCTACTAAAGTGAACAAGAATTGAATACCAGTAGTATTTCCCGACATTTAAATATTAAACTTTTTGCAATTTTTGGACAATAAAGCGTTTTCCCTGTCACTTGGGTTTGCAGCTTTTGCGATGTCCCATTTCTTTTTTCAATGCTCTTTTTATTTTTAATGTCCTATTGTCTATCCATTCATTTTTTCAAGTTTTTTTTTCTAAGAGTTTCATTTATGAGCACTTGCAGTGTCTTTTCCTGTTCTAATCTCATACTTCCAAATCTTATTGTTGAGAAATTTTTTAGAATTTTTCAAAGAAATAAAGTTTAGAAGTAATTTTGGAAGACAGTTTGACTAAAAATGAACTAAACATCAACCGCTTTCAGTGCTGCACCGACGTACTTCGAGCCGTTCCTCTATCAGGGTAGAAAATTCGTCGACGGGTCTTTCGTAGCTAATTATCCACTAAATATTCTATTTAAGGTGAGCATTTTCAATGTACCTGTCATTTATTCTTGTTTGCTTTTTTACCGTTTCTCTTGTCCACACAACTGATAATTGACTTTGTTGATACTTAACCTCAAGGTTTAATTTGAAATTTTCAACTTCATAGTTTCCGTGAGATTCGAGGGAAGTAGAACATTCGTTCCAAAAAGGCGTAACAATAGAAACGATTGAAAAATCAGCCCATGAAACAGTGTTTCAATTAATTATAGTACTTTTGTGTTCATGTTTATTTTCAATTTGCAAACTTATGGTCCAGCATTTTGAACATTTCCATTCGACCTACAATTTTATATGACAAATTAGGTCCAGTAAAGGAGCAAGAACAGAGAGTGAAAAAAGCTTTTCCCATTTCTCTTCTTGGTTTTGTGAAGAAAGTGAGGAAAGCGCTCTGCTCACAAGTAAACCCAATTTCGTTTTTAAAGTCAATTTGATTTGACTGAAAATTTTCAATTTCAAAAACTCAACTCAGCAGCTGTTTGCTGTGAAACGATGAGAGTTGTTGTTCTTACAGGAGGTGGACTCGTTTTCGCGTCACAACAACAAAATCCGCTTGGCCGGGGTGGTGTCGATCGGGACCGGTGAACCGGCTCAATCGGAACGAAAATACAAAAGTGGCACCACGTTGAAGGCGAAAGCGAAAAACATGGCTCATCTCAGCACTTTGATTCTCGAACAGGTGGGTCGCGTCGGAAAACTGAAACCTCACCGTGGTTTATTTGTCCCTTCTAACACGATGACGACAGCGCCTTTTTCGCGTGTCTGGCGCGTGGGACCAACGGATTTTCTAGCGCGGTGAGACTGTGGCATGATGCCGGCATACGGCGAATTTTTTTCAAAATGAAAAAGAATAGTAAATCTCGAAGACTACATATACAGTTCTGTAATATCGAGGATTGTGACTATTCCTTTTTTGCTATGAAAATAGAAAAATAACAGCTGGAAGCTTTTAGAAGTTCCTTGTTTATTATTTGTTTATTCTAATAACCAATATTAGTTTGTATTTATTTGTTTGATTCAGTAACCAGTATTTGTTTGCATTTATTTGTTTCTTGCAATAACCAATATTTGTTTTTACTTGTAAAGTAAACTAGTGCACAATCAAAAATTCCAGTAAATCAGAATCTAAGAATCATTTTCATGGACCACGCTTTCTATAACAATGTGCTAAGGTCTGCTAAAAAGTGGCACAAAAACATCCTCCAAAATTCTGAAATGTATCGAGAAAAATACAATACAAGATTGTGGCGTGGCATAGCGCCACACGGTCCCACGCAGCCGCTTGAGCGTGGCGCAGCATAACGCCACACTGTCGTCAACGTGTTAATAAATATCAGCTTAAACCACGCATATTAAATGAGTAGGTTTAATATATCCATGGTGGGTAAAGATTGAACGGGATGTTATATCGAACTGGTATTCTCTTGCACTTCTTTAAGTGCTCGATGTAGACCAACTAGTTCGGATTTCGGATTCGGAAACTTAGTCAGAAAGAGAACATGTGCATCTTTTTTTCATTAGAAATATCAGGCTATTTGTTTTGAAAGACCAATCGATAAATCGTTCACAGTTTGATATTCTATCGTTAGCTTGGGAAAAAATCGTAAAATAATTTTGCGTTGGAAAGCGGTGTGCTCATCTAAAAATCAGCTCTCGAGACAGAGATTCTAATTTTTGTTTGTACTCAAAAAAATCAAACAAAAATCAAAAATCGATTCCAGGTTGTCGGACAAGATCTCACGGCGGTGGAAATGGCCCAAGAACGTTGCCATGCGCACAACATTCCATTCGTTCGAATAAGCCCCAAGGTAAGTCTAAATTACGAAAAAACCAGTTTGATTTCGACGCGGTTTTTGCCAGAACAAGTTTGTCTCCTCAAATACT
The DNA here is from genome assembly GCA_030553155.1 of Nippostrongylus brasiliensis. Lineage (NCBI taxonomy): Eukaryota > Metazoa > Nematoda > Chromadorea > Rhabditida > Heligmosomidae > Nippostrongylus > Nippostrongylus brasiliensis. The sequence goes on from CP130735.1 coordinate 48,125,029, forward strand.
ACATTTCTACGACAAAATGAGCGAAAACCCCGAGAATTTTTTTTCTGGAAATTTTCGTTGGATCAGGAATGAGTAGGATCAGAATTTACTACTTTGAATGCTTGGAGGCGAAATTTGTTTTCGCCAATTTTTGAAAATTCAGTCGATATCATCTGAGAGAAGTTTTTTTTTCGAAATTTCGCCCTCTTGGAACCAGGAAAACATGATTTTTCGAAAAATCGCCCAATTTAGGGTATAAATGTGCGCATCGATCAGATTGACGATGGCAAACTGATGGATATGATCTGGACCACGCAGTTATGGCTGGTAAGATCTTGTTTTCTCGAAAAAAAACAATTACATATTCATCAATGAATCTCGAAAAATTGATAAAAATCGATCAAATTTAGGTGGAAAATCTTCGCGAAGTGGATAAGCTCGGCGAGCTGCTGTTCAAACTGTTGTCGGATCCGGATGAGGGAAAGCGCCGCAGCAATACCGTACTCTAAACTCGGATTACTGTATGGGAAAAGTACGGTACCCTCTTGAAGCTCCCGTGCGTGTTTTACGGATATTTTTGAATGTTGCCATTGAAGTTTCTTCTGAAAAGTTCATATTCTTAGACTCAGAATTTTTAAATAATAATCAACTGTTTTATTATCGTTACTGGTAAACCTCCTTTCGATGGCGTCGGTTTTTGAAAACCTGCTTGGAAATTCCACAGAAGCTAGGATTTTGAGTTGATAACTTCCCGGGAATTCTGCTTGGGAGAAGACCCGACTTTTTATGTGATCGATTAATTTTGCCCAGGTTTGATGCCCATGTTTCAAACTTCTTGTCAAAAACATCTACATACATAACTCTTGTTATTTCGAACTCTCTGTTGCCCAGTCTTCATCAATTTGGCGATCGACGAGGTTTTTGCTATTCGAGAGAGATTTGTCAAACTAGTCATCTATTAATCACTTTAAAACACATCGATTTGTATCCTTTGTTTCAATCTGTACATTTTTGCCTCTCATTCCGCTCGTCGTTGTTCTAAAATTCTAGGAAACTTTACTGATTATTTAAAAATCATTTTCACCAAAATGGCGTTGTGCCAGTTTGCGCTACTATCCTGAGGCGTCTGTTTTCTGCTCTTATTCTTCTGTTCATTTTTTTTCGGTGAGATGTATCAATGCATGTGAATCTGCACTGAAAGCAATCGGGTTGAGCATTTAAGAATTTCTATGTGTATGTGATAGCTGTTAATTTCTAAATGATAAAACGTGAAATTCGCTTTTTGAACTTGTAATCCGAAGTAACACCCATCAGCTTTTTGGGGAACTATAAACTGCACACAACAAAATTCGCTTCGTCTTAAAACCGTTAGAACTGCAGCTGTGTGCAGCGTTCTAATCAGAAGCATGTATTGCAACCAATATCTGCATTTCCCCATGTTGGACTACTAGAAGTACCAGCGCATTGTACGCCGAACGTGCGGATGGGGCAACTGTGGGAGCGCCGCATAGCGATGTTTTTTTTTAGCACAATAATCATTTGTCCTCTGGGCTTTCGGTGGGCTGTTCGTCGATTTCGTGCAAGATGCGGGCGGAAATGCCGCAGCGTGGGTTTTTACCTTTCTTTACGGTTGGGGAATAGGGCGAACTTACACGACAAAAAGCCCCTCGCTTTATTCAGGAATTGATCCCGGAAGGCCCGTGCCTCGTGCAACACCACTACCACTGAACTAACGTGCTTCCGATGGCGACATCGTCTTTGAGCATCACCCTCGACACGTCGGATCATGGACAGTGTTCCAAGATTTTCTATCGATATTTCCCCATGTTTCATCATTAGCGAACCAGCGTGCTGTACGTCGGAGCGTCAGGTGTGGTACATGCGAGAGTCCGATCGCGCCGAGCCGACGTGCACCAGATGGTAACCGATGCCCGCAGGGCATTGGTTACTATCTGGTGCGCGTGGGCGAGGCGTGATGCGAGTCGCGCATAGGAGGACCCGTAGGGTGGTCCAGAAGTGCTATCCGGATGAAGTCTGGCCAGCAAAGCCAGCACACTTGTCGCCAAGTACCGCAGGAATTTTGGGTTCAGCACGAGCTGCAGAATCTGAGTTTTGTAATTTTTGCCTGACCTCAGCGTCGAAAAAGGTGAAGATTTGTGTGAAAATGCAAGTTTTTTGGACATCAGAAAGATGTACACGACGCACGTTGGAAAAGATGAGTTAAAATCTGTTCTTTTGTGTCTCAACACATATCGCAAAACAAATGAATAGCACTTCTTCCATTTCGCGGACTGGGTTCGATTCCCGGGCAACGCAGGAGTCTACTCGTCACACTGCTGTGTACGGAAAAGAGGGCAACGGGTAGGGTCGTGCCCGGGAATCGAACCCAGTGCGCACGCGCGGCAGGCGAGGCGACTACCACTGGACTATCGTCCTTCCTGAAGCTATGGATCCGCTCTCAACACTTTGGGATCTCTGCGGATTTGTGAACATTTCCGAACGTAGACTTCACATGTAAATTTTTGCACATCAACCTCTAGTGGGAATTGAATTCAAAAGAGACACGCTTGGGAGACGAGTAAAATACCACTGGTCCACATAGAACTCGATTTTTGAGTAGAATGTTTGTGAAATCATGGCCCAATTCGAGCATAGAAGTGAGGTGTCAACGCTATTCTCCAATGCGACCCTCTACGGGACAGACGGAACCGGTGCGACCGCGGCGAAACCGGCTAAATGTCACACAAGTCTGGAAAGTTCCTCGATCGTCAATATAACAATTCGAAAACCTGCGACGTACAGCCGACGGGTGCAGTTCGGAGCTAATCATGGGCTAAAAGCGGAACGCACTGAAATTCTCCACCATATCGACGACGGCCGTCCAAACTCTTTGAACTGGCATGAAGGGCCATCGAGACATATCGGCCAGTTGGCAGGTGGTGCAGTGCAAGTGTTCTCACCTCCCACGGGTTCGTTTTGGGTTCAATTCTTACCAGTGTTTCGTTCATAGACCCCACAATACCCCCCCCCCCCCCCTGTGAGAACTTCTGCACGCAAACTTCTCGTGGGAATTGATCCCAAAACGGACGCGTGGTAGGCGAGAAACCTACCACTGCGCCAACCATGTGTCTTTTTAACGTGTCTCGACAGCCCCTCATAACCTGTCGGAGAGGTTGGACGGCCGCCTTGGATTTGTCGGAGAATTTCGGTGCGTTCCACTTTTAGCTCATGATTAGCGTCAAACTGCACCAGTCGGCTGTACGCCGCAGGTTTTCGAATTGTCATACCGACGATCGAGGAACTTTCCAGACTTGTGTGACATTTAGTCGGTTTCGCAGCGGTCGCACCGGTTCCGTCTGTTCTGCGACCGCCACAATCCGCCCAGGCCCTTGAGAGAGTTGCGTGATGGTGCAGTGGTATTGCTCTCGTCTGCTAAGCGAATGTTTTGGGTTCAATTCCCACGAGAAGTTGATATGCAAAAATTCACACGAGAAGCAAATGTTGTGGAATATTTGCAAATCCGCGCTGATCCCAAAGTGTTGAGAGCGAATTTAGAGCTACTCTTTCATGATGCGATTTAGTCCAGGGGTAGTCGTCTCGCTTACCACACTCGCGAAACGGGTTCGGTTCCCGGCAACGTGCGAGTTTACCCGTTGCACTCCTGTCCAGAAGCGCGACGGGTAGACTCGCCCAGGAGTCGAACCCTGTCTGCGAGAGGGGAAGGTTTATTTTCCGATTTTATGTGTGTGGCATCAAAAATCGAAAATCAATTTCTTTAGTTCTCCCAATGCGACAGAGCGTGCTCCTACGCTCTTTTAACCAAAAATCTTTCGCCCTGATCCCCACCTTCTCCGACGGTGAGGTCAAGCGAAAATTGCATAAATTCGGGTTCTGCGACTCATGCTGAACCCAAAATTCCTGCGGCACCTGGCGCCAAGTGTGCTGGCTTTTCTAGCCTACAATCATTCGAATGATCCAGCAGCACCGCCCTCCGGAGGCCCTGGTATGCGAGAGTCGCATCTCGCCTCGCCCACGCGCACCAGATAGTAACCAATGCCCTCCGGGCATCGGTTACTATCTAGTGCGCGTGGGCTCGGCGAGATGCGACTCTCGCATGTACCACACCTGCCGCTCCGGCGTACAGCACGCTGGTTTCCCAATGGTGAAACGGGTAAATATAGACAGAAAGTCTTGGATAACTGTCCAAAACCCTATCTGTCAAGGGGCAAACATGCGAACACAACAAGATGTCCAATGGTTCAATTGTCGAATTCTCGACTGTCGCTAGGGGTTACCCGGGTTCGATTTCCGTCCGTTGCACCATAGTTTGCACAATCTTTTTGCTATCTTCGAGAACCCCGCCCCCTTCCGCGCAACGGTGTAGATCGGATGGAGCACAGATCCGGTTGGAGATTAACTAAGCCTCCGAATGTGCCATGAGGGCTACGGGTCTTTCTGCAGATGTTATACTTGGGGGGGGGGGCATAGCTTCTTCCCCAAATTAGTGGTAGACCTAATTCCGATTCGTGCGGATTGGCCATCGCCGGCATGCGAAGCTTCGGCGTACAATGCACTGGTAGTCCTAGCAGTCCAACATGGGGAAATACAGAGATTGGTTGCAACAGTGTATACCGTTGATCAGAATGCTGCACACTGCTGGCCTTTTAAATTAGTGATGCAAAGTTTTCAAGCAAATCTTGTTCTTTCTGTATGTGACAATCGGGTAAAATCATAGAAGACAGTCTAATTTTCTACGTTTATTCAAAACACGACAACGTACAGCAACTGGATGAGAATTTATGTATATTAACATATTCTGTGTAGATGTATTGAACTTCAAAATAGTTCAAGAAACAATTTTCTCCATGTTTCATTCTTCATTTTGCTGCTGAACGATAGAATCCGAGTTACTGAATAGAATACACATCCAATTTGGACCTAAATCAAACTTTCACGCAGAAAATGAACATCTTTTGAAAATTTCACACTTGTCTGCATTTTTTTTGCAATTTTCTAAAAAATCACCTCTCAATTCTTCTCTAGTTTTGATGCTAAACCTCAGGAATCACAATGAAGACGGTTTAACGATAAAATACTTTCAGCGGAAATATTCGTTGAAGTTTTGGGTTTTTATCGAGTGCTGATGAAAAGAGAGAAGTGACCGGAAGTCTCCGAAAGTAGCTATTCACACCAATAAATTTTGTGTAGGTTTTTCATTGAAAATAAATAGAAGATTCTCTCATAATCTCACAACGTGCAGTAAATAGGTGAAGCACTGACCTCAAAAAGAAAGAGAACAGCTCAATTTATCTACTTCCGAAATCCTCAAAGAAAAAAAAAACGAAAAAAAAAACAGGTGCGTCCTGTGGCTGGTAGCGGATAAAACCTCAGCGGCTCGGTGGCAGCAGTCATTTCGAAAAACATTCTGACAAATGGCTCTCGAGAAAGAATCGAAAATCGACCGGAAAACTCTCGCTCACACAAAAAGCACCGCGGTCATCAGTTGAGGAAATCTGATCGCCGACGGATGCCTTTTCTGCCTTCGATGAAAGTAAATAGATGTTGTCGATTGGTGGCATTGCAGAACTGCCAAAACCGCCACCTTCGTCCCACCTCGATCCAGGTCAAGGTATCCAACCCTCCTAACGACCATATAATAGCCGTCTAGGCTCAGCTCGCACTGGCTTCAGATGCATTCCACACAACGCTTGAAGGTTTTCCGATTCATCGCCTATTCGGCCGTCACCACGTCTGTGATCGCTGTGCTGTCGATTTGCGTTACTCTGCCGATATTCTTTAGCTATGTGAATTTCATAAAGCTGACGATCAACCACGAAATCGACTTCTGCAAGGTTAGTCTGCTATTTATAGAGTAACACGTTGACGACCGTGTGACACAATGCTGCGTCACACGTATTAGACCGCGTGGGACCGTGTGACACAATGCTGCGTCACAGCTTTGAAATTTACTTTTCTGACTTATCCCAATTTTTTGAGAAATATTTGTCTGACCACTATATACCTCATGATTAGAAATCAGTGTAAACCTCGTGGTCCGTAAAAACAATTCTTAGCTTGTGATTTACTGGAATTTTTGATTTTGCACTAGTTTTCTTTACAAGTAAAAACAAATAATGGTTATTGCAAGAAACAAATAAATGCAAACAAATACTATTTACTGAAACGAACACATAAATACGAACAAATATTGATTATTAGAATAAACAAATAGCAATTTCCTTTCAACCTGAATAGGGAAAAAGGACTTTCTAAAAGCTTCCAGCTATGTTTCTATTTCCACTGCAAAAACAGGAATAGTGACAATCTTCGATATTACAGGACTGTATACGTAGTCTTCGAGATTTACTATTCACTTCCATTTTGAAAAAAATTCGCCATATGCCGGCATCATGCCACAGCCTCGGCGCGCTAGAAAATCGGTTGGTCCCACGCGCCAGACACGCGAAAAAGGCGCTGTCGTCAACGTGTTAAGTACAGTAAGTACAGTAAGTACCGTTAGTGTACTTTGAATTGCCATGTTTGTGTTTGATATTTTTGTTTGTTAGAATTGATCTTCGAAGCTTGATTTTGAAATGCCAACAAATTTTCAGTGCATGGGTAATTTTTGTAAAAATAGATACTGTAATGAGCGAGTCGATGGTGTATGGTTCCAACATCACGGTGTTTTGAATACGCCTGAAACGAGGGTTCGAATCCCAATTGAGCGTCGATTTTTGCGATGACCTCAGAACCATCTTTGTAATGTCTATTTCTGCTACAGATAGCTGTAACTTAAGTAGAAATTCACGTCAGCAACTTAACATTTTGTGGCTTTTAAATTTGTAGCGTTGTCAAAATATTGCTATTCATGTGAAGCTACGATCCAAGAAAAAATAATCCAAAAAATAAAAAAGTATAAAAAATAATATTATTCTGACGACGCTAGACTCATCGCAAACGCTTATGACTTAACCGTGATTGAAACTATGGTCTCGGCCTATCCGGTGCACCGTGATGCTAGCTAAACCTCTTCACCGCCGCGGAGACACGGGTTCGATCCCCTTCTGAGTCACTATTTTGCGATAAACCTGTCGTCATTAGAACAGCTTCTATCACTACTACGCTCACTAGGAACCAGAGTTTTTGAGCAGAAAAATTAGTTTAAATTAAGTTTATAAATCACGTCATATTTCTTGGAATTTTTATTTCAGAAAGAAGCCGGCGCCATCCTGGCAGAAGTAAACCACCTCAAAAGCTTCTCCATTGGAAATCGAACTATCCGAGAAGCTGACCACCCCACCAATGTCACCGAGGAAACCCCAACGGCTACAGAATCAGCCAAAGTCACTGAAAAACCCCACGGAAGCACGACGAAGAAGCCAAAGAAGCCAAAAATCCAAAAGAAAAAACGAAATTGCAAAGGCTGCTGCCTACCGGGCCCGCCTGGCGCTCCTGGACCAAAGGGATCTCCAGGTAGGCACGGTCTACCTGGCGCTCACGGCCTACCTGGAACTCCTGGAATACCACCGCGTCACCCTTGTAAGGTTATTACAGCGCCACCATGCGAGCCGTGCCCTCAGGGACCGGAAGGGCATCCAGGAATCATAGGTGAAGAAGGGCCGCCGGGAGCAGATGGAATACCTGGCATACCTGGAGGGGACGGAGCACCCGGTGAGCCAGGACCGAAAGGACCACCAGGACCACCCGGTCTTAGCGGTGCTCCTGGATCAGATGGCGAACCTGGCCAACCGGCTGAGGGCCCGTCGGTCCCCGGTGAGCCGGGACCAGAGGGACCGCCGGGAATCGCAGGACCGCCCGGGAATGACGGAAAACCAGGAAGTGATGGGGAAATTGGTGAGTACATTCTTAATGAATGCTGTTTTAACACTCAAAGAGCTGACTTTCCAGGACCGCCCGGAGAGAAAGGACCACCCGGAGCTGATGGAAAGCCAGGACCCGTGGGAATACCCGGATTGCCTGGAGCAGATGGTGGCACCGGGAAGAAGGGCAACAAGGGAATCTGTCCGAAGTACTGCTCGCGAGACGGTGGCGTCTTTTACGAAGACGGTACTGCCCGGTGATATCACGCACCACAAATGCTGTAGTTACTAGATCATCAACAATAAATATTATTCTATACTTCACGTTCGAGTGCGATGGCGTGGTAAGAGGCGCTACTGACACCCGCGCGGTCGAGCGATCGATTCTCGTCCGGGTTAACCAAGCCTTAAATCCCTCCGGGGTCCAGTAAATTAGTACCAGACATGTCTGGCAAGGTTCACCATGTGTCTGCGATTTTCAGTGGAAGACGAATGCGTGGCGTGAACCTAAGGGACTGTTTAACGTCGTTTATTTTACCTTTATCTTTACCTATTATTCACTATGTTAATATCATAAATGAAAATAATATTATAAATGAGAAGTCGGTTTTCGACATCTGACGGTTTAGTGAAATTTCTGAAGAGATAAAACCATTAAAGTGCAGGAGTGGAAAATAAAGAAAATAAAAGTTGAAATAAGCGTTAAACTACTGGTCCTTGATTTACCCCAAAAATGGAGATCCAGGCGAGAATCAAACCCGCATGTCGAAATTCCATGTTGAAAGTGGGAAGCGTAGAATATCATCGATAAAATTACAAAAATTACACTGGAAAAAACAAAAGCAGAGTATGTGGTTTCAAGATTTGGAAAGAAAAGAAGAATGATAAAAGCTTATCAAGCAAAAAAGTGCACATAAAAGAAAAAATGGAGCTGCTCATCTAGGAAAACCACATCCCTCTCGCCCGTTCCTCAAAAAATGCAGTTTTCTCTGATAAAAACGTGGCACCCCCATTTCGTATTCCACTCCGTCATCTGAAACAAAACGTCAATTAATAAAACAAGCTCATAAAAAACAAAAATAATTCCAAATACTCCATTTTGTTCCTAGACCCTCCGACAGTAAGATCGAAAGAAATAAGTGAGCAGCCAAGGTTTCGTACCACTAATACGGGAGTTTTCAGCCAGCAAGAAGGGCATTTTTAGTCGAAGCGCCATCTGTCAAGTCATATTTGCAAGAACGACAGTTAACGTGTCCAGTGCTGAAATTCTAAGATCAGGTTCGGGGAGCGTAAAAACAGAAACAGGTTGTCGTTTTATAGTCGATAAACTCAATTACCTGTGCACGATTTGGATCTTAAAAGGTGCCAAGAAAAAGTCACACCCAAAAACCTGATCTTAAAATTTGAACGGACGAGATCACTTCTCGTCAGGTTTCTTTATTTATTTTATTATATGGCCCGTATGGAGTCGAAAGATCGATTTTTGTCCGGCTAATCAAGCCTTCCATCCCTACTGGGTCGGGTAAATTGGTACAAAATTCAGAAAGGTAAAGGCAATGAGTTGGTGTAGCGGCTGGTCCCAGAAAGTCGTTGTATAGGCCAACTACGAATTCCACATACCATTCACCTTTCAATGAAACGCGAATACGGCTGCGCGTCTTTAAGGGACTTATCAACGTTTACATCTTCACCATTTAATTGTTTATTTGATTATTCATATATTTTTCATTGAATTCTTAAATATGAATGTACTACTGAATCAGAAGTGAAATACAACAAGTTGTGAGAAAACAGATTAGTAATAGTACAAACGAGATAAGGTATGATATGGTTGATAACATTATAATATAAAGAGCTCGTGAAAAAGGGGTACAAAGCGCTGTTCTCACCGAACCTGTCGAGTGATCGATCCCCGTCCGAGACTGCAAGTAATTCCATAGAGGAAGATGCCACTATAATTCTCAACAAAAGAGGAAAACACGGCACGACCCCGAGGGAGCGATGAAAGCCAATTGATGAATACTTCCATTTTTTACCTTTAGCCCAGTTCCTTCAAAATGAGGGGGCAGACATCCGATTCATGGGTAATCCAAGCACTTATTCTCCCTTCTAAGTAATAGTCTTGGTGATTTCTCACAGCTGTACAAACCTGTTACTAAAGTTCGAAGCCTGACGGTTCCGCGAACTCGCCTTTTCCGGGCCCTGGAAGACACAAAAACGGATCCGTGACCATGAAATGGTAAACAAAGCCAACGAAGACAAAAAAATGTTTCAATGAAAAAATGAAGACAAAAACCAGTCCAATGAAGGAGTGGCTGTCACCAATTTCCAAGTTTTCTGTTCTCTGAACCTCGGCATTGTGTAACCAACCGTTTGAGCGAATTCCTCCGCCTTGGTAGAAGAATAAAATCGAACCGTGGTCGCTAAACTTGGGCCCGCGTGGTGTAGTGGTAAGAGGCGCCAATGACACACGCGCGGTCAAGTGATCGGTCACTGCTCGGGCTAAACAAGCAAGCCTTCTATCCCTCCGCGGTCGGGTAAGTTGGTGCTACACTGGTCTAGGAAGATAAAGACACTAACTTGATAGCGGCTGGTTCCCGCAGGTCATTGTAAAGGGTAAATACGAATTCACCATGCTTCTTCGATTCTGAATAGTTGATGTCAGTGTTTTGCGAATAACCTAGCATCTCAAAATATACAAGTCTTTCAACTAGTTCTTGTCTATAAACCGCTAAACAAAAAGCGGAAATTAACAGACTAGTTACGTTTTACCTCTACCTCCCGAGGGTGGTAGGATCATTGAGCACGCAGAAGTGAATGAGCGGTGCTAATTTTGGAGGTACTTAGGGGCACTAGAAAGAGCCCCATCGAAGTGCTCTTTCGGTGGCCGTAAAAGGGCCACTACACGTTGTTTGCGAGTAGGGTAATAGACTTGCGAGTGAATTGTGGTCGTCGCGATCTCATCGTGACGAGATCAGCAGGTTCGCGTCTCGCTCGGCGGCTCACCTGATGCAGATGTTTGCTCAGCAACAACAACTGACCGTTTCACACTCAACGGAGGCGGACCGCCCCTTTAACGGGTCGCCAGCGAAGGGTATGTTTTTGTGTGTGGGTATCGGACGATCATCAGCACTACACCACGAACAGCAAACAGTAAAACGCACCCGATCACACTATATATAGGGTAAGTGAGCGAAGGTACGGTCGGGAGTCGTCCAACGGTCGTCGAAAATGAGAAGTCTGGCCATCGTCGCCGTCGTCGTCCTAGCTACTGTGGTCGTCGCCCAACCGCCGATTCATCATGTGCCAAGGGTAAGCCATACTAACTTCATCCGGTGAAAAATGTAAAGGCAAAGGGGTCGGCAAGGGGGGGTTAACCAGCCCTCCAAGGACGCGCAGCTGCATTCGTGTTCAATTCATAATCGTAGAGGCATTGTGAATACGTATTTGGCCTACAAGTCAGTTGTTTTTTACCTTCCTAGACAAGTCTGGTGCCAACTTACCTGATCCCCGAGGGATGGAAGGCTTCGTTAGCCCAGACGAGGACCGATCGCTTGACCATGCGAGTGTCAGTGCCGTCTCTTACCACAGCATCACGCGCGTTTTCCATCCAGTGAGGCACAATTTAAGTCTAAGGCATAAAAAGGGTAAGGTAAAGTTGTTGGCGTTTATCGGTCCCCCAAGGTCGACTTCGGGAGCCGAGCTTGATGTTCGTCTCCTGCTCATCGGCATCGTTGGTATGATGGGATGCCCATCCACTCAAGATACCGGCTATAGTACTACTAAGTTTACAAGAGTGGTATACCCATATCATCCAGTCCACTGATACTGAGAAGTAAAACCCACTGTAGGGTAAACCTAATGAAGCATGGTACCAATATCGGCAACAGTTGAAACAACTTAAGAACAAAATTTCATGCCGAGGTTCATGGAATTCAGACATGACGACTAGCTGTCGGTTTTTCTATCTGATACCTTAAAGGTAAAGGTGAAGCACTCGTTATTGAAAGTTCTCCTAAGGACGTGCCACGCATTCTTCCTCTATTCGGAAACGTAGAGGAATGATGAATGTGTATGTGGCCTATACAATGATACCGGGAGTTAATCACTGTTCACATCAGTATCCTTACCGTCCCAGACGTATTCGGCACCAGTCTATCCTACCTCGGAATGATGGAAGGCTCATTAGCTGAAACGAGGATCGATCGCTCCACCGTACTGGTAGGAGTGGCGTCTCTTACCACTCCACCTCACTCGTCCTCCGCGTTATTGCGTTGTTTTCTTCCTGCATAGCCTCTTTACCCATCTAATCAACGCAACATAAACAGAAGCTAGTTAAGAAGATAAAAAAGGATAGCTTGTTTCGTCGCTACCATGAACGAGCTAGTACATATTATAAAGGCATTCCCGGGACTCGTCAGCATGAAGGAATGGCTCTATAACCTATACAGGTAAAAGTATAAATAAACATAAGAAAGAAACTAACCTGTAAGGAATATACGTCGTAGTTTTTGGACTCCTAGTTTCGTAGCATAAGAATCCCTGTAAGCCAGAGCGTAAAGAGGGACCGTAAATAGCTGCAATATGTCATAATATCTCACAATAGAGAAAGAGGCGAGGTATGGTAACCATTACCTTGTATTTTTGGTTAGTAAAAACAGTTTCCCTTTACAAGAGTTTCTGAAAAGAACTGAACTATTCTGGCTCTGTAAGAATTGCTTCTAAAAATGCATTTTTCTAATAACGTTGGATGATAAGAAAACAGATAATCACAGTAAGGACATGAACGAAGACAAAGAGCTAGAAAAAGAAGGTTTTTAATTTAAGTTTTCTGAATTATCATGCCATGCTCTTTCAGTAGTGGCTTACTTCCTCGGACACAGTTACACGGAAAAGTCCATATGTTCCTCTCATTTCAGGCACCGAATTCCTATCTCCGTTTTTTGCCTTTGTTAGAATTTTCAAAAGGTTATCAAATTTTCAAAAAAAGTTTTAGCCTTTCCAGATCATCTCCTAAGATTACAATATCCTTTTCCTCTTCCTCGAGGCATTTAACTGAACACTTTCCAGGCCCTTCCACCAGGATTCGAGAAAGTTCTACCGCCGGACGTTATTCAGAAGTTAAGGGCGATCCACGAAAGCACATCGATGACCCCCGAGGTATACCTCCCAAGAACAATTTTTTATCAGAATAATCTACTTCATTTTCTCTCCCATTTCCAGCAACAACACGAAAAAATCGATGAAATCATGTCGTCCCTACCGCCAGAAATCCACGACAAATTGCCCACCCCGCCGTTCTTTGCCAAACTCCCACCAGCAACTCAAGCGCAACTGAAGGCCCTACATCGCGACAGGGTAAGCGCAGAAATAGATCGGATCTAGAAAATCGAAAAATCGATAACTATTCAGACACTCACCTGGAAGCAACGACACGAGAAGATTCGAGCCGTCATAGACGCACTTCCACCGAATCTCCGTCCACCACCACCACCAGGACCACCACCGCATCATCAGGGATTTGGAAGGCGTGAGTTCGGAAAAGTATTGTCTTAGCCAAAATAAAAAATAAGAGCTGAATCTTGTGCTAGAAATTCTCAACAATCCATCATTTCTGTTTCAGATCCTGATTTCCGACGACAACACTCCTAAGAAGAATAATTGGTCTGGTCGATGGAGGAGATGTGTAGTAATTAAATTTATGATTTTTACATGAAAATATTTCTAACACGTTGACGACAGTGTGGCGCAATGCTGCGCTACAGTCTTGTATCGTATTTTTCTCGATACACTTCAGAATTTCGAAGGATGTTTTTGTGCCACTTTTTAGTAGACCTTTGCACATCGTTACAGGGAGCATGGTCCATGAGAATTGGATTTACTGGAATTTTTGGAAAAAAATAATGGTTATTGCAAGAAACAAATGAATGCTAACAAATACTGGTTACTGAAACAAAAACATGAATAAAAACAAATATTGATTATTAGAATAAACAAATAATGAACAATAAACAACAATAACATAGGGAAAAAGGACATTCTAAAAGCTTCCAGCTGTTATTTTTCTATTTTCATTGAAAAAAGGGTAGTCACAATCCTCGATATTACAGGACTGTATATGTAGTCTTCGAGATTTACTATTCACTTCCATTTTGAAAAAAAATCGCCATATGCCGGCATTATGCCACAGCCTCGGCGCGCTAGAAAATCGGTTGGTCCCACGCGCCAGATACGCGAAAAAGGCGCTGCCTTCACCGCTAACCCTAAGTGCTCGGAAATATCGGCAGAGAATGTTCGTTTGTATAAGTAGAAAACCATCCTTGTTCACCCGAAGATCACTTGATTTTAACGCAGAATAGGAAAACGCAAGATGAACGGATCTCTCAAAAGGTAGTGAGTTGTCTACATATAATACAGAGGACAAGACAAATATCGAATCTACTTTATCGACACTAAAACAATCCTGAAAATCAGCTGTGCTACAACGACGACGTGCGAGCTTAACGACGAGTTCCGTCCTCGAAGAAGACTCCACCGTCGATGGCGCAGTATTTGGGACAGATTCCCTTCTCTCCATATCCACCATCTTTACCGGGCTCTCCAGGCTGTCCTGGATTTCCATCAGCACCAGGCTGTCCATTGTTTCCGGGTGGTCCCTTGGGTCCTGGGGTTCCTGAACAGAACAGACAATACCGATTTGACCTAAATCACTTATAGCGAAGTCTTACCGGCTCCTCCTCCGTATCCGGGCTGACCGTCCTGTCCAGGTGGTCCCTGAGGTCCAGCAGGTCCTGGTGGTCCTGGCTCTCCTGGAGTGGCTGGGGTGGAGTAAGCGGGCTGTCCGGGCTCACCAGCTGGTCCAGGATAACCGGGGTTTCCATCGGGTCCAGGAGGTCCCTTGGGTCCTGGCTCTCCAGGGGTGGATCCGTATCCGGGGTTACCAGGTGCTCCATCAGATCCGGCATCTCCAGCAGGTCCTGGTGGTCCGGGTGGTCCGGGTGGTCCAGCAGCACATGGCTGGCATGGTGGTGGTGTCTTTGGACTGCAGTCACCACCTCCTCCTCTGCCTGGGTTTCCTGGCATTCCATTGGCTCCTGGCTTTCCGGGTCTTCCTGGTCGTCCTGGAGTTCCACCAGCTCCTGGAGGTCCTGGCAGACAGCATCCTCCGCACTTTCCGCCGCCACCTCCACCTCCGTGACCGACCTGGCCATTTCCAGCATCGACACCTTCGTCTCCGTAGCCGGCTTGACGAGCGGTTCTGTTACCGGCTGGCATGTTCTTCATAACATTGACTGATCCCCAGATATCGTTGGCGGTTTGCTAAAATATGAAAAGGTATGTTGCACAACTGAGATAGTCAGACGGTTGGTCTCACCTTGCAGAAACGAATCTCGCTGTCGACGGAGCGTTTCACTTGATGCACATAGTTGTAGACCATCGGCAAGGTAATGCAGATGGACAACACAGCGACCACCGAGAAGGTGACCGCCGAATAGGCGACAAATCGATACGCTTTCAGACGTTGATCAAGATCCATAATGGAGCGATGCTGTTCTCACTGCAGCGCACCTTTTATAGGTAAGCGCCTAGAGTTAACCTTGCGTAATCAATCGCCACTCAGTAGTTTCAGTTTTATTCCAGCGCATGTCAACATCAATCGGCTTCCGTATACGTTGCAACACTGAAGTTTCATTTGAGTTACAGTTTTTGATTCGAATAGTAGAAGCATCTTGATAAAGGTGCTACCAAGCACGCCGACAAGAAAGGTTGCATCAAAGGAGATCGGCTGAGGACGATTTGAGGATCAATCAGCTACTCTCTATTTTGTCAGTTCCTTCGACTGTATATATTTATTACAGAAATTGTTTGCTAAAAGAGATCCGGTGAACGAAAATATGTAGTAATATATAATTGCAATAACAATATATGTAGTAACAGGTAATATGCGATAATAATAAACCAACTGCTACTGCTTAACTAAAACGGCAAACTGTAGGTCGCAGAGGTCGCAGAAATTCCGGTACGTGCGTATGCTGCAGCAAAAAAGGAAAAAATGTTCGATTCCGATTGCACCTATCTGGCCTCAGTTGTAGGACAAAAATCTAAATCGCAGAGAAGCGCCAGTACCCTGTGTGCCCAGTTGCCCTGTGCACAATCGCTTTGAGATCCACCGAGTATCTCTTGTCAGAAACGGATTAAGTGTATTTATCTCCTCTGCACCGAGGTCGCATTTATCATTTCTTCACTGCATGGAGTGCCATTTGTTGAGAAATCAGAGCTACCGATAACCGACCTTCTACGTAATCGCTGGCAGAAAGTGATCAATGCCGATGGTGCCTACATACCTCTGATTGTATACAGGCTTTGTTTGAGAGAAAAAATAAATATCTGTTTTTCGAAAAAATGGTAGTTACTTATTGACCAACCTAATACATATCGGAGTTTGTATAGCTTCTCGCCTGGCTTCACGATAGCAGGACAGCATTGATTCCAAGAGATCTTGCTCGAGCTGATGAACCTGACGTTGTTCGTGCTCAGCTTGAGGCTGTTTCTGGTACCTGTTCACCTTGGACTGCGGTAGTGAAGCTGGAGTATCGGCAAGGAGCGCAAGCGCAATTCTATAGCAGTTGCACGCTTTTTCGGGAGTGCTGCTGGCAAACCGAACGTGAACGTAACTATTGATTTCGTGGTAGACGTGAGATTAAGTGTGGTGTACGCAGAAGTTTACACTCGCCCTATCTCACACTCGACGCAAATCTTTTGCAGTAGCAGTAAGGATCAGTTCTCGTCAATCCTAATTGGTGCCGCACAGCACTAAAAAAGCGGCAATGCGGTCGTTGTGTTTGTACTACTATTAGGTTGGTACAAAAGTTCTCGAACATTCGCGACTTCTTGAATTTGAAAAGGATTTCCCCGGTGTTTTCGGTTTCAGTCAATTAATGTTATAGAGAAGGGAAGACCATTGATATTAACAGTGTCTACTTCGAATGACTCCTTGTCATTGTTCAGATGTTATAAAGTGAACTGTTTTGTATCCCAAATGTTCGAGAACTTTTGTACCAACCTAATACCTTGCTGCTATTTTGAAGGGGGAACTGAGCTCAACGATTACTGTCATGGCAGAATACAGACAGCATCTGACGTTGCTGTATCTGAGACAGCAAGATCACAAAACAAAAAAGTTCAGCAAAAGACACCGTTGGCTCATAATATTCAAATCCACATTTCAGGTCGTTGCAGATGTTTTCTGAACTTTTTTTTTTGTTTTGTAATCTTCTAAGGTAGTCTGACATTCAAATCAATGTGCAAGAAAAAGGTTGTTTATCTTCAGAGATATTTCGAACAATATGTATCAGCAATCGCCACAGAAGGTGAGTGCGGCAAAAGTGACAGTGCCGATGATACTTTTTTCATATATTCTCTAGAACATATATCTTTCAACCACAGATATGATATTATATATTTTCTCCTTCCTCGAGTTAACTAAATTTGCTGAAGTTTTGGATAAACAAAGTTTGTCTCAACAATACATCCAATAATTAGAATACGGATCATCTTTTAGTATTGACCACGAATCCAGTGTTGTTTCGAGACTTCTCTAACACTATATCGACTTTAAGGAGTCACCAAAACACGAAAACGATGTTACAATCGTAGCAGCGAGATCATGCATCAGATTTTAGACCCAGCAGTGAATATAAACCCTGATGAAAAAAAAATAAACCTCTTTATACAAATACCTACATCTTATGAATAAAGATTGCCTTTAAAACCGAAGCATTGGGTGCAGAATATTCGCTACCTTTTGCTGCTCCTCCACCTCAAAATCTAGAACTTCATTTATGTCGCTCTCTAACAGTAACTGGTCAAAAAATTCGTGCAGTCCTACACTACGATCCATTCCTTTGATCATGAACCTCATTCTCAGAGTCAAAATGATCCTAATAAACAAAAAAATTGTACTCCGCAAAGACTTTTTTTCGTTTAAAATAGGAATAGGGGGAATGTCGGTCATGAGAAGACATTACGAGCCATCGGTTGCTTATAAGCCCGTTATGCGCGCGCGTGCGAAATAGTACGCGGCGGCGTACCAGACGGCGCGTC
Source organism: Nippostrongylus brasiliensis (assembly GCA_030553155.1). Taxonomy (NCBI): domain Eukaryota; kingdom Metazoa; phylum Nematoda; class Chromadorea; order Rhabditida; family Heligmosomidae; genus Nippostrongylus; species Nippostrongylus brasiliensis. Next base: position 48,142,932 of record CP130735.1, read on the forward strand.
CAGAGCACAAACTGAGTCCGATTGTCGTCCGACTGGTCGGAGAGTTTCCATTCTCCAACACTCAGACAGTATTGTATGTCATCAGGCGCCGAGATAGGAGTCCGGCTTGGTGAATGGACTTCCACCCAGTCGGAGAAAGCGACTAACGAAATTGTGTTGAAACAAGAGGAGGAATTGGTTCAGCACTGATCCGTGGTGATCATGTACCAGGATAGTGATTTACAGGGAAATTACTGTACTGGATCTAGCGAATAAGTGCATGTATCACTGAGCGTTCTGATTCATTACGAGCCACCGGTTGCTCATGTCGCATGCGCGCGGGTGCGAGCGCGTGTACTGCGTCCAGCGCAAAACAGCTAATGTCGTCTGTTCTAGAGTAATTCTCCTCTATTGTCCGCCATCAGGGCTAGGCGGGATGGCTTCGAATGGCTTTCTATGTAGCGACTAACGAAATTGTGTTGAGACAAGAGGATGAGGGATCGGTTCAGCGCTGAGTCGTGGCGAACATGTACCATGACCATTTGTAGTGCAATTACTGCATTAAATCTGGCGAACAATTGCATCATCAGCTTCACTAAGCGTTCTGATACATTCTACTGCTGTCCATCATTCTAGTCGAGGTATGTTTCAGGGCCAGAAAATTTACTTTGCAGATCCATCATCTGACTGGCCACGGAGACTGTATATGTAATATATATCTCTGGCATGAGACTGAATGGCTCGTGTGGAATTGAGACAATTGTCGTCAACCACTTCAATGATTCATGGTGGTATGGACTCAAATTCCTCTGTACATTGGGCTTCACGTCGCCATTTTCCTTGCTTGAAGGATCGTGCAGCATCCTTAAGGATATTACCGACTGCAGCAATCTTGTTGGCAAATTCAGTTACCAATCCTCTACATTCTCCTTGATGGTTTTCTGTGCCTCCGAGGTTCTTAATCTTTTCTTGCTGTCTTTTCAATTTTCATCTTCTTTATGATGCTCTGGACGGCTCACTTTTGACCACTGGAGCTACATTTGTATTAAATGTATGTATGCATGTACCGCACGACTTTATATCGTCCGCTCTTAAAATCCACCAAACACTTGCTTTTTTTCACAACCAGGAATTTTGAAATTGTGATAGTAGAAACTAATTTATCGACACTAAGACACTCCTGAAATTCCGCTAAATCAGCGACGAGTTCCGTCCTCGAAGAAGACTCCACCGTCGATGGCGCAGTATTTGGGACAGATTCCCTTCTCTCCATAACCACCATCTTTGCCGGGCTCTCCAGGCTGTCCTGGATTTCCATCAGCTCCAGGCTGTCCGTTGTTTCCGGGTGGTCCCTTGGGTCCTGGGGTTCCTGAACAGAACAGACAATAGTCAACGATATCATTTTAATCACTTATAGCAACGTCTTACCTGCTCCTCCTCCGTATCCGGGCTGACCATCCTGTCCAGGTGGTCCCTGAGGTCCAGCAGGTCCTGGTGGTCCTGGCTCTCCTGGAGTGGCTGGGGTGGAGTAAGCGGGCTGTCCGGGCTCTCCAGCTGGTCCAGGATAACCGGGGTTTCCATCGGGTCCAGGAGGTCCCTTAGGTCCTGGTTCTCCAGGGGTGGATCCGTATCCAGAGTTTCCGGGTGCTCCATCAGCTCCGGCATCTCCAGCAGGTCCTGGTGGTCCGGGTGGTCCTGGTGGTCCAGCAGCACATGGCTGGCATGGTGGTGGCGTCTTTGGACTGCAGTCACCACCTCCTCCTCTGCCTGGGTTTCCTGGCATTCCATTGGCTCCTGGCTTTCCGGGTCTTCCTGGTCGTCCTGGAGTTCCTCCAGCTCCTGGTGGTCCTGGCAGACAGCATCCTCCGCACTTTCCACCGCCACCTCCACCTCCGTGGCCGACTTGGCCATTTCCACCATCGACACCTTCGTCTCCGTAGCCGGCTTGACGAGCGGTTCTGTTAGCTGGCTGGTTCTTCATGACTGTGACTGATCCCCAGATATCGCTGGCAGTTTGCTATAAAAAAAAAGGTTAGGAATGCAATATAAGCGACTAGAAACTTAAGCACTCACCTTGCAGAAACGAATCTCCGTGTTGACCGATCGTTTCACGTGGCTAACGTAGTTGTAAACCATCGGCAGGGTAACACATACCGACAGCACAGCGACCACCGAAAAGGTGACCGCCGAGTAGGCGACGAAGCGATAGGCCTTCAGACGATGATCGGAGTCCATCGTGGAACGATGCTGTTCTCAGATGCAACTCTCTTTTATATATCGACCTCCACAGTCAACCTTGTTCAAATTATCGCTGTTCACCTTGCAATTTCGGTTTTATGGCGCTGCGCATCACCTGGTGTACACTATTTCGGCGAAGGTGGGTAATATGTGGTCTAGGAAAACCTACTGATAGCTTGAGTATCGATACCATTTCGATTCTACGCAATGTTGCAAAGTTACGAGTTGCTAAGGGTCTACGAAAATGCTACAATGATGCGAAAGTGAAAGGTGTACGGATGGCATGGCATAATTATGGCAAATTATTGAGAAATTCCGGGGAATTTCCGAATCCATAGGATTCAAATACTGAAAATATGTGGAAACTGCAAACAGTTCTATCTGTAAAATGAGTCGGTAACAGATATATTTAATTTGGTATATATAACCCTCAAAACATATCAAATAAACCTGGAACTGGAACTTGACTTTTTGGTCCCTTCAGTCAGCTGACACTATGAGCCTTCTAGGGAACAAAATTAAACTAGAGAGAACAAAATTGACAACTCTATCGAATGAGTTGACAAAAAATAAATAAAGACCAAAAAATCACTTTAAAATTGAATTTTGGAATAAAAAGTGAAAAACGAAGAGCGAGACGGTTTGTTAGTGTCTCGTGTTTTCGTCCATCTTTTACTTTTTAGCAAATCAATTCGACCATCAGCAGGATGTCTTAAGATGCTGTTTCGTGCTTTTTTCACGTCCAAAAGTCAGCTGCAATTTGTTGATTTTCATAATAAATAAATAAATAAATTTCGTCTCAGATAAAAAGCCTCTCTTACGACTATAAGACTATTTGATAAGGAGTCACTCATTTTTTGTTACTAAACTTCGTTGTAGCTTCCTCATTCCATTCTCGATTATTCCCATTGATTTTGAGACATTACTCAATAAATATCACCCTCTTGAGAATCAGAAGGTGGCTATAATCTCGACGATCGAACCCGAAAACAATCATTTATCAAACGAAAAATGAGACCACAAACAGTTTCCCGGGCGATAAGACACCACTACCGAGGAGAACATGAGGTCGCTTGTTCTCCTAATCGTCGTCGTTCCGACGACGTTTTCCTCATTTTGGAATGGTGACGTGAGTTCTAGTTTTCTTTGAAAGGTTCGTTCGAATTCCGGAAGATTTTGGCTAAAAAAGGGAAAATATGCTTATATCAAGCAAACAGCCTTCTGATAAATGGAGAGATTCCCATGTCTTTGATAGAAAATGTGATAGAAGAAATTGGCGGCACAAGAGCGAGTTTCATGATTTCATCAGTATAACATTATCAGTCTATAGATAAAGACTATAGGTAATGAAGGAAGGAGAAAATATTAAAAATAAAGTAAAAAATAAAAAATCGAGCATTTTTCAGAGTGGCCTTCAGGCGTTTGTTTCCAATTCGCAGAAACTACTTGCCAACAATTCTGTGCAAATTTCAGCACAGTGCTCAGAGCACATGCTACAATGGGCGGAGAGTAAGCATTTATAGCGCTTTATTGATTTTTAAATTCTGATTTCAAAAAAAAATTTTAGAACTTCAAACTTTTAGGTAATGGATTCAATCTTAGACGCTTCGCTGACAATAAGAGCTACATCAATAGTGTCATTTCGATTAGAAAATTCAATAATCCCACATTTTGAAAGGGCTCGTGTGGTACAGTTGTAAGAGGCGCTGCTGTCACCCGCACGGTCGAGCGATCGATCCTGGCCCGGGCTAACCAAGCTTTCCATCCCTCCGGAGTCGGGTAAATTGGTACCAGACTTGTCTGGGAAGGTAAAGACACTGACCTGGTATAGCGACTGGCCCCGGCAGGTCATTGTATAGGCCAAATACGCATTCACTATGCCTCTACGACTTGAATGGAACACGAATGCGGCGGCGCGTCCTTACGAGGACTGATCAACGCCGGCACCTTTACCTTTACCTTTACCTTACCCACATTTTGAACCGTGAAGCCGAAGGACTGCAGTTTGAACTTTCCTTAACTGCGTAATTGGCATTGTTTAATTAGTTTTCGTATATAAAAAATAAATCGATTGAACGCAGAAAACCCAATCTGGGTAAAATTACCAACGGCTGAGTGCATAAGTTTCTAATTAAACCTACCTATGTCTAGGTCTTGTCTCGCTCAGCGTTGCTCTAGTGCCCTGTGGTGACGAAGGAGCAACTTCACAGCTCTGCCAGGAGGTGAAACGAGGAATTCTGAACGACAATATGTATGCGCTGGCTCGTAAGTCAAAAACATTTTTTCTATTCGTATCACTTATTTATAATGTAATTCATTTAGTTTATGAGGTCCAATCGGTCATTGTTCATGCACTTTCTCTCTTCCTGGTTCTTTCAGAAAACAAATGGGTTTCTTTTTTCCATCCAAGTCTTTTTTTCGGAATTTTTTTCGTCCAGGTGGATTTACAATAGCACATTTGTCACTGATTAAGAAGAAAATTCGTATACACTTTGATGACGGTCTCCTCTGGTATACGCCGTGCACTCGATCTCGGTAGAGGAAAACCGAATCTATCTGGCACCTATCAGTATGAATTGCAAGAGACAACATGGGAAACAAGAAAAGGAAAAAATAGAGAAATTTAACGGTATAAAGAAGGAATAAAAACAACAGCACAGTTGCTTAGAAGCGATGATCTATCGTTTGATTGTTAGGGTAAAAGCTGCACCTTTTGTCATTTTACAAGATAAGCCTATGTTTTTCAGTGATAACTTTCAGTTCCGTTTCCATTTTTAATCAATTTATTTATTTTATTTATTCAATACGCTGCATAAGGCAGTCGTGGGAAATGAAACCCAAAGCGGGAACCAAAAAACAGACAACAAACAAAAAACATCATGGAACTGCACTAAATGCAAAACTTAAAAAGACAACAATAGTTTCCCTGCAAAGCGCTTGAAGGTCGAAAATAATGTCTAAATAATCAATGTCTCACTTACCTTACTGTACTTAATCATTTACATCTCTTCACAGAAAGTATAAAATTAAATGAAACGAAACTCAACGAGTTTGTACAAAAGTCAGAGCCGAAAAAACAAGAGCCGAAAATACAAGAGCCGAAAAAACAACCCTAATACAGAGAAATAAAAATCATCAGTTTTTTCCTTTTCTGTTTTATTTGGAGTGAGTAGCAGAGAAGCACCACTGATTTCTATCGAGACGAGAAAATGATTGACGTTCTCTTTATCTTCCTAACTTGCAATTATCATTATTCTTATCATTCAGAGTTGGACGCGTTCGGAAAACTTCCGGCGAATCTTATGGGTCTAACGAAAATCTCGATGGGAGACTTCGATGAATGCCTCGGGGTATCGAGTCCCACCCACCGAGACTACAAGTAAGGCTTCTGGATCTTTTCAAAACATTTTCAGAGTCATTTTAAAGATGTTTCTGAAGTGTAACGTCCGAAATCACGATTTATATACTAAAAAATCTGCATAGAAAATAATCTCGATAAATTTTGGGATAGAAAAATATTTCCAGAACACACTACTGCTGGGCTCACATCAATGTCCAATTCGGGGACGTCGGCAAACTGGACACCCCTATTCAGGTAGGTTATCGATAATATAAGTCTTGCTTATTAATATCTTTAATTTTTATGTACCATAGTATTTTTTAATTGAAAACATTCTGTCTCAATTCAGCCTGAAGATATGCGCTGCGGTTCTGGACTAGCGGACGTGAAATGGAGCGTCTGCATGCCTCAATCGTGTTCTGAAGAGGTTAGCATCTTACTCATAATCAGTATTCTTCTATTACTGTAGGTCGTAGATCAAATGTTCTAAATAAACAAAAAAGTAAACAAACATCTTTTAGGACATCCATCATCTTCTAAACGCTCACTTCGGAAAGAATCAATCCGACTTCGCGTGTGCGGTGACCTGCAGGCAAAGTGAGGTTCCTCTCACGACCGGATTTTATTTACTAATGTAATTTTTATTTTAAAATTTTACTGTTAAAATTATTGAAAATGTTGTATATCTCGGCAAAAATCAACCTCTGAACGATTTTTTCTCAATATTTCGTCAAATTCGACAATCGATCGATCTTTAGGCCTAGCTCGGAATTCAACACTGAAAAGCAGAAAAGTAGAGAGAGAATAAACTGGTGGCGCAATATTCCGAATGATTTCGAAAGGCTAAATTTTCAAAAATTGTATGTTATTTGACTTCTGGTTACTACCGTGATTTGGGCGCGCGTGGTACAGTGGTAAGAAGCACTACTTACACCCTCACGATTCAGCGATCGATCCCTCCGCTGACCAAGTCCCCATCCCTTCGTGGTCGGGTAAATTGGTACCAGACTTGTTTGGAAAGGTAAAGCCACTGAATTGGTATGGTGGTTGGCCTCCACAAGTCTTTCCTCCCCCCATACGTCAAATTGTCATTCACCATGATTCTATAATACGATTCTGAATGGAACACGAGGGCAGCGGCTCGTCTTCAGAGGTCAGATCTACGCCGGCATCTTTACCTTTACCTTTTGCCGCAATTGGTTAGTTACTCTAAACCCACCGTTTCTTCAAGCTTCTATTAGTGCAGCTGCCGGGCTTCTATGTACTATACCAAATTCAATTGATCAGTGCGCTTATGATAAGAAAATTCTATTAGGCTGTCGGCAAAGTTTCGAGCCACTAGGTTTGGCCGCTCACCAAAATTTTGAAACGGGTTCCGGGATATTATTATACCCGGAACGTATTGAAGACATTCGACGAATCTTGCGCGAACAAACTAATATTTATGCTATTCGTTACCCATTCATTTACTAGAGAACCAGCTCGACAAGTGAGAGCACATCAAAGCATGGCTTGATGAATTCTGTCCATCAAAACTCTAGAAATTCTGAGAAATAAATTTGAATTTTTTTCAAAAGTGGCTCAAAACTTTATGGAAAACCTAATATTATAATTCCCTAAACGATTCCCGGAATCACGGAAGGATTTGGTATGAAGCAGAAAGGTAGAAAAAAACCCATTCAGTTCATACATCAAACGCTTAAACCTTAAACCCAATCTTCTTCAATGAAAAAAGCTGAAGATTTTCTCACTGTAGTGAAGCGTGATTTCGCTCTCCGTAATTCTTACTGAAGGAACGGAAAGAAGCAGGAAAATGATATAAGAGCATAAAGGGTCATTAAACTCGCTGTAATCAGTCAGATATTCAGGGGCTTTTTGGGCATCATCGCCGTTATCGTAGTTTACGCCACGTTGACTGAACACTCACTCGATACCGCTGATCAGTATAGCGAAGGAAAGAAGAAAGAAGCGAGTAAATGTACGTGAATTTCACTCAACAAATTAACAAATTGAATTTTCCTGGAAAAAAACCCCTCAGGGAGAAAATATCTGCTCTGCTTCTCTCTAATCAGCAACGGCGAGCAGATCATGCATATTCCGAAAAGTCGAAACATGATTGTCGGAACGGAATGCATCAGGTGAGGAACAATAATAATCTCTTTTAAATATAAAAATAAATATACATTTTTTCAGGGTGATCACGTTAACCTTCTTTTTGGAGGAAAGAAAAGAAAAATTTCCTTTTTCTCACAGAAAAATGAATACCAAAAAAAGTGTAGTTAATGCGCTCCACGAATATAAAAATGAACATATATTTCTTCTCCAGGGTGATCACGTTAACCTGGGTGGTCGGATTCCATATGACACACTTCTATGCGGAAGCAGGTTTGGTAGATCCGTCCTCCTCTATTTGAACCTGAGGGGTATGCCGTCGCCGATAGGAGGTGATGGACTTGATGGGATAACCGTTTTGGCGTGCGATAATGTAGGCGTGCTCTTTAGACGTTGCCTTGTATTCCCGGTTAGAAGAAACATTAGCAGCCGTGCGGACCATGTTATGAACAATAGCCCTTTTAGTGGTCGCGGGGTGCGCAGAGTGGAAGTGCACCAGAATGTTCTTACTGCTAGGTTTCCTATACCACCTAGTATGAAAGCCTCTTTGCGAATGGTGGACATGAACGTTGAGGAACGCCAGCCAGCCTTCTTTCGGCTGCTCTCTGGTGAACCTAATGTGCTGGGACTGTTCGTTGAGGATCTTAAAGCATATGTCCATCTCAGACTGAGTGGAACAAACAACGAAACAGTCATCTATGTACCGGCAGTAAAGGATAGAGGGGTTCAGACCCCTCAGGTTCAAATAGAGGAGGACGGATCCAAAATTCCGTTCAGCATTCCTTTCATATCCGACGAGATCAGTGCGGACATACGAAAGTGTGTACTCAAAGCGGATCTCCAAGATGTGGTGAGGATTGTTGAAATTCCTCCTGCTACGCTGAGGAAACAACTAGTCCGCAATCGCCTGTACGATCGCTCATGCTCCACACCTTCATGTGTGGTGTGTGCACACGGTAAAGTGGGTGATTGCACGACTACTGGGGTGGTATATCTCATAACATGCCAGTCGTGCAAGGAGGAGTACGTTGGGGAGACCGGTAGACCACTATGCGTGAGGGTTAAGGAGCATTTGGACGGTCTTCGGAGGGGCACGTTATCTACACCGCTGGGCGAGCGCAAGGTGCGTCGACATGAAGGCCTTCCAATCGAGGTGGCGGTGTCAATTCTGGCCCGTGAACATTATTCTGTTTTTGTAGTAAGGCAAAACCAAAATTTCTACTCTTTCTCACCCAAGTTCGCGGAGGCCTCTAGAATTGAAAGATGAATACCGAAAAAGTGTAGTTAATGCGTTGTTAAATTATTTATTCCTGAACATTCCATTAGATAGTGGTCCGATCTTAGAAGGGAAAACTGCGGGAGTATCACTGAACCCCTCAAAAATTTATCCCTCGAAGGATTTTTCTTTCATTGCGGCAATGATTATTCTCTCAACCCAAAATTATAATAAAAGCAAGGTAACGGTAATGGTGAAGGGTTGATCAGTCCTACAAGGATGCGCCACGCATTCGAGTTCCATTTAGAATGGTAGAAGCATTGTGAACATGTATTTGGCCTATACAATGACTTACGGGTGGAAGACGCTCAACTAAGCCAGTGTCTTTACTTTCCCAAACAAGCCTTATACCAATTCACCCAATCTCGGATGAATGGAAAGCTTTGTTAGCTTGGGCGAGGATCGATCGGCTAACTGTTCCCGTGGAGCCGGCGCGTCTTCCCGCTTCGCCACGTGCCTAGTTTATTTGTAGCTTGACTTGCGGGGGTCAGTCGCTTTATCAAATCAGTGTTTTTACCTTCCCAGACAAGTCTGGTACAAATTTACTCGACCGCAGAGGGATGGAAGGACTGGTTAGCCGAGCGGGTATCGATCGCTCGACCGTGCGGGTGTCAGTAGTGCCTCTTATCTTTGCACTCTCTAAAGTAAGCATTATTTTCTCAATAATATCCAACTTAGATAACGTCATTGAAATGGGTTTCGATATGAAGAAAAGATACTTCAACGCCTGGATGACGGCGTTCTTCTCGGTGGATTCGTTCTTCTTGCTCAGTGGAGTCATGCTCGCATATTCGTTTCTTGGCAAAAACTCGAAGAAAAGCATAAAAAGCCCGTACATGTGGCTGATGTTCTACGTCCATCGTTACATCAGGTAAATTTATGAAATCGATCGATGAGAGGGCTTCACCCTCAGCAGGCAAATAATCCCAGTTATTTTATATTACCCGCTTGAAAGCACTAAAGCAACGATAGGGTCTAATGTTTGGAACCAACCAATGTCACCGGAATACGCCGCGCTTTCGAATTTATAAAACGGTGGGTTTTACACACTTGTTGGCCCACAAAATCGCTTCCAGGGGATGAATTTTATTTTCACTTTCTCATGAAGTTGGTGATAACAAATAGCTTGGAACACTGTACGTTCCTATAGAGCTCTGATTAAAATGAAATTGGTAAAATTTATTCAAATATAGACCTCAGAGAACGTTTGAAATCGTAGCTTATTTTCGCGCCATTCAGTAACTTGTCATTCAGTTTTCGAAAAAAAAACTGAAGTAGTTGCGAGTAACTTCTCTCGATTTGATATAAAATAGATGTTAAAAATGCAAAATTGGAAGAAACCTCAGAAAGATCAATCGATAAAAATGATATGCAGTCCTTAGAACGTCATAAGTCAGAACGGGGTCAACAAGTTCAGTCCAGCTTGGAACCTTGTGCACATTAAAGATATTAACGCACTTCAGAAAGTCAAGAAAATGTTCACTATGATATTTTATGCTAAGCTATTTTTCGGATCAGAATTATTCACGTCCGTTTCACTTGGCGCAACAACAGTGTAAAACAAACAAATAGATATATTTCCTTGTAAATAAATAAAGCTTTCATATCGGATTCATATATCGTATTTCTCCTTACTATTTTCTTTCTCTTTTTTCTTCCCAAAACAAGATTTTTCAGACTCTCTGCCCCATATTTCGCTTTCATCGCCTTTTATACGGTGATTTCTCCTCGACTGGACGTCGGTGGCCATGAATTCGACGACAACTTGAACGATGCTCGAAATTGCCCTCGTGTGTGGTGGACGAATGTTCTGTACATCAATAATCTCATTGCTCAGAGCGAAAGGGTAGGTTTACTTCAAAATGACAATAAAAAGGTAAATGTAAAGGCAGCGGCGTTGGTCAGTCCCCCGAGGGCGCGCCATGCCTTCGACTTCCATTCAGAATCGTAGAGGTATGGTGAACGCGTACTTGGCATATACAACGACTTGCGGAGGCAGTCGCTATACTAATCCAGTGTCTTGATCTTTCTAGACAAGTCTGGCACCAATTAAACCAACCTGGGCCCAGATTCACGAACGGACGAGCGGTCTCCGAAACCGCGACGCAGCCAGAACCAGGGTCGATGAGCGATTGCGTACAGCACAGGAAGTTTAAGATAAGTAGACAAACTGGGCGCCGTTCGGGCTATATTTTGGGAGTCTATCGGGGGTTACCAATGATGAATCTGGGCCCTGGAAGCGATTGAGGGTTGGGTTATCCTAGCGCGAAACCAATCGCTCGACCGTGAGGGTGTCAGTGGCGCCTCCTACCACTGTACCACGCGCGCTCCAAAAATCGTAATAATCTCTCGAAATATCCCTCAAGAAAAAAAGGCCGGCCATGGATGACATATCTCACCAGAGTCGTGATTTTTGCCATTAATAAAAACGGTTGTATTTAAGACATTTTAGTGCATCGGAATCGCATGGTATCTGGCCAGCGACATGCAGATGTACATCGTTTCGCCGCTGCTGCTGGTGCCGTTTATACTTTCGCCAGCGCTTGGGCTGCTCGTATTGCTCGCCGCCTGTGCGATATCGATTGCAGTCACATATGTCACCATAATCCTCAACGATTTACCGGCTTCCCTATTGTTACCGATGTGAGCTAATTTAGACGATTTAATTGTATTATATTATTATTGTATTATAATATATTGAAGTTTACAAAATTTTAGAGCGAAAAACATTTCAGAGCAAAAGGAAACGACGACAAAACTGTCGAGTTCATGGTGAAAGTGTACGAGCCATTTTATATTCGGATCACACCGTATCTGGTCGGGATCTTTATCGGTCAGATGTTGTTAATAACCAGGACAAAGAGACCAAATTTAAATCCGGTGAGTATGCTAAGCATTCAAAGGGCATAGAAATTGTAATTACAATTCATTATAAATTATTTAATTTATTTCTTTGATTGATTGATTTATTTAATTCGTTCAATTTTAAAAAACATTTACAACCAGAAGTGAGGTAAAGATGAATTCAATATGGCCCAATATAGAGCAAGTTTTTTTAACCTCAAGTTTCTTGATAGGAGCACCTTTTAGTTTTGAGTTTATTTTTATTTAATTAATGTACCGTTATCTTTCTTTGAGCATTTATTTTATTTGAGCTCTATTTTTCTCGTTATGGAACCCGTCTTATTATGGAACTGGTAAAATTTTTTTATTTCTCTTCACGAAGCTACTTTGTTTTTCGCTCTTCCCACTTTCTTAGACAGAACACTATTTATTGATTTATTGGCTAACTAAATTTTTTTTCTCCATAAAAACATATTTTCTTAACGTTGTAAGTTCTTGAGCCCTTCAGAATTTTAAAACACGACAAAAATAACCTCAAAGCGGACCAGAGAGTGATTTTTATTTTTTTGTCAAATTTTTTAAATAAAAGTATCTCGACGGCTACCAAATTGTACTTCGCGGTTCCTAGTCCAAAATGGTGTTGAATACAATCATTTTACGCTACTGACTTAATAGTCCTTAAAAATTAGAACACTTAGAAAATCAGTTTTTTATAAAATCACGATTACTTTTTCAGCTCGCATCTGGAGCGCTTTGGGTAGCTGCTGTTGTCATCGCATTCACTGTAATCTTAGTGCCGTATGATTATCAGAACGGTGGAGGAATTCAAATAAATCCTAACGAAAATGAATTAAGAAATAATAATTGCAGGAGGTTATTGGACTCCCCTCGAACGAGCCAGTTATTATTCGTTTTCGCGGCTGGGATGGGCACTGAGCGTCGGATGGGTGGTGTTTGCCGTCAATAGAGGTTATGGAGGTGAGTCTACCGTGGTGAAGAGTAACCTTTCTGGTTTGGTATTAAAAAGCAAATCTTTGGTGAAAATCGATTATAAATTATTGAAAATATCAGAAATTATATTGAAAATCAATTAATTAATGAAAATTATATTGAAAATATTGATGCTGAAAATTATATTGAAAATATTGAAAATATAATAAATCAATAAAAATAATACGGAAAATATCGAAAAACATTGAAAATTTACATGGAAATATGGTCGTTATTGGCACAGTTGTCCCAGTTTTGCTGCTATTCGAGCACGGAGATGAACAGAGAATGGAAACCGATTTTTTTAAGGGAAAAACGATTGAAATCTACTTACGACAACAGCCAATGCATGACTTTCAGCCAATGTAAAACATGGGTCAAATTAATTTATTTTATTAATTTTATTTTATTAATTTTATTATTTTTTATTTATTTAACTTTCTTAATTAATTTACAGAGGTGTAAGTTTTGCTTTTAGGCCTGGTCACCAGATTTATGTCGCTGAAATTCTGGATTCCCCTCGGTCGCCTCACCTATTGCTCCTATCTGTGCCATATGTTAGTGGCCAATTACGTCTTCCGACTGGGGACCGCTTCAATACACTACGATGGACTGTGGGACATGGTCCGTTATTATCGATAAGATCTCTTTAATATAATTAGTGTAATTCTCTTCATTTCAGTACGTCCACGGCATCATTCCGGTCCTATTTCTCACATTCCTATTCGCTCTGGCGATGAGCCTTTTCTTCGAAATGCCAGCCGCACGAATCGAAGCGATGTTCTTCAGTAGAAATGCGGTGGAGCAGAAGAAGAACAGAAAAACGAGCAACGAGCCTCCCGCATATATAAAGTTTTAAAAAATAATATTATTGGGACGGAAGTTGTCTGTTATGAATAATAAACAAGTTCTAGTTCGTTCAAAATACCACGGAGGCGACGTTCATACTTATTTATTTATTGAGACATGCAATATAATCACATGTAAGGCGATCATTGTGACAGTATCACCATCGCACCGAAGAACAAAGCATCCTGAGAGTTCAGACATAGATAAAAGGATACAATACGGAATCTCTAGTTAATGATAAAACAGTTCAAACTACGAAATGCAATAAGTGGCAGAATAAAGTCATACTAGCTAGGTCTTACTTGTCAGCGTTGCAGCAGCCACAGCGGCGCATCCTTTTCGACTCTACCCAGGCTCTCCTCTGATATTTTATCAAAACAAGTTTATGAAATATAGTACATTTTGATCAGGTAGTGCTAACGGTAGAAACTGTTAGGCTACAACAAAGTCGTTGTGAATAAGGATTACGAGGTCGATATCGCTATATCGTCGTTGCAGACATTTCAATTCGATTCGATATTCCCGCAAAATTAGGGGCTTTCAAACGGATTTTAGGCAGATGTCAGTGAATAAATAGTTCTATTTTAAATGTTTTGCTATTTTCATTTTATCTTGCCTTCCTGTGCGGCGGAGCTATTATGACCTTATGCAGATGCATACTGTGTTTTGTAGTTTGAACTGTTTTATCATTAACTAGTGATTCCATGTTGTTTATTTTCTATCTCTGTCTGAACCCTTAGGATGTTTTTTACGCGCCGCATGTTTATAGCGATGGTCGATGGTGAGTCATAGGTACCGAAACGGCACGGGATCGCGACTGAAAACAAGTTTACATCGAATTTGATTATATCGAGGGATGTCTCAATAAATAAAATAAAATAAAATAAAAACGGCGAGTTTCAAATCAAAACTGTTTTATCATTAACTAGTGGTTCCGTGTTGTCTATTTATTATCTCTCTCTGAACTCTTAGGTTGTTTTTTCTAATGAACCATCACATTGATCTCAGATCGTCCTATTTTTTACATTTGATTATATCGAATCTTAACCATTCATCCCATATAATTAATTCTATAATTAATTATGTTCGGGAGGAATTATGGCGAAGCGAATGACGGATCAATCTGTCGACCACAGCGTTTTCGAGGTTGAATAGCGACGGTATTGTAGCTGTGAAAAGTATAAATAGGTGTTTAAATCAAAACATACCCTGAGCAAACAATCCCATATCCAATGCCATCCTATTGTTGAAAGAACTCTTCAGAAATAGGGAATTATTTCGGTTCTGATAAAGGTCATCAAGGAAGCCGTCTTACCTCGTTGCCTGAAATTGTTGAAAATGTTCCGATCAGAAAAATCAATATGTTTCGAAATTATCAGACAACCTGTGCTACTGCCAAATATACCTCAATCTATGAAGTTATTGTATTTAAAAAGATATGTAGAAGGTAAAATTGTCGGCCGACCAGCGCCTTAGAACGCGCCACGCATTTGTATTCCATTCCAAATCGTAGAGGCATAGTGAATGTGTACTTGGCCTATGCAATGACTTGCAGGCGGAGAACGGTTAATCAAGTCAGTGTTTTCCCAGACAAGCCTGGTACCAATCTACCCAAACCCCAGAGGGATGGAGAGCATGGTTAGCTCGGGCGAGGATGGATCGCTTAAATGTTCCCGTGAAGGTGGCGTATCTTCCCGCTCTGCCTACTTTGTCTGTAGGTTTGGAGAGTTACGGTTATTCATCGGTAGGTGAACCAAAAATGACTGGTAAACTATAAACCATGAACTGATTTTCTCCCAGCTTGGCTATACAGGAATATTCTCCTTTGGGTTACCTTTGCAGGTTACCTTCATTCAGCAAGAGGCACATCTACGCATGACAGAGTGTTTTTATTGGCAACAAATTTGATTACCACATTGCTTACATATAAACCCTATCGGTGACGCCATTTTAACCACAAATTTTACCCACTTGGAAAACAATACGATTAGGTATCGATAAAATTTTGTTGTCAATTTAGCGTCATGATAAGAGCATTTGAGGCGCCGAGTTGCTATGAGGCTGCTTATTCTGCTACTGCACCTTACAGCGACATTCGGACTACAATGGGACACACACGCAAGTCCTTTCTGCGCTTTTATTGAATTTTAAGATTTAAACTTTAGGCTTGGAATTTGAGCAGATGAATAGGTATGTACTTTAGTCAGCAGTCTCAAGATCGTCATCGGCACTTTAGTTTTGACGGGTCACGATCATATTTCCTTTTAATCACTAAGTAAACGTCTTCAGAAGTCAGCTGCTTGCGTAGAACTGGTCAAAAACCTTAAACCGGTCTGAAAAAAGGGTGGCTGAAAAAAAGCAAACGATTCAAACTTTGAATCAGTGTCTTATATGTAGGTGAAGGACTCCACCGGACCACTACACTTTACCCATCCAGCTGACAAGTAGAAAGATTAATTATTTTCTAGAAATGAACTTATAAGTGATAGAACAAAATTAATTAATAATTACTTAATGGCTAACGAAATTCGAAAAATTCACGAGAAAAATCCAATTCCTCTTACATCATCCCCCTCCTGCTCTATTTCTCCGCCATTACCTAACGGAATATGCTCTCCGGTGAACACTAGAGAGCCTATTCCGTTAGGTAATGGCGAAAAATTTGAAAAAATTCCAAATACACAAGAAAAATTATTAACACACAACAAATGTGTGCGTCTGTTATCAAACACTTTCTACCAGTTACAATCCAATTCCATTCAGAGTTCCGGCAGATCATTTATCTCCAGTATAGAAGAGCACATCGAGAAAAACTCAAGTTCCGTTTCACAAAAATGCTCAACACACATGACCCAATGGGGTGCAAGTAGGTTTCAGCGATAATTTGTGATGCAAAAATTTTACAATTTTCAATTTTTATCATCAAAATTGATTCATTGGAGGTATTGCTGCGCTCGGTACCTACTTCGTTAACTGCAATGCCACCTCGATGCCGAAGACATGCGCAATCATTCGAAAACAGCTTATCGAGGATAATTTCTATGCCCTTCGACGTGAGTTCTGTTTGATTCGTTTAGGAGAAAGCTCAAAAACTAATTTCACTGCAGTTCAAAAATTTTGAGATCTGCATGTCTTCTCCATTAACCCTCGTAGGAATGTAAATGTGATTGAAATACTTAATATTTTCTACGCTACGCAACAGCATACCAGAAAGGTTGGCAAAGAAAATGAACAAAAAATAAGAATCATAGCCTTAGCAAAACAAATGCATTCAAACAAAAAACAAAAGAAAACTGAAGTGTTTGGTATATATTATATGTATAGTATATAAATAGCAGTAAGTATCTAGTACAGGTACGAAGTGCTGAAAAGTACAGTAACTGAAGTATATTAGTGATCTTGCGCCGAATGTTGTGTAGAATGTTTCGAACTAAATCAAAAATTAAACAGGCAATACTCAGAACTGGATTCGTTCGGCAAGCTTCCGGCAAATCTTCTTGGCCTGACGAAAATTTCTATGGGCGACTTTGACGAATGTCTACAGTCGACCAGCGATGCTTACGAAGACTACAGGTACATATGTTTTCAATATCAAATGGCAGCCTCCCTCTTATGAGGCTGAATTTTGCATCGCTCACAGAATATTGTCCCAACTCAATTTAATAACTAACAATAATACACTGCTGACACCAGCAAGATCGACCGATCGATCCCGGCCAGAACTAATCAAGCCTTCCATCCCTAAGAAGTCTGGTAAATTGGTACCAGATTTGACTGAGAAGGTAAAGCCACTGAATTGGTACAGCAGCTGGCCCCCGTAAGTCACTGCAGAGGCCAAATACGTATTTACTAAGCCTCTATGATTCTGAATGGAACATGAATGCGTGGCGCGTCCTTAGGGTTTAGATCAACGCCCACACCTTCATCTTTTGCCTTTTATGATACTGACACACTGTAAAATAAGTAAAATATCCCCTAATATAATTCTTATATGCAAATATCTCAACAGTTTTGTTTTTGGTGGACATTCCTTTGAATATTGATATTATATTAGGATTTTTTATATTATTATTAAGATTTTTGCTAGAGCTACAGCTTTATCGGGTCTGGACACCACAGTTTCTCTGTCCCACAAAACACGATTATGAATAGAATCGTTCCACACCGTTATCGTTTTGCCGCACCCTCTCCCCTTTGCCCTATATCCTGTCTGCGGTGCTTTGCTGCCAAGTATGAACGGACCCTTTCAGCACTCACTACTGCTGGGCTCATTTAAACGTTCCAGTGCAGACGATCGTTGAGACGATAGGCGGCTATGACACTTCAATACCGGTAGGACTAAGAAAATAAGTTTAATTTATTATTATTATTATTATTAATCTGGATTAGTTTATTCCAGAGTTTTTCATCACACTGTGGCGGACAACTCGTGGACGTAAAATGGAGCGTTTGCCTACCTAGAACGTGCTCAGAAGAGGTAATTCTCTCTATTCTTTTGGAAATTTTTCAAGTTCTTAATAATTTAGCCAAACCTTTACTGCTCTCTAGATGAAGAAACTTTTTGAAAATTTAAAAAATCAAAAATTTGTTACAGGATATACAGCAACTGCTGAGTTACCATTTCGATGATGGCTACGAATCAGTCTGTCGAGTATCCTGCAGGCCCATCGAGCCCACATACTCGACAGAATTTTATGTAACAATGTAAATCTTCTTTTATACTTGAATTGAGTTACCGAAAATTTATTTACTCGCTGATTTTTCTTCTTTCTGTTTATGTTTTTTTGCACTACATCTTCACCTTTCCATCGAAGTTCTCAAAAAGTCTGAGAAAAATTACAAAAATAAATTTTCTCATAACTTCAACACTTTTCCTGCTATCATTAAATTATTCATTCATTTATTTTTATTTTTACTTTTTGGACTACCAGTTTCTGAGGTAGAGGTGATGTGTTTATCGTCGTTCCAATAGCCTTATTATGTTTGATTTTACAATTAAAAGTGGATATTTTTGAAAAGTCTGCATTTCCATTTAAGAATATAATAAAAAATAATAAAAAATAAAAAACAAAAAATATTATAAACTAAAAATACCCTTTTTTGAGGGCATGCTTAGCGCTGCTAGTCGGACTGGTGGCTTTTGCCACACTGTTGGAGCATTCGTTCGGAGATGTTGACCCAAAGAAACGGAACGATTCGAAATGTACGATAGGAGAAATTTTCCATACCGAAATAAAAAAAATTAAATTTCTCATTAATTTATCAGGGGCGCAGTATGTGTTGTGCTACTCCTTAATCAGCAACGGTAGAGGAATATTGAAAGCTCCGAAGAGTAAAAATATTATCGTCGGTACCGAATGCATCAGGTGAGAGATGTAAGCATTCTTTGAAGAACATCTCAAAGTCGGTCTATTTTAGAATTTTCTCGTTCTCTTGGGTGATCTGTTTTCACATGTGTCAGTTCTATTCGCAGGCAGGTTGGTCATATCTATATCACTGCAAATGTTTTCTAATATTAGGTTGGCGGAAAAGTCTTGAGACAAAAAATCAATATTTTTTGTTCTAAAACAATTTCATAAAGACAATCTAAAAATCAACAATATATTCGCATTCACTATGGAGAATGGAACACGAATCATTTACCTTTACCTTTACCTTTGACACTATTTCAAAAAGACAATCTAAAAATCAACAATATATTCACCACAGAGGGTCATAACTTTGATATGTTACCAAAATGACGCGTATGGGCGTTCATACACTCATTCAGCAAAAGCTTCGAGAACCTCCTACAGTACCCTCACACACCCGGGAATTCAAGAGCTTTTCTCAAGGAATTACGGAGCTTTCAAAATGTTGTCTCAAGACTTTTCTGCCAGCCTAATACTTCGCCTATACCCAGGGTTCGCTAGAGACGCGGTTTCGAATCTCGTCCGAGACAAGATTTTTGCGAGAATCGTAACATCAATTATTACAACATCAACTTCTGCTATCTATAAACTTGTTCAGATAACGCCTATGTGATGCTTACCGACTTGAAGAATAGATATTTCAACGCCTGGTTCACGGCTGTATTCTCGGTGGACTCCTTTTTTCTTCTCAGCGGCACCATGCTTAGCTATTCGTTTCTCGCACACAATACGCCAAAGACAATTCGTAGTGGACGCATGTGGCTGATGTTCTACGTTCATCGTTACATAAGGTTTTTACCGTTTTTTAAACATTTTTCTTAGGACCTGAAAATTGAAATCATGTTCTGCAAATTACATATACTACAAGACTATAATAAATAATAGTATTAATAACTGTAACAAGAAAATCATGTACTTTTCCTCTTAATGCCCAATTGTCATATCACACCCAAGCGTATCATATCATGCTCATATCTTAATGCATATCCTTGAATCGGTCTTATCATATCATGCTCGAGCCATAATCAATTTATTATCAAGCTGTTAAACAAAATCAACGACTTATCTAAGCTAGAAAACAGTTTCATGCAATAACCTCTGAAACATCTCTCTTTTGGAAAAACTCATTCTTGCGAGAAAAGAACGGCTTTTTCTTCCTTATCAGGCAGATCAAACAAGCTGCACACGACCATAGGTGGATGCGAACTGGTATGATATCGAATAGCACGATGTGATAAGACCTCTCCAAGGGTGTACATTAAGATACGAGCATGATATGATACGGTTGGGCATGATGTGATAGTTGGGCACTAAGAGGAAAAGTACCGAAAATCATTATGTGGTAAATTCCGGTTACACGAGGAGAACAGAATTGCTTCAACCCATTTTTTTATAATTATCGAGTTGTATAATGAAATCGTTACAGGCTTTCAGTGCCGTATTTCACCTTCATGGTCTTCTATGTAATGATCTTCCCTCTTATAAATCAAGGACCTCACGAGTACGACTACTTTGATGACTATCAAAACTGTCACGATAACTGGTGGACAAACGTTCTGTACATAAACAATATTGTTCATCGTCGCAATAAGGTGAGCTCAGGGATTTGCGGGTCGATGGATCTGGCATACAGCTTTTAGGTTGTCAAGAAATAAATTGCGTTTTTTCGCGCGTCAACTTTCAACTTCCGGTTTCATGTGTCTTATTTATTCATTGCCCACACTCAGGGGTGTGCGGAACTTTCGTTTCCGTGTTCCGAATTCCGGTTTCCGGCCGTTTTTTGCCCTTCCGTTCCGTTTCGTGTTCCGCTTTGTTTTTGGGCGGAACACGGAAACGGAAGGGAAATCAAAGACCTCCACTGTGCAAGTTAACAAAATGGAGACTGAAGTTATTGTGCTGACGTCGATGCGATCCATTCGAATTCTGGTAGAATGAAACCAATACAGCGAAGTACACTCCCCCCCACCTAAGGAAATTTGCAATGAAGTATTTGTCGGCACCTGCCACATCGTCCAAGTGCGAGAAATTGTTTTCCTTTGCTGGTTTCATTGTAAACGATCTGAGAAAAACCTCTCTCCCCAAATCATGAGAAAACTGCTGTTTCTCCACCATAACATGATCGTTTTAGACTTTTGATTCTATTTTAAAAGCATTCTTGTCTATCACACCAAGAAAGTCTGTCTTTTTCTCTATGTACTTGTCTTCGGCTTATAATGAAGTTTATAAAGATGGATTTCCACCGTTTACTTTGAAGCTATCACCAAACGTTGAACACCTTCACCAAAATAATAGACACATTCTACTGGAAACAAAACGAGCATTCTATGGGTACCTTTAGAAACGGAAATAAAAAACTTGTTGTGGTGCAGTTTTGGCTAATTTCCAATAATTTAGTGATTTTTGCATTATTTCCGGCTTCCGTGTTCCGTATTCCAGTTTCCGGCCATTTTTGGCCACTTCCGTTCCGTCTTCCGTCTTCCGCACTTCAACGCTAATGTTATGGTCCTCCACAATTTAATGTTTTTTCTGTTCCAAAACTCACTCTCTTCGAATTTTAGATCGAATGTCCAGCATGCTACCCTAAGAGGCAGATTTGCATTATTTTCCTTCAGGAGTTCAAACTCGATATATTACTGATTCTTGAATCAGTGTATGAAATCTACTTTACCTAAGCGCTTGTTCAGACGACGCGCGTCGATAATGCAAAATTGAAGCTCAATCAATAATTAACGTCATTGATCGAATTTGCTCCTTTGCGTTAGTGGCGCAGTCCGGTTGCGCCTCATATAGGCAAAAAAAAAGACATATAATCACATAGGAAAGAAATTGAACGAAAAAAGTGAATTTTGTCAAAATTTCCATTAATAAGGAATAGCAGCCTTCTAAAAAAACCCGAGCGACCAGTAAGTTTGCCTATATGAGGCGCAACCGGACTGCGCCACTAATGCAAAAGAGCAAATTCGATCAAGGGCGTTAATTATCGATTGAGCTTCGATTTTGCATTTTCGACGCGCGTCGTCTGAACAAGCCCTAAGAGCCCGATGGTTCGCCGTTTCTTGAAAAACAAAGGGTGAAGTTGGAGTAGGAAAAGCAACAGGACTTCTGGTTCAACCTAATAACATGCTTCATATTTCAGTGCATCGGTATCGCTTGGTACCTGGCCAGCGAAATGCAGATGTTCGTGTTCTCTCCGCTTATCCTCGTCCCATTCGTCTGGTCACCAATCTACGGCCTAATCGCCGTTCTCGTGGGGATCGCTATTTCCATTGCTTCCACGTACATCAATGTCTTCACGTTCGATTTGGCAGCATCACTGATGGTTCCCTTGTGAGATTTGGGACTACCGGTCACGGATAATGATGGAATTCATGATCAAATTTCAGATTTGAGGGCACCGACGACGAACTCCACTACTTTATGCTCTATCTGTACGAGGCATTCTATGTCAGAATGACCGCGTACCTTATCGGAATATTTCTCGGATACGCGCTGCTGCAAACGAAAACGAAGGAGGTGAAACTGAGCCGAGTAGGTCTAGTTGTTTTGAATTCCAAGGAAGGAAGGGGGAAAAGAGAGAGTAGGAAGAGAGACAGAAGACTCTGTTGTGAACGATCGCTTTTATTTCTTTACAAATTTTTTGCACAACGAGGATTTCCCAGAGAATGTCGGCAACACTCTGGATGCTCTCCACCATCGTATGCTTGTCCGCCCTGTTCATACCTTACAATTACCAGAAGGGTAAGTTATCTTAAGTTTTACTAGAATTTTTGGTACTTATCCTCTTAATGCCCAATTATCATATCATGCCAAACCGTATCATATCATGCTCGTATCTTAATGCACACCCTTGGAGCGGTCTTATCATATCGTGCTATTCGATATCATACCATTTCGCATCCACCTATGGTCGTGTGCAGCCTGTTTGATCTGCCTGATAAGGAGGAAAAAGTCGTTCTTTTCTCACAAGAATGAGGAGTTTTTCCAAAAGAGAGACGCCTCGGAGGTTATCGTATGAAGCTGTTTTCTAGCTTAGATAAGTCCTTGATTTTGTTTAACAGCTTGATAATAAAATGATTATGGCTCGAGCATGATATGATAAGACCGCTTCAAGGATGTGCATTAAGCTATGAGCATGATATGATAAGCTTGGGTGTGATATGATAATTGGGCATTAAGAGGAAAAGTACCGAATTTTTTTCATAGCAACTTGTCTATTTAGGCACATATTGGACGCCCTTCCAAAGAGCCACCTACTATGCGTTCTCACGTCTGGGATGGGCACTTGGTGTAGGATGGGTGATATTCGCAATCAATCGAGGCCACGGAGGTCAGTGCCCCGGGTAATTAGTATACCCAACACCATCTCTCGGTATCTGGGTATTGCGTAAAGCCGTGCCTTTATCGTCTAAAAGGTGAAGAAAGTGACGTCTACCAAAAGGCCTGTGGGATATCATACTAACAAAACCTATGCAATGCGATCTTGGTCAAATGATGAATGCATGGCGCGTTCCAAGCGAACTAATGAGCCACTTCACGCTTGCTTAACTTAGGTAGTTTGTTATAGATTCTGTAAATGGCATAGGATAAGTTTTAGGTCCACATATGAGAAGTGGCAGTCGAAAAGATGAGGTCGTTTACGGCAGTGGCGCATCCTCTACGTCTCCATCCGAAGCCGCTTCGCTGCCGCGCCGCACTGACAGAGTCTTTATTCTGAATTTTTACATTTTCAGGAATAATCACGAGATTCATGTCGTTGTCGTTCTGGCATGCCCTGGGTCGCCTCAGCTATTGCGCCTACATGGTCCACATGCTCGTCGGCAGTTACGTCTTTAGAAGAGCGTCAATTCCCGTCCATTACGAAGGGATAGTAGACATGGTACAAGAAATGACCTTCGAATTTTGAATAATTTTTCAATTGAAATTTTTCAGTACATCCATGGGACCATTCCGGTGATGTCCATGAGCCTTCTGTTCGCAGTTGTCTGGAGTTTACTATTCGAGGTGCCAACGAATAGGATTGAAGCGTTGGTGTTTTCCAGGAGATCGCCTCCGGCGAAAAAACCCGAGGAACCTCCCGCCTACACTGATAGCAACGTTCAACGGCTCTGAAACGGCTAATTTGGCAATTTTAGAACAATTTTCGCTACTAAAAATCCCTCCATTCAAATTCTTGTGCACCGAGACGATCGTTGTGAATCGGAATCAGAATCGAATAAATATTTCTGATGTGAACGTACTTTGATTCTTACACGGAATATTAGACCTATCCCACAAGTTGAACCCTCAAGAAGCAAACTAACCTCTCAAATATTAGATATCTGTTAGAAAACAGGAAAAATTTGCAAAATTGCCAAAAAATTCGGAAATGTCGGAAGCAGCTTTTTTTTATCAAACGCTGTAGAAGAAATTGTAAGGAAAAGGAAAAAGTAGAGAAAATGGAAACCTTTACCACCCCAAGACCTGCTAATTTGGAAGACCATATGAAATTTTCTTTTGCTTCTGACCTTTGAAAACTTTCAGTAATAACCCAGCATCTTTTCATTTCCCAAAGTTACTTAGAAAATACGCTGAAACCTTGGTGATTTTTCTTATACCTATAGCTGAGATCTGCCCTTAACAAATTACGAGATACATAGGTAAATATTTAAGTAGGCAAATAAGTAACGGCGTTATTCATAATAACCATAACTTCACCAGCCGACGGAAATATTTTCGATTTTTCCCTCACAGACCGTGCACTATAACAAGGTGTGGTAGTTTACGTAACATAAACTATAATAAAAGAAGAAAAATGTAACAATCAATAAAAAACTATCAAAAAACATGTAAAATTGAGAGCTCAAACACTAAAAAGGAAACCAAGCAACTTGAATGAAATGCTCAGGTAAACAAATAAATAATTAAATAAAAGATAGAAATATAGAGATTCAGAAGTACCTGCTATGAGGTATACAGCTCTTGAGACTTTTTTCGTTTTTTTATCCCATTTCGAAACAGCTGTGACAAAAATAATTTGCTGTTTATCTACGGGGAACTGATTCATCTGAATGTTTTGGGAGGAACGATGGTCGAAGGTTAAAGAACAGTGGGACCCTGATGTTAGGCGTAAGATGTTCGCGGATCTTGTGGAATTCATCATAAACCCGAATTGATGACGCCGGTACAAAGGCCTTCACGAGCAAATAACGGGCGCTTATCGGCCGACGACGTCACATCGCCATTCGGCATTTCATAGTTTGGTCGGAGGTTTTCTCCGAGTCTGTTTTGGTTTAGGTAAACCCATACCCAGCACACTTCTATGTACTGCCTTGCAACTACATATTGACCAACTGTGCAGAAGATATTCAACTCTCAATTATTCAAATTATTCGGATTTCGCGGCTTATTTCTCCAGCAAGCATCTTAATCTGAACGTCATGTCAAATTCAAGAAGTATTCACTCCCTTGGAGGTAACTGTACATAGTATGTGGGGGATAAGCTAAGGTAATTGGGGTATATAAAATAGAGTAATTACTATTACTTATTAAGAGAATAGTTCGATAGCATTCATGTCTGTTTCATTTGGCGCACCTAACAGTGTAAATAAAGTATAATAAAATCAAATAAAGTAATTGAAACAGCGATTTTTATTGTGTGAATTGAATAATCTCTAAGGTTAATTGTTTCCTGGATATATGTACCGTGTACTCGATTTTTTGAATTTGTTTTTTATTCTAAACGATGGTATTCATACATTATATTTACAAAGGCATACTGCTACTGATGCTGACGGCTTTTATCATTCTTAGGGTCCTGTGGTCCTATGAAACTGAATTCTGTTCCTGTTGAAACGCCCGTTAGAAACGAACGGTGCTGCACTTGGCCACGCCCACTTTTACGACTATTTCGAAACTTGGACCCAGAGCAAACGATTTTCGTTTTCTGTTCGACCGTTCTTCTTCAAAGGGCTGCTTTCAGAAAGGAAAAATATGAATCTTTCAATAGACGTTACGCTTTTTTCGTTTTCATTGGATACTCCTATTTCCGAATAACTGCCCGGATCTACACAATTTCCCCGCATTTCGGCTAGCTACTGTGTTCTTCATTATTTATTTATTTACTTATTCATTTATTTATTTATTTATTCAAAGCCTCATTCGCGATTCAATACAACATTCGTTTTAATCATAAAAAGTGAAAAATACGCTAGTTACATTAAATTACGTGAAATCCAATTTTATGATTCGATTGTAAAAAAAAATAAAAAGCCAATAAGTAAAGTAAACTAAAATCACATATTACCTGAATTACCGGACGACCCGTTCCTCACCACGCCGACTGGACTTGCGACCCTTCTTCTTCTTCAACTTGAGCGGTCACCGGCAACAGTACGCCAGTAAGCCAGCGAGTCTTACCATCACTAAGCTTCTTGCCGATCTGAACAAACGGAAATTAAAATAAATTAGAAAAAATAACAATGAATGGTGGACACTGTCTTCTTAAGCATAAAACCACTTATTTATTTTTCGGGTTCTTTTCGAAATTTAATGCCTAAGGCAACCACTGTCACCTTATTCATTTGCAAATGGGGCACGCGAGACCGATGAGAATTTGTCTTAAGAAAAAAATCATCTAAGTCCCGAAAAAAAATGAAAGAAATCAATAAAAAATTCGAAACCTAAGTGCTGACTCTCCTCTTCTAGTACTGTAGTAGGAGTTTCGAGTTTACATTATGAATGTTGGTGAATCTGATATCTTAGGTAAAGTAAACCTTCCGCAACCTTCTAAAACAACGGGCAATAAAATTTCTCACCTTGAAACCTCATAAGAAATAGTAATAATTAAATGTGTAGATTGCCAATAAACCACCCACATGCCCATTTGGTGCAGTGGTTAGAGGAGCTACTGACACGCGAACGGTCGAGCGATCGATCCCGAACCGGGCTAACCAAGCCTTCCCTCCCTCCGGGGTCGGGTGAATTGGTACCAGACTTGTCTGGGAGGGTAAAGACATTGACTTGGTATAGCGGCTGGCCCCGCAAGTCACAGTGTAGGCCAAATACACATTCACCATGCCTCTACGATTCTGAATTGAACACGTATGCCTGATGCGTCCTTAGGAAACTGATCAACGCCGAGACCTTTACCTTTTACCTTTTACCACCCGCATGATTCTTGAATTTACCCTCCGCTGACTATAAAGTTACCGTAAGGGCACCGATGTCTGGTCAGCTGTCTGTTGTCTTCGCAAAGTACGCTAAGCGCCTAAAATCTGTCGGTTATCAGTGAAAATCGACTGATTGTGTTTGTTTCTGAAAAGGTCTTTGTCAAAGAACAAACTGATTATTGCCGCTACTTCATTGTTCCCCCTACGTATAGATAAAAAGTTCAATTCCATTTTAATACAGAAACAATATCCTCTAACTGTAATTTATATTTAATTAAGTTAGTGCCACACTACAATTAACGAGAACGGCCTTGTATGGTCGTTATCCTGACGACGTCAAGGAACACTCGCATGATGATCAGAGATTCAGACTTTCACTACACTTCCCTAACTATTGGATAGATCAGGCCCTTCCGATTCCAGCCATATCTTGGTAGGCAAACAAACAAAAAGGGCCAAAAACTAAACAAAAGGCCCGGACCAGGAAGATTGGCAGCGAATCATTTTGAGCACGGAGTAGTTGAACGATATATCGTTGAGCAGTTCCGGTTCACAATAATTCTTAAACATTCGACATAAATCTTGATCATTACATCTTAAACTAACCCATTTGAGGTGTACTGGAGTGGGAATCAGAAGGCCACCCTGACATGAACAAGAAAACTGGTTATCAGAAAACCTCTGTAGTAGGCGGGCGCTTTGATGTATTCCTTTGGACGCATTTTGAACGCTTAACTGCCGCTTGGAAACGATTTAGGGCCCACTCAGACTCTACTGCGTTGCTGCCGCAGTAATGATGAAGGATAGGGACCAGTGACGCGCGCGTCAGCTGCGCAGTAGCGGCAGCGCTGCACCCGCTTTCAGAGTTTTACTGCAGCAGCACTGCCGCAGCGCCGCCGCAACAAGGAATGTCCCGTGACATTCCTTGCTGCGGCAGCGGATTTGCTGCCGAAAACGGATGTGGGGTGCGCTCATCCCCCCTTTTGTTGCTAATTTTACTTTACTGCGGCAGTAAAACTTTGAATGGGCCCTTACACCTACTCACTCGGTAATAATCAGGTAATAGTCCAGCTTTTTGTAGATGCACAACCCATTCCTTAGATAGAAGTAGCTAGCCGTAGGGAGCCCGTAGGTTAGAGTGAGAACAATGTAAGTATCTCTCGAGACGGCTCCCTAAGCATGACCCAACGGCATACTTCGAGGGAGCACTTAGGAATCTAATCTGTAGCTCCACTCAGATGCGGTGCCGTCTGATGTATTTACCTATTGGGTGTCAAAAGTAGCCCAATGGGATTGTTCGGTGGCTACGCCCACAAATATGTGTATGAATAGGATGATTACGGTGATGTTGTTGATATTCTGATGTACACGTAGCAATAAATACGGAGATCGCGGTGCAACACTTCATGAAAAGTAGCCATATTTCAGCTTCTGCTTCCGCCCAATTTTGAGCATAAACTTTTCTCAGGCCTGTTGTGTATTAAAATGATCGTCTCGGCTTCCTCTCTGCAGATATGGTATTCGCTTTTGATATTACGTAGTGGCGAAAATGTTACAATATGAACCCTAGACGTAATTTGATTGAAAATATCCACAGGATGTAATAGGAAGCCCGAGGAAAGCCTAACGACGTTGACCTTGTGTGGTTGTCGCTTGATGAGCTGAAGGAACACACCCATGAAAATCGAAATTTCAAAATTCTGACCATGTGTCCTTCACTGCTGGGTTGGTCACGCTTTTCTGATTCCAGGCATGCATTTTTTATCCAATACATATAACTCTGAAGTGATTTATGGCGAGTGACCGGTAAAAACGATCTGGATCGTTTAAATCGCATTTTGGCGGAAAAATATCGAGTATACTGTAGTTGCTGCAAAAGTGTTGAGAGAATTATCCTTCGGTGAAACCACCAAGCAGCTCTTGAACTATCTTTTTTTCGGCAATGTTTGAAGTACAACCATCCGGCGGTCGGGGCAGTTTGGCACATTTCTTATCTGACTGCTGAAATCACACCCACTCAGCTAGCCACTAACACCATGTGCATGCGTGAGCTGTCGTTGCCCTTTCGGCCATCATTTTCCCCGCCACACTCGCACTTTCGACGGGGTTTTCTTTGTTTAAACGGCTCTTTTCATGAGTGTTTGGGCGGCTTTCGTTCCAAACAATCATTTGCAACTGCGCCGCGGCGGAAAAAATCGTGGAAAACTCGGTTGCAGATGCTTGATTCGGCCCGTGTAGACACGCTGAGCACGTTTAACAACAATATGATTTTCCTTCCCCCCCCCCCCGCTGTGCATTTGATGGGCTTAAACGCTTGGCGAAGAATAAGCTTCTAAAACACTAGTATGTTTTCATTTGTTTGGTTGCGTGTGTGTTTTTAAAGCTCTCTCTCACGTGTGTCTTATACCCGCGTAAATAAATAAATAAATATTTGTGGTGATTAGAGTACCCTACCCTAGTTTACCTTAGCGATTTTTTCCTCCAAAACTCCAAAAAATGTAATGTAAAATAACAATTTTAAATGTGCACATTAACACGATTAGACTATTAGGCGTTGGCACATGTGGATTCCCGATATGTGTAAAAATATTTTAGGAATATAGCAATTTTAGCAAATTATTTTTTATGTTTATTTATTTCGTTTTCCTAAGCCATGAAATTGGAATTGAAGAGATGGAAAGTTCCATATGTGTCTATTATGAGCAGTTTTTCTACGCTATAAATTTGAAACTGGTTCTGGCGAGCTAATCGTCTGCCTGCTCCACGACTTTTTCGCTGCTACACAGAAAACCATGATCTTCATCTGTTCTTTGCACGTTTACTTTTCATTTGCTATAGGGTTTTGGAAAGGACAAAGGCCAAGGACTTGTACTAACCTAGACTTCTCTGCTTGGAGGTGGCTGCTCATATTGTGAATAATCGCTCATCGCTTTTCCCGGCTGTTGTTGAAACAACAGAGGTCGATCCGGTGCCCACTATTCGATTTGTTCTTGAAATTACACCTTATTACGATTACTGCAATTAAACCTTAATTTAGAGCTTCTGAAGCACCTTATGTTTACTTATTCACTTGGCGATTCTTGAGGTTCTCAGATTAATTTCTTTCTAAGACAGATTCTCTCGCTCATCGTCGAGTACTATTTCATTTACTTCGTTTTTCTATGCTTATTGGGAATTAATAAAAAGTCAACGAAAATAATCTCGTTCTCTTTGGTTTACAATTGTCGAAAATAAGCGTAAGGCTCTCTGATTGCTGGCCGATTTGTGGTGTTTCCCGTAAATTTCGAAAATAAAGGGCCGATCACCAGTGGAAAGGAAAGAATGTAGTAGGACAGGTTCTTGACGCCCTTTTTCCTCTCTTAAGTGATCATTTTCCAAGACAACACCTTGCACCCTACGTCCACCTTACACTTTTGCACATTTCCGAGGTAAACAAGTCTTTAATATGTTCTTTGCTCACAGGTGGTTCGAAAACAGGATGATGAACACCATTTCCCAACTATTCAACATTTGACGACACTGAAATTTATTTTGCAGGCCATTTCTGGAGCCTCTCCGCCCTAAAGATTTTCACAATCAAACAGTACTCTCCCAGAAGAAGCTTAGCTATTTTAGATTCTCAAAAAGGCAGCAGCTTCAAGAAAAAAGAAACAGCGACCAAAACGGATGCCGAACGCATCCGTTTCCGTTGGGGTTTTTATGGCTCTTTTTTCTAAGCATTTCTCTCCTCGGATGTATGTACTTGTTTTTTCAGGCGTTTGGTTGCACAGTCAGCCACAGCCTCAAATGCTAGATCTATCAGCAGCTGCCAACACTGCCAATTTATTCAAGCTTTTCTTCGGCCTACTTCTGCTTCGCCAGCGCTTCTATGTTCTCTGGAAACATTTTTCGTTTCATGTTAGAGGACAAGTAGAAGTATTCATTTTATTTCTAGTAGAAAAGTATTTGGGAGTATTTATTTTTGATAAAAAAGTGTACAAGCAGACTGAGTTATTAGGTCAATCCAAAAGTTGTGCATTTCATATTTTGACTTCCTTTGTTCATATCCCAAGGAAAACATGTAAATGGCCAGTAAGTTTATCATGATTGAGTAATGTTCTTTCCCGGCGACCCGGTTGAGATTTGTGCTCGATTATGATGATCTTATCAGTCTTTTATTTACTTTTATTGATTTATGAATAAAGGAAGTCAGTGTCTGAAATGCACAAGAGCTTTTGGGTCAACCTAATATTTGAGGCGAGCACTACTTTGCATGAAAGGTGTGCGTGGAGTAGCGGCAAGAAGCGCTACACCTACCCGTACGGTCAAAAGACCGATCTTGCCAAGGCTAACCGCGCTTTTCATCCCTAAATCCTTACCTTGTAGTTTCCTATATTTGGAGGCTATGAATGATACGATGACTGCATGATGCTGCGGACATTTGCCAACAGGGTCGTCTGTGGCTAGTTGCCGGATACGGGCCATTGAACCCATCCGAAAAGTTCAGGTTTTTACGGCCCTTATGTAAACCAGACGGGGGCTACCTCAGCGCTGCTGTCGCATCTGGGCCCTTCAGTCGCTCGTCGACTATTTCCTAACATCTTCAATAACGAAGTCCCCAACATCTTTAATAAAGGAAACATTAGATGATAATTCCTCTATTTTTCATCATACAGTTCCGAGTTGCATATTTCGCATGACTAATTATGGGAATTTTGTTCTGATTTTTCTTTGTTCGACTCAACATCCATGGCTTTGGTTTTTTTAGTTTTGTTACGGAACTAAGTACAGCTTCCATAAATGTTAGCCATAATATCGTATCAATTCAAAAACTGAAAGATGAAAGATCAAATAAGAAAATTAAGAAGACCGCCTGATTCATTGTTTGCTAACAAAAACCATGGCTAATACGGGATTTTAGCCCTTTTTGTGATGGCAACAGTGAAACCTTCGTTGCTTTGCTCTTATCACTGTTAAACTGAAATCTGTAATCTAGCCGCACTATTACTTTACCGTCTTCTGTTTGCTTGAACTCATCGCGTCTTAATATTCACTCCTCTTATCACTTAACCTCCTTACGATTTCCTTTTTATCTAATCCGGACCCTTCACTCAGTAGACGCCCTTTGCGCTTAACCTTTCTCCAATCTACTTTGACCACCACCTTCTAGCGATGATTTTTCAACAAATGTCCTTCGGCAGCAACCGCTAGGTATGTACTTGGTTGGGGTTCTGGAGTATACCCCCGTCTCATTTCTGGTGTTCCATTTTTGGGTATGTTTTCGACGATTCAAGGAGACATTCGACATCGAATTCTCCAAACGACAAATCGAAACGACGTCCGTGTTGATCATCTTCACACTGACAAGCAGTTGAACAACGGCTGTTGACTACGAGCGTGTTATGGACGACTATCAAAGTCGTCCGGTTCTGTTTTTCTCCTTCAACCGACCGACCTGTCCGACTGCAGGTGGAGCCTCCAGCTACCTGGGTGGTCTTATCGGATTCATTCCAGCACAACCGTTGCAACATTCCATTCTCCTATTCACCGTTGAATGTTATGCGCCCTGTGGAACCTTGCGGAAAGGGGAGGACGGGTAACCTCCAGTATCCTCAAGGGAATGAGAAAAAATCGGAGTTTTTACCAATTTTCTTAGTAAAAAAACTGACGATCACTTTGGTTCGTCTAGGGACCATTTCTATCCCATAGAGTTCCCCTTATATTATGTCGATTCCTTGTTTGCGTTCCATGGGAATTACCCCGCGATGAATCCGAACCTTTCGTCTTCCCAAAAATAACCTCCGTCCCATAACCGCTCGCAATGTCTTAGCAAATTGCCCACTACCAGCGTCCAATAACGTTTCCATTCATTCCTCAGGCTTGGAATGAAATCTTAATTGAAATTTTAAAAAATATTGAAGATATTGAAAAATTATTAACGCCCTCCCGAGGCGACCGATCTATTCGATTTTCAACGCTTTATTGCCGAAAGGCACCCGCACGGTCGAGCGATCGATCCCGGCCCGGGCTAACCAAGCCTTCCATCCCTTCGGGGTCGGGTAAATTGATACCAGACTTGTCTGGGAAGGTAAGGACACTGACCTGGTATAGCGGCTGGCCCCCGCAGGTCATTATATAGGCCAAATATGCATTCACTATGCCTCTACGAGTTGAATGGAACACGAATGCGGCGGCGCGTCCTCAGGGGACTGATTAACGCCGGTACCTTTACCTTTACCTTTATTGCCGAAAGGCGTTACTACTGATGGAAATGATGTAAAGATATACGATATTTTATTTTTGAAAATATAGAAATAGCAGTGCACAAAGGTAAAAGATCAATTAAATGAAAAAATATTGATATCAAAAATGGCACTAACATGCTCGTTTCGTGCCTACCCTTAGACGAGTAACTTATAAAGTAGTAGTAGACCATCGCCGGCAGTCCTTAGTAAAGAGTAAGTAGTAAAGAGTAAGTAAAGAGTAAAAGAGGTCCTGAGAGCAAAAATGAATAAATTAACCTGCACATCGAATAAAATCACCATAAATATCAAAGTGCACCCCCAAGTGGACATCTGATTTGGTGATATAATATGTATATAATACAAATACAAAAAAAGTAAAAGCATAAAAATAGGACAGTCACTGGTCAACCTAATAGCTTACCGGCTTATTCCCGTATAGCGGCTGTTCCCCTCAGGTCATTGTTTAGGCCAAATACGCATTCACTATTACATAAAAATAGGTTTTTTTTCTAGGAATAACCTAGTTGGTAGTAAATGTGCGACACGCCGTACAGTAAACCCAAAACTCACCCATATAACTCGTGACGACCTCGCCCTCCACTCTTTACCTAAGAGGTGTGGGTCAACTATTCGTGATCTATGGGGGAGGATATTTGGC
This sequence comes from Nippostrongylus brasiliensis, assembly GCA_030553155.1. Taxonomy (NCBI): domain Eukaryota; kingdom Metazoa; phylum Nematoda; class Chromadorea; order Rhabditida; family Heligmosomidae; genus Nippostrongylus; species Nippostrongylus brasiliensis. The sequence goes on from CP130735.1 coordinate 48,177,000, forward strand.
GTGGGAGGCGTATGACCTTGTTCGGCGAGAAGGTATGAAATATTGCCACTCCATCCTCTCCCTTCCTTCCTTGCACTCCTCATTTCCTCATTTTACCGCTTACATGGATCCAGGAGTCTACTAACCTGAGCGGATCATGGAATAGTGGGACTACGGATGCCTGAGGGTTTATCAGCAGAAATCGAAGTTCTGTTTTTTTTCAAAGAAATGATCTCATAGTTCCGCAAGTCATCACCGGTTGAGATTTTCTGTCCTGCATCATTTTTTTGTATTTGATTTTTACTTTTTCTCATACTTTCTTCGATTTGAAATTGTATAGTTGCCTATTCCGATCAGAACAGTTGAATCTGTTACACTTAGTTGTCCTATTTCCCCGTCATCGGCAGGTGAGAGAAGTAGCGGAAGGAGGGCAAACCGGTCACACTCAGTGGTCTCAGGGATCTTTTTACCAGGAGAACAAACCGATGGTTAAAGGCGATACCCTGAAAGGTTTCGACCAAGTCACGTAGGCAGGTGGTTGAACCAGTAGTTTTTGTTACGGAAATTACGTGGTGAAGCTTCTATAGGAACTTCTCTCTTCTCATTGCCTTGTCTTTTCCAGATTGGCGAATATCGAATTGATCCGTTACTGTTAGAATAAATAAATGTAATAATAAATAATCAAACAACATACAAACAATAATAATAGAATAATAAAATGAATAATAATGGAATGAATTTGGACAATTGTGAAGAATCAAGGACATTTATTTAAGTTTTAGTTTTCTTTTCGAACCCGCTCGACTCCAGCTGTTTCGATACTGCTCAATGTATGGCGTATGCTGATCTCGTCAGCACGACCAGGGTTCGGTCCTCAACCTAGTCAAGCCACGACCCTTCTACCCATGATAGTAAGTTATTCGGTACCCAAAAACACTGGTATGTCACTCAATCACAGCCTCTCTTCTTTTACCCTTTACAGCTACTCCTCCATATTCCTCCAGCTTCTATTTCTCCTCCTCTTCCTCTTCTTTCACTCCCACTTGCTTTCGCGAAGACGAACTAGATTACCGTTGTCTCTGCTGAATATTTTACAGAACCACTGAAGTTCTAGAATCTCTGGTGTCCACTCGATGTTTTCCTCAGTTAGAAACTGGTCTCGTCAGGTTTTATTTTATTTTATTCTCTTTTTATATAAGAACCCGCGTGGTATACTGGTGTGGGACTCTAATGACACCCGCACCGCTTGTCCTTCCATCCCTTCAAGGTCGGGTAAATTGACATCAAACTTGTTCGGGAAGGTAAAGACACTGACTTGGTATAAAGGCTGGTCCTCGCAAGTCATTGCATAGGTAAAACCCGAATTCATTGTGCCTCCACGATTCTGAATTGAACACGAATGCGGCGCGTCCTTAAGGGGCTGATCAACGCCGATAGCTTCACCTTTTTTTAGCTTTAACTTTTTATTTTACATTGTTTTATTATATAGATAGTAGTTTACATTTGACTGAGTGTTTTTTGATTGAACGCCGTTCCTATCAGTTTCAATGTGTCATCAGCGTAATGTTTCTCGGCCACTTACGCGATCGGCGACGGCGGAGGAATTTTTCGTCGAAGAAAACACCTCATGAATGTCGGCCATCTATATCATGTTTGATATCGGTGCCATGACCTTGACTTTCTTTTTTCTTTTTCTTATACGCTTTTTCCTTTTTTTTATATCACAGGGTAAAGAACGCTTGTTTCGAACTCAGATTGTTCCAAAATTTCCAGGTTCGTTATAAACCGCTGGACGCAGAAAAATACATATTTTTCCGATTCCGAAGACTTGCACTTCTTATTTAAAGTTATTGAATTCGAGGACCGTAATAAGATCTGAAGTTTTTTCTCCAGAGAATGAAACGAAGAAATTCTTACAATCTGCTTGGCAAGTGTGTACGCGAAATCGCTTTCTTTGAAACTTAGGAAAATGGTTTCCAAGGATTCTTCAATTCATCGCCATAATTTCATAGAAAGTCAGATATGGTGACGTTTATCAAAACGCTTGAAAACGGATGATAATCTAAGAGCCATAAAATAGAACCAGAAACCATATAGAATAGGAAAAACAAAATCATATCTAAAGACAGAAATTGGAAAACTTACTAGGGAGGTTGCTCAGCGTGCTCCGAAGATTCACAACGAGACCCATATTGTTTTGTAGAGCATCGAATGACGGTTACAAAGGTATGGTTTGTTTTTGCTAAATGCAAATGGATAGCCCAAAAAAGGCAAAAAACCTTGAAAACCAACCAGGGGCAAATGGGATTCTAGATCGCAACCACCAGAGATACCACCAGAATCGACCCAAATTCAAAACAAATGTCAGATTCGTGATCAGCGCCCCGAATAACCCCTGTAGACAAAGTTTGAGCTAAATCGGTGATTTTGACCTAACTAGCCTTACCACTGTTGAGTAGTTGTACGACGGTCCACTAACCGAGAATATCTTTATTCCGATTGTTCCACTTTTTGGACTCTAATCAACACAGAGACTCCAATTTGAATGAGTTTCTTTGATTTTTTTTATCTAGATGGATCACTTGGGCTGTTGACAAATCCACAATTCACAAATCTCGCATAGGCTGTTCCCATTGTGTCTGGCGTGAGCTTGCTAGGGTCCGTGGTAACAAAGTTGGGTAGTTGGGTCTAAATCACCGATTTAGCCCCAACTTTGTCTACGGGGGTTATTCGCGACGCTGATCGCGAATCTGACATTTGTTTCTGAATTTGGGGTCGATTTGGGTTGGTTACGGTAGATATGGGTCACATACATATGTACTGGAAGACATCGTCGTTTGTGCGTACTTTGTTGGCCATACTCCTCACAAACGCGATTCTGTCCCGCAACTGCGACGAAATTCCAAAAGGAGCGTATTTTGGTATATAGCGTAGGAAGGCGAAAAGAAGGGACAGTAAAGGGATCGATCCACCGATCATCAGAGTGAGAGCCCTGAATGCTACCCAGTAAGCCACCATGATACGATTTCTGTTGGTTAACACCTAGAATTGCTCTCGCCACTTGTTTCTCGCCACTGCTTAGTGGTCAAGATTTTTTGCCATTTCTGGATCATTCATTTGCATTTAGCAAAAACAAACTATACCGTTGTAATTGCCATTCGATGCTCTACAAAAGCGTATGGGTCTCGTTGTGAATCTTTGGAGCACGCTGAGCAACCTCCCTCGTTAGAATAAGGGATTGATTGTGGATTAATTTGCTTTACTTAATTTGATGAAGGGTAGAAGAGAAAAAAGAATTGAAAATAGAATTAAATCTAGAATCCAGAATTTAAAAGATAGAAATTGACAGCAAATTCACCCACAGCAGAATTATCTGAACTTCGGAGGCTCTCTGAAGACCTTCCACGGCTACTATTCCCCATTGCGGACCTCTGCTCGAGGTATAGACGCCCGTTTGTGAGAATCGTATCCCATGAGTCGTACAAAAGTCAATAGTGAGTTGATGAAGCGTTCAAATTCGTGGCTTTTTTCCGTCGAATACGTCTGGCGCCGATGATAAACTGCAGTACGATAGTTACGCGAGGGTTTTTTGCAAGTTTTTGTTAAGTGTTGAACGGCGGCGACTGACCACTGAGGCGTTCCTATTGGAACGTGTCTGTCTACTTTGGACTGGTCAGCTACGAGACCGTTCTAAACCCAATTTGATTCTTCTTTTTATAACTGAGGGCCCGCGCGGTACAGTGGTAGGAGGCGCTGCTGTCACCCGCACGGTCGAGCGATCGATCCTGTCCCGGGCTAACCAAGCCTTCCATCCTTCTGGATCGGGTAAATTGGTACCAGACTTGTCTGGGAAGGTAAAGACACTGACCTGATATAGCGGCTGGCCCCCGCAGGTCATTGTGTAGGCCAAATACGCATTCACTATGCCTCTACGACTTGAATGGAACACGAATGCGGCGGCGCGTCCTCAAGGGACTGATCAACCTCGGCACCTTTACCTTTACCTTTTACTTTTATAACTGAAACATATAAGAATTTTTGACCCATTTCTTCCGAAGGGTGAAAACGGTCTTCTCAGTTACACGAGGTACCCACCGTGAGCCTAAATTTCCCTAAAAAAATAACGTAAAAAATTTCTGTGGTTTCTACGCTCTCTATAAATGAACTACATATACTGGTATCTCACCTCATATAACGGTGAGTTCGGAGACGGCCATTCGTCTTCATACTCGCTCTTACCCCATTCATTCCTCTATCTTTAGTCGATTCCACAAAAAGTTCCGGAACTATGGAAAAGTTCGATTTCCAACCTAGCGCAGACTGGACGATGGTATTGGAAAGAACGATCATCGCCCTTCCTCCTCGTCCTCGTTTTCCTTTTCTTCTTCCTTTCGTTCTCTACAAACGACCTATACTGGTATCTTGATATTTTACCTCAGATAACAGAGGATCCGGAGAAAACCATTCGTCTTCATACTCATTCTTCCTCCGTTGATTCCTTATCTTGAGTCGATCGCACAACAAGTTTAGGAACTTTGGAAACGTTCTATTCCCAACCTAGTCCAGATTAGACGATCGTATCAAAAAGAACAGATTCTTTTCCTCTTTCTTCATCTCATCATCGTCCTTAATCCTCATCCTCCTTCTTCTATTCTTCTTCCTTTGCTTCCAAGACGTGAAGACAATCGAACTTAATCATCAGTCCCAACATCCCTGTTCTTTCCTCTGTATTCCCAAATGCGGTTGTGTCTACTCCTTCTCATTCGTCTCATCCTTGTTCCGTCCTTCTCGTCATCCTTCCTCCATTCTCTTTCTTTTCCTGTCCCTCATGTTCGACTATCGTGAATGTAGTAAACATTCCTGCATTCTGCCGATCAGCGTAGAAACATCGCCTCTGAGAGATCTCCATTGTCGTGCCATCTGATGAACGGCACGATAGTGAGTTGCTACATTCCCGTATGTTGTTTAGGCGGCCTGCACGATCAGTTCCAAACCCACTATTCACTATTGTCAAACTTTTTTCTTTTAGTATGCAAGAATCAGGTAAGGTAAAGGTAAAGGTGTCGCATTCGTCTGCCATTCAGAATCGTAGAGGCATGTTGAAGGCCCTATACGCGAGTGGTAGCCGCTATATCAAGTCAGGGACATACTTTCTCAGACAAGTCTGGTATCAATTTACCCGACCTCGAAGGGATGGAAGATTTGTTTGCCCGGTGCGGGATCGATCGCTTGACAGCGCGGGTTTCAGTGGCACTTCTTACCATTGCACACACGCGCCCAATTTTTAGAAGAATCAGAGGAAACATTGGACCTTATAGAGCCTTAGTGGTCACTCAAGATGTGATCTTCTAAAAAATGCCCAGGAGCGATAACTAAAACGCTCCATTCTGGTAGACATGGATACGAGATCATCGAAAAGCCTTTTTGATTGTTCAGCCAGCAATCTCCTCAAGACCCTACTTCTTTCCATGAAATTGAAATTCATCTTTAAAAAAAACTGTTCTATCCTCCAAAAGGAAGTCGGCAATTTTCCAGCTTCGATAGGCAATTCTTCCGCTTGATACTGACTATTTGAGATTCCATTGCCGATAAGGAAAAAGCGGTACTTCAGCTCCTTTCTATTCTAATGTTCTTCAGGTAACGTCTTCGCTGCTGACGAAGCAACAACGAGTAGCGACCAATAAATTGATAGGGGACACGATGAGCTGTCAGTCAAACCCTGTCTTCTTCCGTTTTTCGTCTTTATGGCATGTCATCGTGACAAATGACAGAAAAAACTAAAAAACCCTAAAACTCACCGCCGTTGGAGATAGGCAAAGCTGGTGAACGGTGATTTATACGACAGATTATGATATTATTCGACTAACGTTTCAACATGTTGCAACTTCGTCAGAATAACAGCAATTTACTGAAACAAAATCTCAGTCAACGATATAATCACCATTCATATATATGACACCAGTTTTTTCAACAAAAGACTATTCCAAGAACTCTAGAAGAACTGTGACGAAAAAATTTTTCCGACCTCCATTTCCATTCGTTTTGTCAAATATATCTCGAAGGTGTTGCTCTAAGGATCTGAATAAGTGACAATCTGAAATAGCAAGGTCTGGTGAATAAGGTAGGTGCGATAGAACTTCCCAGCCTAAATCCTGAATTTTCTCATGAGTCGCTCTTGCGACATGAGAACGAGCGTTGTCGTGCAAACAAACTTTTCCCTATCAGGTTTTTCTAATAAATATGCTACCACACCTACCGTACCCCATCGACCTTGCTGCTTTAGATTATCAAACGTTAACTCTGGTTCTTAAAGCAACACCTTCGAATATCGGACCTCTGACTTAACGAGATGAACTGGAAATAGAGATGTATATATAGAGGCCGGTCAATTTTTTTTGTCACAGCTGCCGGAGTTCTGGAGGAGAGGAATTGAGAAGTTGCCCGAAAGATGGGGAAGAGTCATATATATGAATGGTGATTATATCGTTGACTAAGATTTCGTTTGAATAAATTGCTGTTATTTTGAAAAGTGTTGCAAGATTTTTGCACCAACCTATTATTTTTCGCTGCTCTCAGCCAAACTCTTCATCGTTCATTCGAATGGCCACGTTGGTCTATTATGGACTCACTATGGACATTTCGTTTCACAGTCTTTCCTCATTTTCCTTATTTGATGCAAAAAAAGTCAAAGGTAAAGGTGTCGGCGTCGATTAACCCCTAAGGATACGCCGCTGCATTCGTGTTCCACTCAGAATCGTCACATCATGGTGAATGCGTACAGTGACCTGCCGGCCGCTATGCCAGGTCAGCTTCTTTTCTTTTCCACGCAAGTTTGGTACGAATTGACCCGACCTCAGAGGAATGAAGTGAGCCGGGCGGGGATGGTTCGCGTGACCGTGCAAGGGTCAGCAACGCCTGTTACCACTGTACCACGTACCATTTGTACCACTCGCATTCCATTTAATGTACAACGCCATTTTTAAATTACTATCTCTGTCTTCAAGCTGGGGTGTCTCGAATTCGAGTTTTTCTTCACATCACACAGCTCATATTGTCAAACAATTATTTTTATGCCTGGTTTCTCAGGTAGGCTCCTGCGCTCTTTCAAGTTATTCCTTATTCATGGGAACAGCGGGCGGAATCCTACCTTGTCTGGAGTCTGAGAATCCCGGATTCGCCAAGTCCTACCGGCAATGTACACTGTGCCCCGGCGCTTTGACTTCCCGGAGGTCTGGATGGCACGGGTTACCAGCCATATACCCATAGGAGTACTGTAGTCAGTGGCACAGCACAGCTAAAGCATTCTAGGGATCCAATGGGACACTTATTGGTGAGAATGGCGTGTGCTACACGATACTGTTATGAATATGAAATGTTGCAACGACGTCGATGACCCACGGACGATGCCGATCAGTCGATGATGACTAAGATCAACGTCGGCTGCCGTAGTCGGCCGACCGATGACTGATCTTAGTCATCGCGTCACAGCTTACGACGACGACCCTCGAGAATGTGCGGAATGTGGTCAGTTCGAATAAGAATAGCTAGACGACGACGGCTTATCGCCTTCCTCTAGCGATTCGTCCGTCTCACCAGCCGACCGTGCACAATTCCGACTTCCGACCACGAGTTTTTGCCCTTATCTGACATTTCTGAAGTCGTTTTAGGGCCTCATGACTGCTCCAAGGCGATCATTGACAGCTCGTGCTCCTAGGGGTTCAGCTGGTTTTCTTCTTTAATCCACTTCTCGATTCGAGTGCGTGGCGCGTTCTTGGGGACTGATCTACGCGAGCTCTCAACCTTAACCAAGTCCGTGCCTTAACATTCCTAAACATGTCTGAAAACGTTTTCTCGTATTTCGTCTTTATTTTCGAACGAACGTGTCTAGAAATTTTCCGCTACTGAGGAATGTCTGAAACTAATTTATCCGAACCCGGAGGGATGGGAGGCTTAGTTAGCCTGAGCCGGGATCGATCGCTCGACCTTGCGCGTGCCAGTACCACTTGTTATGATTGTATTAGGTCATTTCATAAGTCCTTGCCGTTTTTTCATCGTCCTTCTGTAAGTTTAATAGGAAAGCTCTGGCAAAGAGCTGTATACTGATCGATAGAGAATTATTTGTAGTTTTAGAATATGTACTTCGTTTTGATAGAAACTCGAAATGTTGCTAATTTTGTTACCAGTGAAATGGAAAATGAAATGTCGCAAAAATAGCCCTTTGCGGCATGGAATTTTCTCCAAAAAAAGTGCAACTTTTTGTAAGTTTTTGCACACCGTTGGAAAGAGCAAGTCCTCTTATATAAGATGTTATATTGCGTTTTTTATTGCTTTTGGTTTTTGGCAACTTTAAGGCCCTCAAGTCGAGTGACCCAAAAGTCGTTAATTATTTTTTGACTCAACGCTAGCTCTTTATGTGGAGACTTTTGCAACTCTACAAACTACAAACTACAAACAATTCTCTATCGATCAGTATACAGCTCTTTGCCAGAGCTTTCTTAGTAAACTTACAGAAGGACGATGAAAAAAACGGCAAGGACTTATGAAATGACCTAATAAGTGAGACGCGTTGGATCTCCTCAGCTCAAGAAAACATCTAAGATTTTAAAATACCCTACAAAGCTCGGCAACTAAGGGATCGTTAGGATATTCAGAGGGTTTTCATGACACAGCACTATACCCTGGAAACTTGTCTTATATTCTAAAATCAAAATCAACTTAAAACTGGTTCTGAAGAGCTCGACGGCTCTTTTTCAATTTTCTTTATTTTTTGGAGCGTTTTCTCGGTTTTTCATCTTTCTTTGCTAACGAACGTGACTATAAATTTTCCGATACTGAGGAATGAAAGACCCATCCTGCGTCATTTGTCGAAATCTTCTCCCAAATTCCCTCACCCATTTGTTAGAATGTAAAAAGTTTATAAGAGTGCAGCCGTCAGAAGTGCTTTCCCAAAGGACCACCCATGTTTATGGTGTAGTAATAAAGCAGCCATTAATTTTATAGCCTATAGCCTATCCGTCAAACACCCTTTCATAATAAAAGCTGTAAAACTTCCATCGTTTTTGAAGGGATTTTTGAAAAAAGATCTTAATTGCCAGATTTTTATTCATTTTTGATTTATGAAAGTGGCCACGCTATTTTTGTCACCTTCTCGGGGTTGTTATCCATTAATCCATCTGATTTGCTGGAGATGAAAAGCTCTCTTCGCCCTAGGCGAGGATCGATCGCTCGACAGAGCTATCGCTAGCGGCGCCTCCTTCCACTGGTTCATCTTCGCACTCGTTTTGTCTTGCTTCAAACTTCACAACTCTTCCTGTTAACCTCCGCTCACTTGCGCGCATTCGTCTGTTTGTTTAAAATTTATTTATTTATTATTCTATGACAGACGTGCCAATCGAAACGATTAAGTGTAGAAAAAATAAATGAAATCAAATTCCAGTCTTATTTCGCTTTTTACCTTGCCTATTTTTAGGGCAGCGTCGCTGATATTTTCATTTTGCACCGATTAATAATCGTCCAACAGTTGCTATCAGAGTTACTAAAGAAAATGAGGGATTATTTTGGTGTAATAACGGCTAGAAGACAGCTAATCTACGTTTGACGTCAACGGTGGCTTCTTTTACCCTTGACTCCTTCCTTTTCGTCTTGCTAAGGACCGTTCGCAAATTATAGAGCGAGATCCTATCTTTTCTGCAAATTTTCATTTACATTTTCGTTCCTTTATCCTCTAAATTTTTATCTGGATTTTCGTTCTTTCATCATCTAGATTTTCATTTAGATTTCCGTGTCCTTGTCATCCGAATTTTTATTAAAATTTCCGTTCTTTTATCCTCTATCTTCCAAAATTTATTCATTTATTTATTTATTTAAAACGCAAAAAAGTGCACACAACACACAAAAAAGCAAAATGAATCCTTTTTGGTTTTTCTCAATTTTTTTGTACCAGCGATGAGTACCACGCCGCGTTCGCCTTGATCCAGCTCTACACCCTGTCTCACCCCCATGAAACTATCACCGGTATCCAAACTACAGTGGTAAGAGGCGCTACTGGCACCCGCACGTTCAGGTGATCGATCCTCGCATGGGCTAGGCAAGACTTCCATCCTACGGGGTTGGGTATATTTGTATTAGGTTGGTGCAAAAGTTCTCGGACATCTGGGATACAAAACAGTTCATTTTATATTATCTGAACAGTAGCAAGGAGTCATCTGAAGTAGGCGCCGTTAATATCAATGATCTTCTCTTCATTATACCTTTTTTTCGACTGAAGCCGAAAATACCGGGGAAATCCTTTTCAAATTCGAGAACTTTTGCACCAACCTAATACCAAGCTTGTCTGGGAAGATAGTCACTCTGAGTTGTTGCAGCGGCTGCCCAAGCCTGTCTGGGAACATAGCCACATTGAGCTGATATAGCGGCTGGCCCCGCAAGTCACTGTATGAGTAGAATAATCATGCACCATCCATCCACGATTTAGAATGAAAGACGAATGTGTGGCGCGCCCCGAGGGAATGATCAAAACCATTTACCTATACATTTTACCTCAAGTTTTCAAAGAATTACGATCGGAACGTGTTCGAATCGATTCTGCAGAACCGTTTTTCATCGGCTCCATCTCGTTACCTCTAATCGAAAGACGGCGTTCTTTCGACACGATTAACGATGACGAACGTCCTCGTCCGGTCAGCTCCCTGCCAACCATTTCGATTGCCTCCTCACCTATACCTTTGCCTTTTCCACAATTATAATTTTTTCGTGATATGCCAAAAACTACAGTTTCTCAGTGATTTTCTAATCTAGATATAGTTTCCTGCAGCCGTCCACTACAACAGCTCTCTATAAATCGAGACCGCCCCTTTCGCCCGATTTTTCAGACCGTCATCCATCATAAATGTTCCACCCTGTACTAACTAACAAGTGGTTACAGTTCCACTAGAATAATCGTTTTTCAATCCATGATGTGCATGACAGTGTTTTTGACACCGGAACTATAGCGTTCAATTCCGTCCAGGTTACCCTCCTATTTGGGTATGCACTGGTAAGGTCTTACTAAACCACGTTGCTTTTCAAAAGTTACCAGAAATCCTTTTTCTTTCACTTTTCTACTCATATTGTCCTTCACTAGGATTTTTTGTGTGTGAGTTCATTTAGGGAGTCTCCAGTGACATGAACTCAAGTCTAGAACGATCAGTAAAATTCAATTTCAAATCAAAATGCAAAATAAATAAATAAATTAATTAATTAATAAATAAATAAGTAAAATAATAAATAAATAAATAATCAAATAAATAAATAAATAAATAAATAAATAAATAAATAAATGAATAAATGAATAAATAAATAAATAAATAAATAGAAACTCAAATTCATAATCAATCCAGACCCTCCTTCATTCCCAAAAGGAGGCAGAGATAGAATTTCTTCTACATTTATAATCATTCGTTGCCTGAACAGACCCATTAGGCCAAAGAACCGTTTATACTCGGTGGCAAATCATAGCGGCAAATATATCACACAGAGTAGGGACGCAGAGGAAGCGGCGCTGTAGCGCGAAGGGCGCAGTAAATTATGCACGCCGGTACCTTAACCAATAATTGGCGACGATACCCCTCTCAGCAATGAAAAAACCGAAAGGACGCCTTTAACTGTCGCGCAGCATAGCCACTTAGGAATATAAACGGGTAGTCATACCTTGTTCGCAGGCTTTCTTTCTTCTTCAATTCTAGGTTTACAAGCTAGATTTATTTATTTATTTATTTATTTATTTATTTCAAGACGTCAGCAGAATCCAACGCGCGGCGCAACATACACATAACCGAAGCGGTCATTGAAATTAAAAAAAATGCATTAGTTCCATTAACAAAATTATATAATAATATTTATGTATTCATCCAAACCTCCAGTCACCGATAAATGAGACAAACGTTTTAAATGCACTGGCTGGACAAAACTTTAAAAACGCAATACCACAGAAATAAAATGCATTCGAAAAGGTTTGGACGATTCTTTCCATTTTCACATTTCGGCAAAGTCTCATCCATTTAGCTCAAATTATTTGGATCCCTCCAGGAATCTTCAACTCGGTATGACCCATTGGGCGTGCAGAACTGACCCAGGGTTCGACTGGGATGCTCAGACGACTTTGGATACATTGACACTCGGCTTCGTGCTTTGTTTGACGAGCAGACGGCAACGTCTCGTCGAAGATAAGCAATTTTCCACCAGAAACAACGGCGACAAGAAGTGCCGTTGAGAAGGACACCGTTGATTCGACTTCTAGCCGTCGCGTGCATGCGATTATCATTTTTCTCCGGCGCTACTGCAACGGTTTTTCGCCGTCGGAAAATCACAAAACAACGTTCGACTACTGAATCGTATAATCGGCTAACAGTTCGTCATCGAGCTTATACCATCACCATTTTCCCGCAACAAAATTCAATCACATTCACGAGTCACTCTATTTCTATACAGACTTATAATTAAATCGCTATATATTTAGTTTAATTATATTTAGTTTTAGGGTAGAAAAGTATGCACGCTTTTTACCCACCTTCACTGTCGCAGAAGTATTCTGAACATCTCAACCTCGTAGCCACGCTACCATTCGAACCTACGTGAGCTTTGGCATACCATCGGTTATATAAATTATTTAGTTTTCTTAATAATATAATTTTTCGCTCCTGCAGCCTATGTTGGTCGTTGAAAAATCACAAAACATCGTTCGACTACTGAATCGTGTAATCGGCTAACAGTTGGTCTGAGAATTTACACCATCACCTATTTACCCCACCCGAAATTCAACAAAATTCACCGTTTACTGTACCTCCTTAGCACCCGTCAATTATCATTTTCTACACTTCCATTTCTCTTTTTCTTTTTCTATTTATATTTTAACAATATCGGACGTGCCGCGACGACAAAACGGCGTCAGCGCCCTTCTTGTGCCGAAAAGTGTAGTTTTTGGGGTCCACGCGTGGTGACCCGGCGGAAGTCGGAGCTTCGTCGAGCGATGAGCCACCAGACGAAGAGTCGAAGGGGTTGGGGAGCGAAAATCGAGAGGTCAGAAAAATTGCTTACCAACAAGTTCTACGAACATTGAGAATTTGTACACAAAAAGATAGAGCTGGAACTGATAAGTTCAAATACTTACTCATTTTCTCACGAATTTTTCCGTTCTATCGTTGCGACACGTCTGGTGCTGCATCTCGAATTTTAGTGAGTTGATAAAAAATCGAAACAGATTCATGAAATTTTGCGCAAGGAGTGCTTTCTCTACCTTCTCCACCTTTTCCTCAAATTACTACGTTGAGGTTTCGGGAAATAAGTCCTTATGGTTAGCCTAACCCCTCGAGAAATCCAGGAAACTCTCCAGAACGATATGTGAACTAAGTTTATCCTCTGCAAATTTTCTGAACGCTCCAAATCAAATTGAGTTTAGTGGCTGGCCAGAATTTAGACGACATTATTTACTGATCGAATTTGGTGAATCCTCACTTCCGCCTCAAAAAATCATCTTTGGGAAAGGATTCTGCTGCAATTCCATGACTCACTCGAGGCTGATCACCTCGCTATCAGCATTCCTTATCAATTAATTGACACATTCTAGACGTTTTTAGCCTCAGTTCGACAAGAGGACGGCTAGAAAGTTTTGAATAAATGGAATGTGAGCCCATTTCTACGTTTTTAAACTAACGTTAAACGTTTCCTATCCTAATTTATTCATGAATCAATCTGAAAAAACTACTGTAGGGGTTTCACTACCAATTACAAGCTCTTTAGTGAAATGGTGAACAGTCTGAAAGTGAAAGTGGTTTTTGGAAAACGTTTCCAAAGTATAAAAATAAAAACAATATAACTGGGGTTCACGACATTGCCTGTTTGCTAAGGGACCATTTTTCTTATAGAATTTGTTCGAATCTTTCCGTAAAAAGATAAATGAAACATTCTGCTCAAAAAACAGAATAGATCATATTTTCAAAGTTTTTGTCGAAATTTTGTCGTCGAATCGATCCGACTTTTGTTTTTTATCGTGTCGTTTGCAAAAAAAAAAATACTCAGTAAAATACCCATCAAAGTCAAATACATAGTGAATTTGAAAGGAGGATATATAAATACAAATTTCGCGCCTTATATTGAAAAATTGGACGAGTGGTGCAGTGGTGAAAGGCGCTATTGAGCCTGCTCGGTCGAGCGATTGATCCCGGCCCGGGCTAATCAGGCCTTCCAATCCTCCGGGGTCGGGTGAATTGATACCAGACTTGTCTGGGAAAGTACGTCACTGACTTGGTATAGCGGTTACCCCCGCATATAGGCCAAGAACGCATTCACCATTTCTCTACGATTCCGAATGGAAAACGAATCCATGGCGTGTTCTTAGGGGACTAATCGACGTCGACCAGATTATCTTTACCTTTATTGAAAAAAACTTATTCTCGATATTCGATACAATGCAGGAATTCCTTGTCTCATTCGATCACCGCCATTAACAAGACTGCAGTCACTTCAATTAAACGTTATTTCGTCACTTTCCGCCCGGCTCGGCTAAAAAACAGGAAAAAAAAGGCGGTTACTCTGGAGAAAGAGCGAATTCTAGAGTGAAAACTGGAAGATTCAATTGCGACGGCATGAAGTGGAACTAATAGAAAGTACGACTGTGCAAAATCGGGCAAACTGGTTTGTCACGGCATCCTAAACTCTAGCTAAATGGGTTCAATTAGGAGACAATAATAAGACAGGTACATAAAAGCATGAACGAAAATCGGTGACAAAAAATCAAAAAATCACAATTCAGGCAACGACTGGCTCGTTTTGATGCTTCCCTTAGCTGGCCTACGAAAACAGGCTTGTATAGGCTAAAAATGCATTCGCCGTGCCTCTGCGATATAGGCTAAAAATGCATTGTATAGGCTAAAAATGCATTCGCCGAGCCTCTGCGATTCTAAGTGGAGAACGAATGCACGGCGCGTCCTTAGAGGAGTCAGCAGCGTCGACCTCTTCACCCTTTACCTTTATTAAGTTGTTTCTTTCTTCAATTTTGTGGGTCGTCCTTATAGGAGTCAGCAGCGTCGATCTCTTCAAACTTTACATTTACTATGTTGTTTCTTTCTTCAATTTTGAGGGCTAATTTGGGCGGGATGAGGCCAAAGTAGTCATATTCGTGCAAAAGGAGGGCTTTTCGAAATCTAATTGTTTTATATGTAACTTGTCTGCAGTAATGAATGTTAATGATTTCGTCCTATTTGCCTGAAAGCAATTGTTTATGCAATCAAAAATTTTTGTGCAAGAACTTTTGTCGCACCCTGTAGTTTTGCTAATTCAGTTTGAGATAGGCCATGAATTTGAAATCAAGATGGGCAAATTTTCTTGTTTGCAAATTATCTCTCTGCAAACCAAGCTTCCCATTCGCAGCAGATGTTTGAGAGATCATTCAGATATGAATTCGAAGAGCATTAATTCGCCGATTGCCAAAGAGCTCAAAAAGGATTTATAAACGGCGATAAGCAGCATTATTTTGCCCGCGGGAGCCGGATCTTAACCAGTTACCCATTTGGTTGATTGGTTAGCAGATTCGCTGCGGCTAAACCCTCTCGAAGAGTGTTAGAGACGAGTCCGGCCAGCCAGCTCATCCCTCAGTTGCGTGCGTTCCACAGTTTCCGAGCTTCTTAGCGCCTCCCTCCGCCCTCCTTCAAAATCAGAAAAATTTATTTCATTGCCATTCATTTATTTCGCTCTGCGTTTCATCATGTTCTATCCTCGAACTCCAGAAATTCCCTTTTCATCATTTGAATTAATTTATTTATTTTATTCGCGATCATCAAATCAACAGAAGTCAGACAGAATAGCAGTAATAATAATAATAATAATAATAATAATAATAATAATAATAATAATAATAATAATAATAATAATAATAATAATAATAATAATAATAATAATAATAATAATAATAATAATAATAATAATAATAATAATAATAATAATAATAATAATAATAATAATAAACTATTCTGTAATTGCCGCTTTTTGTTTTACCGGGCTTAAAAAGAATGCTAGGGCAATGTACATCGGTAGCACAGTGGTTAGTGCAGTCTGCCAAAAACAGAAAGACGCGGGTTCAATTCCTGTCCGATGTCAGTGTTTTTCGAATAACGTAGCATCTCCATAAATATAACTAATGATAATAAGAATAATAGTAATATTATTAGTGTGAAAATCTGAAGACAAGTTAATACAAATCTAATTCTAATCGTTTTTCATGCTGATAATTTTTTCCGAATCTACTAACACAAAAAAATCTATCAGCATGAAAAATGATTAGAATTAGTAATATTATTATTATAGACGTTAAAAATCCTTATCAAGTGTTAAATGGTGACTTGTCGAAATGTAATAATTTTAGCGAGAAGGAACTCGCAAACTACTCAGTTTGGACTTTGGTGACCCTGGAGACGATCACGGGTCCTACAGGGACCTTTTCTGGGCGTACTCTATACGAGGGCCACTGACTTGATTGTTTGCTCTAGTGAATCTTTCCACAAAGAAGAGAACGAGAACGAGAGAACTTCTGAGGACGGTTGTCTATAAAACAACCAATTTCAGGAGTAAAACTAAAATAATAGAGGTGTAGTGGTCTAACATCATGGTGCGCCGGATAGACCTGTGACGCGGTTCGAATCTCTCTGGGGCCAAGATTTTTGCGATACCACTAGAATCATCGTTGAAGCTCAAACACTTCTCAACCCTCATTTGCCCCTTCAGTTTTCGTTTTCTCCGCAAGAAGCGCAACTTCGGCTCTCGCCGGCCACTTTTTTGGCTGAACGAGACCTACCGAAAGGGCCCGAGCTTCCGATCCGTAACTTTCGTAAGTTTAGAAAATACAATAAAAAATTTTTCATAGGATATGCCTTCTTTTCGAGCTTGCAGGAGTATTTCCGTCCTTTTTTAGGACTCCTTTCCACCATGTTTACATTGCCGATTATCACAGGTGTAGCTAAGTGGGAGAAGCTGTGCTATCAGCTATCAGCAGGTCAGACCAGGATTGACTAGGAACAGTTATGGACCTCATCAGAATTATGCGTTGTTTTTTCTTTTTCTCGCTTTTCCGACCGTTTTTCGATTCCAATCTTCCTTTTTCCCACGGGAAGGACTGATTTTTTAACACCATTATCATTCACACAATTACGACCAGATCAAAGTCGTTTCTCACCATTTCCGCTTGACGTCGAACCTTTCAAAATTACTCCTAATTAATAAAAAAACCATTAAAGATAAGAATGGTTTGGCTCGGAGTCCTTCTGGCCGCCATCTCTTACTGTCAAGTGCTGGCCAGCAGGGCTCATCACGATGTCTACTGGAACTCGTCGAACCCAGTGTAGGAGATATTTTAGGCAGCTTTTTTCTAAAATACTCTACTAATTCCAATTTTTGAAGATTCGAGCCGTTCGACAACGCGATCGACTCACCCGGTTACTATGAACTGGTCGCTAGACCGCTCGACATCGTCAAATTTCATTGTCCTCGACGGAAATCAAAGGAGTTCAGTCTTATTTATAAGGTAAGCTTTCTACTAATTTCTGGTAGCATTTCATACATTTTTCCCATTCCACAGCAAGAGCGCAAGCTGTGCAGTGGTAAGAGGCGCTACCGTCACGAACACGGTCAAGCGATCGATCTTCGCCCGGGCTAACGAATGTGTCCGACCCTCCCGGGTACCGAGTAAATCAGTACCAGACTCTTCTGGGATGATAAAGACACTAACTTAAACAGCGACCCACAAGTCATTGTACAGGCCGGATACGCACTCCTTATGAGTCTACGATTATCAATGGAAAACGAATGCGTGGCGCGTCCTAAGGGGAATGATCAACGCCGACCCTTTGCCTTTGCCTTCACTTCATCCATTTCGGGGTTCTGAATAAAAATTAATTAACTAATTAATTAATCAATAAGTGAAGTTTACCTATTAAACGTAAGCAAGGGCGTACATGGTGCATTAGTAAGGGGAGCGAACAATATAGTAAAAATAAATTATTGCGAAAAAAAGCAAGTAGGCCAAGGAATAAAAAAATGCCTAAAAAAGTTCTCACACAAATAGGGCCTTCTTTTCGGTAAATTTGTCTTCATTATTTTTCTTACCCTATAGGCGAGTAAGTATACGACCTTTTGCTTTATTTGGACGCCCTTTCATGGCCTAATGAATAATCATATAAATAAGTTTCTAAAATAAGTAAGAATTCAAAAAATACAAATAAGAAAATAAAACTATTCAATTTTCAGGTGTCCCGTGAAGAATTCGAGAGGTGTTCGCTGCAGAAAGACGCAGAACTAGTGGCATCGTGTGACGGTGAGCATCAGATCGTCCAACACACTCTTGTGCAGGACGAAGTTCGCCCGGGGCAACTTTACTACATAAGTAAGCTGTTTACCCTTTGGGTATCGAGTATGCGGTATCAGCTGAACGATTACAATCTTTAGCCACTTCTTCTGGTAAAAAAGACGGGCTTCTCGACAGGCGACTTGGTCTATGTAACGAGAAGAATATGAGAATGGCGGTCGTGTTTGAAGCGAACGAGATGGTAAGGTTCTTCATTGATTTTTGAAAAAAATCGATCGATGAAATCAATGAGGCTTGTGCTTCATCAGCCTTTCTAAGCTCTGCTGATCTAAATCCCTCCAATCCCTATCGAATCGCGTTTTTTTAAAGAAATTGGGCGAAATTAAGACGACAACCTTCTGGACCGGATCACAATTCACTAAAAAGGTCATTAATGATGCTGGGTGACCGTTTTCAGCAAAAACGTTGGTTCAAAGCGTGTTTTTTTACACTTTTAATCCCATTAGCCTCTGGTTTCAGTGCAGAACAAGGCGCAACGAACCAACCTATTGATTGATCGAAAATTTTGTTCAGATTGAACGCCGTGATCCATTGCTCAGTCCGGACGTCGATTTGCAACGTCTGATGCAAAATCGCTTCTATTTGGCCGAGGAGAACGGAGAACTGAACTGGAAAAAGAACGTTCTGCCAGACATAGGTTCGATACGTATCATATATCAATCGATATTTATTTCTTATATTATTTTATTGGCGAAATCGAAATAAAAAATAGTCTTCTTATTTACCTACTATAGCAAAAATCTATTCACCATGAACGCTCGAATAGAAAGAATTAAAATGTTTATCTTTTCTTCTTTGAAAATTTGATAAAAACAAAGCCGTTTGTCTCATGAAAAACGTTGTTTCATATGTTTGTTCAACCTAAAAATACAGAGAAGAATTGAATGGTTCACTTGTTTATTTAGCTCTGAAAAATCACATGAACTCTGAGGGTTCCGAGCCGTTGACAAATCGTCATATGAAGGGTATAGGAAATAAAAAATATTAAATAAGAAAAAACCACAAAAAAATGACCGAAAAGGTGTGATACATATTAGACTACCTATCATTGCCGGTATTTGTAAGCCATTATGACGGAAAAAACATTTCAAAAAAAGGCAGAAATTGATTTTTAGGTAGGCAATTTTTTCACTCTTTTTCGATACCAATGACACATTTTCCTTTTAGATTTCGACTGGAAGACATATCTACTGAATCAGAATCGCAAGTTGAAATTCGACAAATCACTACAGATCGAACCGATACCGCTCGACGACGAGTTCTTCAATCGATGGGAGCAGCTGGTGGTGGGTTCTACAACTTTAAGGAAATTTATTTTAGACAACACACAATATAATAACCAAATAATAGTGTATATTCAATTGGATTTCAACTATATATACTCCAAATTCCATTCCAAGTGCTCACCTACTCGTTAAACTCTCTGAAGCTTTAAAAGTTATGTGAAGCGTCAACTTTTGCTGCTAAGCTCACGGTTTTTCCATGGGACCCGACCTTGGACGAGTTAGCCGTGGCGCCCCGCCCCGTCGCGCCGCTTGCCTTTTCGCCTGATATAAATCTTGCGCAAAGTGCGAAATGTTGCGAAACCAGTTTCCAAGCCAAACTCGCTGTTTATTCTTTGGAAGAACTCGGACCGAACTCTTAGAAGGAACGTCAAATTAAGAAAAACTTTATTGGAATTCGATCTAGTTGAGATTGCGATATGGGATTTGGGAAAGGGAAAAACCTATCTCTGGGAATATCAGTTCAAAAGATAAATTCTCCACTCAATGAATGAACTGAATCATTTACCTTCATCTTTACCCCTACTCTACTTCTTTTGAATTAGATCGAGCATCCCCATGAATCCACAAATGTACTCAGATTGGTCAGTCACACGCGAATCGTCAACGGCTGGCGGGGTATATTCACCGTTTATTCCGATAAATAACACGCCAACCTTTCCGGCGGGGTATCGGATACCTCCTAGGATAGAACTGGGCCCAGATTCAGCATTGGTAAACCCCCGATAAACCCGGAGATATAGCCCGAACGGCGCTCAAATTTGTCTACTTATCCTAAACTTCCTATGTTAAACACAATCTCTCATCGACTCTGCCGTCTGGTTCTGGCTGCGCCGCGGTTTCAGAGACCGCTCGTTCTTTCATGAATCTGGGCCCTGGTGCTCTCGTGCTGAGTACGTGAATCACCGCAAACTAAAAGCCTGGTAGTATACGCTACCCGGACACGCGCGATTCATCCACGGTCGGCAGGAAAATCCGGAGTTTATTCTGATGTATAATTTTCTGATGTATTACTGTTATAGGATACCTTCTAGGAGAGAACTGGGCCCAGATTCATGAAAGGACGAGTGGTCTCCGAAACCGCGGCGCAGACAGAACCAGACGGCAGAGTCCATGAGAGATTGTGTTTAAGATAGGAAGTTTAGGATGAGTAGACAAAGTTGGGCGCCGTTCGGTCTATATCTCCGGATTTATCGGGGGTTTACCAATGCTAGATCTGGGCCCTGGTAGTCTCTTGCTGAGTTCGTGACTCAGTAAACACTAGCGTTTCCTCGGGGTATCGTATACCCCAGATTGTCGAATAAGATGTCGCGGTAGGAAACGGTTATGTTAAACAACTGGGAGCCATGTTCGCCCTGAAAAATCAGAATATGGATCTTTTCGGATCAATTTGTATTGATTTTGCTTCAGAATCGACGCGAAGAGAACGAGCTTGGGTTTCTGATAAAGGCCGAGAAGACCGCCGAAGAGATGACGGCTGCTGCTTCAGCAGGTGGGTATAGCACTTACCCAGCTAAAAATCTTCCCAACGATGGAAAATTTCCTTTTTCAGGCGTCTCCTCAACTCTACTGGCCGTTCAGCTCTCGATTCTCGTAGCCGTTGTCCAGTGGTTACGATAAGGCTCCTCTAACTGGGCCCTGTGTTACTTTACCGTAATCATTTCTCGTTACCGTATACCGTCGTCAGGCCACGGTACTGACGTGTTTTCGTTGGTTTCGTGTTGTTTTTGTGCACTTCTTCTGAACCTATTCAACCCGTTCACTCTGCCGTCGATCTCCTTTTGATTTGTTGTTGTAGAAATCTTTCGATTTGTGAAATTTTATGGTGTTCTTCGCTCTGCCCGGTCGGTTCTACCTGGTTCTGGTTTATCGATCGCAGAATTGTACAGTTCACAAGTGATTTTGTGTTCTTTTCCGGTATTTTCGCTCATTTTGTCGTTGTGAATATGCGCCCCCAGAATAAATGCGCAGACACATCTCGTCTAAGGCCTTTGTTATACCGACGCTCATGGTGAGCGTCAGCTGCTTGCGAGCGGTGAGCGCCCAGCCGCTGAGCACGCGACGCACGCACGCATGCGCCCGAAGCATACAGAGCAGCCCTCGACCGACCCCCAGCGAAAGAGTCAATCGCAGTGCAATGCATAGCAACTAGCGACGACGCGCGTGAGCGTCTGCATAACAGCCCGTGAGCGTCATCACGCCAGCGTCTGACGAGATAACTCGTACAAACGTGTCTGGCCCCACGGTTTCTGATATCTGAATGGGACGAGTTGCGCTGGCAGACGCTGGGGGGGGTGAGCGTCGGTATAACAAAGGCCTAAATCTGTTCGAAAATACATACATATACGAGAAAATTTAGGTAGAATTTTCGGAGGAGAGCTCTGAATTGAAGGAAGAGCCTTCTTTTGTACGTAATACCTAAAATCAATACGGAGAAGAAATGTAGTACCGCTCGCGGGCGGTTGCGTTGCGTATGTCATCGCGATGCGCTTGCGAGGCAAGTCCAATAGCTTGCGTTTAAAGCTTGAAATCAACATGTGAACTCATTTTTTTAATAGCAGCTTTCAAATTCTGGTAAGTGCATAAATAAAAATAAATATAGGTGCGGCGAAAATTCCGTGAATAGTGGACATACATATATCAACTAGGGTCGTTAGAGCTAACGAAAGATTCGTCGACAGAACATACCTCAATTTTGAAAAATATTAAATATTCGCTTGGAAGAATAAAGAAGCTCGGCAAGGGCTTTGTGCTCCTGGGCAAAATACAAAAGCTCCGTCAAAATGTTGTGAGTTTTCTGATTTGATTCGGTTAGGAGCGCTCTGATTCGACTTGATTAAATCTATGCCATAAACCGTGAGCAATTAGCGTTTTCCTGCTGCGAAATCATGTGGATGACCACTGGATTTCCTGCTGTATTTTTTGTCAGCGTAGCGAAGTGATAATACGGGCCACTTTCACTCGCGGTGTCAAGTGATCGATCATCGCCCAAGGCCAGCCAAGCTCGCCTGGGAGCTGTTGACACCGGACTAATCATTGGCTGCCTTCCATAAGTCGCTCTAAGGACCGAGTAGACACATTCGGCGCTCCTCTACGATTCTGAATTAAATACGAGGGCACGGCGCATCCCATAGAAACATAGAACTATTTGAATTTGGATGATTCTATAGGTTCGCAAAATTCACCGCTCAGGCGAGATTCGAACCCTGGTGGATGGTCTAGCTGTGGCTGGGAGATAATCAACAAATGCGGAGCAAACGAATCTGAATGCAAGACAATATTGAAGTGTTAGTTTCTTTGACGATTTTTGTTAAAATATTTGTAAAAACGGTGCCACCGGTCATAAGCTTCGTGATACTTTGATATCAGCCGACTGTTCCTTACCCTTGAGCCGTATATTAAGCTACGATAGTAAGGGAATATTTGGGAGGTTTCTGAGGTTTGAATGGGATTCTTCGTAATAAAATAATACTGTATGTAGAGGACAGAAAGCAAGAAATTTAGGCTTGGGTAAACTGTGGCTATGGGGAGAAACCTGGGCCCACTGGATATACCCCGAGATATAGCCTGTGAACAGTGTGCCCTTTTCTCTGCTTATTCTAAGCTTCCCATGTTGAACAAAATCTCATGTCGACTCTGCCGTCTGGTTCTGGCAGCGCCGCGGTTTCGGAGACCGCTCGTCCTTTCATGAATCTGGGCCCTGATGGTCGTGATGTGGTACGATGCGCTACTGACATCCGCATCGTCGATATCCCGGCCCGGGCTAACCAAGCCTTGCGGGGTGGGGTAAAGTGTTACTGGAGTTTCTTGGTAAGGTAAAGGCACTAACTTGGGGCCCGCAAGTCATTGTAGAGTCCAAGTACGCATTTACCATGCCTCTACGGGTCTGAATGGAGCACGAATGCGGCGGTTGGTCCTTAGAGGACTGGTCAACACCTATACCTTTACTTTTTACCTTATTGATTCACAATCATCCTGATCTTATCTTATCGATCTTATAGAACATTGGTCACAGCTTCGTCTTGGTATTTATTATTTATAGAACTTAAATTGATCACACCAAACTTGAATAGCACCAAATAGCAGAATCTGATGTCGTAATGGTGGTGCTAGATTAATCGCAAAAATCGCATCTCGGGCGGGAATCGAACCCGCGTCTCAACCTTTCCGGCGATAGACCTAGCACCACCAATATAACATCAGATTCTAGTATACCTAATAGTAACCCGCGAAAAAGAAACTGGAATTCCACGTTAACAGAACCAAATAGTCTCATAAATAACCTCTTAAACATCACCAAACTTTTCAAACACGCACTTACTCCGTTACCTTTATAGACTTGGTATAGCGGCTCCTTGTAGAGAGAAAGCTGAACGGTTGCAGCAGCCATTTGCTTCCAAGTATGTCCACATCCCTATCACCTCCAGGCCGCCATAATCACCGCCCTTCAATGGATTTCGCTGATGATTATAGTCAATCGTTCCATCCGAGATGAACGCCCGTCGCTATATCGGCGCTGCTGCTAATATCGCCGGACCGGCCCCATCAGTCAATTCGAACGGTGGCGGTGCTCCTCGGAGAACTGGCCCTTTTATCGTCCGCACTTTCGTCCGACGACCGACGATGTCGTCGTCCTCAGAGCGGCTACGCCATCAATATGCCGTCATGACCGTCATTCTTATTGTAATCTTTTTAATTTCATACTACTTCTTGCACAGGGACAACTCTGGACCACCCAGGCAGGTTCATTTCAAAAAAGGTGAGCTTGTTTGAAACGTTTGCTTAATTATCCATTTTCTATTTACTTGCATATTATCGACTACAGCCACCGTAGTCGATGAATTTACGCCTTCATGTTTCATAGAAGGCAAGAAGGAAGATAAAGCTATCAGTACTGATAAGTATCCCAAGGGATGCGCCACGCATTTGTCTTCCATTCAGAATCGAATTGAAGTGAACTCACTTCATCAATGTCTTCACCTTCCCAGACAAACGAACGTTTGGTACGAATTTACCCAACCCTGGAGGGATGAAAGGCTTGAATAGTTTGGATCAATCTCTTGACAGCGGTGTTTTTTATAACAGCAAAATTTAAATACAATTTCGAATTTTTTTCTTTGGAACCTCAACCAAATACGCTACCACTGGATAGGGCATAGCAAAGGTGAAACTATGAAATTAATTTAGGAGACTTTCTCCTCACTTTCCTTACCTGTTTCATCCCGTGAGCAATTCATTTTCAATTCTTCTTTTCTTTTCCTTTTCCCCTGAGGTGAGGAGCGGGGTAGCGGGTTAGGTGAAGAAGTGAAAAGAGGCGCCGTTTTCACTGACACGGCTGTGGTTCAATCACCGGTCGAGTCCCTAGTGAGCCTATTGGGAATTTTGTTGGGATATCCGATGCTCTTTGGATTTATAATCCTACCCTTTATCACCGCCCGCGTGGTGCAGTGGTAAGAGGCGCTGCTGTCACCCGCACGGTCGAGCGATCGATCCCGGCCCGGGCTAACCAAGCCTTCCATCTCTCCGGGGTCGGGTAAATTGGTACCAGACTTGCCTGGGAAGGTAAAGACCGTCCTCAGGGGACTGATCAACGCCGGCACCTTTACCTTTACCTTTACCTTTCACCCTTAATCACCATCGTCATAGTCATATCTTCATCTTCATCATCATCTTCTTCCCTTTCCAATTATCTTTTTTACTTCTTCATTTTCTTAAATCGATTTCAGATGTGGACCCTGAAGGCCTCTCCAAACACCTCAACGAGGTGGCCAGAGACATCGGTATGGGTAACTTGACCGGAGTGCCCTCATACCATGCACTAGAGAATCAGACCTATCACGTTGGTACATATATGAAGCTTATTTAAATTAGATATTTTCTATTTAAAATTCTGAAAGTGAACTAAATATTTATACTGAATAATTTCTAATTTGAATTCTGATAATAAAAATTCATCAGGTAGCCGCTAAATACCACCTGGCGACATGTGAAATTCCGAAAAACCTGGTGATGCTGACACGATCGGTCATCTGCTATCTGGCCGACGATACTGAACGAGCGCTGGATGGGGATAATTCGACCAACGGCAACGGGTTTGTGTGCGAAAATTCGTTACAACGGCGCTGATCTCGCACTTCTCTGATCGAAATTTTCATCTCTTAAAAATCGATATTTCATCGACTTTCCACTGAGAGAAATCAAGTCGGTATCACTACCCTAAACCCTTCAGGTGAAGCTCAATTCTTAGATAAACAAGCCATTCAAAATTGTTGCAGGGAAACTGATGAATTGTATCGCTGAATTTTACAATGTTATTTCTCTACCACAAATGATACTTCTCTTGAAAATCCAAAGTGCGGTGCGTTTCAAAGAGAAATTTTCTATGATTCAATCAACTCCTATCTCACTTTCCAAATTCAAAATACCTAATTTATGCTTGTACCACTTATTGCAAAAAAAAAACTGCAGAAATAGCACTCGACAATAAAAGCTAAAACGAAAGCTCCTCAGAGCGCATTTAAGCTTCAGTTTACTTTTAGGTTGTGGGATTTTAAAAGTTTAAAACTCACGACGCTCCGTTTGTCCCTCCTTCTAATACGCCCATGACATCCATAATTGTCTCAAATAATCACACGTTATATAGGTTTTTTGCTACGCTGTTTGAGTTCTGCTGATTGAATAATCGAGAGAAAAATCGCAAATTTTATTTGGATTTTAAATTTTATAGTAAATTTCCGAGTCCATTAAAATTTTAGTTATTCAGATCGTGCACTCTTCCGCCCGCTAAGCAACGTCTTCAAGAGGTAGCCGATATCGGCGGCCCGAACAAAACCACGACATTTGTCGTGTTCCGCGATCCGTTTGATCGATTCGTGAGCGGATACCTTGAGTTCTGTAACCGGTTAGTTTTACCCAGACCTAACGCTATTCAAATTTGAACGAGATGTTGAGTAAGAGGAAGGTCTAGATAACGTCTATCCTATGTGCAACTGGCTTCCTCGATTGTTTCTAAAACTCCTACTAAACAAACAAGTCATCATAAAAGAATCCATGCTAGCCGGAAAATTTTATAACCACATAGAGATAATGTCACTGATTTATTATAAAAACTTAAATTTAATTGCAATCTTCGGTATTGTGAAGGTCTAGATCATGTCTACCCTATGTTCAACTAGCTTCCTTCTTTATTTTTGAACTTTTTACTTTGTTCAAGATGCATCGAAAGACATCCTGCTAGCTGGCAAATACTTTAGCGACTTGGGAATTATTTCGTCGATTTATTTTCGATTATTTTCATTCCGCTATCATATGAATCTGGTTTGGACATCTTGCCTAGTAAGTCCTACATATTTGGCCTATTTATTTGTGCCCACCTGGCCTATTTAAGGGCGCGTGTGGTGCAAAGGAAAGAGGCGCTATTGACACCCGCACGGCTGATCGATCCTCGCCTGGGTCAACCAAGCCTTCTATTCCTCGGGGTCGGGTAAATTGGTACCAGACTTGTCTGGGAAGGTAAAAACACTGGCTTGGTATAGCGGCTGGTCCCCACAAGTCATTGTGTAAGCCAAATACGCATCCACCAAGCTTCTACGATTTTGAATGAAGCACGAATGCGTGGCGCGTTCTTAGTGGACTTGTAACTGCGTTTGAAACTTTACCTTTACCTTCACTGTTCAAAGGAGGGACTATAAAAATTTATTGAATTCCCAATAACATTGGTGTATGACTGCTGCCCAGAAAATATCAATGCCGGCGCCTTTACCTTTAGCCTATTTACTTTCCCATATTTCCTGGTTTGGTGTTCCCATTTAATTTGGATTTTTCAAATTTTCCATGAAGCTAGATCCTTCTCAAAAGTCATTCTCGTCTGTCGTTGGTATCTGGCTACTAATATCGCCTTCAAACCTCTGGTCTCCATCAACCATGCGCCACCTGCCTCGAGCCGTTTTAATTTTTTACCGGAATTTTTCAGAATATTTTTCAGAGCAAAGAAATGTTTCGGATGCGGGACCAATTTGCGCTGCTTCCTCGGTGAGCTGCAGAAAAAACTCGTAGAATTCGAAGGTAACTCCACCGCGAACTCGCCTTTTCCCTGGCTTCTGAACCTGTTTGCCCCACAAGTATGGTGAGTATGTACTTACCAAAAGCCCAGATTTCTTCATCTAATGTTTAGAAATCACACTTTCACCTAGGTACATATTTATATTTATACCTACATATTTACCAAATTTTTCTCAGGTTCTGCGATTTTGATGTCAATCAGGCCCACTACAGCCTTGTTCGTTATTCTGCCGGCACAAAAGCGGATGCCCAAAAGGTGATGGATGAAATCGATCAGATACTCGCTAAAGTCGACGTGCCTAGCCAGATGCGAGCTCAAATAAGAAGCGAATTTTCAGGTGCGAAGTTTCTTTTAGTTTTTTTTTAAAGTTGATTTCCAGTCAAAATAATGCTTCAGTAGGACATTCATAAGGTTGTCATGATAACTATAACTGGATAAGTACACCAACAAAGCAATAAATAAGTGAAAATAATGATCCTTCACTTTCCATCTCTGGGACGTACCACACGCTATTTAGGATTTCATAGGGCTCTTACTAGGGAGGTCAGACCCATAGACTAGGGGGTGAGAGGCCGCTTCCAATGTGCCCCAAGGGCGATGGTTTTTTTGTGATTTTCGGACCACCCATTGGCGCTCAGCAAAAATAAACTATATTGCTGTGATCCCCTCTCGATGCTCTACAAAACTATATAGGTCTCGTTCGGAATCTTTGGGGCACGCTCACTGACCTCCCTAGTTAGCGCGATTTACTTTTTTCTTTAGTGAGAAAGCCTCTCATCGGCGCTAGCTAAGCTTATTTTTTATTTATTTGAGTATTTGTTTGGTTTTTATTTATTTTTAAACAATGGCGCGCTAACTATTATATTAAAGCAGAGATCACGTCACAAGTACACCATTCGACGATTCAAAAAAAGATATCCAAACTTCACAGTAAAAAATTTGAATTAAAATTTTCTAATGAATATTCTTCTATTCTTTCCATGAAGATCAATTTTTTTCCAGGTTGCTGACATATTATTTGATATTTGGCTGCAAACAAATACATCGTGAAAAGCGCAGTGAGAACCGCGACCAACTCTTCTTTTCGTAGTTCCTCTTACTTGATCGTTATTTGAGGAAAAATTAAGGAACTGTACTGCACTAAGACCTAAAAATCAAAATAATGATTCAGCCACGAACCTCGCAAAGTTGAAAATTTTCAATCGCAATTGAATGTGATAGGAACGTTGACAAACGTCCAAATTGGGCTGCGACGAGATCTCCCGCGGTAACCTCGTAGTAGGCACCCAGAAAAACAACAATATTTCTCTTGTTTGTTGCAAAACAACTACGCTCACCATCTCTTATATCCGTTGATAATCTCTCATACAGTTCCTATTTGTATCTCTCATACAGCTCCTATTTGTATACAGTATACATTTCTTGCAAAAACACACCTTAACTAAAATCTTGTCATTCCCACACGGAATTTCACGAAAAGTAGCCAACTTCAATCTTTAATAATGGTGTTTTGGTAATGAGATGACTTTTAGATAAATATGCACCTATTCTTACCGTATTTTTTATGGTAATTTTTGTGTAATTTAACGATTTTCAGGGAAAGGAACACGCGACTTAGTCGTGAAGCCGCCATATCGCCTGCGAATCGAACGCCGCTTGATGCAGGATGACGATGCTTTGGCACTTCTTTCACGAATATATTTCTATGATTTTTTGAAATTCGGCTATGGCAAAAAAGTAACCGAAAAAGCGCAATGATAGTTGCTATCAACCTATCAGCCTATCGTCGTGTTAAATTATTTTATACATTCATATTGTATCACTACTTGAACAGGGAAATTAATAAAGAGCTCTATATCTCCGCTTCTCTTCAGCCTCTCGAGTTTCGCTTAGACTGAAAAATAAAATTAATTAAATTAATAATAAAATTAAGCACCGCCTAAGGACAAAAGCTTTACCACAACAACCATGAATGAACGTATAGTTATTGGATACCAGAAGTGATATATGTAGATGTAATTACGGTGCTAGAATTGTCGCAAAAATCGTGGCTACGACGGAATTCGAACCTCGGTCTCGGGTCTAACAGAGTCATCTAGGTGTTAAACTACTACACCACCGAGTTATTGGATGACTCTAGTCTTTTGAAACTCCTCTTCGCTTTCATTCCACCAGAAATATTTAATATTGATTTCAAGATTTTGATACTTGGAAAAATGTGAGAATTTATTTATTTATAAATTATTCAGCTGAGAAACAGACCACTGTGGACTTACAAAGGACTGGTAAGAAAAACGAGAACTTAGAAGTACAAAATATGGTAGTTCTGTAAAAAAGGTTACGGTAGAGGTTACGGTCTTGTAATAAGGCTACGTTTCGGCCATTTAATAATAACAATCTCATAGCAATAACGATTTAACAATCAATTAGGTTGTATTGGACGCTTTTAGTGGCTTACTGGAATACAAACAAAAAATAGGAAAACAACAACTCAATGTTTAACATGCAATATTTTGCACTTTCCAGAAAAGTTTTCGGGTCGTAAGGTTCCGAAAAAAAAGCGTGTCATTGTATTTTCAATTTTTTAATGTTTCAATCAGCACTGGAAGCAGAGTTCGAGTCCGATGGAATTTGATAATTTCCCAATCCTTCAAACATTTGTAATGCAGTCGAATTTCTTGGCGTTGAATACCGTGATGATCCCTCTTCAACACGATAATCTCCTAATTAGCTGTCATGGAAGCCGTTATCCAATTTTTTGAGACGTCAACAGTGTTTCCTCTCTCGTTTCCTTCAGAAAGATCTTCACCGTCTTCATCTGAATATGGAGGAAAAGCCTTTTCAATTCAGAAAATTGGCCGAGATACTTCAACGATGTTTCAGTTTGTTCGGAAAGAGTTTCGAGTTTTGCGCCGCCATTTTTTCTTGTTCACTAGAAGATAATCTCCTCACCTCTTCTCCAAACCAATATCAAATTTCGAGAGAAAGCGTGCATTTCGTCTAATACGTCAGTTTTTCCTCCATATTCGAACATTTTGGGCACGTGGTGCAGTGGAAAGGAAAGCTGCTGATACCCGCGCGGTCGATTGATCCTCGCCCGGGCCAACGAAGCCTTCTATCCCTCTGGGGTCGGGTAAATTGGTACCACGCTTGTCGGAGAGGGTAAAGACTTAGGCCATTGTCATACCACATCGCTAGCGTGAGCGACCGCGTTCGCACGAGCGAACTGAGCGCCAGTCGCTGCCAATACGCCGCGCGCACGCACGCTCGTTCTGCAAATACGTGGCTCCTACAGTGCGCTTGGGTCATCTTTTCAGCTCTCTTTGATGTGCTTAGCCTACCTAACCCACCCTTACCTTACCTTCTGTTTTTTACCTTTCTGCGTTTTTTCTGGTAAGTAATAAAAATAATAAAAAAATTAATAATAATAAATAATAATAAATAATTATAATAAACAATAAATAATAATAAATAATAATAAAATAAAAATAATAAATAATAAAAAATCCACTTAACAACCTCGTGAGGCAGAAGAAGACTATATAAAAAGTAATCAGAGTTCATCAGCCTTTTATGGACACATAAGCCCAATTGTCTACAGAATCATAGTATTATAACAGTAAGAATAACAAAAATAGAAACTGTAATGTAAATTCAATGTTTAATGTATTCTAAATGAAAATGTGGTTGAGGAAGGAAGTGCCTCACACGAGCGAACTGCCGAATCGCAGTGCAATGCGCTGCGACGAGCGAAGGGGCTGCGCGAGTGTTGCGAAATCGCGCCCGCGCAACGGCATTAGGCCCTTGTTATACATTCGCTCGCGGTGAGCGTCTGCGACTTGCGAGCGGTGAGCGCCCAGCCGCTAACCTCAGACACTGTGCACGCGACGCACGCACGCACGCGCCCGAAGCATACAGAGCAATGCGCGAGGTGATCGACCCACCCCCAGCGAAGGGCCCATCGCAGTGCAATGCGCAGCGACGAGAGCGTGGAAGGTTCGCTAGCGTGTGCATAATAGCCCATGAGCGTCACCACGCCAGCGTCACCATGATAACTCGTACAAACGTGTCTGGCCCCATGCTGTCTGATGCTGAATGGACGAGTTACGCTGGGGGTGAGCGAACGTATAACAAGGGCCTTACACCCTGTCAGCGAACCCTCGTACGCGCCCGCGGGACAACTGACACAGACACGTCTGCTACCACTTGTCTGTTTCTTGGTAGTGTCAGTTGCGCAGCCGAGCGTCGAGCGAAATTGTTGGAATGACAATGGCCTTAGGCCCTCGTTATAGGTTCGCTCGCAGCCCAGCGTAACTCGTCCATTCAGCATCAGACAGCGTGGGGCCAGACAAGTTTGCACGAGTCGCGTCGACTGGATAACTCGTACAAACGTGTCTGGCCCCACGCTGTCTGATGCTGAATGGACGAGTTACGCTGGGGTGCGAGCGAACCTATAACGAGGGCCTTAGAAATTGGCATAGCGGCTGACCCTGGACTGATCAACGCCGGCACCTTTACCGTTTACCTTTGAACATTGTGGGCGTGTGGTGTAGTGATCAAGGACGCTACACCACACCCGTATGGTCCAGAGATCGGTCCTCGTCGAAGTTAACCGAGCCCTCGATTCCTCCAATGTCGGAGAGCTTTCCTTAAGAGCATAGAGACCGTGAATTATGTGAAAGTTGCCCTGTTACTTATTGTCTGGGAGAATAAGTTCTTCGAACGACTCAACGATCACGAGCGTACACGGCGCACACCGTAAAGATGCACAACGTTATTTCAAATATTCGAGAATTTTCTTTAGTTACTGAGTACACTGTCTTTTCCTATTTATTTATTTATCTGTTAAATGCGTTTCTAAACAACGCGCCAAAAGAAAAAAAAAACTTGAAATACAAAAAGCATACACGTTAATAGGCAAGCCGCTAATATGTAACTATTAACAATCTTCAAAAGTTACACATTTTTCTGTATTATTTTGCCATTCATGTAGTACAAGAAGAAAGATTAATATAAAATTTTAGATTACAATAGAAGAGGTAGGCGAGCAGCAAATGTTCTTTTGACTTTCAGTAGTACTCATATGTGCTTTGAAGAACCCAGTAAATAAAAAGAGAAATAAGTGCAATTCCATGCAAATAAGTCTTCGGACTATTTCTTGTGGAGTCCCGTGGTTGTGGTTGCTTTCCTTTCCGGTTACTATACACATACAAAAAATAAAATTATGTAAACTTCTTGAGTGCTGCTGTGCCGAACGAGGTTAGTAAGGCGGATCAGATTTCATTTTGCTCTGACGTTTCGACCCTTTTGAAGTCTTCAGAAGCCTAACAACTGGCTCCAAATTCCTTAACCTTATAGAGCTACCCGTCCTAGCGTCCCTAGCATTTTTGACCTATTTGTAAAAGTCTTCGAACATAAAAACCAACATAAAAATTGATCCACTTTACCAAACTCGTTCGGAACAGCAGCATTCAAGAAGTCTAGGATCATGGCGAGGTTTCAAGAAGGGAGAACTTGGGAATTTATGCAGACTATCTGTTCATGTACTACTTCAAATCATCTTGGCGTATTTCGTATTTTCGCGGACGAGTTGCTAATTAACCTCTCGGAGAACATTGTAATGAACTGCAGATGGAGCACAAACTTACTTAATTATTCAATTAGTCCAACATTCGTATGACAGACGATGTCTTCTCGCTAACAATCTAATAACATTCGAGATCGTCACGTCATCGCCTGCTCTCAGCAAAACCTTTACGTATGTTTTACTTAACAATGCATGGTGACAAAACATTCTGGGAGCTACTGTTAGTTATCAGTTTAGTATTTGCTTATCAACGTCACCTTATCAACTTATCCTGTCAACATTCGAGATGCACTCAGCAAAAACTTCATAAAAATTATGAACCGGAAATGAAAAAGTTCTAACATTTACCCATTTATATCAGTTTGCAGTTATTCACTTACAATCGACTGTTATTTTTATTTCATTCTGTTTATCTACTAGGAAGATAAACATTTGAGCCGTTCTGTTACTGTGTTTGTAAAAAGCGAAAATAAAGTTGTTGGCGTTGATTAGTGTTCTGAGGATGCGCCACACCACATCTTCCACTTAGAATGGTAGAGGGATGGTAAATGCACATTTGGCCTATTTGGCATATACTTGCAGGAAGCACCTGCTATACCAAATTAGTGTCCTCATCTTTCCAAACAGGTCTGGTACCGATTCACCCCCACCGCGGATAGATGAACGGCTCGGTTAGCCGAGGATCGATCCGTCGACCGCGCTGGTTTCAGTAGCGCCCCTTGCCAATGCGCCGTCGGCAGTTATGTTTGTAAAAGAGTCTAAATTCACAAAATGAGACGATATGTTAGACGATCAAATGATTAGATTCAACCGGACCGATGGGAAGGTTTTCAGTTAGACCTTCCAAAACTCACGATTCACTTTCTATAAAGTTTGTAATGGATAAATAAGGAATGAATAAATTACTATTAAATTATTCTAAATAAATTATTCGAATGAAGCACATTAATTCTGGTACACCGCTCAACACAATATATAATATTATTCAAAAAATTGCTAGAAAACTTTCACAGCTATTTAAATCATTAATATTGGAAATAAATAAATGGAAGATAAGTGGAAGATAAATAAAGAATGAATAAAATGTTCGAATAGAGCATATTAATTCTGGTACACCACTCAACACAATTTATTGTTCGAAAAACTGCAAAAATATTTCTCCGCTATTTAACCTATTAAGATTAAAAATAAGACCCTTTACTGTGACAGGATAAAGTCGAAAGCAGTGCGCGATTTTGTAAAAAAAAACTGGTGTCGCTGCATAGGCCAATATAGGTCCCTCTACAAATTCAACTATTATTTAATTTCAGCAGCAGCCAAGTTAATAAAGGCTGCATGCTGTCATTGATGGATGTCTTTCAAACTGATAAACTTTTAAACTTTTTCTGACGGTATTACCTACGTGGTGGGTTATTGTGGTGCACATATTAACACGTTGACGACAGTGTGGCGCACTGCTGCGCCACAGTCTTGTATCCTATTTTTCTCGATACATTTCAGAATTTCGAAGAATGTTTTTTGTGCCACTTTCTAGCAGACCTTTGCACATTGTTATAGAAAGCATGGTCCATGAAAACGATTCTCAGCTTCTGATTTGCTGGAATTTTTGATTGTGCACTAGTTTTCTTTACAAGTAAAACAAGTAATGGTTATTGCAAGAAGCAAATAAATGCAAGCAAATACTGGTTACTGAAACGAACACATAAATACAAACAAATATTGTTTATTAGAATAAACAAATAATGAACAATAAACAGATAACAATTTCGTATTAACCTGGATAGGGAAAAAGGACATTCTAAAAGCTTCCAGCTGTTATTTTTCTATTTTCGTTGCAAAAAAGTAGTAGTCACAATCCCCGATATTACAGGACTGTACATGTAGTCTTTGGGATTTACTATTCACTTTCATTTTGAAAAAAATTCGCCATATGCCGGCATCATGCCACAGCCTCGGCGCGGTAGAAAATCGGTTGGTCCCACGCGCCAGACACGCGAAAAAGGCGCTGTCGTCAACGTGTTAAACCGTTTACATGATAGAGTCGAAAGAACACCTTGACTTGATGGATCAAAAACGAAAATTCATTTACCACAAGGATTAAAGTGGATAAAAGACTTCATACTTGATGATGCCAACGCACCCCAGAATTAACACAACCTAAGTGGTTTATTCAGACACATTCGGAAACATTTCCATTGTATACTTCGGCGAAAAAACCCCTTGTTGTGCATCGGCAAGGGGCGCAACTAACACCCGCACGTTCGTGCGACCGATCCTCGCCTGGGCTAACCATGCCTTCCATTCTCCAGGGTTGGGTAAATTGGTATTAGACTGGTTTGGAAAGGTAAGGACACTGTCTCGGCATAGCGAATGCTCTCACAAGTCATTATGTGGAATAAACGCGCATTTTCCATGCCTCTACGATTCCTAGTGGTAATACGGATGCTACCGCCTCCTTACTTTAATTACCAAACGTCTTAGAATTCCGCGGACCTAAATATTTTGGGCGTCAATAGTAGCGACGCGATGTGATCAATCCATCACAACCGAAAATCGATTGATCGTGCTCGTTCCCTTTTCGCAGTCGCGTCGCCGCGCGACCAAGCTATAAATCAGTCCTTAGGCCATCAGCTCCCGATCAAGAATCGCTGTGCCGATATGAAAGAATGTTTTCCTGCCGAACATCGTCACAACCGACGTCACATTTTCTCGGAATTGCAGCTGAAGATTGTAGTACTACAAGTGGTGATTATCGCCGTAGCAAGAATCCCTGACTCACAAATTACCCATTCTCATTCCGGGTAGCTCGGACGGGGAAGTACCCAATTCATCATAATAGCCGGCATCGGAGCTTAGTCGACCAACCATCGTCACATCGTATTAGGAAGCAGATCGGCTTGCAAATGTTTGCAATATGAATACAAATTTCACTGGTCGTCGGTCGAAGCACTCCCTCAGGAATGAATTCACCACAACACAAATTTTCAGAAAAGTTACCTTCAGGGTAATAAAATTGTATTTACTAATAGTTTCCATCTTCCTTAACACGTTGACGACAGCGCCTTTTTCGCGTGTCTGGCGCGTGGGACCAACCGATTTTCTACCGCGCCGAGGCTCTGGCATAATGCCGGCATACGGCGAATTTTTTTTTCAAAATGAAAGTGAATAGTAAATCTCGAGGACTACATATACAGTCCTGTAATATTGGGGATTGCGACTATTCCCTTTTTCGCAATGAAAATAGAAAAATAACAGCTGGAAGCTTTTAGAATTTCCTTTTTCCCTATCCAGGTTAAAAGGAAACTGTTATTTGTTTATTCTTCATTATTTGTTTATTCTAATAATCAATATTTGTTTGTATTCATGTGTCTGTTTCAGTAGACAGTATTTGTTTGCATTTATTTGTCTCTCGCAATAACCATTATTTGTTTTTACTTGTAAAGAAAACTAGTGCACATTCAAAAATTCCAGTAGATCAGAACCTAAGAGCCAGAACCACGGTCCCACGCGGTCTAATACGTGTGACGCAGCATTGTGTCACACGGTCGTCAACGTGTTAATGAGTGCGTTTTCACGGACCACGAGGTTTACAATGATTTCTAATCATGAGGTATATAGTGGCTAGACAAATATTTCCCAAAAAATCGGGATAAGTCAGAAAAGTAAATTTCAAAACTGTGACGCAGCATTGCGTCACACGGTCCCACGCGGTCTAATACGTGTGACGCAGCATTGTGTCACACGGTCGTCAACGTGTTAATGAGTGCGTCTTCACTTTGAAGTCGGAGTACAACATTGCCTGAACTCTTCATGTAACTAGGTGTGAGACATGCGCTAGTGGGAACTCTACGCAATTAAATGTTCATGTCAAATGCATGGCTCATTCCAAAATGACCACCGAAGCTAAATAGTTTCGACTGTCGCAGTTGGGGAGAAGAGCCGTCGTCTCAGCGGCTAACGCACGGCCGCGGTTATGCGCGAGACGCGGGTTCGAATCCCACCTGAGATGCGATTTTTGCGATGAACCTAGCACCACCATTACAGCACCAGAGCTAAATATGTAGTTTGACCTTATCTCTTCCAAATAAGACCTTTGAAAAAAATCAACTTTATAGATGAAAGGCTAAGTCGTCGACGTTGATCAATCAATC
Source organism: Nippostrongylus brasiliensis (assembly GCA_030553155.1). Classification (NCBI taxonomy): domain Eukaryota; kingdom Metazoa; phylum Nematoda; class Chromadorea; order Rhabditida; family Heligmosomidae; genus Nippostrongylus; species Nippostrongylus brasiliensis. The sequence continues at coordinate 48,214,453 of CP130735.1, forward strand.
CCTAGAGATCACGCCGTGCATTCGTCTCCCATTCACAATAGTGGAAGCAAGGTGAATGCGTATTTGGCCTATGAAGTGACTCGCTGGTTTGGCCGCTGTCTCGAGTCAGTGTCTTTACCTTCACAGAGAAATCTGGTATCAGTTTACCCGACCACGGAGAGATGGAAGACTTGGTTAGCCCGAGTCCCGAGTGTGGATCGATCACTTGTCCGTGCGGGTGTCACCAGCGTCTCTTCCCGCTGTGCCAGGCGCTCCCCATAACAACTTAATACGATCAGACAAGGAGATAATGAATATGAGGTAAAAGGCGAAGGTAGAGATGTCGGCGTTGATTAGCCCATAAAGACGCGCCATGCATTTGTGTTCCATTCAGAATGGTAGAGGCATGGTGAATGCGAATTTGGCCTATACAATTACTTGCAGGGCCAGCTGCTATACCAAGCCAGTGTTTTACCTTCTCAGACAGGTCTGGAACCAATTCACCCGACCGCGGAGGGATGGAAGGCTTGGTTAGCCCGATAGGGGATCGATCGCTCTAACGTGCGGGTGACAGCAGCGCCTCTTAGAACTGCACCACGCGAACCCCGCATAATGAATATATAATATGTCCATGAAGCATTTTTAACTGATCTATGATAACCTCCAGGTGCTTGGACCAGACTCCCCCGCTCTTCCACTCAACGTCATTAGTTAAGAACAGATTAATCTCCCTCCATGATCACCTGCGTTCATGCAACTCAGGTAATCCACCGACCAGCTGAACAGAGATCATAGCTTTACAGACTCTACTGGATGAAAAGATGTTCAGAAAGGGTTTTGAGCCTCCGGTGGTTCTCCACTTTCCCACCGATGTGCTACCATCGTTTTTGATTTTGAATCTATATATTTATATATTTATAATTTATGTAATATGATTAATTTACACAATTTATGATTTTCAAATATTTCTTCAATTTTTCTTTATTCTTCAGGTCTTTTTGACTGCCTAAGTAAAGCAAAGCAAGTCCAGCAAAAATAGCGCTATTAGTCAGATCGACCTCTCCGCGAGCCTCCTATCTAAGGAGCCCTTGAGATACCATATGAGAATAATGAATGATGAAAATACTAACAAATTTCTCTAGAAAACATATTTACAAAACAGCTACACTACCCGGAAGTCTCAATAACAACATCATAAACAAGAATTGTTGAATGCGAAGATCTATTGTGACTTCTTCACGCTCCAGCGTCTTCGCACACGTATGCATTGTTCCATTTCAATGATTTACTATCGCTGACAGCGTTAGTAATCCAGGAAGGCATAGAATATTTCTCAGACCTTTAATTGAAAAATTGAATATAGAAAACTTACGATCTCAGATACGGTCATCGAATGTTTAACTTTTTTCTTCAGAGATTCGACTGCTGCCAAAATTTAAACTCTGCATCCCTAAATTTTTTATTTTTGTAAACGTTATTCGTTTTTTACAACTCTCTGAATAGGTCTCTGATGAGTTTTTTGTTCCAATACTACGCTTCCTTAAGGCCCTTGTTATAAGTTCGCTCACCCCCCCCCCCAGCGCAACTCGTCCATTCAGTATCAGACACCGTGGGGCCAGACACGTTTGTACGAGTTCACCACGCCAGCGTCACCATGATAACTCGTACAAACGTGTCTGGCCCCACGGTGTCTGATACTGAATGGACGAGTTACGCTGGGGGGTGAGCGAACGTATAACAAGGGCCTAAAACTACACCAGGACCTTCGTCGCTCTAAAAGCTGAAAAATATTCATCATGCATACGCTATTCTAAATGGAAGATGAGGGCATGGAGCGTCCTCAGCCGACTAACAAAAAGTTGACCACTTTATCATTTTTGTCGAACTCCACCCGAAATCTCTTCTTCCTCCTAATCACGTGTTTTTTCGGTGCAAGAAATATCCACGGTTTTATTTTTATTATATTTTCGAGTGACCTCTTCATGAAAGCCTTTAGGGCAATATGGATCACTTTATATCCCCGTAACTTTCTTATGATTGGTAGAGGTAAACTTTACCTAAGCTCCAGGCGCGCACGACTAACTTAGAAGAATAGCAAATTTGGCTGTTCTTCGTGGACATTGGTGGAGCTTCAGTTGCGTGGTCAATAAGAATCCCGTTAGGTTAACGCAAGGGGTTCAGAGCTAGGGAAAGATGATTATCATAATTTTAAAAATTCACCCAGGAAAGTCGTTCTTAGTAAAGTTCCAAAGAATTTCATGGTAGATTTTTTGCAATCAATCAAATGGATAGCGAGTTTGAAGCTGCATTAGTAATTACACGAAGACAGCACTTCTGAGAATATGTAATAAGCGCATTTGGCAACTTTGAACGCATTTCTGAAGAAAGTTTCTCTGGTAGTTGATTCTAAGAATCCTAAAAGTGAAACGGATGAATGGTATAAATCAATGTGAAAAAGCTGCAAAGAAAAGTGAAGAAAAGGTGTTTTTAAATCCTCGTTTTTACGCTTCTTGAATGCTTTCCCTAGGAACTATCACTTTATTTATTTATTAGGTTACTGTTATTACAAAGGATATGTTATATAAACGTGTAAAATGATATTCTATAAATATATTCTCGCAGGTGACGTCACTCGATTTAATAACCGCGTGGGTTTGTTGTGTCGAACGCTCATTCCAGTCATCATGTGCGGATGAAAGGTGGCGGAAGCAAAGTGCCGTCGTCATCCTTCAGAATAATCTGCTGCCTCAGTTCTCATTAACGAGCTATGAATCCATTACCATTGTAGCCTCCGGGCATATTATGATCACCGATTCATCCAAACACTCTTGTTCTCAGAGCAGACACCTAATCTCCGCCGCTATTAACCGCCATTCTATACTCTATTCAGATCATCACTTCCTCGTGACATTTTATACTATAGGCTATAAATATCATCCCAAACATGCCTCAAAAGGAGATGGACGAGCTGTTGACAAAGCTTAGAAAAGCCTGAGGGAAAAGGGTGGAGCCTCCTTCCAATAACATCTATCCAGCCAGGTTGACACAATCGTTTAGAAGCTATGAGCTTAAGCGAATCTCTATTCCTACCATCTTTGTCCTTTATAGAAAATCCTTCAAGACAGTGAATTTATTGGTTTTCAACATTAGCAAAAGGTCGACATAAAAAGGTAGCATAATATAAATTAGCATGGCAACATAACTCATATTTTTCTATCCATATTTCCATATATGACTTTCGTGTCGTTTTTCAATCTGTTAGCACAACAACAAAAGGTAAAAATGAACAAAGAAAGAACAAAGGATGCTCACCATTAGTATAAAATATTATTTAAAGAAAACGTGATAAGAAGAAGATCGTCTAGAAGCTATGAGCTTGTGCCAATCTATCCCTAGCATTTCTTTCATTTATAGAAAATCGTTGAAGGCAAGAAATTCATTGGTTTCTGACAATAGCAAAGAAGGAGACATCTGAAGGTATTATAAAGGCAATGGCGGTTTCTGTGTTCGTTTATTTTTCTTGCATATTCCTCGTTTTCGCTGTCTCCTTCACTTTTATGATTACACTGGCATTATATGGCGCCCCTTAAGTGCTTGAAAAATAAAAAAAAAATGAAAATGAATAATATAAATTACCATGACAGCATAATTCATATTTTTCGATCCACCTTTCCATATATGACTTTCATAGCGATTTTTTAATCTGCTAGCATAACAGCAAAAGACAGTGATAAACAAAAAATACAGTACCGGACATAGCTTTTGATCATTTCCCGGAAAAGCCGCTTAGGAGCGTTCCAAATAAATAACTTTATTGAAACTTAATTATTTGCAAAAATATACATATATTTGAGCTCAGGAGCTCGAGCTCTATCGACTGGAATTCAAAGATCGGTACAAATGCAAAATATGGCCCTTTTGCCGACCCCTCAAATCTCGCCTAGTCTGCCCCTCAGGTACCGACCAGCCCCAGAGGGACCGACCAGGCGAGATTTGAGGGGTCGGCAAAAGGGCCATATTTTGCATTTGTACCGATCTTTGAATTCCAGTCGATAGAGCTCGAGCTCCTGAGCTCAAATATATGTACATTTTTACAAATAATTAAGTTTCAATAAAGTTATTAAAAAAAGCCGCTTTGAAACGCTCCTAAGCGGCTTTTCCGGGGAGTGATCAAAAGCTATGTCCGATACTGTAGTACAAAAAATGCTCATCACTGCTGTAACACATTAATAGAGGAAAGTGAGATACGATGAACATTATTTGAATTTTTTTCGGTGGTAAGACGACCTAACCTTGTCTAATAACCCTGCATTTTTCTATCTCCATGTTCCATCCCCATCTTCTAGCAGGAACTATTAAGTAGAAAAACCTTGAGAAGAGGTCGATGTGTTGACGAAAATTTTGACCAAAATTTTTGAAACTGTGAATGCTGACTAGAATAATAGCAAAAGGAACACCGACGGTATTTTTGAAATTTACTGTAATGGCGGAGCAAGTTCCTTTAAACGCATGGAGCAAGTATATAAGCGCAATTTGTTAGATAAATAAAGTGATGGCTTATCGAGAAAGTATTCAAGGAGTGTAAAAACGTGGAAACGGAGTGTAAACTTTTCTTCCCCTTTTTTTCGCTTTTTCATCTTTATTCCAGCCAACCGTTACCCAGCGAAAATTTGAAGGTTCTTGGAATCAATTCCCAGAGAAATTCTCTTCAGACATGCTTTCAAAATTACTTAATGCGCTTATTACGTTTTCTCAGAAGTGCTGTGTTCGTATAATTACTAATGCAGTTTCAGACTCGTTATCTATTAATTGCATTGCAAAAAATCCATCATGAAATTCTTCGAAACTTTACTGGAAACGACTTTCCTGGGCTAGTATTTGAGTTTATGATATCATCCTCTCATTAAGGGCTAGATTAAGCCACTAATGAGCTATCTGTCCTCGGCAATCACTTTAAGGAACGCTTATCATCGCTTATCATCAGCTATTCACTGGACGCATGTACGAAAACAACGCTCTATCGTACCAGAAACAACTAAATTATTTATATGTAATTTTACCTATCTCTTCAAATTCACTATCAAGGAACGTACGAAATATCCGATACTCATAGGCGGCAGAAGTCAATAAAATCAGCTAAAACAGAACATAGAACGATGGAAGGGAGTAGCAGTAAAATAGTTGTAAATAGTAATAGTGAAATAGTTGGAGACAGAGTAATTGTCCATGAAACAACTCAATATTTTAAAAGAAAAGGCAGTCACAGAAGCATAGGTCTTGTTACTTGATAAACTCAACTTTCCAAGTGATTAATTCATATTTTCTCTACTTGGACGATTGTCGTGGGGTCTCGACCAGAGAAATGCCTGCCACGCGTTGTAAAGAGAATAAAGATAGAATCCGGCCTTGACCGTCGACAACGCAAAAGGAGCACACCAAACGCCACAAGTTTATTGTAGCACCTCAAACTTGGGTAATTAAACCAATAATGCAACATATAAAATTACACGATTAAGCGAACGAGTAAATACCAGCTTCCGAATAAGTGAGATAGCATAAATGAGATGTGGATAAATGAGCTCGGAGTAAAATGATACATAAGTGAGAAATGGATAAATGAGAGAATAAGTGAGAACCAAATAAATGAATAAATGTCACGTGGGATAAGTGAAACCTCTAAGTGTAAAAGCGCTACCCAAATAACAGAGAACAACTAACAAATCTAACACAAATATCAATAAAGCACAAATTACTGAAACCACAACTTCTAGGGGTAAGGAGAAATCAGTAAACGACAAAACTAATCTAGCGCTTCCTGATAAGTGTCAATACTTACACTATGTACAAAACCAATTGAGCACTAAATGTGCTCCCGACTCCTGTGCTCCCCTGGCTCTGATCTGCAAGAAGAGACATAAGATAAAATGCTAAGAACCAAATCTAAGATGAGATTAGAGCCTAAAAGGAGTTAAGAGATCACAAGGAAACACAACAGCAATAAAATAAGCACTAAAGACGAGCTGGCGGCTCCGACGGTCGAAGATGATGAAATAACCGACCGCTCCTCGGCGCTGAGTCGACGCGCTCTCCTCCGGCTACGGTATAGTTCGCCTCAGGACCCACGTCGCTCGGTGCTGCCCTGGAATGTGTCGGAGCGCGTTTTCCGCTGAAATTAGGTGCTAGTAAAGGGAAGTTGGCTTGCCAACACTCCCGGCCCACCTGAAAGTGCTCAGTGCTAAGTGCTATAAGAGGAAAGTTGGCCTTGCCAACACTCCCGGCCCATCTGAGATGAACCTAGAGACGCCCAAGGTCCCTCGCTCTTGCTTCCCGATCCTGTCGCGAAGTATGTTCCTCTGGGCGATCGCGTGACGGAGCTGATCTAAAGCAAGTGCTGACCTTGGGTTGTTGCCGATGACCAAAGTTGTCCTAAAAAGAGAAAAAAAAGGAGATTAATTTTGAGACGTAACCGGAAACGTACGATGAGATGAGAAGAAAAGAATATGGGAAGGTACACTGAGCTAGAAGGATTTATAAGTGCTCCCAGCGACAAGTAGGTGTTGACCTTGCCATGTTGGTGAGAAACAGATAGTGGGCTGACCCAGCTGACCTGCTAGTTAGTGCGAAACAGGCAGTGACGATGGTCCAACCGCCGTGCTAAGTAGGTGCGAACAGGCCGTGGTTATAGTCCAACTGACCTGCTAAATTATGCTGTGGGCACCGCATGCAACGGCGTAGACCAAGCCTGACGTCGGGAGTGATAGTGAAGTAGTGTGAGTGCTCCATGCATACCTTCCCTTGATGAAAGAAAGGAAAGTAGTGCGTACGTGTCCGATTACGGTGGAGACAAGAGGGAGGCGAATGAAGCAGGGAAGCTGAATGGTGTGCTTCCTGCGGTAGAAACGATGTTTAGAGAGATTGCACCGGCTTATGGGTGCTCGTGTTGCTCGCCGAATCCCTGTTGTCCGTTGTCGAATGTGACGATGTTGTTGTCACCGTGGTTGCTTGACCTGCTAGTTTGGCGTAATCCACTCTATCCTTCTTTCGGAGGTTATAGGGTGGTTGCCTTGCGGTCGGTTCCGATGCTTCCCCAACAGGTTGTTGTGCGTCCTCCGAGGGCTGATTGTGCTCGCTCGGAGTCGTTGGGGGCGTCTCGTTGATGTCCAACTCGAGGGGGACCAGTAGGTTTACTGGCCTCCTGATTTCCCGTTTTGAGGGCAGCATTACGAGGGCTTCCCGTACGTTGTTTTCCGAGTCGTGGCGCAACTCCTTAATTCGTCCCATTCTCCACGAATGGCGGGGTTGGCCAGCGTCGCAGATTAGCACAATCTGCCCGACTGTTGGCGGAATCCGGGATCCTCGCGCTGTTATTGCTTCGCGAACGTGATGTTCGCGTAGTGACGTTAGATATTCGTGCTGCCATTGGTGCCAGAATTGGTTGACGTTGCTCGTCGAACTGTTGACTGCTTCGACGAGCTGTTTTTTAGTGAGCGATTGTTGCTGGGCACCCGGCAGCTCGTAGTCTGGATCGTCGTTACCATCCTGCGTTGTGTGTAGGGATGGTGCTACTTGGAAGGAGTGCTGCAAGAGGTCGATTGGTCGGAGAACGTGTTGTTCCGTATCCTCTGCTTCCACATAGACCAAAGGTCGTGTGTTCAGCATTCCTTCGATTTCGATGATGATTGTCCGCAATTCGTCCTTATGCGGAGTTGCTCTGCCTAGTGTCTTGTACAGAGCGGTCTTGACCGATTTTATGAGACGTTCATACACGCCTCCTTGCCAAGGTGCAAAGGGGGTGATGTACGTCCATTGGATTGCTCTCGCGCTGATCTCGTTGGCGATCAGCGGGTCGTTGGTTGCTTCCTGGAAGCACTGTGCTAAAACCTCGTCTCCTAGCGTGAACGTGGGAGCGTTATCGCTGGTGATAGTGCGGGGTGCTCCACGTCTGGCGAAGAAGCGTCGTAGTGCCTGAAGGAATGCTACCGAAGTTGCATCCTGGACTACGTCTAGGTGGACGAGACGAGTGACTAGGCAAGTGATGATGATGCCATAGCACTTCTCGGTGCTTCCAGCGTTGCTGACTGTGAGTGGGCCGAAGTAGTCAAGGCCCACGTGCTGGAATGGGTGAGATCGTATTACCCTGCGTTTGGGTAGCGGTCCTTGTTCCGGGTAGCGGAACGGTAAGTTGTTAATCCGTTGGCATTGTATGCACTTCCGGATAATTGCGGTGACTTCGGCGCGCAATTTCGGAATCCAGAAGTGCTCCCTAACTCTGCTCATGGTATGACTGATGCTCGTATGCATGGATCGGTGACAATCCTCGATTATCAGTCTGGATAACCATGTCTTGTGCAGAATTAGGATCGGATATTTTGCGTCGTCGTCCAAGGTGCTCTTACCCAGGCGGCCTCTACATCTGAGGAGTCCGTGGTGGTCCTCGTAGAGGTTGAGGTGCCTCAGAGCTTGCCTTGTGGATGTTGTAATCCGTGCTAGCTGATGTTGCTTCACTAGCATCGTGTTTGCTCGCCGGATTTCCAATCCGTTGGGAAACCGGGATGTGGTAGATATCGTGTCGTCGAATAGTCGGGATAGTCGTATCCTGGACGGTCTGCGTTTGTTGAGACTTACGACCGTGTTGTGAATGAATCGCAGCGTGTATGCTACGATCCTGCGAGTGCTAGCCAAATCCGACGTCTTGATGTTGCTAAAGATGTCCGAATATGCCGTTGTAGGCTGTGGTGACGTCTCGGGATTTGGTGCTACAAGTGCGACTTGTTTGGGGGCCGTGTCGCATCGCCCATCCTCACCTGGTGCTTCCTGGATCGGAATGGACCGGTATGCTGTTATCCATTTCTCCTTGGGTTGCAAGAGAAATGCCGGTCCTTGCCACCAGGGATGATCGATGAACCCTATCTTGTCGATTCCGCGGGTTGCTAGATCAGCCAGATTTTCCTGTGTGGAGATGTGACCGAATTGGACTCGGCAGTGCTGGGCTTGTAAGTGAGTGATCACTTTCCGTATCTCCACGACGCGATTCCTGACGAAGGGAGTCGCTTGGAGATAATTCGGTGCTGCCGTCCATCCGAGTGCTATCTCCGAGTCTGACAGGATCAGTACCTGATCGATCGTGGTCACTGCTGCCAGCTCGTTCACGATGGAAACTGCTAACCTAGCTGCTAGCCTGAGTGCACTGAGCTCTAGCTTCGGCACCGTGATCTGCGACTTCAACGGTGGCAATTTTGCTTTCGCCATGACAAGATGTGCTGTCTGTGGCGGTGCTGCCAGGTAGGCGCATGCGGCGTAGGCTTCTGTGCTTGCGTCGGCACAGATAACCAGATGCGCGCATGAGTGCTTTGGGAGTACGAAACGTGGTATCTGCTTCCGGAATCCATCCATCGCGTCGACGATGGCCTTCCATTCGTTCTGTAAATCGTCCGGCAGCTGATCGTCCCAGTCGTGAGCTTGCTTCCAGAGATGCTGGAGAAACTGACGTGCCCTATGTAGGAGTGGCAGCAGCCATCCCATCGGATCGTAGACTGACGCAAGTGTGCTTGCCACGGTCCTCTTGGTGATGGTGCTACCCTTGGCCATCTCACATTGAAGGAGCATCTGATCTTGTCGCGGCTTCCATGTGATACCTAAAACCTTAGGGCTAGATGGTCCTGCTGCGTCGACTGGAGGTATGCTGCCGTTTACCACGCTGTTGTTGGACGTGAACTCCCGCAGGTTCATGCTGATCTCGTTGAAGATCGCCTTGGTAGAGGCGTAGAGCTGAAGTGCTTCCTCTGGCGTGTCCACCGTCATGACGATGTTGTCCACATACAGGTTGTTCTTGAGCTCCCTGATAAACGTGGAGTCATGCGGAGACTGGTCTAGATGGTGGTAGATTGTTGCTGCCAAAAGAAATGGCGATGGCATCAATCCGAACGTGACCCGCGTAAAGCGATAGGTCCGAATGTTGCTCGCTGTGGGAGGCTTTTTGTGGTCGTTCAACCACAAGCACCGGGTGGCATCCCGATGCGCCTCCTGAAGCCGTACTTGGAGAAACGCTTTCTCCACGTCTGCGATGAGTGCTACCCGTCCGATCCTGAACCGGAGCAGAAGTCCGAAAAGTTTTGGTAAGAGGACTGGGCCTCTTTCAAGAGCGTCGTTCAGTGACGGGCAGCCTTTGTAGTGTGCTGACGCATCGAAGACGATGCGTAGCTTTGTCGTCGTCTTGTGCGGTGTTAGAACCGCTCGATGTGGCAAATAGTGGACTTTGCCTTGAGGTGTTGCTTCCTCATCCACTTCCTCGATAACTCCGAGTGCTAACTGTTCCCTGAACGTATCGTGGTACTTGGCTAGCAAGTTCTCGTCCTTCTGGAGTGATGTCCAGACGCTTACTAGCCTTCGTACCGCGATCTTCTTATTGTCCGGGAGTTCTACTGGAGGAACCTTCCATGGCAAAGAAACGTAGTAACCGTCCTGTCGTTTCTGGACGGTTTTGTTAAAGTTGTCCAGTACTTCCTCGTCGATCCGATTCTGGATCTTTTTATCGGAAGTACCGAACTCCTCTTGTCCTTCGTGGTTCAGCCTCAGGAACTCCTCCCATGCTGCCTGGTCTTTGTCGGGCGGATCTGGATCCGCCATCGACATTTCGTACATTGTTACATGCTGCACCGTTGGCGTCCCGTTCTCGTTCTCCTGGTCAGTGCTCTCTGTGTTCGGCTTTTGACGTCTTACCAGGAGCTGGCCTGTAACCAGGTGACCGAGACGGGTGGGCAGCAAGTATAGGCCTGATGGGAGTCGAACTGATGTGCTGTCCGTGCTCATGAGTTGCCATAGTTGGTCGCTACCCAGTAGAATTTGCGGTTTGACTTTGCGAGCTCTTCCCACGTTGACGTTCAAGCCGTTGTCCTTGATGAACGTCAGGTCTGCTTCCTGAAGCGATGGTGTTCGTAACGACTTCGTCAACGTCGTGTGGGTAAGAAGCTGCAATTGGTAGGGACATCCGTTGTTGTCCCATACCTTTAAGGGAACGCGTCGCGTTTGGACCTCGATGTCGTGTTGTGCTCCAAACGTTCGAAGATGTAGCTTCGAGGTGTTTACTGTTGGGAGTTGCATCTCATCGGCCAATTGCTGGTCGATGAAAGAGCATTGTGCTCCAGAATCCAGTAGTGCTACCACCTTCCGGAGCTGATCCGTGGATGGGTCGTGAATAGTGAGTTCTCCGATGGGCAGGTATGTTTCACCGGTACCCAGGAGATTACGGCTTGCGTGATATTCTGCAATGGACTCCACGTCCTCGTCTGAAGTGTGCCCTGTGTCGCTGTCTGGACAAAGGGCTGCGAGTTGCTTAACCGACTTGTGTGACTGTTTTTGGTTGTCCGTGTCCTTGGCCTTCGGTTTAACTGTAGCTGCAGGTGCGTAGTCCTTGCGCTGAGGCTTTATTGGAGCAGAGTCCGCGGGCGTTGCTACCTGAGCTTTGAAGCATACCGAAGTGTGATGGCGGCCTTGACAGCGTAGACAACTTCGACCGTGGCACTCGTCTGTGGAGTGCTGAGGCGATGCGCAGATCAAGCACAGTTTGTGCTCCCTGAGGTATGTAGCCCGTTGCTGCGGCGTGTTATACCTCGTGCATGATACTGCTTTGTGCTGCTGACTACAGTACATGCATGGGAAAGCAGCACGGAGAGGTGGTCCCCTTGCGGGTCGCTCGTCCCGTGTGCGCTGTGCTGATCGAGTTCGTTCTATTGTCGGTTGCTGCGATGGTGTTGACCCGTTGTTTGAGGTGTACATCGTCATCCGTTCCTGGCAAGTGATGTATTTGTCCAGTGCTTCCAGGAGGTTGTTCATTAGAAAGGGTTCCTCCACGGAACACCTCCTCTCTAATATCCTCGTCTGGACCGACTGCGGGAACTTAGTCAGGACTTGTCGGATGAGCCACTGACTGTCGACGTGTTCACCGCTGTCGCGCAACTGTGCCACGACGATTTGGAGGTTGTCGAGTAGTGTCCTTTGATCTTTGATGGATTCTGATCGTAAGGATGCTGTCTCCAATCTTGTGATCAGGTGCTGCACTAGAGTGTCCTGGTTGTTATACTTCGCATGGAGGAAGTCTATGGCTGTTTGGTAGTTGGCGTCGGTGATTTGGAAGCGTGCTATAGCCTGGCGTGGTTCTCCTTTCAGTGCATTGAGTAGATGATTGAATTTGAAAAGAGGAGGAATGGGTTGTGAATGGACATTGGCGTCAAACAATGTCCAGAAGTTGCTCCACTCCCAGATGCTACCTGAGAACGTCGGGATTGGCAGGGTTGGCAAATTGACGCGAGGTGCTTCCACAGCCGCGTATTGCTGTTCTGCCGCAGGTGACTGTGCCTTGGCTTGGGGGCACCTGTGCTGTCCCTCGAGCTCACTAATTAGGTCCAGTGCTGCCATCCATGCGGCTTCTGCGACTGCGGAGTAGTGCTCATGATCGGTGCTCTCTGCGTCTGAAATGTTGCTTACCCTGTCCAACGTAGACGCGTAGTCCTCCTGGGCCTCCTCTAATTTCTTGATGTATGTTTCTAATTGTGCTATTGCCCCTCCTGCTCGTCTCCTTTCGATCGTGCTATCCCCTTGGCGAAGCTCGTTGATGATGGTGTCCAGCTTCTTACAGCATGTCGTCACGGTTCGTTTGCACTTCCTGAGCTGGTTATCCATGGTGCAAGAAGATCTGTGTGCTGAACGATGCTACCAAGGGCAAAAGGGGACGACAAAAGCACAACAACAACAAACCACAATGTAGAAGAAAGAAAAAAAATCAATGTCCTGAAATTGAAAGAAAAAAGAAGAAAGGAAAAAAGAACCCACCGTATTCCGGCTGTCGAACGATTAATTAGTATAAGAATACAGAGCCGTGAATACCACTTGCAGTCAGATAGAATACCACAAGTGCTGCCAAGGAGACCACTTCCTCAAACAAATCGATTAGTGTTGCAACTTACCAATTTGACCGATGCGCCAAAGTTCGGTGTATGGCCGATGCACCAAAGTTGTCGTGGGGTCTCGACCAGAGAAATGCCTGCCACGCGTTGTAAAGAGAATAAAGATAGAATCCGGCCTTGACCGTCGACAACGCAAAAGGAGCACACCAAACGCCACAAGTTTATTGTAGCACCTCAAACTTGGGTAATTAAACCAATAATGCAACATATAAAATTACACGATTAAGCGAACGAGTAAATACCAGCTTCCGAATAAGTGAGATAGCATAAATGAGATGTGGATAAATGAGCTCGGAGTAAAATGATACATAAGTGAGAAATGGATAAATGAGAGAATAAGTGAGAACCAAATAAATGAATAAATGTCACGTGGGATAAGTGAAACCTCTAAGTGTAAAAGCGCTACCCAAATAACAGAGAACAACTAACAAATCTAACACAAATATCAATAAAGCACAAATTACTGAAACCACAACTTCTAGGGGTAAGGAGAAATCAGTAAACGACAAAACTAATCTAGCGCTTCCTGATAAGTGTCAATACTTACACTATGTACAAAACCAATTGAGCACTAAATGTGCTCCCGACTCCTGTGCTCCCCTGGCTCTGATCTGCAAGAAGAGACATAAGATAAAATGCTAAGAACCAAATCTAAGATGAGATTAGAGCCTAAAAGGAGTTAAGAGATCACAAGGAAACACAACAGCAATAAAATAAGCACTAAAGACGAGCTGGCGGCTCCGACGGTCGAAGATGATGAAATAACCGACCGCTCCTCGGCGCTGAGTCGACGCGCTCTCCTCCGGCTACGGTATAGTTCGCCTCAGGACCCACGTCGCTCGGTGCTGCCCTGGAATGTGTCGGAGCGCGTTTTCCGCTGAAATTAGGTGCTAGTAAAGGGAAGTTGGCTTGCCAACAACGATAGTCTAAGTACCATCGCTAATAGCGTTTATTGCTTATGCGCTTCTCATCTCTCATTATTGAAAGTTTTTCTCCATTCGGTAATGTTTTTTCGTTTAATGTCGTGGCAGAGGCAGAGACAACTTCAATTAATTCGTACCTGTATAAGACAGTGCAGTGGTAAGAAGCGCTACTGACATATGCATAGACGAGCGGTCGATTCCGGCCAGGGCCAACCAAGCCTTCCGCCAGGCCGTAATTGGGGAAATTGTTTCCAGACCTGCCCTGGAAAAAGAGAGACACTGACTTTCACGACAACTGATCCACTCAAGTTACTGTAAACGCCAAATACGCATTCACCATGTCTCTCGATTACGAATAGAAGACGGGTGCAGGGCGCGTCCTAAGGGGTCACACCAACGCCGACCTGGTCACTTTACCTCTACGTACCTGTACGAATAGCACTCTTGTTTTTCTCACGCCGCAATTGTGACACGGCTCAACGTCTCATGCAACGGAGTCCTAAATAAATAAATATGTAAAAAAAAAATAAATAAATACATATGTAAATAAATAAATAAATAAATAAATAAATAATATAGATTATAATAAAAAGTAAAACAATAACCGGTAGGTAACACTACCCTTCAATTCGCCACATTTGTCAACACCAATTAACAGCTGAAGAGCTGATTGACTGTTTATTTGCAACTATCACTCAAATATGTAATTCCGTGAATAATTTCATTCGATTTGACTCGATAGAATGGCATCATTAAGATCAAAAATGCTGATTAAAAAGGAACCCCGTACTTTACGTTGGTAAAGGATACAAGTGATTGACTTCGTGGATAGCTTCAAGAATCAGTTGCTCATTTTTCATTGGAAAAAAGGTTTGCTGTTCGATGTTTGGTCGCCAGCCTGCATTTTTCCGGCCGCTCAAACTCATAGTCTTAGCCTCAGCATCATCGCATTCATTTCTTTGATCTTTCTAAACTCCGGGAATCACGAACGGCGCTCGAAAAGTGTCTAGAGAACCCTGTCACTACCTCTCAAGCCATATGAATAAATCTTCAATAAGCACCTAGTGCTATCGGAGACACGTTTCGCCCGCCCGGCTCTCTCGGCTGTTCGTTGCCGGGTTCTGCCTTTTTTCTGGGTGAAACAGCTATATGTACATGTTTCATGCCTTTTCAACAAAAGGACAGCTGTCGTGCTATCGGCGGCCGACCACGGGCAATTGATATTTGAATAAGTGGATTTTCTGAAATTCGTCTCATACGCGTTGCTGAAGCAACACAGCATACGAAAACGCTAACGTAGGCGATGAATTACATTATACTAGACACCGGCGAGCGTTTCGAAATATCTAGTGACTGCACTTTACGATTTAGGTTAGTTATTAGGTTAGCAGAAAAGTCTTGAGACGAAATTTTGAAAGCTTCGTAATTGCTTGGAGAACGTTTTTAAATTCCGTTTTTTAATTTTTTTTAAATTTAAATTAAATTTTAAATGTGTGAGCGTACTATGAAGGGTTCTCGAAGCTTTTGATGAGTGAGCATATAAACACCTAAGCGAGTCATTTTGGTAACATGACAAGCAGCTAACATCAACTTCGAGTCATCCTCTTCCACGAGTTGCTTCGAGGGGAGAGAGCCTCAAAGAGGCCAACAAGTCGTTATTTTAGACAGATTTGTGCGCCCTTACCAAGGTGTCTACGATTCTGAATGGAAGACAAATGGATGACGCGTTCTCGGAAGACCAATCGAAACGAATACACCTTGCCCATGAAGTTCTCTTCAAAGACTCGAAGCAAGAAATCGCTCGAAGCCATCTTTCATAATCCTCACCACCCCAAAGAACCAGCTATCTACGTATTGGTCAACGACACATAGTTTCACTGGTCAGGTAGAATTTGCAAGTAGAAAAAACTATGAAACATGGAGAAATATTAAAAATAATAAATAATAATATTACTTATTAGCGAAATATGTCGTGGTTAAATCTTTTTTTATGTTTCGGACCACTCGAACAAACCATTGCTTACCGTAATTGGCTAGTCAAAGTGAAGGTGCTGGATAAGTCTAGCTCTTGGGTGAACTTGAAAAAAATGTCCAGTCTTTTGCAGACATATTCGTCGCTCTGTTTTTCCTTCTCAAGTAACGAAGGTGATTCTCCAAAATTGTCGGTTTCCACCAAGGTAATCATAGGTTTCAGGGTTTGTTTATACTCGCGGTAAATTGCAGACGTTGTAATGCAACGTTGTTGTTGAGAGGGTTACTTCCTAGGTGTTACATGATTCATTTTTCTTCTTGAGTTTTTCTACTTCTTCTTTCTGACACCTAAAGCTTAGCCGACACTAGAACCAAAAAACAAGAAATCAGGTTTTTCCTTAAAGCAGGTGATAGCTGAGCAGTATAGAGCATCAATATCTAATTGTATCACTACTTCCCAGACAGTCCTGTTTTCCGCTCTTTTGCCCACTGAGTTACCCCACTGTTATCGGGACCTTTAGGTAAATTTTGGATACCTTTTTTGGCGAAAGAGCGCGCGTGGTACAGTGGTAGGGGCGATGCTCACACTTGCACGGTCGAGTGATCGATCACGGCCCGAGGTAACCAACCTTTCCATCCTTCCGGGGCGGGGCAAAATTTCATGAGAACTGCCTGGGACGGAAACAATTGTGACGGTGCTGCACACGTGGTACAGTGGTAAGAGGCGCTGCTGACATCCGCACGGTCGAGCGATCGATCGCCGCCTGGGCTAATCAAGCATTCCACCTATCCGGTCGGGTAGAATGGTATCAGACTCGTCTGGGAAGGTAAAGGCATTGACATGGTATAGCGGCTGACCCCCGCAAGTCATTGTATAGGCCAAATGCGCATTCCCTATGCCCTGGGATTCTGAATGGAACACGAATGCGCGGCGTTTCCATGGAGGATAGATCAACGCCGACACATTTACCTTAACCTTTTTACATTTTTCACAATATCTCAATTTTCATAAAGCAAATATTAGGAACTGGAGACCATTTGCTTTTTTCGCAAGGGTATCAGGAGCAATATACCTTTCACCACAACCCAGCAACGTCACCTAAAGGGTGGTAGTCTTTTGGTTGCGTTAGGGTGGTTAGGAAATTCATCAAATTACAGCAAACCAAAGGCCAGAGCCCTAAATGCCCAACGAACACTCCTTATTTTTCTTTTGTACTTTTATTAACTTTTATTATTAATCATAATTTTCAATAATTTTATACACAAAATCTTGATGTTTGTAGACTATTTGCAAAAGCCACAGTCGACGCGAGAATTAAACCCTTGAGTTGCTAGTAAGCCGCAGCCCCGTCCCGCGTGTTTTCCTTATTCCCCGGAGCCGCTTACCTAACATCTCCCTGTACAGGCGCTCCGGATCATCCTGAGCTGGGAGTTCGGATCTTGTCTGAGCCGAGACTTTTGCAAACACCTCAGCATCATCGGAACATCGAAATTACCAAGATTAGATTCTAGGAATAGCAAAGAAGAACCTTCAAAAAACGGCTCGCCATCAACAGATTACTACGTCGGATGTTTATGGGGATATAAGGGGATTTACCCATTTGTGTCACGTAGACCGTCACGTTACGTGTCTGCACAGCTATAATAGACCGAAAGCGACGCCGCTTATGATGAAAATTGCTGAGGGTAAAATTAAACCCATTCCACATTAAAAGAACATCAGCCCCCGATGAAATGTTCTAAGAAGTAAAGCACATATCCATTTTCAAATCAGATTTAGCGTACCAATGTGCTTAGTGAATAAGTAAGTAAATATGTAGATAAATCAATAATTAAATAAACAAATCGATAGATAAATAAGCAAACAAATGAATAGATAACAAATCAGTGGGTCAAACTGGACATTTTTGGAGCTGGTCCAAAACAATGGATAAAGTTGCTTCAGATGTCGAAAAAGTTTGAGCGCTGATCTGGACGAGCCATGCATTCGTGTTTCATTCAGAATCGTAGAGGTATGATGAATGCGTATTTGGCCTATTTAATGAATTTCTGAGGCCAGCCGCTATAACAAGTCGGTGAACTTAGCAGAGTCTGGTACCAATTCACCCAACCCAGAAGTGATTAAGGGCTGGGTTAGCCTAAGGCAAAACCATTCGCTCGACCGTGATGGTGTTGGTGGCGCTCCTTACCACAGGCTTTCCTATGCTACTGATAAACTGCCGATAAATAAGCGAAACCGCGATGTCTGTTTGTCGACTCTAAGGTCCCACCGCGATTGCCCGTTACCGTACTTCCTGTGACGTTTTTCATAAGTTCCTTGCCGTCTTTTGCTGCATTCTTTTTGTTCTTCAGTTTATTTGTTATTATAAATGTTTCATATGTGTTTCCTACTATTCTTTAGTTCATTTATCGGCCTCAAGGCCGCTAAATTTCCAGAACCGCAAATGCGAAGAAATAAATTGGATAATTTGATTGTTTCTGAGTAATTTCGCAAGGCTCCATTTAACCCGGGTTATATGTATCGTGGAAGGCTAAGGTAATAAGTGGAAAGGGGACCAAAGGGAAAAAGCAGTACATGCTGTGGATTGTGCTGCTTTTTCTTTTCATTTTTTCCAGTGTATTTCTGCACTAGATGCTTATATCTCTAGATGGCCCGCTAAACGCCTAAGGGTGCCTAAGCGGAATGCAATTAGGCCTGATTGGCACTACAATCCTTTAAACAAACTTCTTCTTCTGGAGTATGCCTTATCTCTTCAGAGACTTCTACTCAAAGAAAACGATCAATACGATTTTTGGAATTCTAAAAATAGACTCTGCAATTGACCAGACCCATACTTGACCAATCGAGAATGATGACAACAACGTAGTGAGATCGTCGGCGTCCAACTAACGGCGAATTAGATGAGAATTCTTCCCATATAAGCGTGAGTTTGACCCTGAAATGACGTGATGCTAGACTTTTCAGCATTACCCATGAATATTTTGTTGTTCTGAATCATGGAAACCGACCCACGCACCCTCCAAAAACACTTCAATTCTTGGTCTATTATTACCCTCCACAAATACTTGAGTTCTTTGTTTCCTAATTTTTGCATAGCTGCATAATAGGTAAGAGGCACCATATGCATCATCACTGAAGAATCATCCTGTTGATTTAACTATCCATCTGTTGCGATTTACCAAATTTCTGTGGCTCTTCAAAAGAATATGGACTCGAGCAAAAATGTTTTCACCCCAGACTTCAAATTGAATTTCAGGAAAATGCAATGGTTTTTGGTGAATATCCGGGTCAGGCAGCAACCCGTCAAACGACGCCCACCATGAGTCACATTTTTTTTCCACTCAGACATTCATCAACGCCACTGAATGCTTTCTGTAAGAAGAAAAAACAAATTCATAACTGAAAAGGCTACATTTGGGAATAATTCAGCATTGATACATCTTCGCTTTTGCATGAATATGGTTTTCTAGCGCGAAAAAAGAAAATAATTAATAGTCAATTTCCAGTGCTCTATAAGCTAGGTATAAAAACATTTTTTTGCAAATGAATGTGTGGCGCTCTTTTTGTAGTCATTTATTGCAAGCAAGGACACAGCTCTGCATCCCTTGCTTTGTGTTCGGGCCCTTTCATAAGTGTATAATAATAGCGATAATATATAATATATAATATTAGTAATAATATAGTAAAATAAAATAAAAATAAAAAAGTAATAGTATAGTGAAAGTATGATAAGTAATAATATATAACATATAATAATAATAGTAATCATATGTTTCGACCATAAAATAGTCATTTGATGTTTAGTTTTATTGATTCTCCCTTTTTCGGATAATTTCCTAAAAATTTAGAACACCTAAATTCGAAGCGAGGTTCACGTAGTTCTGTCTGAATAATCTCATCGTAAGAGATAATTATTTCTCTATTACAAATACATAATGTATTTGCAATGCGAATTCTAACCGTTATTACTGTAAATGTTTAGAAATATGCAAACAACCAGAACAGATAAATAAATAAATAGTTCTTCTCGCCACACCTCCAAACCAGCGTAGGGCAGGTGGAGTTTTTTGTCCAAATCTTGGGTGCAAGCTCTCTACTACGTAATAGGTTGGTGCAAAAGTCTTGCGACACTTCTGCAACATTCTTCAAAATAACAGCAATTTATTCAAACAAAATCTCAGTCAACGATATAATCACTATTCAGATTTATGACTCTTCCCCATCTTTCGGGCAACTTCTCAATTCCTCTCCGCCAGAACTCTAGGAGCTGTGACGAAAAAAATTGGCCGACCTCTATTGCCAGTTGGTCTCGGTTGTCGAATTCCATATCTCGAAAGTGTTGCTTTAGAAACCAGAATAAGTGATAATCTGAAAGAGCAAGGTCTGAAGAATAAGGTGGATGCGGTAGAACTTCCCAGCCTAAATCCTGAATTTTCTCACGAGTTGCTCTTGCGACATGAGGACGAGCGCTGTCATTCAAAAGGTAGACTTTTCCCTTTCAGGGCGTTTTTCTCGCATGACGGGAAGTTCTACCGCATCCACCTTATTCTCCAGACCTTGCTCTTTCAGATTATAACTTATTCTGGTCCTTAGAGATAGAGATATGGAATTCGACCACCGAGACCAACTGGCAATAGAAGTCGGCCAATTTTTTTTCGTCACAGCTGCCGGAGTTCTGGCGGAGAGGAATTGAGCAGTTGCCTGAAAGCTAAGGAAGAGTCATATATCTGAATGGTGATTATATCGTTGACTGAGATTTCGTTTGAATAAATTGCTGTCAATCTGAAGAAATGTCGCAAGACTTTTGCAACAACCTAATATATACAGCCTACATTTGGTCCGGATTCATAGCAACGTTTTTCTTCGATTTATTTCACTTTGTTTTATCTACTTCATTTATTTATAGCACTTTATCTTCCTCAAAATCCACCACGAGTCTATAACGTGAATCGTTCGAAATATAACAGCAACATACAAAGCTTTTCTCCGAGAAGGATCAGAAAAACTACCAGGCTTAATGACTCAAAACCATTAAATATATTGAAATACTAGAAAAAATAGTCTCAGCATGGCTTAAAAGACCAGCAACTAATCTACGAAGACGCAAAGCTGCACAAAATCGCTTTTAAATTTCAGACAAACGTCATTTTCTAGAATTCAATTAACAAATAGGCCATCTTTCCAACTCCAACCCAATCTGACAAGGGTTGTTCTAACTTTTAAACCCCGCTTGGAGGATGAAGTCTACCTTATGACCAGAGCTTGAAGATTAAAGGAGAACTGCCAAAGAAACCATCGTCGACTCATTGTAATTCTGGAGAAGTCCGCTTTGGTCGTTGACCGTTGCCGTTGCTTGGGTGCTTCGGTTCTTTCAAACTCCCCCTTTGTCCTTGCTGGTTTCTTGTTACCAGGGTAGAATTCCCGTAGTTAAACCCTACTTTCAGTCCGTTCAACTCCACCAGTCCACCTGCCCATTCCATTAGGCCCAAGCCGACAGCCCACCAACGTAGTTCTTGGAAGGCTGCTTAGCCGGAACCCACAAAACAATGATCAGTAGGAAGAAAATAGGTTTACTAAGTTTCAGATGTAATATGTGTGTCAAAAATAATAGAAAATAATTAAAATAATAGCGAAAAATAAAGAGGAGTATTTGACTTTCCATTAACTTTTCTATCAATCTCCATTCCGTGTTTATTTTTATTTCATAACCACTTTCTTCCTCGCCTTTTGGTCGGGTAAATTGGTATCAGACTCGGCTGGGGAGATGAAGACACTAGCATCTACTGCGACTGGCCCTGGAAGTCACTCCATGGGACAAAGAAGCATTCACTTGACCTCTACGATTTTGAATGAGATACAAGCGCATGGCGTGTCTTAAGAGCATCAGGCTCTACTTAATTTTCAATTCACGAAATTGAAAATATTTAAAAAAATAGCCAAATAAATCTTATACAGTGTTGGCTAGCTGGGGCGTCTGATTATGCAACGGAAAAGTTCAAATTCTCCCTTTTTCACCGCGTTTCTGGGGTTAAGCGTTGTGTTTAGCGCCGAAAATGGTTGAGCTGATGCTATAAGATTATTCGGAAAATTTGCGACTCAGGTGGGAATAGAACCCGCGTCTCTGGCCTATTGTGAACACTAAGATGCTAAACCACTGTGCCAACGAGCCGCTCGTTTTCCTCCACAACTGGTCCTCTTCTGCTATTTTTTTAAAGCTAAGCCACTTTGTGTTTCCGGTGCTAATCGGCCGGTTGAATAAATTCGCTTTTCGATTTTCCTGAGCGATTTTAGAGATGTTTTTGAGTTTCAAAATAAGTAATACGTTTCGCTCTGCAATTGTAAGCCTAACTCGAGAGGCATTTTAAGGAAGCTGGTTGCTTCGGACCATCTCAGAGATATTTCGATTTTTTTAGAAGTCTAGTCACATCAAGTCGCGCCGACTTATCTGCCAAATTTTCCACCACTTCGACTCTGTCATGTCTGCAATTTACAGCCACTCTGCAGTCATTCCCGTTTCGACTTTTATTTCTATTTTTATTACAAGTTCACCGGACCCACTACGCCATCACCGTGACATTTGTTTTCGGATGGTGGTGGTGGCGGCATCAATTTGGTCTATCGAGGCCCCTCGTAAACCGCCGCCCTACTAGTCTTGACGTAATGAAATGTAGTGAAACTGCCGATCAACTGGAACTGGCCACCCTAATATTCAAATGTGTCTTCTCCTTCGCGACAGCACTCACTTTGCACGACTTTTTTTTGTGAAATATCAGAAAAACCTGTTTAAAATCTGGCCAAAACCGTTTCGTCAGGCATTTCGGCCTTACTTCCATCTAGGGAGCAAGGAAAGGCAAGAAACTTTATTGTTATCCCACCAGAATTCCTTTAAAATCATTTATTTTGGCCTTCTGAAGCACCATCCTCAACAACAACGCATTTCTCACAATGCCAAGATTAATGGAAAATCGAACTTGGAATATTTTTCGGAAGTCTTAGGAATGTTCAATTTTACAATCATCTCTCCATGTGCACTTGCGTTGTCCTGCAATAGGATCGCACCCCTTCTGTTCGCTAGTGCCGGACACAATTTTTGCAATTTCGGGTACATTTCGTCTAAATCACAACACTATGATTCTGCTGTAGCTGAACCACCAGGTGGCATAAAGCTATGATGGGCAAGTCCTTTACTAAACCACCACAAAGTGATCATGACCTTTTTAGGATGAAGTTTCGGTTCAGGAAAAGGTTTTGGTGGAGGACCCTTATCAACCCAAGCACATCTCCGCTTACTATTATTATAAGGAACACATTTTTGATCTACAGCTATAATTCGATTGACAAACGGTTCATTTTTGTAACGATTTAGGGGATTCAAACAGATGTCAAAACGCGTAAGACGCTGCTCATCGGTCAATTCATAACCCATTTTGACATAATCTTCACCTTGCCGTTTTGTTCTAAATGTCTTGCGACTGTACAGTAATGTACACCAAGGTCTTCTGCTAGCTTGCGAATATTGGTCTCTGGATTTGCTTCAACGGCTGTCCTAAAACCTCTTCATCAAGTGACCACTTGTAACCACGACCAGCCTTTCCTTCGAGATCAAATCGCCCGAAGCAAATTTTCTAAACCAGAGCTGCACTATCCGTTCGCAAGGACAATCCGTTCCAGGAGCTCTGTTCAGGTTACGTGTCGCGTCAGCAGCGGGATGTCCCAATTTATATTCATAAACCATGAGCACTCGAAAGTCGCGTCGGCTCATGTTCGAATGAAGCCCTGGAAAAAATCGGCTGCGCAAAATAGAGAGACAGTAATATACGCTTTTGATAGAGCGGATAATCTCCTACCTGACAATATACTTGGCTGTCCTTGAGACGAGATAATACGGCGTAAAAAGTTTTCTTCTGAACACAATCAGAAAGCGAAATCAATTTTGCGACAGGCTAATAATACGACGTGAAAAGGCGGAAAATAGGACTAGAATGGATTAGGCGCCCTTTTCAAACGAAATTTTGTGCTAACGAAAATTATATCTACATCGATAAGGTTGATTTAGTCTAAGTACAAACATCACCGATGATAGCTGGGTAGATATCACTAAGAAATCAGAGGTAGGGCGAACGGGACCTTTCAGTCTACAAACAAACCTCGCCTGAACTATTGCAGTTCATCGGCAGCAAACATATTCTCTTCTTTTAAAGTCTTTCGAAAAGTGCATAGCGCGCATAATTCTTGAATACGAATAAAGTTGGCACTGTATTTTTTCTTATTTTCCAACTTGAATAATTTTTTTTGTCACAGATGTCCGAGAGAAACATTAGTGTATCCAGAATCGTAAGATTGAAAAATAAGTAAAATAGAACAATGATAATAAATAATAACGAAAAGATGGTAAAAATATAATAAAATAAAAATATATAAATGAGATATATTGCACTTTCATTTTATTATGATTTTGCCACCTTTTTATTATTACTTATTATTGTTCTATTTTACTTATTTTTAATATTATGATTCTGGAGACACAAATGTTTCTCTCGGATATCTGTGATGAATATTGTATAATAAATGAATATGCACATATATAAAACAAATACAAACACGCAGACAAATAGACTATATATATATATATATATATATATATATATATATATATATATATATATATATATATATATATATATATATATATATATATATATATATATATATATATATATATATATATATATATATATAATTGTTCGAAATCCGCTTTCCATTGATGTGTCCCAGCTCGCTAAAAAAATTGAGGTAATCTTTTCTTCAATACTTCCGCCAGCGGTTCTTATCTACTTGGAATTCCGCTACGAATCTCTGGCGTTGCTGTTTCACGGAAATTCCTCAACCATCACGGGTAAACCCACGAAGGATACGGAAACATAAAACCAGCCGTGGCATTACCGCCCATCTAGGTGAAGAATTCCATGAAAATCTTCTTCTCACAAGAAGAACTCTCCTTAAGTGCTCTTATTACCGTCGTATTGCCGTGAACGCAGACAAAAAGTCTGCAAGAGCGAATCAGGACTTTGCAGAAAATTCCATCTATAAAGTGACGACTTAAGTACAGACGGAAAAAAGTTAACTCAGCGTAGTTACCCAGCTCATTAGCACAGAGCTATGTAAGGTTAATCGGCATCAGCCATGCAGATAATGCTGGTCTCTTCTGAAAGTCTGCAAGTGAACAATGCTACGACACCGCAGCACAAAGAACTTTTCGGAAAAAAGATTCAAAAAATCTTTTGTAATTTTCAGACTTTCCACTATATGGTTTAGACTTCCGCGTGGTTTTCTCTACCTCCCTGAGCAAAAAAATCAAAAATTACCTGATGGGAAGCCTAAAATTCACCTCTGTCCCAGCTCAACTGACCGCCCATGGCTAGGCCCCACCCCTTAGCTCCACCCACTAGTGCTGATGAGGCTTTCTTTCTAGTCGGTGATTCTGCGCATGGAATGGGTCTTTGAGAATTTCCTCAGTTTGGTCGGACTTAATTTTTTTCTGGATTTAATTTTTTGGGTTTCGGACCTGGGTTAATTTTATTCCGGTTAGCAAGCTACTGAGGGAGTTATTTTCGAAATGATTTCGCCCAACAACATTTCTTTCTTTCTTCCCTCCTATCACTTCCCTTCCTCTCTCATTTTTCCATCTCTTAGTTCATTTCAACTCAACAATAATTAACGCCTTCCTTTTGTCATCATTTCGATCATGCTCTTCCTTATTCCTTAGAGATTTCTTTCCTTAATTCATTCAGTTATTCTTCCCTTCATTTCTTTCTTTAGCTACACCTTTCTCTCGTTCCTCCGCACTGTGTTTTCTCTTTCTTTCTCTCTCTCTGTACCACTCGTTATTTTAATAACCCCTTTTTCCCTTCTCACACTCCTCCATTCACTCACTAGTTAACAGAATTTTTCTTTATCTTTCCTCCCATTCCTACTCCAAGAAGTCAATCTTCACTAGTTTAATCTATATAGTATTTCACATTTATCTATTTAATTATTTACTCATTACGCCGTATGATGGCGCCAGTTACGAAACCAAATACGGCATAACAAGCAAGCCAAGCCATATTTCAAAAAATAACTCTTTTTTAGTCAATTGGTAATTAAGCCATCAAAATTGTTTCTCTCACGATTCACCAATCATTCTACCATTCCCAACGAAAGTGTCCCTTTCAACAGCTTTGATAGACCTTGACAAGACTCTATTGCTCCGCCTCCGAAGATTTTTTTCCGAAAAAATTCATTAGAAAAGTGGTCCCG
Source organism: Nippostrongylus brasiliensis (assembly GCA_030553155.1). Lineage (NCBI taxonomy): Eukaryota > Metazoa > Nematoda > Chromadorea > Rhabditida > Heligmosomidae > Nippostrongylus > Nippostrongylus brasiliensis. The sequence continues at coordinate 48,240,588 of CP130735.1, forward strand.
TCGCCTTTTGCAAGCCAAAGTCGTGGGGAGAAGGTGAGAAAAACAGCGCTTAATTTCCCCGGTGGATGACTCTCTTGAATGAGCCGTTCGGCCTTAAGCTACACACGCACCCCTTGCTGCTGATGGTCTTCGTTGACGATTTTGGCCCTTCCGCCTTTTTGGGCATTCCACTCGAGAATTTGCCTGATTTTGTCAATTTCAACTTTTAAACAATTTATTGGTGACGAAAACTCTTATAGTTCTCAAATAAGTTTCCACTAAAGACATGTATAATTGAGTGCTAAAGATTCCGTTGTGTGAATTATTAGTTCTGATCCTGATATGTGTAACCGTGGGAAATTTTACTCACGATCTTATGATTTTTAATAACTCTTTGACAATTGCCTGAAAATTATTAATTAATCGAGTTTCTTAGAGTCCAGATCTACATTGGATAAAATAAAAAGATCCTGGGTTGCGCACGCGTTTCTTTCACGTTGGTTGTCAAAGACGCACGGTGAATGTGCACTTTTCTAAAAAGTCAGTACCTTTACCTCCCCAAGCAGTCAACTAATACACCCATAGAGAGGCAGGGTTTGGGTGATCGCAGCCGAGGATCGATCGCTCGACCACAAAGGTGCTAACGGAGTCTTTAACGACTTTGCCTACGCGCTTAATTTCGAATAAAAATACGATCTCAGTTTCTAAGTCTGTAGGGAAGACCGCAGCTTGGTGGAAGCGTCGAAGCCGATTACAGTGGGGAATTTTCTACAATTCTAACAGTTACGTGGAAAATTTTCACATGGTTATAATTACATATACATATTACATACATTGTACATGTTATTCCATCTATGAGAAAAATACCAGGAGAATATGCTCCCCTAGCAGTCACCGACGGTGGGAATTCTGGACTTTACGTCACCATCGAAAAATAAAGTTGGTGATATGAACTTTCTCACATGAGCGGAATCTAAGGCAGGCCTTACCATGGCCCATGTTTGAATGATTCTTTTGCCTTCTACCCATGCCTGTGGTGGTATTCCTCATGGCGCTTGTCTCCAGCTCAATCATCTGGGGAAAAGTGTAGGGCCTTTGTTATACCGACGCTCACCCCCCCCCAGCGTCTGCCAGCGCAACTCGTCCCATTCAGTATCAGACACCGTGGGGCCAGACACGTTTGTGCGAGTTATCAGGTCAGACGCTGGCGTGATGACGCTCACGGGCTGTTATGCAGACGCTCACGCGCGTCGTCGCTAGTCGCTGTGCATTGCACTGCGATTGACCCTTTCGCTGGGGGTCGGTCGAGGGCTGCTCTGTATGCTTCGGGCGCGTGCGTGCGTGCGTCGCGTACTCAGCGGCTGGGCGCTCACCGCTCGCAAGCAGCTGACGCTCACCATGAGCGTCGGTATAACAAAGGCCTAATTTTTGATACTAATCTTGCCGATATTTCTGCGTTATTTACACAGGCATCTCGGAATGTATTTTCGTAGAAAATACGGAGCATAATAGAAAATCCTCAGATGGGCAATTCAGTTGTGTTCATCTTGAGATAAATTTTGGTGCTATGCATTAAGCACAGAATTGTGCATGTTTACAGGTTCGACTAGAAATCGAATTCGTGGAGCATCCGATTGAAACTAAGCAACGAACTTCCGAATTTCTATTTTCATAGCAATTACTTTGGTAATCACCTCTAATCCATCCGGCAATTAACTGTGAATCTAATTAGTTATCACATTAAATAAGACAATCAGACGGAAAGCAATCAGTGTCAGCATCACTCAACAGTGAGCGTTCTATAAATTTCTTATGGTAAAGCTTAAAAACAAAAGATTTCATAGTTCACCTTATAAAATAAGCGAAGTGTTTGTCGACGTGACTCACCCCGCAGCTTCACTGCAAATTTGTGGTTTGTATTTATTTTTATAGCCACAAATCTCTTTTGTATTCCGACAGTTTCGCTTCTGATCAACAACCAATACAGCTAGTCGTCTAATCGTTCTGCAAAATCTTCGAAAAATGGTTAGGTTTTCGGAAAAATAATACAGCCTGCCTTCAATCAGCAATTTTTTAAAGAAATTTCGAAAACTCTGAAAGTCTCATTGTGAACATCTAAAAACGTGCAGGCTATATCTCAAGAAAACATAAAATCTTTTAAAAATTTAAGAAATGAACACGAAATGAAGCAAATTGGTCCTAGATTCATTTGTTCTCCGCGCTGAAAAACCCATCTTCTAACCTCTGAGTTTTCTTGTCTTGTGTTTTTCTTATAAGACGACCAGCCCTTCGGCGGCCTGCCGGCCGACAAACGGCTGCTAAATACACAATGAATAAAAACAAAAACTAACCACTAGTGGACTGAAATAAAGATTTGAAATAGAAGAAAAGTTCTAAAATAAAACGATGAACAAATGGCAAAAGACGGCGAGCTGAACTGATGAAATGCGTCCCTGGGAGTACGGAAACGGGTAAACGCGGCGGGACCCATATGAGCCACCAATTACAAACATCGCGGTACGATATTGTAGATACTACACCCACCCGTCATAATACTTCTTTATGTGTACCGATGTTGTTCTTCTAGTTTTGTGTAGAATTTTTAAAATTATTTTCTAATTTTTGATCTTTTCGTGAACAGCTATAAGTGTCGTAATATAGAAGCGATTAATTTTTGAATTTTCATCCCATTGATACCATTGAAGTTTTCGATTCGCACGAACCCGTTGAGGACTTCTTCCGTCTAGCCAGACTAGGACGTTTCTTTCACGTCAGACGCCGAATTTCTTTGATTGAGAACAAAAATTCTCATTTCTTGAGTTCAGTTGTTCTCTATACTTCTAAGATTATACTTCAACTTTTTCCCACTTTCGCTAATTATACATCAAAAACGGATGGCTTTAGCCGAACAAGTCGCACAAACAGTTTTGATTCATCCAATTAATTTAATTTCCGTTGTCGTTCGGAGGAAGGCGGCAATCTGCTTCGCTGTTTTTCACCGCACGCTATACAAACTTTACGGAAGTTACGAACTTCCACAAAAAACGACGAAGTTACCGGAACGACATAAACCCGAAAATCTTTAAATTTCTTAGAAAAAGTTTCACAAAGGCCTTTATTAAAATGTATTTTAATAAAATAAAATATGTAATTAATTTAGAAAACAGATATGAAATTATTATAGGAAATAAGTAAGATATTCATATGTATGATTTCCTAATATTGCATTTGGGACTAAGAAAAGATCACCTTGTCACCTTAATCAGTCTGATGCGTTGTTTCTGACCTCCAGGTAAAAAAGTGAAATTGTCGCGTCTGATCAGCCCCCTGAGGACGCGCCATGCATCCGTCTTTCACTCAGAATTGTAGAGGCATGTTGAATGCTATTAGGCCTGTGCAGTGACCTACGGAGCTAATCGCTCTATCAGGTGAGCGCCTTTACCTTCCTAGACAAGTCCGGTACCAATTTACCCGACCCCGGAGGGATGGAAGGCTCGCTTAGCCTTAGAGAGGATCGATAACTCAACCGTGCGGGTATCAGTGGCACATCCGTCTACTGTAGCACATTATTTACATAGTAAGAGGCGCTAGTTTCAAGATTTCTCAGCTTGACATTTCAACCTATCATTCGCCCTCAGGATCCCAGAGACAGGTCTGGTACCAATATACCCGACCGCGGAGGGAAGAACGGTCCGATTAGTTATGTTCTTGCGATACCCAATGACTTAGAAGGCCATGCAGTACCCTCTGCGCAGTAAAATCTAGTACCAATTCACCGGATCCCGGAGGCATGGAAGGCTTGGTTAGCCCGAGCGGGGATCGATCGCTCGAACGTACGATTGTATCTACGTATTGCCTGTTTCTACGGCACCATGGAGACCGAACTTACTTTCCACTAGAAACAGTACAAGCAGTTGATGTTTAATAACACGTTAGAATAACACGTTAGCTAGTAGGACGTTTCTAGACGGTTCGAAGAATTTGCATAAATTTCAATCCAAGGAACATCGTCAACCAATCATTAGGAGGTGAGAACGTCTGTCGTTTTCGAGTTTTTCACTCCACCCGACGTCTGCTGTGTACAGTTTGTTACACACCGCGGTAATACGAAAAAAAATCTTATCTTATTATCGCTGAATTGATGGATTGCAGGCTTCTCTATTAAATTATAGTGCTCCATGACGACAGTGCAAAGTCTAATAAAATTAATAGAGATTAGAGAGAAAGTCGAACAAATGTGTGACGTACTAGCACCAAAAAGATGTTCAAAGCTGAAAACTTCTGTTAAAGTGCGAAGTTTTGTCACTTTTTCAGTGCTGTCTTGTCTAGATAATTTTCCAGCTAATGGATTTGAACACGGTATGGCAATATGATCCACCACTTTGTAGAAGAAAAAGGAAAAGAAAATGATAAAGGGTTATATTTCGGTTGAAAGTGAACTATTGTCTATATGACGTCAACACATCTAGTTCAGGACTTCTACCTTGATATTAATCAATTTATGGATTCATTTTGTTCGAACAAATACGACGACTGACTCGAAGACTGCCTAACGGCAAAAAAGCGTCGCGCGCGGCGTCGCACTCACCGCTTGCAAAGTGCGCGACAATTTTGCGAATGGTTCGGTTCGCATGCGGTGAATTTTATTTTCACTGATTGAAATAAATAAATGAATAAATAATTGCTCATTTCCTTAAGCTAGCTTTAGAAATTTGAGTAGCCGAAGTACAATTACAACAATTCGTCTTCGACTTTTTCGGCCATTACGGAGTTTTCGCGTTCTAAAAATGTCTCGAAACTAAAAAATATTAGAAAACTGTAAATTAAGTTTCCACTCATTTGTGTTTCTCGAAAACCGTCCAAAATCGATGGTTTGCGAATTTCACATCCGGGAAAAAGTCGCTTTCTTCTTCAGTAATATTTTCCATCTTCGATTCGAATAGTAAGGGTGACACTGTGTGCTTCGTCAAGACTAAACCTCTTAAGTTCTCCACAACTCGATTGGCCACAATTCTTCAGGTCTTCAGATCAGCCAAGAGACTGTCCTTCCAGGAATGAGGTATCTAAGCGGGTCTAAGAAGCCTCTTCTCGGAAGGGAACTATAAAACTGATCCTTTAGCAGGCAAATCCTCTGCTATCGAAGCAATAGCGCGGCCGCGATTTCGCTAAGAAAGTCGGAGAAATAAGATTGCACGAAATGTGATTGGAGCCGCAATGGGCGCGAAGAATTGCCCATAAACGGCTGGAAAACCTTCGAATAGGTAGATTCCGGAAACAGCACACAGAATGAGTGTTTTTCACCGCATCTGAAATGGAAAACGAAAGAATACTGGGCCGTTTATCCCAAACAACGTGACGAGGAAAACGAGATTTTCACATAAACACTTTCATAAATCTGAATGACGCTGTTTAGGCCTCCAATAAGTGCGCCTATGTCAAAGAACGCGACGCGACCGCTCGTGCACTGGTGAGAGCGATTCTATAAAGTATGAAGGCGGAAGATAAAGGGGCGCGTTGATCAGACCGCTAATAACGCGCCTTGCATTCGTCTCCCATTCGAAAACGTATAGGCATCAATTTGTCCAGGACAGTCAGTTGAGGGTTTTTTTTACAATAAAAATCCTACTGCAATCCTATAGGACACAAGGATTCCCTAACCACCACTTTCCCTCTAACTTACCACTAACTTACCTTTCATTTCCTTCTCCATCATCTTTTCAAGCACCATACCAATGCTTTACCCAATTCACTACAATTCGTCACATGCCTATTCTTTTCATACCTTTCTCATTCACTAGTTCATTAGTAGGACCCACGGGATCCGCAACGCGTCCGCACGCATGCGGCACCAACGACCCATTCGTGTGCGCAATGTTCCCTGACCTCTGTACAGAACATGAGAATGATTTCCTCCTGTTTTTTCAAGAAGAAAGCCAATTAGTTAGTACAGTGCGTTTCAAAATTATAAGACCACCCCAAAATTTGCAAGTTTTGCTCCTTTTACTTCATTTCGTGAAATGGTACTGATTCCACTGAATTCAGCGTGGTCTGAAACCATACATGAAAACGACCCAGAACTATTTCTCGAAAACAAAACTTTTTATAGAGAAATTTTTGAATTTCTACTGTTTCAAAATTATAAGACCACCTACGACATTCATTTAATATAACTGTGATTTTGTTCCCAAGCTGAGTCAAAACTACTCCATATTGACTTTGGTACTGTCTACTATCCTAACGGTAACATGCCGCGTGGTACCAGACTGTCACCTGAGGAGCAAGCGCAAATTCGAGCTCTACATGAGGCAGGGCACTCAACTGGAGATATCGCTTGCCAACTTCGCCGCTCCAAATGTGCAATAATCAACTATCTCAAAGATACCGCTCGATATCGAAGAAAACCAAAATCTGGAAGGCCTTCTATGCTTTCCAGCCGAGATGTTCGACAAATCCAACGACTTTTGTCCAACTCGACTTGCTCCATCAATCGAGCGAAGGCGGAATTATCATCAAATGGGTCAAGGACGATCATCTGGAGGGCAGTCACAAGAGGCGGTAACATTGTCCGAGAGTCGATGAAGAGGGCTCCAAGGTTGACTGATAACCGCAAGGCAGAACGACTTCAATTTGCGCGTAGGAACATGACGACTGATTGGAGCAAGCTACACCATTCCTTCACTCGAATATTATTCCCAGTTAAATGAGTCAGGTGCATTTAGGTAGTGTATTCTGACGAGAAGAAGTTCCACTTGGATGGCCTGAATGGATCTTATTACTATTTTCACGACTTGCGGAAGGACCCACTCGTCTTTAGCAGACGTAGTTTCGGCGGTGGTTCCCAGATGGTTTGGGGAGCATTCTGTAGCCTTGGCGTTCTTCGGCTAGCATTCACAACATGTCGAATGAACTCACAAGACTATCAGAACGTTCTTCGAGATCATTTGCTACCGTTTCTTCGCGAACATCGTACGTCGGACTTTACCTTCATGCAGGACAACGCGTCTGTACATGCCAGTAGGTCCACTATGCAGTGGCTGAACTGCAAGAATATTCGCGTGATGCAGTGGCCAGCTTGCTCTCCGGACTTGAATCCGATTGAGAACATCTGGGGGATTCTTGTACGTCAGATATACAGCGACGGGAGACAATTCAACAACGTCGAAGAACTGCGCAGAGCAATCGAGGAGGCATGGAGCAGTTTGAGTCTTGGTATTCTGGAAAAGTTGGTGAAAAGCATGCCAGACACAATTTTTGAAGTTGTTTCTAATCGCGGTGGAATTGTTCATTTTTAATTTGTAATTGTTGATTTTTTATTGTAATAAACGGAAGTGTATATTGAGTGGTCTTATAATTTTGAAACAGTGGAATTCCAAACATTTCTTTATAAAAATTTTAGTTTTCCTGAGATAATACTGAGTCGTTGTCAAATATGGGCTCAGCCCACGCTGAATTCAGTGGAAGCAGTACCATTCCACGAAATGAAGAAAAAGGAGCAAAACTTGCAAATTTTAGGGTGGTCTTATAATTCTGAAACGCACTGTATGTCAATCGGTGAAATCTCCTTTAAGGGTGAATTACCAAATGAATGGTGCTCCGTCAGCTGAGTTTCCAGTAATTACGTGGTAATAGGCGTTGACAAATCAGAGGTAATTTACCCCGATGTTGAGCACTCATTACTCTCATTGAAAAATTACTGCATTAGCTGCACTCTGGAGGTGGGGTAGTGGACCTAGACTCGTGGTAATATCTTCAAGTGCTCAAGAGTTTAATATTGGCTATATCTTGACTAAAAGATCTTGGGGTACTCCCACTCAAGGCCGACACCGCTCTGATTATTCATATCATAATTCTAAAGAGAATCATTCATTCGCATCTCGCAGAAGCTGTTGCGCGGTTTTCATCGCTAATATCTCCAGAAAACACACCGCTCAACTGTAGTATTGAAGCGCCAAGTGAAAAGTATCATTGTCATTAGACACGCTGCACACAATTATTGCCATCATTTTCTTCAGCCGTCATTGTTATCGTTTGTTATGATATGAATTATCGGAGCCTTGAGTTACGGGGTAATAGGCGACTACCGATCTTGGAATATATTTAGATAGTTTTTACTGCTCAAACTAAGAAAGCAAATATCAGTGATACAAGAATTCGAAATCAGCAAATTAGGTGGAAGGGAGCGAGTTTGGTAATGCAGGACGAATCACATCACCTATTATAGTAGTCAGCTATTATACAACCACCTACGTTCTACATTTTTCTGTTGAAAATTCAATTCCTCCACTCAGAGCTCGAGAAGCTCAAAAAATGAATGGCATCACCCAAATTGAATCTACTTCCTGGAGCAGTGCACTGCTCTAAAATTAGTTTCGTTAAATAACGTATGCCTGCGTGACCTTCTATCGTATTGCAACTTTTTCATTAGGTTTTCCCTCCATCAATATATTTCTATGTTATCTGCACCTTGTTCCTATGAAAAAAAAATGTCGCATACAGTGTAGTTTCATTTTATCAAATCACTAGAAAATCACCTAACGTTTTTCTTTTCTAAAGCCCACCCAGTAGAACACTCTAATCCTTTCTCAATTCGATTTTCGTTGATTCAGTGTAACACGGCCAGAAGTACATACATATTCGTTTCAACTGCATAACGCTAAAGATGAAAACACGCAAATAGTGCAGAAGTAAGCTATCAAAGAGCTGGCTAAACGAAAACTTAATTTGATGGAAATTTATGCTAACCAGGTGCAATTTTATCCGCATGAGCCGTACTGCACAGCTCAATCAAAACAGCCAGCCGTTGCAGCTCATTCAAAAATTAACTATTCATTGAAAGACTGCTGTGGAATTCAAAATGCCATTGTCGAGGTTAAGAATCTGAATGAAAAAAGTTTATGGGTTTGCACTGTTCTCGGAATCAACAGCACCATTTTCTTGTTTAAACAGCGCATGGAAGGAACGATGAACACTTTCTCAATTTGAAATTATATTAGAAAAAGGTGAAGTATATGAATGTCCAATATTTCGCTGTCGACACTGAGAAGTGATGAGGAATTTCTTCCTATTTCCCTGAAATCGATCGCAGAGAGGCTCAGTTCCATACTGTTCCGTTCTACACTGTCTATACCAGATTCTAATATCCCGGTTACCGAAACACCGTCAAGGATTCTACCGTCAGAGTAGCGATGAGGAATTCCCTCCTATTTCCCGTCAGAGGTATTAGGTTGGTGCAAGAGTTCTCGGACATTTCGGGATACAAAACAGTTCATTTTATAACATCTGAACAATAGCAAGGAGTCATTCGAAGTAGGCACCGATAATGTCAATGGTCTTCTCTTCTCTATAACATTTTTCTGACTGAAGCCGAAAATACTGGGGAAATCCTTTTCAAATTCATGATGTCACAGATGTCCGAGAACTTTTGCACCGACCTAATACAAATCGCAATTGGGAGAGGCTCGGCCCCAGGGCCAGACAAGATCTCCACCGACTCTCTTCCTGCAAGAAACGACACTTCCTTCTCGTGACGCACATGACATCCTACCTTCGGATGTAACGAATCCCGGATGAATAGAGCATTTCTCGCACACTTATATAGCCCACCACCGGTGACGGTATGATTTTCACAACTATTTCGCAATCGCAACGACACCGCCCGTTTAACGCACTCGACGAGCTTTTACACGAAAATTGTCTCAACGTGGATATCACGTACATTGGATGAAGCACAATACCTTGAGCAGGCTGGTCTCCCTCAGGGATTCGGCTGCACCACATTCAGTGTCGTGATGGTCATTGCTGTCTGTCGAAAGTAGCCACTGCCCTCGTTTTAACCTTCGCGGACTGCGAAAAGTTCCTCGAAGCTAATGTTAACTTATCACCATTGGCATATAATAAAGCGTACTCGTCTCGAAGGTGACAGCTATCACCAATGATCAACGATAGTACATACGTTTACCCAGCGCCCACTTAATGTCGTACTTAAGGACGCCTTCGAAAGCGGACGAGTGCTTATTTATTCTCATTCAGGACACCCATACTTTAGGGCAACGAAGAACTTGTCACGCTGGAACTCTCCTTGCCAAATCGGGGTCTTTTGTTCATCCGGGACGCTCCATGAACATGGACGACGACATAAAGGAAGAACTCATCAGAAGGAAGGCTGGAGGGTTCTGCATACGGGCCTCTCAAAGAGGTCACTGGCCAGCTACAGCTCTCGGATGCTGATATCTGCGCTCATTTGTTCGACTCTACGGTTCCTCCTGCGCTGTGCTACGCAACTGAGACGTCACTTTTTTCCGCTCAGGTTCGCCAAACTCGAAAGGAAACTCGAAAAACTCGAAACTCGAAACTCGAAACTAAAAGGGGATCTAAGGGAAAAATACGTTCCTGGACAGCAGCCAGCGAGATGGCTCTTTTCTGCATTCTAAATAATAACTATAACAACACGGCCGCTCAACATCCACAACATGACCGCTCGACATGTCGAAACCCTGTGAAGTAACTTCCATGAAATGATAAACTTCTTTCCAGCACAACAAGTGATATCGTTATCAACATGTATGTAAAGCTCGCTTAGTGTTTAGTTGATTCACTTTCGAATAAAGTGTTCTGGCAAGCGGCGGATACTACAGAAGAAATCCAGTTTAGGCTCTACTTCAACCGAATAGCGTAATTGTGGAGAACCCGGCCAGCACGCTGTCATCTCCAAACCGGTGATTATGCTCAGATTCTTAGAAGGATGTGAGGCGGCGGAGATCACAGAACAGCCTCCTTCTAATTCTCTGATTTTGCAGGACAACCCTCAAAAGCATGGGCGTTTGATGTGATTTTTTTTGCTGTTTAGGAACCGCGCTTACGTAAAGTGAGAAGACACTGTAGCATCGCGATGGGCTCCGATTCCTTCTCTCGGTCCTAATAAGGAATCGTTCCCGAAAATATATCTCTAAGATTTATAGCCGCACTTTTCAGTTTTTCATTTTTTTTCTATTTCAAAAAGATTGATTTAGATTACTACGCTCCCGGCGGTGAAAGGAAAAAAACCTTGATTAGCTAGTAGCTAGAAGAGCCGCTTTCTCGTGAATGGCGTCTAAAGTAGCTTATCTTATGAATGATGTCATCTGAAGGGTTTTTGATCCCTACCTCAAACAGGAATTCCCTTCATTGTGAACTATGGTGTCACACGTTATCGCTATTTATTGTATTTAATTATTTATTTATTTATTTATTTATTTATTTATTTATTTATTTATTTATTCATTTATTTATTTACGTCCAAGAACGCGCCAAAATTACAACCAGAACATAAAGAGAAAAAAAACCGAACTCCAACATAAAAATAGCTCAGACACCTAACGTAGACAAATTAACAACTAATTGTAAGATTTAACAAAAACTGCTATCATTCAAGCGATTTTCCAATGGAAGTAAATAGACGTCTTAGGCTCGACCATCAACTAACCCTGATTAATCCAAACTCGGGAGCCAATAAAGTCATCGGAGGGTAAGATGAAGCAAATATTTATGGAAAACACGTGGATTAATAAAAAACAAGCATTATATTTATTTATTTGTTCCATAAATAGACGTCGCATCTACCAAAAGCAGGAAGGTGTGCAAAATAGACCATGTATACCGATTGATTTGAGAGTACTGAACTGGTAAGGGATGTATGTCACCTTCGAGGTAAAGCGAGCGATCTTTGCTCCGATCCACAGAAAAATTAGAAAAATTCTATAAATCATAGTTTCAATGTTATTCAAAAAATTCAGCTATGTACTTTCGTTGTATATTTTCTTTTCCTTCACTACTTTTCTTTCTACGGTGCTCTCTTTCGTCTTATCAAGATGACTTCTCTGATAGGGGTTTTCTTGAAATTCGTGAAAGCTCTAAGCTTTTTTATCAGATTATTTTACACACTTTTTCTGTCCAATGGCCACTAACCCTGCACTTAACATTGACGTATCCGACGATCATGATACATATCTTGCTCCATGGATTTCTCCACTCCAATTCATTCTAGTGTTCAGAATTTTTGAGAATTTTCTCCTAAACTTCGGTCTTTGACGCGTTCTGTTTCCCACTGGACAAATGAAACCACGTGAACCTGATTACAACTGTGTACATAATCAAAAATAATTTTCCTATTGAATAATTCTCAGGTTACTAAAGTGCGACACTTATTCAAAATATTATTTTGAATGGTGACCCTGCAAACACCCGACTCGCTCTATATCCTTTTTTACTGCTGCCGCCTTAGCTTACCTTTACCCCATTGCTACTAATATTTATTTACTTATTTTTATCTTTTCTTTTCTAGTTCATTCACTTACACACGTATTTAATGCGAAAGTGATAAGGATTTTAGTTCTATGAATAGATCCGGCTTACCAATAATATTATTATGAAATAATAAAATATGTAAATAAGTAAATAAATGAAATAAATGAATTAATTCTTCCATCTGCTTACCGCTCTTGATTTCCATCCTACTCTTATATAAAGATAAGAAAGTGAAATGGTAAGAGGCCATACCTCTACGATTTTGAATGGAAGCTGAGTTCATAGCGTATTCTTAAGGAACTGATCGACAGTTGCTGTTTGACATTTCGTCCAGCTCGGTTTTTACTTTTATTTTGTGTTGTTAGTCATTATTACACCATTGTGCTTGGTATACTCTACAGCGTACGTCCTAAGCTCACAAGTGGTAGCAGAGAATAATAAAAATAATAATAATAGTTTAGGTAAAATGATTGGACCGTTGCTGCTGTCACTGTTGGCCCTCATGCCCGTTGTGTCACCCTTTCTATCATCGTCACAAGACAGTCAGCTAATGAATCTGCTCGCGTAAGTTGGAAAGTTTCTGTTTCTAAACTTATGAAATAATATGCATGAAATATAATAGAATGAAAAAATATATTTGTTTACACACTGGGCAGGTTGAAAAATACCGCTCAAGAGATCCGCAGGTCCTACAGTAGTACCCAAGTGGGGAAGGAGTTAGTAGGAAGGAATGCCGGTTCTGGTGTTCTGTGATATTCCCTTTTCATAAACCTTCGCATTACCTCATAACGCTTACCAGATGGGGTAATTTATTTTATTTATTAATCTACTAGGGCCCTGTGCAGTGGTAAGGGGTGCTCCTAACACCCGCACGGTCGAACGATCAATCCCCGCCCGGGCTAATCAAGCCTTCCATCACGTCGGGTAAATTGGCACCGTGATCCAGATTCATGAACGGGCGAGTGGTCTCTGAAACCCCGTCCGCGATAAACCCGCTCGATACCTTCGAGGTCTTCCGAACCCTGCCTCATCGCGAGGTGTGGTAGACCCGCGATAAATCCCGATTAAACCGCGGCGCGTGTTCACGAATCTCGGTTTACGCGCCGTTCGGGGTATCTCAGGTTTTATCGGGGGTTTACCAATGATGAATCTGGTCCCAAATTTGTCTGAAAGAGTAAGGACACTGACTTGATATAGCGGCTGGCTCTCGGAAGTCAATGTATTGCCCAAATGCGCATTCATCATGTCTCTACGATGGAACACGAAAGCGGAGGTGCATTCCTTGGGGGACAAAACAACGCCGGGCCTTGACCTTCACCTTTACCTTACCTTAATTCCTGGAAAGTAGAAAACTGTGGCTTTGTATTTTCATTTATGGTTTTTTTTCAATGATATTAATCCGGTGATTTGCAGGACTTCACGAGGCGCTGCCGAGGGCTATCCGGAATGGATTTTGCAGTCGTCGAAAACGGTGAAGAAATACGATCGAAATTGTTTCTTCAGTCCCGTGCAATGTATGCTGAGCTTCAATCAAGGTCAAGAGCAACCAATCGTGTTCACATCGAAAGGCAAACGTCTCTTCTACTATCGCCGGAAGTGATCCGCACCACTCACCTCAGAAAAATACCGTTCCATCGCGAGCAGCAAGGAAAACTCCCTCCTCACCGACCACAACCAAGCATCAACGCCCATGAAAAGCAGCTTCTTCGTCGCGCCATCACCATCATCATCGATTTTCAAAACATTATTCCTATTCTGAGAACATCGCACTTGGTCTCATTATGTGAAATATTGTCGATTGTTGTTGTCGCTAGTGACGACACTTTATAGCATTCGTCATAAAGAATATTTCTGTTTCCTACGAACAACTTGACGTTAGTAAATCTGCGAGACGAATTGAGGAACTCCATTTTGAAAATAAATCTAGAAAGTAAAATTCTGGGTGATCACAGTGCGATAGGAGATGTAAAAGTAGGATCGCCAAGCTTGATTAGGAAAAAACGCATTTATCGAATTGCTCAGATGTCGAATGCTGAGGACGTATGATCTCTTGGTTCATGAATCACATACCGGCCGAAAACCGCGAGATATACCTAGAACGGGTCGTAAAATGGGATTCACGACGTTTTGGGTTTGTACGGGATTTAACCTACATGGTTCACTGAAGAACGTGTAAGTCCAGCTACAGCCTGGTTAGACCTTGACTAGACTGCAGGGTTCACTGTAGGTATATCGCGCATCTGAAGGTAGGTGAAGGCAAGAGCCAACGGATGTTGCTTTTAAAGTTTAAAATCTACAGGGAATTCCCTCTGCATCAGAATTTCACGAGATCATTAGAGGCCAAGATAGAAATATTATAGAACACCACCTAAATAGGGTCGAAGAAGTTTTTGCCTCAGAAAAAACCTCAAAAAGAAGGTTAAGTTAGTAGTGGGAGAAAATGACGAGCAGAATTTAGGTTTAACTATAAGAAGGACAGAAGGTAGATGAGGGAAAACGTGACATGCACAAAGTGGAGTTCTCATGAGGAAGGAGAAAATGGAAAAGGAATGGAAAGAAACACAGGTAATAAAATCATTTTCACGGCTGAACGAACGGAAATAGTCTTCATTTTACAACTCAAAGAAGAGGCTATGTTTAAGATAAAATTTATATCAGAGAAACAAGTCGCTCAAGTATGAAGTTCAGGAACACACTACGTGATATTCACCCATGTAATTGAAGACTGATTCGTCTCTGGATTTGGTTCGAGGGAGAATACACCTTATAGTAAGGGAGATGTGGAAAAATGCAGTGAATATTCGAGAAAAAAGGCTGCATTTGTTAGTATCTCTCGATGTATAGATAGCGATTCGCTGGAGAGAATCCTACTAGGGCTCTTAAGAATTCTTTGGCTTTGAAACCCAGAATGCAGAACTGAGAGATGCTATGAGTATGATACCGTTCTGATTTCGGTTTTCAAAGTCTCCTGGCTCATAGGATAATCCAAATGCCAAGACTATCCTTCGCAAGAAAGCATTCAGAGCTTATGAAACATGTAGATGGAGCTGGGACTTCCCGGACAACTTTCTCGGAACTTTCCCTCGGATTTCGTGTGAAAAATACTATCCTTACAATATTAACAATATTGCTCCGTTACCATCCCATACTAATTGGCAAGGTAAAAACAGGTGACTTTTAGCTGCAACAGATGGCACATTTTTTGTAGATGCCTGGCACCACTGGGTACGATATGCTTCTTATTTATTAAAAAAATGCAATATGTCAGTTTATTATTCACCTGATGAGCCCGAAAAACCTTGTTTGGATTCTCAGTAAGAAGAAATGGAAGACAGTAGAGACCACGTAGGGCATCAGAGGCGTGAAGGCTACTGTATCTTCCTTCATCTTCCATTAATTCGTATATCGCCTGTGGATGTTTGGTTAGAATCAGTTGTCAACATGTCGGCCTAGTTAGTTGATTATCCGAGGTCGAAAGGTTATACCCACAGGTTGGTCATCAAAGTGATAGTATCAAAATCATAGAATGGTTCAGCTCGTCGTTGAAACGAAGATTTTGAACAATAAAATTGAACTAGCTCCCTTACTGTAAGGAATAATATATTTATTTTAATATGACATATAAATAATAATATGTCTTCTTACACAGTTAACCAGTGAGAATAGTTCAATGTTGAGCAAACCTCTAGGGATGCGCCGTGCACTTCACCTTTATCCAGGATCGTAGAGAGAAATCCAGTGAGTCAGAATTATAATGAACGATTTTTATGCGAGAAGAACTCAACTTATCCCTCCAACCTCTCGAAGCGCAACTCTGCAGCTGACGAAGGACCGGCCCTAGGTGATAATCGATCTAGCGAGCCCTTCGGTGGAAGCCCCCTACATCACGCATGCTCCCAAGGGTTACCTCATTATTCAATTTATTTGCTATGCTCATAGCAGTGTTAATCTATGATGGCTAGTAAAACAACAAAGCATGGGAGCCCAGAGTACAACAGAATTAATTTTTAGAAAATGTAAAAAAATTGATTAGTTTTTGTACGTCAGCGATCACAATTTCCCAAGAGGTATACACAGAGGGCAGAACTTCTCCCCGAGGATATCGTTTTTGTCTCGACCACTTGGTGCCAGGGAATCGACGACGTGGAAATGGCACAGCCTCTAAGAAAATAAAAAAATGACCTTTTCAATTCAATTTCATGTAGTTATTTTAAGTCGATTTATTTCTATTTCAAAATATTTTCTGCCGAAAATTCATGTTCTAGATCAACACCACCAAAGGAGGCCATTATCTAAGTTAAAATTGTTTGAGGCAGACCAGCTATTTTGAGAATGTCGTTGCGAAATTCAGAGAACGGTAATCTCTGACCATGCACTTGATTACCTATCGAATTGGCGGATCAACGCAATTGCCTTATCGTCCCGAATTTTTTTCATTACACAGTTAACATTTTCCGCTAAATTAAATTAATTTTTGGGCACTATTCCACTTGTTGGACACCAGTCATAAAAATTTTTTCCTTCGTCAGATTTCGCCCAAATTTGGTACCGGGGGTAATCTGGGGCGCTGATCACGAATCTGGGCCTAAATTTATGACGGGTATCAGTACAATATACCTGAGGATAAACCCCGGTTGGCGCGATTATTCGCATTCATGAATGCGCCGCGGAGTTTATTTGGGGGATATCGCGGCTCTATTTCACTCCGCGGCGCGTTCATGAATGCGAATAATCGCGCCGACCGGGGTTTATTCTCGGTTATATTGTGCCGATACCTATCATGAATTTAGGCCCTGGTGTCCATTTTTCACCATGTTGGTCGGGAACCACCCACGACGCTACTTGGGTGGTCCAGTTAGGATCACCGATTTCGCTGAAACTTTGCATAGGGGGGTTATTTGGGGTCCTGAACACGATGGTGCAGTCCGTTTTCCAGATGGCGGCCGAATACGGTAGTTATAGGTGAGCCTCACCAGGTAGGGTCGGTAGGTACTCACCTATAACTACCTTATTCGGCGGCCATTTGGAAAACGGACTTCACCATCGTGTTCAGGACACCAGAGAACCCCCATAGACAAAGTTTCAGCAGAATCGGTGATCCTAACTGGACCACCCAAGTTTTCGATATGGGTGGTCTCCGACCACCAGGTGAAAATCGGACTGCACCGTCGTGTTCATGATCCCAAATAACTCCCCTATGCAAAGTTTCAGCGAAATCTGACGAAGGAACTTTTTTTATGACTGGTGTCCAACAAGTGGAATAGTGCCAATTTTTGCGCCAATCAGTGGAAAAACCTGTCGTGGATTTATTTTTTTCTTCTGAGAAAAAATCCGCTGTCTTACAATTAGTTAACAAACAGAATCCGTTTCTCCACAAGCGAATCACTAGCGATTGGGAGCGACGTCTTTGCGGTGCTTCGGTGTGCCAACCGGTTTCTGCTGAGATGTATGATCGCTGATTTGTCGAGTAAAAACACATTGCTCAGTTGCGTTAATAGGTGACAATCACATGGAAAAATATTCCCAGTGCAAAATCCACATATAGAGAAAATGTTCAAAGAATACTTGGGTATGGTCGGGGATCGCAAAAACAGGGAGAAATTCCATGCCGCCAACCGAATACTTCCGTATGTCTAAATTATTTATGATTGTTATTTATTACTCAAGTAAGCTTGGGTGAGGCAAAGAGCATAATTTCTGAAGCAAATCACAATAACTAAGCCAAATTGAAAAACGATTGAAAAAAATAATCAAATAATGTTACTGACGATTTCGTACCATCTTTGGTTTAATTTTTGTTTGTTTCTAACTATTCATTTATCCGTTCGTAGCAAATTCACAGATTCGACTCGAATCGGCAATGTCGATTAAAAACTGTAGCAAATCAAAAAACATTGTTCGAAATTCAGATCGAAGTATTTTTCACAAAAAATCTTCGGAAAATGCAATTTATCCTATTTGCATAACCTAGAATTCTAACATAACACAACCAATTCCAAAGAAGGTAGCAGTTTGTCACATGGAGGCCATAAGTTAGAATAATGTGCAATATTAGTTGATCGCGACTAGTGAGTACTTAGGAATCTATACAGTTTTAATCAATTGTGCTGCCTTCTTTCGTACCGTCTTTGGGTCTCAAAAATAGCCCAGTGGGTCGTTTCGTGGCTGCGTCTACAATTGATTTGTACAAATAAGATGTATGATGTGACATTGTTGATATTCCATCGCTTACGTTACAACAATTCGTTGCTGCAAAAGCATCAAAAATATCACCGTGGTTTATCTACCAAATTTACAGGATACCTTTCGCCCTCGCCTTGGAATGCCATGGGAAAAGAGAGATTGTCTTCGTTTGCCCGCTATCTCCTGCATCTAAGGGTGACTGGTGGTCTGCCTCGGCAACCACCATTAAGGCACGCTTCTGTTTGCTCCTTTGTACTTTTTATTCCCGTTCTACTGGACCTTAGAATCATCTTTTGTAGTAAGAACTGGTGTTTGGGCGAGTAGTTTTTTCAAATATATACTCGACCTTCCAGGCTCCGACGAAGGCGACATCGCCGAAACGTTAGCCGAATAAAGTTCTTATCAATCTCGGTCCTCTGCTCAACAACAAACGAGAGAACGAGCTTACAATGCCGAGATTTATTGAAAGTCGCACATGACATGTTATGTCTTCGTTGGCTTTTAGGTTTTTGAGCGAGCTTATCCACGATCCCTTAGCACCAGCGAGCTAGGATATCGAGGTTGACACTGGGAAGCGGACAAGCGCAAATATTTTAAGAGACAATTCAGTCGCCACTTTGGCAGCAAACCTAAACAGAGCAGTAAAGAGGGTGTGGGCGTATTTTACAATAGCTGTGCCCGTTTGCGGTAGTCCACTGAACTGAAGTTGGTCAAAAAATTATTTAATACAAAGTTGATGATAAGTGTGGTTTGCTCACTTAGTTACTTAGATATTTAGATGGCTCGGTTTCACTGAGCGTGCGGGCCCCAACACGACCTCCATTCGTGTCGTTACCTGGCGACCGTCATCCAGCTTGCTGGTCGGAGTCGACTGTGACGAAGGCAAGAATCAGCTATTCTGGAATACAGCATAGTCTTAATAAGTTCGACGAACACATCAGACCATCTGGCAGGTGGTCTTCCACGAGGCCGCGTGCAGTCGTGCGGCAGCCATTCCACCGTTCTTCTTGTCCAACGGTCGTCGTCTCTTCTCATTATGTGACCGGCCCATCGATGTTTCGCTTTCGATGTGTAGTCCGCAGGGTCTCAGACGGGACATCTGCCTTAGATCGGAGCTGCGAAGTCCGGCTCGGTGTTGGGATAGCCGGGTGAACTTCAGAAGACACCTTTCCAACGCTCTGTGTGTGACTTGCAGGGACTTCGCCGTGGCTGACGTATCAGGCCACGTCTCAGCCGCGTAGCACAGAGCAGGACGAACTGTCGAATCGAACAAATGAACACCGAGGTCAGCATCGTAGAGTAAGTCGGTGGCCTCTTTAAGAGACCCGTACGCTGACCACGCGGCTCTCCTTCTTCTGATGAGTTCCTCATTCCTGTCGTTGTCCATGTCCATGGAGCGCCCCAGGTAAACGTAGGACTTTGTGTCGGCTATGGGAGGCCGGGTGAACTTCAGAAGACACCCTTCCAGCGCTTTGCGTGTGACTGTAAAGGTGGTTTTCGCCCACAAATTTGAAAACGGATATCAGATTTGTGCCAAACGCCCCTGATGAGCCTACTAAGCGAAATTTTACGAAAAATAATCGTTTGAACAAGGCAGATCCGGTGAGCCGGATTTTGCAGCCGCCGTGTGAAGGGGTCTTGTGCCACCTGGGGCCGTATGCTCGTCTCTCCCCGCAACGAGTGGGGGAGTCCCCGCCGGTGCCCTCCACCCGAGATAGTACGCAAACGTAGGAGGAGGAGGCGGCGCGCGGGGAGCCCCTCCCCTTCCCCAGCAATCTGGGGCCGTATGCTCGTCTCACCCGAGATTGCTGGGGGATGGGGCAAGGGGTGGAGCCAGCTAGTATGATTGGAGCCGGCCCGTGTCTGATGTGCTCTTACTGGCTGGCTCCTCCCCTCCCCCCATCCCCCAGAAATCTCGGGTGAGACGAGCATACGGCCCCTGGGGTGAGACGAGCATACGGC
The DNA here is from genome assembly GCA_030553155.1 of Nippostrongylus brasiliensis. Classification (NCBI taxonomy): domain Eukaryota; kingdom Metazoa; phylum Nematoda; class Chromadorea; order Rhabditida; family Heligmosomidae; genus Nippostrongylus; species Nippostrongylus brasiliensis. Next base: position 48,260,994 of record CP130735.1, read on the forward strand.
CCCTGAGCCTTATTCTCCCTCGAGCGCATTATCAGCCGTCGGCGAAATGTCCCGATGTGATCAAATTCGCAATTAATCTTCAGCAAAAGAACTGCACAGAGGACAATGATGTGATTAGTGCCAATGAAGACATTGGGCGCGTTTTGTAACAGAACTGATCAATATCATAGAACACGAGTCTTTTCCAATCAACGACAATCACACCACGGGGACAATCACCATTGGCTGATCACGCGCGCCCCGATCGCCGACGTTTCTGCGACTTTTCAAGATCACCACCAGTCACATTGTTTGCTTTATCATTGATAGGTGGTCTTAGGTTTCCCGACGGCCACCCCTACGTTCTTTGTCTTACGGTCAGTGCACGGTAGTTGTCGCATTGTGCGACTCCCTCGGTTGGCACCTATTCGGAGGGGTCCGCCCGTCGACTGGGGGCGAGCATTCTTGGTCTTCCTTGATGTTGTAGGTCAGCAATGCTGGTCACCCGAATAAATATTCCACTGAACCACCCAGCTCGCACAAAAGCGAAACTATAACTTGATGAAGAATATTCCATCACAATAGTGCCCCTTCTTGCGACACATGTCTAATGGTTTAGACTAAACGAGCATATAGTCCTACATCTCGTCATTATTTGAATTGGTTCCTCTGTTCTCATTTACATTGTTGATTGTTTTTTTGCCTTTTATTACTGTGGCATTGACCCACAGGCCCTGACTATCAATGCCTTCCATCTCTCTTTATTTATAGCAAAGGCAAAATAAAAATAACTCACATGGAATCGAACCCTTCCATCCTGATCCCTTATTACCCGGGTCGTCCTCGTAAATCGAGAGCAGCTATATAATGAAGGATTCTTTTGCATTGATCAGTAGTAGTCGAATACGCCATGCACTTCACTTCAGCCAGAATCTGACATGTCCTCAGAGTGCATAACATAAACAGTGATCTTATCTACATTTCAACTTTTCTTTTAGTACTTGTTTCCAGATAATTCCAGTTTCAAAAATTTCGCTACACTATATACAGCTCCATCGAGACATCTCCCTCTCTAACCTGTTCCTCGCACTGGAATAATGAACTATGGCCTTATCAATGTCTTACTATTTCAGTCTATTAGGTAAAAAAATAGAATTCTGGCTGCTATCGTTATAGGCAATGATTAATGGGAGATGAATAGAAGCAAGTTACTAAGCCCTTTTTTGATTGGCTTTTTTTTTTGAAATCAACTTTTTTAGCTTATTCCCCTCTCATTTAACACTCTTTTGCACTTTTATACTCTGAGACAAGTCCAGCCGTCACTTTGACAAAGTTCTTAGCAAAAAATAGAGCAAAAACTAGGCACGCTTTCATCATTCGTTTCAGTTTCCCTCTGAAATCCAGAAAAGACGTCGAAGGGAAATGTTGAAATGGTAGATATCTTTAGTTTTTTGCTTTCTTCTATTGTCGCGTTTGACAGTCAGAGTTGCCATCGGCGATGATACCGTTCCATGAATGTACGGAAAAAAATAAATCAATAAATCAGTAAATCAAGGTTATACTACATACCCAGCACGGCAGCACTTGAGCACCGTAGCTATGCTCAAAGTCGCTATACTCAAATTCGAGGACAGGAACTTTGCTTGCACTAAGTTCCATTGATTTTATAAGCGGGTTTCGTTATCGACACTGCCCTTCCCTTCAGTTGATAACCCATGTAGTATAAAAATGTGACAAAAATAAAGGAAAATGCTTCGTCGCTCGTTTTTTCAAAGATGAGCGATCAGTTTCCCTTCACAAGAGCACGAAATCGGCAAACTGCACGTAGATGGGAAGAAACCTTTGCCCAAGAGAACACTGTTCAAAGCTCAGCAGAGATTTCGAATCTACCTTTCTCGAGTTTTACCCCTCCATTCCCTTGTTACTTTACCTATACCATTTTGTGGCGCGTTTAGGGTATCTTCTTTTATCCTTCTCTTATTTCTCCTGTAGTCTACTATTTCTACCATCTTAATTCGAACTCCTGGTTGAATACTTTTCATCTTGCTTTTTTTGTTTGCTGTTCCTTGATTAGTGTCTACAGAACTGTGAATAGTTGAAACTATTCGGCTATTTGCCGCTTTTTGTTAGCGGTTTATAGACGAGAACTAGTTGATTGGCTTATATATTTGGAGATGCTAGGTTGTTCGCAAAACACTGACATCGGACGGGAATTGAACCCGCGTCTTTCTGTTTCCGGCAGACTGCACCAAATATATAAGTCAATCAACTAGTTCTCGTCTATAAACCGCTAACAAAAAGCGGCAAATAGCAGAATAGTTTCGTGTTATATCAAAAATGCTATCAGCTCAACTGGTAACTGCCGATATCCCCTTACCGGCTCATTCGCGTGATTACGGGTGAGTGCTGATAGCTACAGCCCCACCGGGCTTAAGAAAGATGCTAGGGGGTTCGCAACGTAGTACATCGGTAGCACAGGGGTTAGTGCAGTCTGCCGGAAACAGAAAGACGCGGGTTCAATTCTCGTCCGATGTTAGTATTTTGCGAATAACCTAGCATCTCCAAATATATATGTAAATAGTTGAATTCCGAGGTCAATTTTGCTATGCAATTCGCTATTGATTCATGATAGGGGGGCGTGTGGTGCAGAGGTAAGAGGCGCTGATGACACCCGCGCGGTCGATCGATCCTCGCCCGAGCCAACCGAGCCTTGGATCCCTCCGTAGTCGGGTAAATTGTTACCAGATTTTTCTGGGAAAGTAAAGACACTGACTTGGTATAATGGCTGACTCCCGCACGTCATTGTATAGGCCAAATACCCATTCACTATGCCCTACGACTTGAATGAAACAGGAATGCGGCGGCGCGTCCATCGAGGACTGATCAACGCCAACACCTTTACCTTTTACCTTTAGTGATTCATTATCATCCTGATCTTATCGCATGTAATAAAACATTGGCCAAAGCCTCGTCGTGGTGTTTATTTTTTATAGAACTTAAATTGATCTCTTGAATAGCACTAAACTTTTCAAACATTCACCTAATGATCTCGTATTTTAGCACTGGCCTCGGGAAGCAACAGATCACCGAATAGCGAAAATGGAGAGGATGGAGAGCAAAGAAGAAGAAGAAGCTCAGAGCATCGGATCAATTCCAGAAAGTCCGCATTCAGAACAGGAAGCTAAGGTAGATTGGAACTTCCGGTATTCAAGGCAAGGTTACTATACCCGAGAAGGGGTTCGACATTCCTTAGCACTTGTTAATTTACCCAAGCGGGCGTTAGATTAGCAAATTCGCCCTATTCTCCAGGGTGTTCTCATTCTCAAATTCAATCATGTGGATCGCAAAAAAATTCTAAAAAGAACTCATCGTGTCTCAGCCTCTTTCCTGTACCAAACATGTTCGCTGAAAACTAGGAGAAAATCGGAGATGGAAAACCGAAACCAAGTCAAAAAACTAGGATCACAACCCGACGAAGATTGGGCAAAGCTCCAAATGAATTTTTTCTTTTGACGAATCTTTTTGAATGCGGTTTTTTTTTCGAATACTTGCAGGAGTGTCTTAATAACTCGCCCTAGATAGATCAAAAAATGAATAAATCTACAAAACATCTTGAACGACTAATAAATCTGGTTCAGAGCGCCAAATCACCCACTCCGCCGACATCCCGAGCGTCGAAAACCTTCGAAGGTGGGCGGAAATTCGATTTGACATTGACCCGTTCGTGGTATAGGTTATCGCTTATCGAATGGATGATACCCACTACTTTTCCCTACCAACTCTCTACGAAGGATGTTCAGGCATGAGACATTTTTTCCAATTTTCCCTTGTTCTCAACAACAATTCAAGGTTTTCTATGAAAATTAATTTAATCTGATACGCAGCCAGAAATACATAAAACAGGTTTGGCAACTCATTCGCACTGGGAAGAAAGCCAGTTGCAGAGCTAATTTTCCATACTTTCTATGAAGACATGAAAAACTATTCGCATTAGAATAACCCAAAGCATAGTAAACTGAGAATTAGCATAAATATTATAATTAGCCCTAGAAACGCTTGACAACCTTGTTTGTTTTTAGAACAACATGAATTAGTTCCAGTACGTAGCTCATCGAGACGGCAGACGTAAAAGTTCCACTGGTCAAAACGATTTACTTAAATTATAATTACTATAATATTATTATTGGCATATATTGAGACTCATATGGTTTACACCTAATTTCAAGCCCAAAAATCTATGTTATCAAATTTCGATGATTTTTAAACAATTCTGACAACACAACAACGATTTTTTGTACAATGGTAAGTGCTGAATCGGCCCTGAAGCAGAAGTGACCGAGATTAGAGCCTGGCGCGCGTTCGCGGCGCGTGCTGTCTCAGAAAGTCCAAAAATGAGTCCAGTCAACGGAATTGGGAATATATCAATTAATCGATTAATGAATTATTTATTTTAGAGATCAGCGAGGAGTACGACGATTGGGACGGTAACATCCACACCTACACCGGCAGACGTAACCGGCTTGGTGGTATTGATGGGGGACGAGTATATAGGTGTGTTGCATAGCTTTCATCCTTTTAAAATATTTCAAAATTCAATATAAATATGCTATATGTGCTTTCATCGTAATATGTACTAACCCGCCTAGCGTATGCGTGCTCAGATAGTAACGAAAAAAAACCACATGTAGATATACGCTGTTAGATTGACAAATGTTTTGGTTGATTTTGGGCCTCTAAAAAGAAATTACAACTCAGGGACGAAGTGTCATTATCATTATGACAACACATCTTTTGTTTATCACTACTCATATATATGTGTTTTTTATTCTTACTAAATATCTCTTTCTCCCTGATTCTGATTGACAAAGTTAAATTTCTTCCTCGAGATTGTTGATTACTAATTTGAACAGATGATGTCGAACCAATTGGAGCTCATAACTGCACCGTAATTTCGATAAAGTTAAAATAGTTGGTCAAGTTGGTTGTTCTGTGTTGTGCTGATTTCGTCGTGTCGTTGTCTTGTCTTGTTGTTGTTTTTTTCTTCATATGCTTTCATCGTAATATGTACTGCATTGGTCAGCACGTCTCTGAGCAGACGTAGATATAACTTAATAAATAAATCATTGCAATTATAAGAATTATCGATCGGATACACTGCATGAAATTGTTGAAAGAAAATATTCCATATAATCGTCTCTATCATTCGGGCAGTACCTATTCGAACTTCGACAGTTTGAAGTGATCGTTTTCTTTTTCTTTCTCTCATCTTATCCTAGTTTATTTATTTTTCTTTTTTCGGTATTTTTATACTACTTATCTTAGTACTCAACTAAATCTGCTATTCAAATTTCTGTTCCTTAGAGCGTCATAATTCTATGTACACCTTTGGAGTGACACTGTGGGCAACAACCCTCGCTGTTCGAAATGCGAGTCGAACAAAAACAACAACAAAAATCAGTAGAAAAAAAGAAAAAAGAATTGAACCCACATTGCTGTCGCTCTTAGTCGAAATTCATCATCGCTCGGCTTTCTGTAGAACAAGTTTGAATTCCGTTTTTTTTTTCATTTTTGTGGCTTTGCCGTGATGAGGCGTCTCCTGAAAGAATAAAAACATAATATTTTCAAATGGTAAAGGTGAAAATAACCGTAACGTACCGCAAAGATTACTTTCGTTTATTTTACTCTTTTGTACTATTTATTCTTCAGATTATTTTCGAAATAACTAAAAAACAATGTAATAAGCACGAAGAAAGGCTATTCAGCTTAGGTAAGCAATCTTCCCAAATAAGTCAGAAAATAGCTAGAAATTAATACGATAGATAACAAGTTGAATCGCTTGAAAGTTGAATTATTGATCTACTGATCTATTAGCACCGCATAAGACAATAGTGGGAAAAGCAGCAAAAGCAAAAAAATTAAAAAATAAGAAATAAACAAAAGATAATCGAGCTACATAGCAAATCATAGCTACTCATTACATGGAATAAACAACAAATCTGCACGATAAAACGATAAAACTTAAACAAAAACTAAAATCAATTAGCCGCTTTTGATCACTATTACGCCCTCCGGCACAGTAAATAGACAGAAAATGAAAAATAGTCTCTCTAAAGTGTACATTTTTCAGGAAGTCACGCTCGAAGAGCTTTTCCGAGCAGCCGACCCGAAAGCTGACCGGAGTGGAAGGATCGGCAAAGGACCGAGCGATTCTGAGCCGACACATGTCGAGTGAAGAGGGTAGCGTCAGCCCATTGGCCACCTCGATCCCATCGCTTACCAATGGTAAACCTGACCCTGATCTCTACAAAGCCGTCAACGACTACTACAACAGGCATATCGGTGGTGCGTCGAATGGTGAGAAGAGTTTTCGGAAACGTCCAAACTCCAAAAGATACACAAAGTCCAGAAAAAATACAAAAATTGCAAAAAAAACGAGATGAGTGAACTCCGTCGCGTTTTGTTCTCTTTTTGACCTCAATTTTATTTATTTATTTATTCATTTATTTAATGCGTTACTGAACAACGCACCAAAAAAGAAAACCTTTAATACAAAAAGTGTGCAAATTAGGAAAGAGTTTTTCAATTTTTTTATCGTAATTTTTTTTATTTATGTTACGTTGGTTCATGCGTTCTTTTGAACGGTGTATCACGTTTTGTTTAGATCTTCGAAACTGAGCAGAAAAATTCGCTGTCGGTGAGGTTAATTTTTCACTTTTTTGTTTCTCACTTTACTAGCCAAAAAATAGTGAAATTTGAAATTGTGACAAATTTCTAACTGCTTGGAAGAGCAAATACATAATTCTATTTCGAATGCCGTGTAACACTCTGCAAAACACTCTTTCGAACTCAACTTACAACAGTCGTTTGAGAAAAAAACGGCACGAACTTCTGAACCAACCTAATACATATACCCTGTATTTCTATTACATTTTCTATTATGATTTTTTACTTTTTTTTCAATTTTTTCCTCCAGACAAGCAGTACGACTCGTTGTTTGGCGCTCCAGATTACGTGCTCAAAAAAGCGGCACTGGAAACGAACAACAACAATGACAACAACAAGCCAGCTTTGACCACGAGACGTAAGCAACATCAACTTGGTGCCCAGAACCCATTAAAAGGCGAATCGGTCGCCTTGCGACGCGATTGTCGCAAGATTGTCACTTTGCCATCACGGTTAGACGCCCTTGTCAGGGACGTTCAATAATGTGACAGAATACCAAGTCAAATGCCTAGAAGCTTTCCTGCACTGCTCAACAGAGTTGAGGTGCCTCGCGTAGAGCAGTCGCGTCGCGGCGCGATCGTGCTTCATGTAGCTGTCGGCAGCCTCCTATTCACACAAATTTCGAAAAATTTCAAATCTGCCGCTGACAATGTCGTCAATCAGAGCTGCAGAAATGAACCAAATACGGTTACTCTGGTCCCTACTTTCAATGCAAAAAGGCGTAATTCAGAAAGCGTTTCAATTTCCCACGATTACCGCTGATCATTTATCGATTCAGAATTCGATCGATCGATCTACTGGCTGGTGCACAATCGGAGAAAATACGGTTTTCGTCATATTTGCATGCTACTACTCGTGCTCTCCTACACCCTTCTCGGTGCGGCGATGTTCTTTAACATTGAGACCAATCACGAGCACAAGGTGAGTTGAAAATAGTGAAATTTCAAATTTTCACTAGGTAAAAAGAAAAAAAGAAAAATATAGGAGTAATCTACAAGTGAATGTAATTGGGACAGCTGTCCAAGATTACTTTGAACATTTACTACTTGGAGAGGTTGAGATGGATTAGGAATTGGAGCTGTGGATAAATACAGGTTCTTCAGAGGGAAGTACATTTCCGGGCCTCTACTTTTCTGAATAGAAGTCAATTACATGGCGCACTCTAAGGGGTCTGATTACGACTTTACCTTCTACTTTTTGCCAGAAATTTAGACGGTTGCCGAGCACAAGGCGGCCCTCGACAAAAATGTTGAAGCGATCGCCAAACAGCTGATGCTGTGGCAGAATAACACCGACGTACTGATAACTGTGGAAAATGCCGAGCAATTCGTTAAGGTAACCGGTTACCCAAGTTCACTTTTTACCCTTTCTGACGGATAAGCACATCTCAGTTCATTTTCAGTCTGCCTACGTCTCGTTGCTCAAAGACGAATCGCTCTACTCGATCAGCGCCTATTACAAATCAAAAGATCCAGAGAACTATAAGTGGACATTTTCCAGCGCGTTATTCTTTTCGATGAATCTCTACACCACGACGGGTTACGGTAAGTGTCTTCGCTAAGGCTACGGTATAGGAGTGGACGAGTTTTTTCAGGCTCCATCGCTCCGGAGTCCACATTGGGACGCTCGTGTGCTATATGGTATTCGCTGATCACGATTCCGATCACATTGGTTGTGATTCGAGATCTCGGCCAATGGGCACTCGTCCATCTCACTAAGATCTACGCAAACTTCCTGGTCCGTTTCAGGTAGGTAAGCTAGTCTAGTTTGGGGTAAACGAACTCAAAGTCACAATTGACTTGAGATCTATTTTTTTTCTCTACTACACTCATCTTCCGCATTCCTCTGAGATGGTAATAATCAGATTTCAAAATATCTCCTTTACATATGTCAACAACCAGCAAAAATGACGTGAATGGTGCAAACATATTGATTTCATAATAACGAGTGATATAGAAAATGATATAAATAAACAACTGAATTTTCCTTCATAGAAGAACGATGGGATACATTGAGCCGAGCGAAGATAGCATGATATCGCTGCCGATCAAGTTCTGTCTACTACTGCTGGCTGGTGAGTGCACCAACGTCTTCTCCACTTTTTCCAAAACCAAACAAAGGCCGGCATGGTGCAGTGGTAAGAGGCGCTACTGACACCCGCACGGTCGAGCGATCGATCCCGACCTGGGCTAACAAAGTTTTCAGTCCCTCATAGGTAGGGTGAGTTAGCACCAGCCATGTCTGGGAAGGTGAAAACACTGACTCGGTATAGCCGCTGGTCCCCGCTAGTACAAGCCAAATACGTATCCTCCATGCCTCTACGATTCTGAATGAAATACGGACGCGTGGTGCGTCCTTCGGAGACTGATCAACGCCGATACCTTTATTTTGCGTTTATTTTTTCCAAAACAAAAGTCAGATATTTCTAACAAAATAGCCGACTATTTACTAATTCCGAAGATGAGGTGTGGGACAGTGAATATGCGAATTTGTTTCTTATTTTGAAGTTTTATTTCTCTCCCCTTCTAGGCTACCTACTATTCGCCGCGGTGTTTATCTACTTCTTCGATCAATGGTTAGGAGATCTACAGCATAGCGGGCTGCCTTTCTTCGATTCTTTCTACTTTGCCTACATCTCTATTTCAACAATTGGTTTGGGCGACATAATGCCAAACAACGCCACGGTGAGCTCTTTTTCAGAGAAAAAATTTAAAAAAATGAACAAAAAAACAGAAAGAGGATCCGTTCAATACTTTTCGCAACTTTATGCGGGACAGTAAGACAAACAAAGGGACTAAAACCTGATTCATCAAGGCGTTTGGCACGGTTCAATCAGGGTCCATTCGGGGTTTATACAAGGTTTACACGACTCATTATCGCGAAGACGGCTCATATACCCCAAATGGCGAACTATTAATCGATGAAATATCGATTGATAGTTCGCCAAATGTCGATTGAGTCCTGATTCATAAACGCGCTTTAGGGTTTATTTGGGGCTCGTACGCAACTACTTAGTCGATTTACCTAAACTAGTTGGCTACCAATGACAAAAGTCCTATCCCGAGCTAGTCCTCCGGATGATACATTCTGCCGAGCAACGGTGAAAGGTTAATGATTAGGAAGAAGAAGGAAGGAAAATGAACGATAGAATATATAGGTCTGCAGAAATCGAGATTAGGGTTAAGAATTGATTGGTTTAGAAGGTGGCTTATCAATGAGGTAGGCGAAATAGGGTAAGAAAGTGTATAAATAAATTATTTTCGAATAAATTGAAAATTAAGTACAAAACATTATTCAAGTGGAAGAGAGACTATTCCTTTTCGATTTTTTTCGACTTTTCAATATTATTTCTACAAAAAAAGACACATTTCAGTTCCATCCAATCATCTCAGCCCTATTCTTTTTCGGAATGCCGGTGATGAAGGTGGTGAATCGCGCCACATACGTTTGCATCGAGAACGGAGTCTTTGGTGGGTGGCATTTCCGCAGAAATTCCCAAATGTCGCGCTGCCGGGCGACGCAAGTATGAACACACCGCCGAACCTGCTCGTTTCAGGCGCATTTACGCTTCTTGAAAGCTCCATCGATCGATTTACAACAAAAATACAGCCGAGAGAAGAACAGGCAGGTTACCTCAACAGTAGGTGAAGCGAAATGTTAAATTAAACTATTCACTTTTTTCAGCCAGTAAGGAAAGTTTCGCGAAAACTCAGTCGATGCAGCTACTGCTCGCACGAGGTGATCGATGAGGTAATGGTTTATCCTGGTATTATTTTACTGGAATTCATTTGGGTAAATAAATTTACAAATAATTCCAGGACCGGGACGAAGCCATGGAACTTCTCAACAGCCTCACTATTCGCTCACTGGCCACGTTTGCCCGAGCGAACGCCGACGTATACGGTGGTGGATTCGGACGAGTTAACCTGCGAACCGGTGATCTCGTCCAGTCGAGGACCAACGATGGGACCCAGAGCCCATCAACGCCGGCATAGGGTTCAATTTATACCGTTGATGAATGTTCTAAGTTCGTTATTTCAGTGATTATTAGAAAGGAGAAAGTAAATAGTTGTACATGTGATAACATAAATTTAATTTTATCGATATTGATTTCAAAGCCTAAAAAAGTAAAAAAAGAAGAATTATGGAGAGTTGTCAATGTTCTTGAAAAGTTCTTCTCTATGTTCTTGAAAAGTGATCTCAAAATTTCTCTTGAAATTGAAGTTGTTCAGAAAAACGAAAAGTATTGAAAAATTTCCTGTCATCTACATAAATAGGTACCACAACACTGGCACTTTGGCCCTTTAGAAATAAAGAAAATTACAGAATCATTCAACGTTTTTATTAAACAATGATTTTAAAACCTATTTTCAGATTTCCAATCATATGGAATCACTCAAAAATGTACACAGGAAAATGCAAAAAATGCAACAAAAATACTCACATTCAAAATAACAAATCAAGCGATGGCCCGTCATCTTTCTCTACAGCTTCTCCGGACAGGACGATTCCGAATAGAGGCTTTATGTCGTTGAAAAAAAACACTCTGAAAATTGCAAACTCTAGAAGAACAAAAAATGTGAACCCTAAAAAACTCTAGAAAAACCTCAAATATGAAGAAAAATAATTCCTCCAAAAGAGCAAAATCTACGGAAATATTCCGCAATTCTGCTTAAATCAATAATCATCGATAAAATATTCATTGAGCACATAAAAATCACAAATCAAGAACAGAAATTATCACAGTAAGGCACAACATGGGTTTGGAGCAGGTAGAACCATAAAAACGAAGGCACCTCATAAAATATAAACTAAATCATCGAAAACAATTACAATTTCTTAAAGAAAAAAAGCAAACGTTAGAGCAGCAGGCGTTATTAATCATGCAGCATTGGACGTTCTACTTCTAGAAATCACACTCTTAATCAATCTATAAAATCTATTAATTTATTTCTCAAGTAGAATATGAGACATGCAGATTTGGTTCAACGATTGCCGGCGGATACAATGACATGTGCGAAGCCACGCCCATGTTTGTCCCCATGTGGCACCAATTCTGCAGCGCCGTTCATGTTTTACGACATCACTTTAAGAGACTCTTCGTTAGAAACTGTATGGGACGTCCTAACAAACAAATAGTGTATTATGGATTGATATCAAGGGGAGAAAATGATCCTCTGAAAAATTAGTTACACGTAAAGCAGAATAATTCACTTTGAAAAACAGAAAGGCTCTAATACTATGCACCGGATGTACGTCTGGTTTGATTCGCTGGGTAGGGTTTAACAAGCTAGAAATTCTCAAAGTTTTGCCCAAAATCAGCCCAATCCGGTCTCTGCGAGTTAAAAACCTGTACGAGTTTCACTGAAAGTGGATGACTTCGCTTCTGGACGAGTTTACGATGCAGGCTCCGGCGATTTCCCTCAAACTCACTAGCAGCAGCCTTATCCTTCCCTCTTAGAAGTAGAAACACATCAAAGAATTTTGGAAAAATAAATCTACTATTAAGGAGAAATATGAGAGAAATGGTGGAGGATTAATGTTGTCCAATGGGAAAATGAGGTACAACAGTTCTGTAATAGACAGTTGTGACTGTTGAAAAAGTACTGCTGAGCGCATAAGGGTTCAATCTCCGCCCAAGGCCCACTAATCCTTCCATTCCTCCAAGGTCCGGTAAGTTGGCACCAGACTTGGCTACTTGCCCACTAAGCAGAACACCCTTACTATATGGCCTCGCAAGTCAATGCTTAGAGTAAGGCTTTAGTTATACCGACGCTCACCCCCCAGCGTCTGCCAGCGCAACTCGTCCCATTCAGTATCAGACACCGTGGGGCCAGACACGTTTGTGCGAGTTATCACGTCAGACGCTGGCGTGATGACGCTCACATGCACGCTCACGACTATTGCACTGCGATTGACACTTTCGCTGGGGGTCGGTCGAAGCTACTCTGCGTCGCGTGCTCAGATTAAGACGCTCACCATCAGCGTCGGTATAACAAAGGCCTAAGAGCACATCGAAGCAAGCCTTCGACCACTCTATGGTTGGGTAAATTGTTACCAGACTTGTCGTTGAAGGTAAAGACAGTGACTTGGTATAGCGGGTGGTACCCATTGTGCCGGCAAAATACGCATCCACCATGGATTAACGATTCTGAATGGAAGATGAATGCGCGGCGCGTCCTTGGGGGTTGATTAACCTCGACCACTTTACCCTCCATCCTAGTTCAGCTAACCTAGATGCCCATCCGACCGAGGTAACTCAGACGTTCATCCGGTACCTGCCAAAAAATGTAAGATACACCGATCAGCGAGGAGTTTGATCACCCCGTCGGGTTGCCGACGACATCGACCGGACGGTGTCGTTGTTGAGCGGCAGCAGATCTCCTCGTCGCAGGTTAACTCGTCCGAAATCACCACCGTAGACGTCCGAGTGCGACCGCATGAACGTGGCAATCGAGCGAATTGTGAAGTTGTTGAGCATCTGATTATTGGACGTATCCTGAATCAGGGAAAGTGTCATGAAATTCTAGTTTTGCAATTTTGCATACAGAATCACTACTCGTTATTCTTCAAACTGCTCATTACGAGTGGCTTCCCTCTTAATTTGCATGCTCGTTGTTTAGTAACGCATTAAATAAATAAATAAATAAATAAATAAATAAATAAGTATCGGCTCGATGGTGCCGTGACCTATAATCACGGAGCACCGGATGGGCCGCGGGTTCAAATCTTGCTTGAGCCGAAATGATACTAATACCATCACTACAACATCTATTTCAGGAGAACAACTCTCAGCTCTAGCCCTAAGAATATGATAATGAATGAAGTGTAAACTTAAGAACTATGCTCTATCGTGTTTTCCCTTCAGATACAAAACTGATATGCTAAACCTGTGGAGGACTCAACTGTCTCAAATCAAATCCGAAAGTACATTTGTAAAAATACGCGCAAAATAGCTTATACATTTCTGAGTGTAAGTATTATGTAAAAAATGAGCCGCGCCTATCAATTGAAACCGGTAAAAGTCAAGAAGACAAAAAAAATTCAGTGAGAAACCTCTAAAATACCAACACATGAAGGTTCAGCGTGAGAAACATATAAATTTATTTATTTATTTATTTATTTAATTGCGTCATAGGACGCGCACCAACCAAAATGAAAGTCACAACGTGAATGAAATATCATTAACGAAAGAAAGGTGAAGAAAAATGATTATAATGAACCTTTCAGTGGGTATGAGGCGCGATGAAGACAAAAAATTTGCAGTACGAAAAATCTTTTTTCAGAAAGAACCCGTGACAACAGGAAGCGATCACGTTCAAGATCTACGCTGTTTAAAAAATTTAGAAAAAAAATGTAAAAATTATAAAACACAGAAATCATATAAAATAATACCTCGTCCGAAGAGTCGTCGTTCTGAGCATCACTTCCACTTCGTCGACTCCTGATTGACGGTCGAGGAGAAACAGGTTGTGCCTTGAAAAAGTCCTAATACTAAAATTGTTCTTAGAAATTAGTCAAATATTTCGTTTACAAAAAAGCAAAAAATATGCAAATAATTAAAATAAATAAAAAATAAAATAAAACATATAGCATGCATGAAGCCCTCCAGGTGGTCACAGTTGAGTGAAACGTACTTGTTTTGTGTCAAAAAATATACAAATTGTGAACATTTTCTGAATTTCAAAAGATCGAAACAAAAGATTTAAGAACTTTGAAATAAAAGCAAATAATAAAGGTTAAATAACATTTCATGAGTAACTAAGAATGGGTCTCTCCACAACTCTTTTAACTAACCTCCGAATCGTTTGGCTGAACGCCTGTCCAGCAACTTTCCAACCGGTTCTCTAACACCGTCATCGTACCTGAAAGAAGTTGATAGTTTCTGTTACCTTTTAAATATTTTATTCATTAATTATTAATATTATTAATCTACCAAACACTCCATTTTCAACGCAGATATACGTGCTTCTGTTGACGACTTTCAGTATCGGCATACCGAAGAAGAACAGCACCGTGATAATAGGAGCGAACTGAAATCTCAACGTTAGGCTGATCTTCGACCTGGGCCGAGATTCATCATCGTTGTCCCGCAATATACCGGTGAATACACCCTGAGGGGAAGCGCATACCCATTCACTACGATCAGAGCCGTTGCACCACTACAAGTCAGGAATCAGGACGCTCGATCGTGATGAATCGCAATTTTCGAGGTATATGTATATAATGTCAATTTTGACCGGACCGTAATATACTCATATTTTCTTTCAAGAGGTCGGCCTCGCAAACGAGTGGTTAATCTACCCGGGAAAATAAGCAGACAGTTCAAGGCTACGACGATTGTGAGAAAAACCCGAAACCATCTATCTATCAATCTAACTTGTTGTTTCATTTGTTATAATTATGACCTGACGTCAAGGAGTCAGTTACCGAAATTGAAACTGCTCGTGGTAAACTAGATCACTCGAATAGAATCACAAAGTGTATTACTGAAAGAATCCCTGTTTTTTTCAATCTAACAAACAGTAATCACTTCCTTTATAAACGGTGCGACTTTATCTGACTTAATAGATAAATAAATAGGTAAATAAACTCACAGTCACATTATTCGGCATGATGTCACCAAGACCAATCGTGGTCACGGATATGAAAGAGAAATAGAAGGAATGGAAGAAGTCCATGCCTGAACCTGGTGGACCAGATAGCGCATCGTACTCGTAGATAAACAGACTGCAGAACATCAAATAGCCTGAAATTGGCTCACTGAATGATAAAAAATCGAAATAAATAAAAAAAAAGTGATAAGAAATAAGTAGTTAGCAATTTACGAGCTATTGAAAAGCTCAACCAGAAATATTACGGAATGTTACGATTGATTATGTCCCTAATCTTTTCAGTAACTGTACAAACCCCAAAATTTTAAGTACTAGTTTTACGCTGACACTGAAATGACGCTTCAGCTTGACTACGGAACACTGAGGATACCGTAGATCGCACCGCAAGCCGCGCCGCAGAACGCACGCGCGCCTTTGAATTGCCGAATTACGGTATACAGTACGACGCCACCGGTTACGGTGGTCGCGGCGACGCTATTGGTGGGAATTATTGTAAACCGACGAGACGATCCGCTGCCGCGCGCATCCGAATACGTTCCCAGATTACGGTAGGACGCGGGGATACTGTAATCGTATCTAATTAGGTGAATTCAATGTGCCAGTTTTGCAATAAATGTATTATTTTGAAGTTTGTCCTTTTGTTCTAATCCGATATAAGTTATTCTTCTACCTGTCTAGGGTGCGGGATCGCCGACAGATAACTTTCGTCCGCTTCTTTTATCTTTTTTCGTTTTCTTTCCTTCAGCCCTCTACCATTTCCCTTACCCCTACACACACACATTTAACACATTCACGACGGCGTCCGCACATATGTGTGGACAGCAAGGGAGCGCGTGGGACGATGTCCACACATATATGTGGACAGGAGTGTTTTGCCCAGAACTTTCTTTGGCGACGACTTTTATTGATTGTTCTTTCGGAATCGTAGACTATAAGGTAAGATCAATACTAGGTTTGCGTCGGCACGAAAATGATCGCGTTTATCAAAACTACTGAATGCTGAAACAAAGCACTAGTAATAGTTTCATTGGTACACTAGTATTAGTTAGAACTCGGATTCTTGTTGATTCTTGTTGATCTTGTTGATCTTCTCTCTATCGGATTCTTGTTGATCTTGGTGATCTTCTCTCTAACGGATTCTTATTGATTTTATTGATCTTTCCCCTTGGAACCCGAGGAATCCGATAGAGAGACCGTTTTAACTATTACTAGTGTACAAATTGTTGATTCTTGTTGATTTTGTTGATCGGATTCTTGTTGACCTTGTTAATCTTTCCCCTTAGAACCCGAGGAATCTGATAGAGAGACCGTTTTACTCATTACTAGTGTACCAGTTGTTGATTCTTGTTGATCCTGTTGATCGCCGTGCCGCGTGCCAAAGAGCCTGCCGGCCGTCAGGCCCATTGCGCGCGAAAACCCCTTCGTCGTGAATGTGTTAATGGAATTTTTCTTTCAAAATACCAGAAAAGTATCTATCGGCTTCATATTAAAATGCAGAAGGTCACGTAAAAAAAGGAACGAAAAATAAAAATAAAGAAGACACCGCCGAGTGGCCATGAACTGCGACTCACCAAGCATTATTCCCAAACAGAACTTGATCGGTAAGCATATAAGTTCATCGTCCTTGGTTTCTCCAAATCCGCGTGCTCTTCTGAAAAAATAGATGCAAAATAAATGATTGCATACAACGCTGAATTACGGTGATTACGGGATTTAATGAAAAACCAAAGTACTAGGGTAATATCAGTAGAATTCTGAAAGGAACCCTTGTTTTGGGAAGGATGCAGTTAGAATTCGCGAGATAGATCGCCGAGTGCTGGTTTTTGTCGCGGTGCGACGCGACTGCTCTCTAATAAAAAGCTTAAGTGTCGATTGAAATAAGAATAAGTTCACCTCAACATAATGAGCAGTCGGGCGTATATCTTCGTGGTGTGCACCAGAGCCCATTGACCGAGGTCTCGAAGGACGACGAGTGTTAGTGGAACGAATATGAAACCGTATACCATTACGCAAGATTTTCCAGCGATTGATTCCGGCGCGATTGAACCTTGAATCAGAGAAAATAATTTTTTTGTTCGAATGAAAAATGAATAATACGAATATGTCGTCTGCTACTCCAAACTTCAGTCAGAACCAGCCGTTCTAGCAACATTAACACGTTGACGACAGCGTCTTTTTCGCGTGTCTGGCGCGTGGGACCAACCGATTTTCTAGCGCGCCGAGGCTGTGGCATGATGCCGGCATACGGCGAATTTTTTGAAAAATGGAAGTGAATAGTGAATCTCGAAGACTACATATACAGTCCTGTAATATCGGGTATTGTGACTATTCCTTTTTTACAATGAAAATAGAAAAATAACAGCTGGAAGCTTTTAGAATGTCCTTTTTCCCTATCCAGGTTAAAAGGAAATTGTTATTTGTTTATTGTTTATTATTTGTTTATTCTGATAATCAACATTTGTTTGTATTTATGTGTTTGCTTCAGTAACCAGAATTTGTTTGCACTTGTTTCTTGCAATAACCGTAATTTGTTTTTACTTGTAAAGAAAACTAGTGCACAATCAAAAATTCCAGTAAATCAGAAGCTAAGAATCATTTTCATGGACCATGCTTCCTATAACAATGTACAAAGGTCTACTTAAAAGTGGCACAAAAACATCCTTCGAAATTCTGAAATGTATCGAGAAAAATACGATACAAGACTGTGGCGCAGCATTACGCCACACGGTCCCACTCGGCCGATTGAGCGTGGCGCAGCATTGCGCCACACTGTCGTCAACGTGGTAAAAAAAACTCCAGGTCGGGTGATATATTCGTGCATATACATACATATGTATGTACATTTATACATGTCTAATAATCCCATGTTATGTGAGTCCTTTCTGCTACTTTGCTCTATTCTAATAGACAATCGTGAATAAAAAAATTAAAACAAAGCATATAATCACGTCACCAATGTTTGAAAATTCATTTAGTTCCTTCATTTCCATCTGAATCTCACATTTTTTTGAGTGCCCAAAAAACAACAGGGAATCATGTGTAAATACCAGATAACTATACATCTCTAAAGATTCAACAGTCTTCAACCCTTACCGTATCCGGTTGTCGTGTAGACGTTCATCGAGAAGAAGAAGGCGCTGCCAAACGTCCATTTGTAGTTGTTGTCCGGATCGTCAGCCTTGTAGAAGGTGCTACCTTTGTACGCAGACTCTTGTTGGAGCAACGTCACGTAGGCCCGCTGAAAAAAATCCGTTCGTAGAGGGGTATGATTTACCCCGAGTAAAAACACCAGGGCCCAGATTCATCATTGGTAAACTCCCGATAAACCCCGAGATATAGCCCGAACGGCGCCCACCTTTGTCTACTTATCCTAAACTTTCTATGTTAAACGCAATTTCTCATCGACTCTGCCGTCTGGTCCTGGCTGCGCCGCGGTTTCGGAGACCGCTCGTCCGTTCATGAATCTAGGCCCAGAAAACAACCTTCTAGTTTTTTACCGCATTCTTGTGGGTTACTAATAAGTATACTAGAATCAGAATTGGGATTCAGGGATTGTGCTAAGAAAATTGCGAAAATCGCGCCAAGAATCGAACCCGTGTCAATTTTCAACGTCACACGGGTTCATATCCCACCTGCGCCGCGATTTTTGCAATGATCTTGGCACTATCATTAAATTTCTACTTCTAGTATAAGCAGACTGTCCGAGAACACAACGTTTGCGAGAAAAGTTCAAGCGCACGGCGCATTCCAAAAATATCTGTCTGATATTTGTTTGCTCACAATGACGTCAAAAGTGGAACGACCTCAGCGCAAGTATAGTACATCGAAAGTTCAAGAAAAGTTGGAGAAAAAACAGAGATGAAAAGCAATGAAGAGAGGATTCACAAAGCAGACGGCGAGAGAAAGTAAAAAAACAGAGAAATAAATAAAATTATTGAAAAATAAGTGTCTTGATCAACCTTGATATATTCCTCCATCATCGTCACGTTCACCGTTTCGTCCGGATCGTTCACTTTGTTCGTCATCTCCGTCGCAATGCCCAAAATTGTTCGGTCCAGCGCATCCTTCCGAATCACCACCGTCTGAATTTTGCGAAAAGTCGTATTTTTTATTTTTTTAATTTATTATTTAACTTATTCATCATTACCTCCACATGGATGTGCAATACAACCGCAAAAAATTAGCACTGTATTGAAAAAAACTTGGACTCAGAGCAGATGTGACAACAAAACCCTCAAAAATTGTTTACACGTGCACCCAGTTTTTCTGATTTTCGTATTGTTCGAAAGTTGAGCACGGGATGCCTTCACTCAATAACTTACAGTTGGAAAACCGCCACGCCCATTTATCCAGGCGGACAAATATTTGAGTAGTTTCGAGTATCCTCTAGGTCGAGTAAATAAAATTGACCAACGTGGGTAAAACTTTACGAGCAACAGTTTCCGGACGATTTAAGAATGGCAATTGGATGAAAAAGTCTTGAGAGTTCACACTTAAAAGATCAATGCATATCAAAATAACAAATAAAAGTGAAGGAATATAAATTAAAAAAGAAACTAAATAATACATATTGTGGTGTTATTATCTCATGAAAATAAATGTGAACGTACTTTCTTCGTTCACTAAAGAGAGATACTCAGGTATCTAGGAGGAGAGGTATTCAAGTACTCTCAAGATTTTTTGATCTATGTGCCAATACTAATTTTTATTCTCTTATTTTTATTTGCTTTTTGATATTTAATGATTTATCGAGTGCGGACTCTCAAGACTTTTTGATCCAAGTGCCAATCTTAAATCGTCTGGAAACTGTTTTTTGTAAAGTTTTACCCACGCTGATCAATTTTGTTTTCTCGGCCGGAGTATATGTAAGATTGGCAATCGGATTAAAAAATTCTAAGAGTCTTCACTTGGAAGATCAATAAATATTGAAATAACAGATGAATAAAACAAAAAAAATGGCAGATGTGACAGCAAAATCCTCAAAGCATCCTATACACGATGTATAATACGGGATGGACGTGGGGTTTGGCACAAAATGGTCGTCAGAAGGAGAAATTTTGCCCCTACCAAGTGACGGTGGTGCTATATGAAACATTTTTTCAACACTGCTGTCTCCTAGTGTTCAAAACTGGATAAATGATTAAATAAATAAATAAATAAATCATTATTTGAACTACCCCATAGTCGTTTGAAAGAGCACAGACGAAGTTCTAACTAGTGCCATCGCCCTCAGGGCAATTATTGGATGGGCGCACCCAGTAGAGCAGTGATTAAATAGAGAATCTTATGATAATTCATGAGAATTTATGCACTTACATTTCTCTCGTAATTGGACTCGATCAGATAGAATAGCAGAGCGCCGAGCAGCGTGTAGACGAGCACCAACAGCAACATACAGATGTGACGGAATCCAATCTTTTTGTGATTGGATGCCATCCAATAGAAAGACTTTACGAAATCTGGAAATTTAAATCCATTTCCTGTGTAAGAAAAATAAAGCTAGGAGATAGAAGTCAAAGGAATGTCTTTAAATTATTCCATCGAATATTTAATACGTTGATATTAATTAGTTGAATATTTGGTTTCATAGCTGGAAGAGGGCTGAAATAGTGTTAACTTTGTTTAAATTTTTTAGCAACGGTTTATATGAAAAGGTCAAAACTTAACTAAAAGCATAGTGCTGAAATTTGCGCTCAAGCATTTACAAAAGTCAGTTAAATTTTAGATAAACTTTGATGAATCTGCATATGTATACATATACAAACTGTTTTCCCTAGGATTTCTAATCTACCAGTCGATTTTTCCTAAAATGTAGGAGAAAAGATCCAAAACTATAAAACAACCCATAAACAAGAAATGAACCAGTTTTCCCAGAAGATATAAAATTATAAGTTCAGAAAGCTTCCTAATGTTTACCCCGACTTTAGAACCGGGACGGTTTTTCTTCACTTTTTCGAGAATGTTGACCCTTCCCGGGTTTCGCGCAAAATCCGTTTCATTTTATATTCATTGTTTCAATTTTTACCCAAGATCGAGTCGTTTCCTTAAATGAGCCTGGAAACTAAAATGTGAAAAAAAGAAAGCTCTCAGCCTAACGAAAAAGTAAATAACACGGCTGATAAGTGATTAAAGACTGAATGGGTCATGAGTGACTCTGCGAACCGTTCGTGAGAGCAAACACAGAACACGAGCACAGCGCAAGCACTCCACGCTGCTCAAAATATGTTCAAACATCCCAATAGAAACGAAAGAGCAAACAAAAATAACCGAAAACGAAACAATTGTTTCAAAAAAATGGATATTCTATGAAAAAAGTAGTCCTATGCAGTCAAGAACGATCAAGAAGACAGGGAAATGGTGAGTGAATGGCTTAACACTGTTGATTTACTTTGTCTAGCTGGGACCGTGCTCAAGCTGGTTTTTGTAAAAAAAAAAGTAAAAAAATAGGCGCCAAGAGCGCATCAAAGATCAGCGAACAGGGGGTTTTCTTATTTTCACTATCGAGCGGGAGCCGTTTTCTCCTTCTCGCCATTTCTAGTAGTTATACTAGAAAAGAATTGGGTCAGTTGTTCACCTGGTACGACATCATAGATACTTATTTATCAATTTATCAGACTTTCGCCACTTATTCGTCTACCAATAGGGCAGCTGATCCTCAGAAAAACTTGCTTTAATCGGAGTAAATCAGGCTTTATATTCTTCAGAGAATTTCTCTCAATAAGAAGTAAAAACTAAAAAACTGAGCTGCTTATGACAAAGGTAGAGACGCCCTCACCCATACTCTGGTTGCGCCCACTTGCCACCCGCCAAAACACTTTTTAGAATATTTACTTAGTGCACCGTACCAGCCACAGAGTTGTTGAAGCGCAACCTTACCCAAAAGAGGTGGTGATTTAGTGAGATGAGGTGAAATAAAGTAAAGCTTAAGGAAAACATTAGGAAAACTAACTAATTAATTTATCTGTCTATCTAATTATTGATTTATTTATGACACGCTGTTACATGCCTCAAAGTAAAACAGACGTCAGTTAACTCAAATTATCGTTCTCTGCTCTGCAATTGAAAATCTGAAGTGAAAACGAGAAAAATTCGTAGTAAACAGTTGTTTTTGCCGTTTGCTTTTGTTTGAATTCTCGCTTTCTTTTCGGAACAACTTTGATTATGCTAAAGTCCGGGTGATTTCTAACCAATACTGCGGCTAAAACTGAGGTTGTCGAATAACTTCTCAAGAAATCTGTCAGATATTACATGTTCATCATTTCCCGCTCCTCCGACAGTCTCCTACAAAACCTGCCTAGTGGGAAAAGAACCTCTTCTCATTGCGGACCCTTCCGATACCGTATCACTTTCAAATTTTTCCGATCTTATCAGCGCTAGCTATGCGTACAACCTGGGGGTGTAGAGTGGTCTGCCGACTTCTGAAAAGAGAAAAACAAGCGGCCCATAAAAGCTCGTAAAATGGTCATCGGCAACGTTTTTGAACTGACGCTCTTAGAGCTTTTTCCAGTGATAAGATAACGCATAATGTTTGACGAACTCTGATCCAGTTGCCCAGCTGAAAACTGAATAAAAAAATGAATGAAAAATGACAAAAAGGAGAAAGGGGTAACCAGCTTACAGCAAAAAGCATAGAGAAACGATGATATAGGACCCGAAAAATTCTACACAAGGACATTATATGTATAAGGAATTGAGGTACAGAATTAGAAACACAGTGTGGAAGTGTCTGAGATCTGATTCAGCAAAGCCGTCCTACAATAACTAAGTCAACACGAGACCTGCTTCATAACATTGCAAAGAATTTTCAGCTGACCATCCTCTAAGAAAACCTAATTTCCTCCTCTGCAGCCCTCCAGGTAAATGGCTGTAGTGATGGATTTAACCTTGAATTGAAACACGAGATGACAGACTTTCTGTTAAGACAACTGTCAAGCAACCAAAAGGGATGATGTTCTGTGACAAAAGCAAAACCGAAGCTTTATTTGCTACTTCGACCGGGAATAAAACGCCCTCCGTTCGGAAACGTTCTCAATAAGTCAGTAGTACAGAGGCCAAACCTCTAACAAGGGAGGTCAGTGAACTTCCCCCGACGATTCTTAACAAGACCTATATGGTCTTATAGAGCTTGAAGCGTAGGTCACAAATATGTAATTTATTTTTGCTGAATGGCAGTGGGTGGTCCGAAAATTGCAAAAAAAAATAAGCACTGCTCTGACAACACTGCTGAGGGGCGCTGAATACTCCATGAGATGAGAGGTACAAGCAAGCGTAGTTCGGTAGCGCAGCGGTATCGCAGCGGACTGTCGTTCAGATGGTCAAGGGTTTGGATCCCGTGGTTGTGTTTTCGTTTTGCTTCAATCGTATTGATACCAAATGGTGCTCATTTTGCGATTTTGTCATGGGGATTGAAAAAAATCATGTTTGGAGCACTCTAAACCGCACAAATTTTAGTAAATGACAACATTAATATGGGTAGCCAATATCTACCGTAACTTACCTTAAACAGACGCAAATTCAGAAACTAATGTTGGATTCGTGATCAGCGACCCAAATAACCCCCACATACGAAGTTTGGACAGAATCGGTTATTTTGACCTTGGCACCTCTCTTATTCATAGCAAGCGCTCATCAGTCACAAATCTAGGAGCAAAAGTAAAATTCGTGATCAGCAATCCAGGTGAGACTCCTAGGCAATTTCTGGAACGATGGTAGTGGATGCTGACGATTTTCTGACAGCTAGAGTCGGAATGGTGCCATAATATTACCAGTAATTCATCAGAGACTCAACCTTGGGCAACTCTACCGCCACCTGACATGAGGCTCGAGACATCATGGTCACCCATTTCGCCCACACTTTGATAATGAGACTATTTGAGACGCTGGTCACAAATGTAGCACTAGTTTTGTGATTTGAAACAAGTGAGGGTATCTAATGACGGGTTTCGTTGTGTGCGGGCCTGTGAGCCCTTTCAATGGTAAGGGTGGGTAAGTGAGGTGCCAAGGTCAAAATAACCGATTCTGTCCAAACTTCGCATGTGGGGGTTATTTGGGTCGCTGATCACGAATCCAACATTAGTTTCTGAATTTGCGTCTGTTTAAGGTAAGTTACGGTAGATATTGGCTACCCATATTAATGTTGTCATTTACTAAAATTTGTGCGGTTTAGAGTGCTCCAAACATGATTTTTTTCAATTCCCATGACAAAATCGCAAAATGAGCACCATTTGGTATCAATACGATTGAAGCAAAACGAAAACACAACCACGGGATCCAAACCCTTGACCATCTGAACGGCAGTCCGCTGCGATACCGCTGCGCTACCGAAGTACGCTTGCTTGTACCTCTCATCTCATGGACTATTCAGCGCCCCTCAGCAGTGTTGTCAGAGCAGTGCTTATTTTTTTTTGCAATTTTCGGACCACCCACTGCCATTCAGCAAAAATAAATTACATATTTGTGATCTACGCTTCAAGCTCTATAAGACCATATACAGTAGCGGTCAAAAAGATATGTCACTTTTCATTTTTATACAGAAATAGCTCAAATCGAGAAGAACCTGGTACCATTCGATAGTGCTGACGGTTCTATCTTAAGATATGTCGAAATATACAGTTGTTTCGAATTCTGTATTTTTTAAAAATATTTTATAGTGATTTTCATATGCTATTTCCAACGAAAATATCTCAAAAATCGCTGAATGAAGGATCAATCTGAGATGATAATTTGATAGAGCATAGTCTAGTTAATATAATGTGATACATACATTTGATTCAGATCGCCGCTAAATTATAGATTTTTCTGAGCAAACATTTTGGTGGTCAAAAACTGGTCAAATTTTAGGACCATGTTTCAAACAAAATTTTATACCTTCCTAACTGCGTAACGAAATTACACCAAATTTGAGCGAGTGATAGGAAATGACTTTCTCTTTGAAAGTCTCGTTTTTGTTTTCAAGCTCTTCTCTTGATTGGTGAGAAAATTCCTTTAAAAGTTGAAACAGCGTAAACTGCTATATTGAAAAAAGTTCGAGAGGAATTGACTTCAATTTTTCTCATTTGATAGTACATTTACGGTACTCTTGATACTGTATGTATGCTGAAATAAATCAAAGTTCTTTATAAAAATATATCGCTTTGACTAACACCCGCTGTGCGCGCCTTCGCCCGCCCTTATACAATGTACTGGTAGTGACGACGCCCTCAGCGTGTGTTAGTCAATGCGATATATTTTTATTAAAATTTTGATTTATTCTAGCTTACGTGCGATATTGAAAGAACTACAAATCTACTATTAACCTGGAAAAAATTGAGTCGGTTCCTCTTAAACTTTTTTAGATACAACAATTTACGCAATCTCAACTTCAAAAGGAATTTTCTCCCAAAATAAGGAACCAGTCCTGAAGCAATATTAACCACCTTGAAGAGAATATTACCCTCTACAACACTATCAAATTTGGTTCAATTTTTTCCAAAAAGTTAGGAAGATATTGAATTTTGTTTAAAACATGGTCCCAAAATTTGACTGGTTTTTGACCACCAAAAAGTTTGCTCAAAAAATCTATATTTCAAAGGCGATTTGAATCGAATGTTCGTAGCACAGTATAATAACTAGATCATGCTCTATCAGAATATCGTCTCAGATTGATCCTACACCCAGCGATTTTTGAGATATTTTTGTTCAAAATAGCATATGAAAATCACTAAAAAATATTTTAAAAAACAGAGAATTAGTAAAAGCGGTATGTTTCAACATATTTTTGAATAAAGTACTCAGAACTATCAATTGCTATCAAGTTCTTTTCGATTTGAGCTATTTTTGAATGAAAACGAAAAGTGACATATCTTTTTGACCGCTACTGTAGGTCTTGTTAAGAATCGTCGGGGGAAGTTCACTGACCTCCCTTGTAAGACACCGACTTCGGCAGGGTTTTCCTCTGCGAATATAGCTTTCCACGATATTACTCTGTCTTTTCAAAGAGTTTCTAAGCAGAGAGAAATCTGCGATTTTTCGAGAGAAGGCTTGAAGGAAGTGTACATCGAACAATCTGCCCAATTTTGAAGAATTATTGGTATTATGTTGGTTTTGGGTGCAGCTGAGGAAAAGTGCCCATAGGCCGTAGCTTTCTACAGAAGCCTAACTAGTGTTCGGAGAGTTTGAAAATATGCATTTTAGGAACGTCTTTAGGAACATTTAGTAATTACGACAAGCACAACCCTTCCACTGACTGCATCCAATCCACAAAGCACCGAATTTTCTCAGAAGAAAATGAAATAGAATATAGAAATAAACAAAAAGAAGAGGAAATGAAAAGAGAACTCACTGTTTCTCTCCCGAATCTTAGGCGTAGGCGAAACGACTTCGGACTGAGCACTGCGTCTGGACGCCAGTGACACCGGATGCCGTGTCTCACGCGAGCGGCGGATCGTTTCAATGGCACGAC
This sequence comes from Nippostrongylus brasiliensis, assembly GCA_030553155.1. Lineage (NCBI taxonomy): Eukaryota > Metazoa > Nematoda > Chromadorea > Rhabditida > Heligmosomidae > Nippostrongylus > Nippostrongylus brasiliensis. Next base: position 48,287,751 of record CP130735.1, read on the forward strand.
TCTGTAGACCTGGAGAATATATTATGATTGAATTGTAATATATTGGCGCAGTGGTAAGAGGCGCTACTGTCACCCGCACGATCGAGCGATCGATCCCGACTCGGGCTAACCAAGCCTTAAATCCTTCCGCGGTCAGGTAAATTGATATCAGACTCATCTGATAGTGAGAAGGCAAAGACACTGACTTGGTATAGCGGCGGTCCCCTGCAAGTCACTGTATAGGCCAAACGCTGACAACTTTACCCTTACCTAAACCTTTACCTTTACATTATAGTACACTTACATTAAACAATCACAGATTCCGTCCATGTCAAAAGTATTCAGATAATTATTTGTTTGTTTACTTATTTATTTAAAAATACACAAAGAGTGTGCACCACTATTCAAATTAAAGTGGGTTAAAACAAATTTGAGGTGATTTTCGCTAGAAAAGGCTTTTGTGGCGGGATTCAGCCCTAAAGTGTCCCTGAAGGGCCTCATCTATAATAAATGGTATGCGAACACTAGGCCCTTTTCAACGAAAATGAACACCTTCCTTTCACCACTCACTCATCTATGACAATGTCTTTTATTTAAACTTTCCTATTTTGTAGAATCCCGCCGTGAACTAAAAATTTTTGGAAATTTTGAAGTTTCCCTTCGAGAATTCGTCCAAAATCTTGAATTTTAAAGGAAACCAGTTCACTAACTGTTGATCGTTGCCTGATTTCTCTGATAGTACCGCTCGATGACGTCCTGTTCATTGGATACGGGGGCTTGGGAGCGTTCTTCCGGCGGCAGATCGAACGACTGGCGTTTCTCAGCCATCGGTCGAACCTTGGCCAGATTCGGATTACGAAGTATTGAGCGTTGACTGTCACGATCATCACCACCTTCACACTCGGAAATACTGCGCGGCAACATCCTAAACAACACAAATTTTCTTAAAATTACCGGAAAATGAGGTAAAAATGGGATACATATTCATTAGAACAAATTTTTCTCTAGTCCTGGGGGGTTGAATCGCACTTTTTGAGGCAAAACGTCCTTCTTCTCTTCTTAAGTGCTTCCAGGAATTTGCTAGCAGATTTTAGATGAGCGTTTGTACTGCACCATTATACATTTGAAGTGTGGCTTTGATCGTAAATAAATGAATAAATAATTAAATTTTACCTCAATGGCATTTCATTAACTTCTACAGAGAGTTCTGGAGAGTTCTGTTGCTGTTCCCTCGGCGTTTCGAGTGGCTCGACTGTGGCTAAATTGCATTTCGTACAAACACATTGTCCCATCGTTTTTCTTATGTGCATTATTCATTTATTTATTCATTTATTTATTTATTCTTCTCTATTATAGTCAGCAGAACTCCTCCGCTAAATGGCCTAGCTTGTTCAGAGTAACAAAAGTGCTCAACATAGTCGCGGATGGCATTGATGTAAAGGTTTTGTTTCCTCCGGAACTCTATCTGTTATGGTAACACGAGCAATGTTCCTCCACCGGCAGCTATACAGGGTGTCCCAGAAAGATGTATACACTGTTTGAAATGCCATAACTTCGGCAAAAGTGAACCAATCGAAACAAGTCATAGCTTGAATGAAAGCCAAGGAAAAGTTTTTGGTGTGTGACTGGTGAGGATTGTGACATGTACTCGACCGAGGCCTCAGATTTTGGACGTGATTGTTAGTGCATGGGTTATATGCTTGCTCTATTTTGGTCGTAAACAGGTGATATCGCTGCTGCGAGTTATTTCTGAGGCATTCAACATATACACTTGCTGCAGCTTTTGGTTAAGCATGGAACAACATCAATACCGATCAATAATCGTAACCACTGTTTGAGAAGCTAAAATTCTTCCAGCAGTGATGCAATCATGAGAAAAGAAGAGAAAAGAATTGATGGGAATGTAAAATGTATGAACCACGAAGATTGCGCCATGCATCCGTCCGAATCGTCGGATTCACGACCTGATTGAAAGTTCACGGATAACATGCCTGTTCTACTTTGGTCGCCAACAGGTGATATCGCTGATACGCGCTGCTCTTGATGCAGGCAACATAAAAACATCAAAACATAGCAAATTTAACATGCACTTTAAGATGCACTTGTACAATACGACAATATTTTTTCTAAATTGAGATTGAATAAATTATAAATAAAAATTATAAAATTATAAATTAATTATAAATGAAAAACGACAAATTTTACAAGGGAAGTGAGAAAATAACGTGACAGAAATCAGTATGAACAATTAAAAAATAATCATTATGACAATTGTGCGAATTGGTGGCCATTTTCCTGCAACCCTATGACCCATGCACTTTCAATCAGGTATAGAATTCGACGATTCGCACGGGTGCTTGGCGCAATCTTTATGGCTCATACATTTTACATTCCTCTAAATCCTTTTCTTATGATTGCATCACTGTTGGAAGAATTTTAGCTTCTCAAACAGTGGTTACCATTATTGATCGATATTGATGTTGTTCCATGCTTAACCAAGAGCTGCTACAAGTCAATATGTTTACTGCCTCGAAGGTAACTCATAGTAGCGGTATCACTTATTTACGACCAAAGTAGAGCAAGCATATAACCCATGCACTATCAATCAGGTACAAAATCCGAAGCCATGGTCGACTATATGGCGCAATCCTCACAAACACATAACAGAAAATTTTCTTTTTTCTTAGCTTTCATTCAAGTTATGAGTCGTTTCGATTGGTTCACTTTCGCCAAAGTTATGGCACTTCAAACAGTGTATACATCTTTTTGGGACACCCTGTAGTCTCAGCAAATTTTTGAGGCTGTAGCTTGAATTTCAATTGATGAAATGCCAAACGGGCGGAGAAAAGAGCACAGGATGGCCACAAAAGACTTTCAGGGCCTGCTGGGTATCGGGAAAATCTTACCACAAGCTTTTTCAGGGTTTTCCTTGTCGCTTGTGCAAAGGGCAGGGTTTGAAGTGCTGGGCGACATCGCCTCGCAAGAAGCACTAGCGGCCATCGAATTGCTCGAAGTGGCTCCTTCACTCTCTTCACTGATGTCTGAAATGCTAAGTATAAACTATTCACAGTAAAATTAATGTTTCCAGACTGGATTCTGTCAACCGCCGCAACACCATCTCATCTCAACAGGTTCATACCCTTTTTAGAATAAAAGAAAAAGCATAGTATGCCGCTTGAAAGATATCTTTTCGCTCAGGCTAAGGCGAAGCTTTGAAACCGGATCATAAAACTCATCCCAGAGTTTATTATGAAATCCGTTCGATTTCCACTCGGAATTTGGAGCAATTTTCGATTAGAACTATTTGACTTAATTGGGAAAGACTTCCATGCAATGCGTCCTTCGCTGATATCGTTATTATCGTTACTGAATTATAACTCGCGCGATGCGGCTTGCGAAATCTTGAAAAAAGTTTTTAAACGATGATACCGAATCTCCAAAATCTCTTGTCTCCATGTACGGATACACCACGCAATCGAATTTTATTCAAAATTGTAAAATTATCTCGCCGTTTATCGGCTTCTTGAGTCTCTCCGGCGCCTTGCTCATTCTCTCGGTTTTTTGTTTTGATAGATTGGAACAACTTCTGGTGATGAACTTAAAATACCGCAATACCTTTCAGAATTTGCGTCGGCAACCATAGTGTGCATTCTACCCCTTTTCACAAAAATCCGAGTCCAGAAGTCTGTAGAACTTTAACTTAAACTTTGTAATTGGAGATTTTTTAACGAGAACTCGTAGATGAAACAAATCGCAAGACGTGTTCTCTGCACCAGCACAAACTGCCAGCGTCTCGATATCGTCGATGCAGTGTAATTCGTTCAAAAAACACTCAATGGGTGCCCTTCTCTTCACACGTCAATCACTGTTTCAATAGCTGTGCGGTGATTCGAGATTAATGTCAAATTCAACGAATTTGTCCACTGCGAAAGAATCTCTTAGGAGAAATCCAAGGAAAACAATTTCTGCAATTTCGTCAGTAGGGCGCCGCTGAATCAAACGCAACCTAACACCTGTTACATTGCACTATAAAAAAACGGTGCATTCCTTAGTAGCATCGGGCCGCTCTCAACCAGAGGAGGATCATGACGAAAGCAACTGTTTCTCCGCATTTTTCGTTAAAACGATCGAATTCGACTGTAAATTGATTACTGATTGTTACTCAATTGTTTGGCGTCTACCTATAAAAATTCTTTTGAAGATTAAGTTCTTCCCTTTATAGCTTAATGGAAATGACTAAATAATCTGAACACTGGAATGGTTTTGCTGGAATAATTGAATATCATTCTAACCAACGTGCAAGTGGGAAATTGCGAACGACGAGCAGTGGCGGTAAATCAAAAGTTCCGAGCGACAAATCATCCTTTTCTCGATCATGTCACCTGTGTCAGGGCATAACGTCGCCGAAAAAAGGGCTACTGGAAGTCATTCTTCCAATATATGGTGGATCTTTTTGCTTTTCATGCATTTAGACTATTTGTTTAAAAATTTAACTGGGAGAAATATGAGGAATAGAGGATCCGTAGGCGTTACCAGTCCTGAGGTTTAACTTCGAGAGAATTTAGGCACTTCTCTTTCTGCGGCTAAAGCTTTGGGAGAAAACTGTATGTTGCAAAAACACTAGAAATCTCGAAACGCATGCCAAATATGGGCAAGACAAAGGTATTAAATATAGAGTCTAGTGAAGAGACTCCCTAGTCAACCAGGTAAGGTAGATTGGAAAAACTTAGGTACCAAAAGACAGTCACAAACCGGTGTGAACGCGCATTTGGTGAGGATTAAACGGGTTAAACCCTACAGGATTGAGCGGAACAAAGCAACGGGTATAAACGCCATAATAGGTATTGTCATAGGTGTGATAAGATAATGATCGGGTGACGCAAAGCCAAGATTGATATAGAACAGTGTGCAAATCACCGGCGAATTCGTCTTCTTTCGAGGGTGAAATTGGTTAAAATCAAACCGGCGGATTACTCTCCGTAACACCATTTCACAGAAGAAAATTGCTTGAAAATAATACATGAAAGCAACGAGAAGGAAAACAAAGAACATCTGAACAACAATGACGAGGCTTTAGTCTTGAATGTTTGAAAGAGGTTTTCGAAAAAAAATTTTTTTAGTTCAGCGCCTTCTTTCCAATGATCGTAAGCCCTGCGGACAATGTCGGACTAGTGGTTAATGTTAAACAAAGAACAATTGTCGGGAATGTTGGTACGTTGCCCTTTGGCCATACAAGCTTATAAAACAGCCTCTTTTTCAAAAGCTGATGTCTAACTGAATAAAGTTACCCTTCAAAGAGTTGCCCCTTAAATTTGAATTGTACTCTGACGCTTTTTAATGTAAATGGGATGGCTTTTGGGCAGACAGTCACTTGAAATTATTTCGAGAACTCGAATAATGCCCAAAAGAAGAAAAGGAAAATATTAAAATATTCGTCTATCTGCATTACTTCAAAAATGTCAAATATAACAATTTTGGTTTCGGTGCACGTACATAAATGTGTCCTACTGGTATCAAAAAAGAGCCAGAATTAATCGAATTTCGAAGGACGAGCTCTAAAATATCCATAGAAAATTTAGCAGGCGATATCGTTAAATACATTTTTCACTATCAATTCCTTCAACTCCTTCTCGAATGATGCTGTTGTAGAACTTTTCACGCTTGAAAACAAACCACAACAGAAACGATTCCGTAGAAGTGTGACCATAACCAATTCGCTCTTTGAAGGTGATTAGCGCTGATGATCGATGGTAATCAAATTGGCTGTTCAAACCGAGGTCGAGTTGTAGGTTAGAGAAACCTGGACTAACTTTTATAAGTGGTCAGCGCTTACCCGTCGGACAGCAGCCGCAGCGATTTTCTCATCGCTCAAGCCTTTTCTTAATTGTCTACGATGAGAAGGGTGGCCAAGGACACACAATTTGTTAATATCACCATTAGGTGATAATTACCTACATTATGAGTTCAATCCCGTCAGAGATGCGATTTTTGCGATGAACTTAGCATCACCACTGCAAGATAATATTCTAGTATACAGAATAGAAACCCAGAAAAAGCGCTAATAAAACTAGAATTTCACGTAATAATCGCCCCTCTTTGCTGAGAAAAAAAACAACAAAAGCAGTCGATGAGAAAATCATCGCTCTAAATAAAAACTTTTCTATTAACATCCCTGATGGGTGACCGCAAAAATATCCGGTGCAGGCTGTGGTACATGGCCTAATAACTGATCGATTGATTGAATGACTGCTAGCGCTGCTCCAAGGAATCTGCTCTATGACTCGGGCACTTTAAAACTAAACAACAAAATGGAGACATTTTCGGACTTAGCGAAAACTGGCGAGCTGACTGATGGGCCTTATACTCAAATAATCCACTGTGGAAGAAAAAACTCTGAATACCTTGCGAAGCGTTCTGAATGCTTTTCGGGACAAAGCCCTCCAAGGAGACCCCAATGACAAAATTTGGAAGGTCGTGAAACAAAGAATCTTGTGAAACTTGAAAGAATCTTAGGAGGACGTTCTCAGTCGGAGGAGTCTGCATGCTCAGAATGTAGTTCTACCAACCTAATATTCTCTCTTTAGTCAAGATGAGGCTAGTAGAACTCGATTCAACAGAGAACCTAAAAGTGAACTGATGCTGGAAAAATCGAATCGAAACCTCTGAATCGCAATGCATTACAACTTTTAACGAAGTTAGGAGTACTATTGTAGTAACTCGATTACTTCAAGGGGTGTGCGGAAATTTTTTTCAAAAAAGCGGAAGGCGGAAGACGGAACGGAAATGGCCAAAAATGACCGGAAACCGGAATGCGGAACACGGAAGCCGGAAATAGTGCAAAAATAACTAAATCATTGGAATTTAGCCAAAACTGGACCACAAAAAGTTTTCATTTCTGTTTCTAAAGTGCTCGTTTTGTTTCCACTAGAATGTGTCTATTATTTCGGTGAAAGTGTTCAATGTTTGGTGAAAGTTTCAAAGTAAAAGGTAAAAAGGTAAAGGTGCCGGCGTTGATCAGTCCCCTGAGGACGCGCCGCCGCATTCGTATTCAATTCAAGTCGTAGAGGCTTGGTGAATGCGTATTTGGCATATACAATGACCGGCGGGGGCCAGCCGCTATACCAGGTCAGTGTCTTTACCTTCCCAGATAAGTCTGGTACCAATTTACCCGACCCCGGAGGGATGGAAGGCTTGGTTAGCCTGGGCCGGGATCGATCGCTCGACCGTGCGGGTGACAGCAGCGCCTCTTACCACTGCACCACGCGGGCCCAAATTCTTTTTTATAAAGTTTATCATAAGCCGAAGACAAGTACGTAGAGAAAGACGGACTTTTTTGGCGTGATAGACAAGAATGCTTTCGAAATAGAATTAAAAGCCTAAAACGAGCATGTTATGGAGGAGAAACAGCTGTTTTTTCATGATTTTGGGGAGAGAGGGTTTTTCTCAGATCGTTTACAATGAAACCAACAGAAGAAAACAATCTCTCGCACTCGGACGATGACGAAGGTGCCGACAAATACTTCATTGCAAGTTTTCTTGGGAGGGTATACTCCGCTGGGTTGGTTTCATTCTTCCAGAATTCGAATGGATCGCATCGACGTCAGCACAATAACTTCAGTCTCCATTTTGTTAACTTGCACAGTGGAGATTTTCGATTTTTTCTTCCGTTTCCGTGTTCCGTCCAAAAACAAAGCGGAACGCGAAACGGAACGGAAGGGCCAAAAACGGCCGGAAACTGGAATTCGAAACACGGAAACGGAAGTTCCGCACACTCCTGATTACTTCTCAAAACGTTGTGAAGATATGTCAAATTCGACGATCGACGAAAAGCAGTCAATCGAGCTGATCGATCAAAAACAAGTCGATTGAGCTGATAAGTGCAACCGACTGAACGAGAGTTGAAGCGCTTACGTGAGTAGGAATCAGCTATCATCATCGTGGAACGATGGATGGATAACCCTAGCCGAGCGCGGCCGGTGCGGTGGGGCTGATGGTAGTGGTGATGGTAACCGATTGCGTCCACCTGCACCCCCGCTACAGGTAGCGTAAACCACGCAAGGATAAATCATCTTTGAAAAAAATCATTGTACAAATGCGAACTTTCCTAATTCCTAGCTTTGCTGCGGGCGTAAATCGGACATTTTTGAAGAGAACCAGGGCTGAGAATGCTGTTGACCGGATTCCTAACCATATAATCACATGCACTTTTAAGCAACATTAGCAGTGCACAGTGTAATCCTGACGTACTGGTGCTGAACTTCAGCCTTGTTTTTGCCCTTTTCGAATGCTATTTTTGCTCTTTTCGAACATTTCGCTTCAAAACTTTCGAATCGTTAACGAGCGTTTACTAACGAAATGAACTTATAATTAGATTTCCTTCATCGATAGAACCAGTTCGGGCGAGAGATCTTATCAAAAACAATCAAAGTTCATATCAGTTGAAAAAATTGGTGGAACTCGCCTTTGAATGGAAGCACTTTTGTCGATAGAAATCGCTTTTTTCTCCTCGGTAGTGGCTCATTCTGAAACCAGACATTGATAGAGAAGTGTAGTGACTCTGTGATTTTACCCATTCATAAGAAAATGAATTAGAAAATGAAAAATATGCAAAATTTTAAGACAAGTTCCAAATGCTTCGTATTCTAGGCGACCGAATACTTGTTGTTAGGAAATACTGAATTTAGTAATTCTGGCTATGCTGTAGTGAAGTAAAAATTGAAATAGCGTAATGGAGCTTCTACAATACTATTGGCGAGTAAAGTTGTGGACACGAAAAAGCAAACGAAAGGACCCAGAACCCGTAAAGCGTAAATATAATTAATAAAATAGATAAAATAAAACAAAATAAAGCGTGCCCAGGTTTTTCGGTAATTTTTTACCGCCCACAGTGAAAAAAGTGCGGAAAATCTCGGCCCCTTTGCAATTCTTCTCAGTCGATTCAATTTAACCTTATACACCCTTTTTACCATTACATACCTACCTTCTGGTGAAAACCCTTCAGATGTGAGGGAAAATGAGGACGGTACTTTTCAGAGTTGTTCAATTGAAACGAATGGGCTACATATTTGGGTTGGTGGGTGCAGCTAGTAGGAGTGTTTTTACCAGAAAATCAAAAAAACTTCAAATTATACCAAAGTGGGTATTTTCGAATTCTCCTTCCCTAAACTTCATCCTGGGCAGGCTTCTGTGGAAAAAATACGGGTGTAAGGAACTTTCTTCCACTGGCTGCACCCCTCACCCACACAGCACCGAAGCGAATTTCCAATTGGAGCGAAAGGGCAGCGAGTGAATTTTTGAAAGGAGATTCTTATATAGTTAGCAGATGAAATATAGGAGTTGATGAAGACCGTCGTATAGACAATTTAAATGAATTTGAAATTTTTAGGAGAATTTAGAAAGAAAGAAAAATGAAATCGATCGAGAACGTACGTGACGCCGTCGAGAACACCACCAACACCGACGCAGCGACATCGATTCTGACCTGACCTACAGACTCAAAACGCGCCCGATTTTGGTGATCAAAAGCTATTCGAGCGACAAAAACTCAAACAATTTTTGCCCAGGTTCAGATTTACCCTGGGTTTGAATCTCATGAAGGGTATCAGTTAACCAAGCGCTTCATGAAGAATTCTGCAGTCTTCAATTCTAGGGTCCATGTGAGGCAAAGAAAATGAAGAGCTCTATGGCGACCTTATTGGACCCAGAAGCGATTGAAATCTGTCCATCAGCGCCAAATTCATGGAGTATATTACTCTTCGGGCAAAACAAACCCGGTATATACCACGAATAAACTCCACTGTATGATGCGAATGCGAAAATGCGTGCCAATCGGGGTTTAATCACAGGTTTATAGCGGGGTAAATCGGTGGTGAATAGGGTTCCAGGTTATCATTTACAACTTCAACTCAAGAACTACGCTACTTCAACTCAGGGTTTTTATCCAGTGACTTACATTCTCGTTGTCCACAGATTCTGCTTTATGAATCACTATTTGGATATCTTTGCGCGATGAACATCTCTAAAAGAATTTTTGGAATTTTCGTCAAAAGGATCCATATACGGATCCTTTAAACCTTTCTTTTCTCATGTCTCCAATGATCTCTCAGTTGGAACCGTTTTTTGGTGTGGGTAACTGTTGATGATACAAAGCGAATATCAATACAATTAATTTTGATTCCCTTCTTCTCAAACGTACAGTGAGGTCCCCAGATGCTGAGTTTTTCCCATATTATATTTGAACTTATAGCTATTGGGGCATCTACCCCAGTTTTTTGAATGCTTTCTGATTGAATTTTTGATTTTATTCTATTTTTTGGATGATCTTCTGAATTCATGCCTATTTACGTCTAAAATCTCCCCACACTTCTCTTTATTGTTGCCCTTTTTCTCGGTGTTCCTTTCTTCTTCTGGCTATGCTTGGCGAAGTATTTTTGGAGTTTCAAAATCATTGACGGAAACTTCTTGAACGAGATTTTCATATGCAGTACCTATAGGAATCCCTAACAGGATGATGGATTCGATTAGTTAGTTGTCACCTACCTCCTAAATTTTATTCTCACACTTTCTATTCGATAGTTTTTGTATTTACTTTAATATTTTTAAGCAATATATCATTCTCCCAATATCCGTTATGCGACGTTCTCATTACGGAAGTGGAATCTATCAAAGTCACGCTGCAACGGCCATGCACTACAGTACCGGACATACAGTAGCGGTCAAAAAGATATGCCACTTTTCATTTTCATTCAAAAATAGCTCAAATCAAAAAGAATCTGATACCAATTGATAGTTCTGTCAACTTTATCCAAAAATATGTCGAAACGTACCGCTTTTACAGACTCTGTGTTTTTTTTAATATTTTATAGTGATTTTCATATGCTATTTTGAACAAAAATATCTCAAAAATCGCCGTCTGTAGGATGAACTTGATGCGATATTCTGATAGACCATGTTCTTGTTATTATAATGTGCTACAAACATTTGTTATTATAATGTGCTACAAACATTTGATTTACATAACAGCTAAAATATAGATTTTTTGAGCAAACATTTTTGTGGTCAAAAACCGGTCAAATTTCAGGACCATGCTTCAAGCAAAATTCTATATCTTCCCAACTTTCTGAAAAATTATACCATGTTTGAAGATATTGTGGAGGATGACTTTCTCCTTGGACTACTTGTTTTTGTTTCAAGACTGGTTTCCTATTTTGGAAGAAAATTCCTTTTAAAGTTGAGATTGCGTAAACTGTTATATCCGGAAAAGTTCAAAAGGAACCGATACCATTTTTTCCAGGTTCATAGAACATTTGTGGTTCTTTCAATACCACAAATAAGCTCAAATAAATCAAAGTTCTTCATGGAAATATGCCGCTTTGACTAACACACGCTATGCGCGCCTCTGCCCGCCCCCGCACAATGTACTGGTAGTGACGGCGCCTACAGTGTGTGTTAGTCAAAGCGATATATTTTTATGAAAAACTGAGAATTATCTCAGCGTACGTGTAGTATTGAAAGAACCATAAATGTGCTATGAACCTGAGAAAAGTGGAGTCGGTTCCTCTTGTGCTTTTTTGGATATAACAGTTTACGCAATCTCAACTTTAAAAGGAATTTCCTCCCGAAATAAGAAGCTAGTCCTGAAGCAAAAGCAATAGCCCCAGAGAGAAAATCATCCTCTACAACATGTTAAAATTTTATGTGATTTTTTTCAAAAAGTTAGGAAGATATTTAATTTTGTTCAAAACATGGTCTCAAAATATGACCCGTTTTTGACCACCGAAATGTTTGCTCAAAAGAATTTATATTTTATAGGCGATTTGAATCAAATGTTCGTAGTACTTTATAATAACAAGAACACGCTCTATCAGAATATCGTCTCAGGTTGATCCTACACTAAGCGATTTTTGAGATATTTTCATTCAAAAATAGCTTATGAAAATCACTATAAAATATTTCTAAAAAACACAGCATTCGTAAAAGCGGTATGTTTTGCCACATTTTTAAACAGAGTTGTTAGAACTATCAATTGATATTAGGTTCTTTTCGATTTGAGCTATTTTTGAATGAAAATGAAAAGTGACATATCTTTTTGACCGCTACTGTAGCTTTTGAACACTTCCCGGAAAAGCCGCCTAGGAGCGTTCCAAAGTGGCTTTTTTAATAACTTTGTTGAAACTTAATTATTTGTAAAAATATACATCGATCTCTGTCGATTGGTGTTCAAAGATCGATACAAATGCAAAATATTGCCCCTTTTGCCGACCCCTCAAATCTCGCCTAGTCGGCCCCTGACAAAAGAACAAGGAGAGCCTTCCTGGATGTGCCAAGCTTTCGTGATGCAACTTTTACAGGATGTAGGGTTCCTTGTAGGTACTCGAAAACCATACTTCATTTTTCCTCTAGGCACCTCTGTGATGGGGAAAACGGCTGCTGAAAAAATGGAAGGCGAGCACATCACACAGTCAATATCCACCGTAACTTGCCTTAAACGGACGCAAATTCAAAAACTAATGTTAGATTCGTGATCAGCGACCCAAATAACCCCCACATGCGATGTATGGTCCGAATCGGTTATTTTGACCCAGGCACCTCACTCACCCACCCTTACCATAGCTAGCGCTCACCAGTCAGAGCTCAAGAAACGAGAATAAAATTCATGATCAGCAGTTTAGGTGAGACTTTCAGGCAGTTCCTGGGGCGAAGGTAATGAATGCTGAAGATTTTCTGACAGCTAGAGTCTGAATGGTGGCAAATTATTACCAGTGGTTCATTAGAAACTGAACCTTGGGCAATTCTACCGACATCTGACACGAGACGTGAGACATCGTGGTCACACATTTCGCCCAAACTTCGCATGTGGGGGTTATTTGGGTTGCTGATCACGAATCTGACATTAGCTTTAGAGTATTCATATGCATTTGCGGTATCTACGGTGATTTAATGACGTGCAGGTCCGATCCATACGAAAGTAACTCATACAAGCGCAGGAATACGTGCTATTTACTTACAAAAAAAACATTAACCCCGTAGAAATTGCATCGAGTGATTATGGAAGCACATAATAACGACAGCCGAATAAGTGCAAAACTTGTCGCCGGATCAGGGATCGAACTCACAAGCTCCGCATACGAGGCCGCATCGCTACCACTGCCCCAATTAGGCACATTCCCCCGGGTACGGCGGTCTCTAATGAGCTCGCGCGTGTGATGTGCTCGCTCTCCATTTTTTTCGGCAGCCGTTTTTCCCACCACAGAGGTGTCTAGAGGAAAAATGAAGCATGGTTTTCGAGTACCTAAAAGGGACCCTACATCCTGTAAAAGTTGCATCACGAAAGCTTGGCACATCCAGAAAGGCTCTCCTTACTGTAAAAAGCGTTTACTGTAGAGGAAGAAAGAGTTGGGGGACCGACCAGCCCCAGAGAGACCGACCAGGCGAGATTTGAGGGGTCGGCAAAAGGGCCATATTTTGCATTTGTACCGATCTTTGAATACCACTCGATAGAGCTCGAGCTGCTGAGCTCAAATATATGTATATTTTTACAAATAATTGAGTTTCAACAAAGTTATTGAAAAAACCGCTTTGGAACGCTCCTAAGCGGCTTTTCCGGGCAGTGATCGAAAGACGTGTCCGGTAATGTTATTTCCAGATAAACACTCCATCAGTGTCCGGACCATTAGAGATCGCCCAACCATGTATTTAATACTTATCCTTATTGGCACTAGACTCAACCACTCCACTTGGTTAATACAGGATGTCTCAAAAAAAATGTACCTCCTGTTTGAAATACCTTAACTTTGAAGAAAGTGAACCAATCTAAACGATTCATAGCTTGAATGAAAGCTAAGAAAAAAGAAAATTTCATGGTATGGGTTTGGTGAAGATTGCTCCATGCACTCGACCGAGGCCTCGGATTTTGTACCTGATTGATAGTGCATGGGTTATATGCTTGCTCTATTTTGGTCGTAAACAGGTCATATCGCTGCTGTGAGTTACTTCTGAGGTAGTAAACATATCTACTTGCCGCAGCTTTTAGTTAAGCGTGGAACAACATCAGTATCGGTCAATAACTGTAACCACTGTTTGAGAAGCTAAAACTCCTCCAACCGTGATGCAATCATGGGAAAAGAATTCAGAGGGCTGTAAAATGTATGAACCATAAAGATTGCGCCATGCACCTGCCCGAATCGTCGGATTTTAGACCTGATTGAAAGTCCACGGATAACATGTTTGCTCCACTTTGGTCACCAAGAGGTGATATCGCTGTTACGCGTTTCTCGTGATGCAGTAAACATAAAAACATCAAGACATAACACGTTTAACATGCACTTTAAGATGCACCTACACAATACGACAATGTTTTTTTATTCAGATCAAAGTGGACACTCAGTGATTAGTAGTGATGCTAATCCGTCTCTAACCGAAAGCTGAGTTGTTTTGCTCGCTGCCCCAAGTGTAACGCAATGATATGAATTGTTTTCGACCAAAGTAGAACAAGCATGTTATCCGTGAACTTTGAATCACTTCTAGAATCTGACGATTCGGACGGATGCGTGGCGCAATCTTCACGATTCATACATTTTACATTCCTCTTAATTCTTTTCTCATGATTGCATCACTGTTGGAAGAGTTTTAGCGTCTAAAACAGTGGCTACAATTATTGATCGATATTGATGTTATTCCATGCTTAACCATAAGCTGCGGCAAATCGATATGTTTACTACTTCAGAGATAACTCATAGTAGCGATATCACCTGTTTACGACCAAAGTAGAGCAAGCATATAACCCATGCACTATCAGGCAGGTCTAAAATCCGAGTCCTCGGTCGAGTACACAACACAATCCTCACCAACCACATACCGAAAAATTTTCTCTTTCCTTAGCTTTCATTCAAGCTATGATTTGCTTCGATTGGTTCACTTTCGCCAAAGTTATGGCATTTCAAACAGGAGGTACATTTTTTTGAGACACCCTGTAGTTACTATGGCTCCCAGAGGTGATAAATCGCGTGATTCTTGTGAATTTTTCATTTTATGGGTGGCATGGAACTAATGCACTAACTAACTATAATCGATTGACTCTAGGGTAGAAAAGTGCTCAGCGCTTTCTATTATGTATAGTAAAACATCATATCCATGCACTCACCTTGCCAACTTCCTGTGGTTCCGATGCTTGCTGCATAGTTATGTAGCAGCCAGACTTTGAAATTGACTCTGAAGATATCCATATGAAGATTTTCCTTTGTTAAAGTCTTTCTTCCTCTACAGTAAACGCTTTTTACAGTAAGCAGAAGACACAAATAAGAGCAATACGAACCGAACTAACAAACGATTGAGTGCAAAGTTCCAAATCTTGTTTATAGAGTAATGAAAGCACGGAGCGATGTTATGAAGAAGTATGACCGCTGGTGCGTTCTATGATAGGAATTGGAGGAAAAAAGAACAAAAGACGTGGCAAATGCTTTGGGAGATTATACTTCTTGTCGAAAGGGGTTGCAAGGACCAGTCACAAAAAGTCTCATTTTAAGAAGAATTCCGAGGCTGAAAAGATCAAAGTGTCATGTGTAAATGTATGCATTGATTTAACGGGCCGGTCTGGCCTCTTCTAGGAATATATGTGACCTTGGTTTTTGAATTTTTTTATTTTTTTCTTATCATTGTTTCCAATTTTAGTTTCACGTTAATAGAAAGACATTTTTCGCAGGAAAGCCGCCTATAAACGATTTGAAGAAAAAATGAATTTGGTCCTAGAAATCATACATTGTAACAACGAGCTTGTAACGCAAAAAAACCGAAACTGGAGTAAGCTATGGCGCTGAAAAACACTGATATAAGCCGGTGTCAACCAATGTTGATACCACACGAACCTGGGTATACCGTCGGGCGATTTGCATGTATAAATGGTCTGCGGATTAGGCATCGATTGGCACAACCCGACCGGAAATGGGTTCAAATAGAGACGGTTGCTTCACTGGATTGATACATTTACAATTTTTACATTCGAAAACAATGGCACCGCTGAAATCTTGAAAAAAAAACAGGCTGGAGAAAGGTGGATTGTAAAAATACCATCGGTAAAGGTCGCGGGCTCCGGGAGTGGGAGCAAACGAAGAAAAAAGAAAAGGAGACAGCAACCCCATTCCGCTAATAAACGATACGGTTAGAGAGTTCAATGAGGGCATTTACTGCATTTTTTATTTTTACCGTTCTAAGCAAATGTTTGCAGCAGCTCGAAGCTCGAAAAGAACGTGAGAAGTTTCGCTGCCTTGTGTTAATTCCGTTCCATTATCAAATACTTTTCCCTCCTAACCCAAAGAACCTATCTAGGTCGGCCAGGTGGCACTTTCCGGGCACGGAAGACCTTTGGAAGTTTCGAACATTGGTCCGACGGATGGTGTTTGTCCTTACTGATGATTTAGTTGTTCTGAAGTTAGGAAAACCCTGTCGAGAATGCTCGTCCCAATGGTTACCCTTTTCCATCCCCGCCCATTTCTGACCTATTTGCTATTTTCCATGGATTCCGCTCCTCAAGAGCCTTCGGGTAAGGGCTTCAGTGACCTGTGGAATAAAGGTTCTTTGAGCTGGGTGTAGCGATTATCAATTACATCGTAGCAATCATTTCGGCTTAGTGAAACCGCCCCTGATTCAGGGGAATTCCGGCAGGATTTCATTGTACTTACCGGTTGAACTTACGGAAAAGGGCAGAATAGGACTTGTTCAAACGAATGAGAGATGAAGGAGTTGATCAGAGTTTCGACGAAAAGGAAAAGAAATGAAGGTTAGGGAGAAAAGACATGACAAAACACTCTCTGAGCATGTTTTTCTTACTGAAAAGAGCTACAAGGATAACCGCTGTAGCCGGTTCTACGGCCGAATCCTTGGAAAGGGTTTACAAAGGGTAGGGTATATTAGGTGACGAGAGGATTAGGGTATGATATTGAATGTGTTTGGAGCTATTCTTAGTCAAAAATTAAACATGACGAATGGAAAGATTACATATATCTGCTTAAAATATGAAAAGGAAACTTTTATCGGTGTATGGGAAAGATAATCGGCCCAATACATGAGCTTTGCGATAGAAAAAAGCAAAAGAAAAGAAGAAAACGCTGTAAAATAGCAAAACAATGGTCTAAGGCAGAAAGAAAAGATAAAAAGTGGAAAATAAAGGAGAACGCACTCCACAGATCGAAATTCGTCGGCATGCGCGCTGATTGATTGTCCTGACCGGGTCATCTAGTGGTCAGTAACCGAACAATTTTGGCGCCAGACCCCTGGCGCTCTATCAACTGTCCAAATTTCCTCCATCGCGGTTCTTTTTCTCCAAGTTCTTTTTCCTCCTCATCTTTTTTTCTTCTCTTTACAAACCATCGTATTGCTGTTTGTTTGGATCCTCATCAATAAACGAGGAACTAATCCTTGTTGGGGTCGTGGGACAGGTGTTTACCGGACGATACGACTAGATATTTACCCTCTGTCAGAGGAATATTTCTATATTGTTTTGTTTTCTCTATTTTGAAATAAAGCACGTTCTTCTCACTACCAGTGTGATGCCCTGTGCTGACTTGCGCTAGATATCTGATATTCTCTTTTTTGTTTATTAGCATATCACAGCGTTACTTTTATTAATTTAATTTTCATTTTTCGTTATTTATTTTTATCCTTTTTATTTATCAGTTATTATCAGATGAATTTTTTCTATAGTGTTTATTCTATCTGATATGTTTATTTGAACAGTGCAGTAGATTTTGTGATTTTTTCTCTAGTTAACGTGACTGTTTGTAATGAATATATCTTCATATAATGGACATTTTCCTATTTCTTTTAGTCGATGAAGATCAAGGAATTTTCGATGTTTACTGATAAAATTCGTTGTTTACTGAATAGTCGAAGCAGCGTTGCTACGGACAACTCCAACTTATGTCCACCTGGCTTTACTAAGAAAGTCGCAGCCAACTATGAAACCTAAAAATAGGCTGTGTACCTCTCCGGCCCATGTAACCCCATCAAATCTAAAAACCTATGCTTTGAACGCAGAGGGAGTCGTTTCCATGCGAGCTGTTTCGGCAAGTAAGTCCCTAACGACGGTTCGGAGTGACCGGTGCATGGCGCATTCCAGAAAAGTTCATGGGATTCTGCGCTGATTTTTGCCTATTATAGCTAGTTTTGATCAATTTATCTTATCTCTTTATATTCTTTTTCAGTCTTCATAGATAGAGTCTAGTCATTCCGACCATCCATTGTCATTCATTCGTTGTATTATTACAATTTGCGCGGTGTCCTAATCGATCTGAAGTTTGATGCCAAAGGCGTTTACCCAATTCTGACACTTTTTTCGTCAAATCAGACGCTGTGCGCATTTCATCTGGTTAATTCTGACTCGTTCCCCTCTCTTTCTCCGATTGTGAGAGTATAAATTGATAGGAAAGTTGTTCATCTTTTATTCCTCCTGAACATCTTCTACTCCTACAGAACTATGTATCTATACTGGATGAAATATCAGACTCCTGCCCAGTTTCCGAGAATGCGCCGTGACTTCAGATCCTATTCAGAATGTCTGTACCAGATTTTGAGGGAGACATTACCTCAGGGTACTCTATGAAGAGCTCTCGACATCATGCGCACATTTCGTTCTATTCTGCACTTCAATCGAGCACCATGTGGGGGTAGATTTATCGACGTTGATGTCGGGTCTCGTTATACCCTAACCAATCCCCTCCATAGATAAAATCACCGGTAAATATTATTTCCGAATACTCATCACTAGATTCAACACAGCAATCTATTGTAAATATTTTCCAAATGAACTATCTGAGACAAAGGGTCGTGTCCGGTACAAATTAACCTAAAATAAGGGGTAGAACATCGAGCGTTTACCAGAGCCGAACCTTGACCGAGCAGGTGACTGCATGCCCTGCTCCTTTACCCGGCACATTGCGAATTTTCGGAATTGCTCGTCTCCCTGGTAAAGTGAATTTTCTGGCTTTGTGAATAGATACTGTAGCACGAGGTCATCGAAGATCTTCGGCGCTCTCCCATCAATCAGATCAATCGTTTATCGTTGAACGTTCAGTCAGCCGACAGTTGTAAGTTGAATTCAGCCAGCACTGTCGTCCATGAATCAGCGCCCACCAAGTGAAGCTTGCCGAAGTGAGGCGGAGCTACGCTACGACCAGCACAAGAGGCTCTCGTCCCTCCAGATGGCTCGCCGGATTCCCCTCGTCGGTTCCACGAAATTCTATCGATTGATTCGGCAACGTTTTAGACTTCATATCTCCCGCCCATCAAGCAATTTGAACAGTTTCTGAAAAAAAAAAACGGAAAATAAGGTGCGTCAGTGGTTAACATTTGCACTTGCTCCTTTATTTGTTTACTTATTTTTTTCATTCTGCGAGGACTCCTGTTATCCTGCCATATTTTTAATATATTTCTGTCTGATTTTCAGTTTATATAGATAGAGCCTAGCCTTTGTCCTTTGTTCAAGAAGAATTCGTACAAGGAGCTGCACACATGTTTAATACTCTTGATCGAGGTGAATTTTTCATAATAACTTTTCCAGTTTTCTTGCATTTTGATGGCAGCCAGTGATTCCCGTGAAAATTGTTTCTCAATGCAGCTTCTTGGAATTTTTTGACGACTGTAAATTTCGCTCAGTTCCAGTGCTTACCACTTCATTTTTCGTTCCAAAGCTTTGCTGTCCTATACCCTATTCGTTCGTTTTTTAAGGGACAGTAACTCTTGCCAAAAAGGAAAAATTCCGGGTAAAGTTCCATCAAATAATGAAGCTCTACGGACTACTAGGATGAATAAAAAGTTTATTAAACGTTCCTCAAACGTGGTGTTCATTCTTGGTGTCCCTCTCCTAATTGCTGACCCGTCGGATTCGCTCCTTACCATTAGTCGTTCAACTCTCCTCGTCGCGTGTTTCCAGTGCTTTACAAAGATCAGCGGTACGTCTACGGGGCGCAAGGGCGAGACCAATCGAAGGAAGCCGGTTTATGGCGGTCGCTGTTCGGCGAACGAAGCGAGACGGACCGCCCCCAGTTGAGCCCTTCATTCGAAGATCGTCGGATCAGTGGGGCTTACCCGCCGGCTGAGACGATAATTGTCTGCTGTCGCTGTTGCCGAGCAGCAGCAGTTGTAGCGGAACATCATCAGCTAAGCCCCGTCAGTTAAGCATAACCACGGCCCGGATTCATGAACGGACGAGCGGTCTCCGAAACCGTGGCTTAGCTAGAACGATGAGAGATTGCGTTTAACATAGGAAGTTTAGGATAAGCAGAGAAAGGTGTGCGCTGTTCACAGGCTATATCTCGGGGCTTATCAATAACCGGTGTAATAGAGAACGATGGCATGATGAGATACAATAGCTTGAATGGTCCAGGAACGCTCAACTTCATTTCGAAACTTCAAAAACTTCAAATGTCTCGCCACCCAAGCGTAGGTCGCGCTGTTCTGATTTCCACAATGTGCATAATTCATAGGTAAAATAGCTAAGCTTAAAAGGTGTTATTGTGAAGCGGCAGATCGAAGCATCAACCAGTCGCCCACAGCGTTTTGACGAATGGATGGCTGTATTTAGATGACTACACTACCGGACGTGGCGCAACGATAAAACGGTGCCAGCGGCGCTTTCTTGCGCAGAAACCGCCGTTCTTCTGTATTTCCTTAAAAATTGGCCTATTCATACAAATAAGTATGGTTTTAAACCCAGCAGGTCGAGCACTCTTCCTACTAATTAATAAGCGAAACCATGATGTGTGCTTCTCAACTCCAGGGTCCCGCCGCGATTGTCCGTTACCGTACTCCCAGTGTTCATCGGTTCCTTGCCGTCTTTTTGCGCACGCTTTTTGTTCTTCGTTTTATTTGTAATTGTGAATGTTTCATATATGTTTCCTACTAGTCATTAGTTCATTTGGCGGCCTGCAGGCCGTTGAATGGCTGGTCTTATAATATGCAAATTTTCAAGCAAGCGATTTCTTTTGACCTCTCGATTTCCGGTTCCTTGCTCCTCGATTACTCGTCTGGTGACTCATCGCTCGAGAAGACTCCGCGTTTGGCCGGGCTACCACGTGGGGACCCCCGTTGGGCATGCGGCGTAGATGAAGTGAAATGGACTCTGTCTGGGTCACCACGTGTGGACCCCAGAGACGGCACCTTTCGGCGCACGAAAGCGCCGCTGCCGCCGTTTTATCGTTTCGGCACGACCGGTACTGTAGTTCCTGACGGGAATATCAGGGAGTGCGGGTCTTTTTTATTTTGAAGTTCAAATTATATATCGCCAAGGGACACGAGTACCCAGCCAACTCAAGGACCGACGAAAATCAAACAAACAACGATGACTAAATAGTACTGGCTAGAGTGGGGGTGCATTTGGTGAAGAATAGAATAGTACATCAACACCATTACCGACATACAACAGTTGAGTGGACGTTTCCCTCGTCGTCCCACTTACCCGTTCAGGTGGTGACAATGACGCGCGGCTCGTTCTTCATCGCCATCATCGTCGTGAACGAGTGATCTGTGGTGCCAAAAGTCGAGGTGGTGGTGGTCGACCCTACTACGGAGCGTCTTTGAGCGAATCGGCTGTTCAGCGAATCGGCTACCGACAATTCATCGCCCCGTCCGTCACGCTGCTTCCATACTATCCACCGTAATCCTATACAGTCGCTATTTTTGGGTATATTGTGGAGAGGGTGGATTTTTATATGTTGTATCCAGTAGCGACGTCACAAACCGATCTCTATTACCCTCGGGGTAATTAAACCAGGCGATGAACATTTGAGGCAATAACGTCAGATGGCAATCCGAATGCGCTAAATTCGACCTAAGAAATTTTGATAAAACCTCAGATTTGAGTAGCCCAGGACCTCCTAACAAGTTTGCCAGGGTACATGCCAGTTTAAAAACACCCATAACAACTGGTTCTGCCTAGGCTCCTTGTTTGCAGTAGTATGCTAGGCCAGCTCACTCTATTATATCAATGACCGTTTTTGATATTCGCGCATTACACTGCACTCATCCCCTCGAGTATGTTGACCTCCAGAACTCCTACCGCTCCGACTAACCCTCCTTCTCACATACCCATTTTTTAATTATTTTTGGTTCCTTTTTTCTTAATTTTAATACGATCTCATCAAATCAAAAAAAATATTACGAGCAACATTTTGTTACTATTTTGATTTTTGATGTTTATATTAATAGTATCATGCCCAACAGTCCCATGTTGTAATTGTGTTCTTTTTTGCTCTGCTACGTTCTGTTCCTTCGATAATCGTGAATAAAGAAATAGAAAAATGTAAAGCAAAAGGACAATTCCTCTGTTATATACTGAGCAGAAATAAACATAGAGAAGTTTCGCATAAAATTATGAAAAATGAAAGCCTGGGATTCTGACTAGTATAGAATGCCGGCACATTACTATGCAATGGAATGCGATTACATAGATTGAATTCCAGGGATTCATTCCTAACTATGTAAAAGCCTGTGTGAACTTTAAAACGCACCTGCTGTGGTGAATATTTTGCAGATTACCTACCAACCTTACTCCGACTCCCTCAAAAAGCGCTGGGGGAAACCTATTTGTTCAGCTCTAGAACCGAACGCCACACTTTGATACCACTGATAACATTTGCCCATTGAAACATCGTTGATAGGAAGTGATACCACTCGTTGTCCGTCTTTCGCACGCCGTTCCAATTGCAATTAGATACCTCCGGTATACCTGGATGGATTGGCTTCACCCCTTTGAGTCACGTTCCTCGTCAGGGGCCATGTTTGAGTAGTTCCATTAGCTAATCCTTCCCAGACAGGAAAATTCTCTAAACCGTTGTTCACCAAAGTTGCGTTTGAGAGCTAGATAAACAATTTCTTTGAGTCTGGGTTAACCACACATTGTAACCTAGATGAATATTAGCTTGTAAAGAAAGTTCTGTTCATTTCTGCACCTGAAGGAGGTACACGCGACGAATAATCGAGATGCCATGCTTCTCAAAACAGGTTATAACTCTTCTTTTCGCCAAAGTACTTTTTTGATAGCTCCAAAATAAATTGCAAAATCAGATGTTGCCGCTCACATTC
The DNA here is from genome assembly GCA_030553155.1 of Nippostrongylus brasiliensis. NCBI lineage: Eukaryota > Metazoa > Nematoda > Chromadorea > Rhabditida > Heligmosomidae > Nippostrongylus > Nippostrongylus brasiliensis. Next base: position 48,310,803 of record CP130735.1, read on the forward strand.
ACGTTTTTGCGAGCCGATCTGAGACTAGTGGTGAAACGACATGTGCAGAAACGATCTCAGATAAGGAATTACTGGTTGTTTTGGTGATATATGAATGTATGCGTGCATTCATATGTAGATAGAAGATCTACCGTAGGCGATAAGATCGTCATGGAGCCAGAACACGTTCTTCGGCGAACAGACGCTGTTTTCCGCGAACCTTTCGTTAAATTAAAATCTATAGGTATCTTCAAAGGCTGTGGATTCCCCAGTCCAGACGACGATCTGTTGCTGGAAAACGCGGCGTCTAATTTATTCACTCAGAATGTTCCAAAAAATAGTAATCTGATTAAGGAAAATATTTTATCACCTTCTTCGAGTTCGTTCAAATAAATAAGCAACGATGCCTTCTTCAAAATTGAGTTCTCGCTGTTCTGCTTGTCTCACAAGCTATGCTACATAATTATATGAGTTTATGTTTACCTGTCATTGTCGTTTCTGTTTTCTGCTAACGTTCATTGACACTTGTTCCGGTTGGCCAATTTTTAGGTTATCTTTACGTGTTTCTTGGTAACGGCTTGATACTTCCGTGGTGTACGCCCATGTCGACTAAATAAAAAAGTAAATAAAATAAATCCAGTCACTTTACAATTTCTTTACTAGTCTCCAAATTTGACTCTCGATGAGCATATATACTTAATATTCTGACATAGGTTTCTTGAAACTCAACACAAGTTTGATTTTAATCTTTGCTAGTTTATATAATGATGTATTTCTCTGACTCCAATACACATCTATATGAAGATGTAATCATAGATAAATACGTATTGATGGAACCTTTCTCTGCTCTTTCTGTCTTTGCCAACAAATGCTACATTGGCTAGCCGTACCGCCTGAAGTTCGTCCTCCACTTTCTTCTTCTCATCCTCATTATCGTTATCGTTCCACACCGTCGTCTTCCCCAATTTTCTGGATTCTATGGATTTTTGGTGGGAAGTTCTTAACGTTTGAGGAATCTTATACGCTCTACGGTTTTTTGTTGCGTGATTTTCATCGTCTTCTGCGAACTATCGCTCTCATATTTTTGCTTTGCAGGGCTTTGACGTATTTATTAATTTTTCTCTTTCTTGAACTTTTTTGTGTAATACTTCCTTAGAATTAAGTTTTTCTTGGGTGCTGGTGAGTACTTAATTGCTATGATCGGTTCTTCCGCCACTCTAGTGAAACATTAGTTTACAACAGGCAACTTTCTGTTTTGTTTTTCTAATTTCTGATTTGTGCTAACTAAGCCTACCTGTCCTAGCCTAGTTCGCTTCTAATTCCTGCTGGTGGGACCGATCTGGCAGTCACTAGCGATTTGCAAGTACTTTTCTGGTTCCTTCAATGAAATTGCCCCAGATCGTCTACTCGTTGAAGCGAAGAATTTTGTTGATTCGTCCTCTGACCTTTTTGTTTTTCTCTTGCATTTTCCAGTTTTTCACGTCTATTTACAATCGTCTAATCGTCCTTTGTCGTCGCGTTTTTTAATCCACAAGAACTCTGAAGGTTTTGAGTATATTCCAGGGTTCACCGCATCTGCGCCGTTTTAAATGCGTGTTTTCGGTACCTTTCTCAGGTAAATATTCGATTGCTTGATGTGAAATGAAATATTTATCGTCTTGATGATGATAGGGTCTTAAAACTACTTACTCGACCGGGATCTTCACCCGCGGCTGAGACTCAGGAGATATACACATGTAGTAGTTAGTAGTGCAAGATCATGCGCCATCTTGTCTTAATTTTGGTGTTATTAGCGTTTAATTATTTATATCAAATTATAAAATAATCAATTAATACACCAAATTAGGATGGTGTGGGCATCTTTCAATAGATCCATGATATTTGCGTGGCGGAAAACGGCACCTTCTTACCAAAAATGTCGGTCTAAAGACACTGATGAAGGTCGCATCGACTTCCCTTCTGTTCTGATGTGGTGTTCATCTATTGAACCAATCTTTCTCCGTGCTCGTTTTTCATTCGAATATTATTTTTCCCCTTTCACGTGAACGAGTCGACGCTGTCAGAGTTCAAGATTGATGTCTCCTTTCTGTCTGGTTATTCTTCTGTGCAAAGGAATCGGCATTGTATTCCGGTCAACGTCGTCATTCTGTGCTCGAAACTTCGCTGAGAACGCTTTCCTTGTGTTCTATTTCGATTCACTTTTGCTATTTTTTTTTTCGTTGGAGAGAAAACTTACCCAATGAAGTATATCACCTGGAGCTGCTCCAAAGGAGGAGCTACAATTTTAAGCATTTTGGGGAAGCTGGTATACCCAGTCGCTCAGGATATTCACTCTTTCCTTTCCCATCCCCCCAGGCAACCCCAAGATGGATCTTCTGGGCTCCTACCACGCAGTCTTTCACCAATTAAAACCTTGCCTGTGTAGTTTTCCACTTTCTTTCGGTGTAATTTTTTCAACCCAACTTCCTCCTTCTTTTTTCTTTCAATTTTACCATATCATCTGTACTTATTTATACTTCACTCTTTATGTATTTTTGTAGTTTTCTCTCTTTACAACCGATTCAAGTTTCGTTTCAATCCTCTTAATCTGAGTTGATTTCTTGAATAACAGCTGATGAAAATAAGCAGCTCTATTCTTCAGTGGAATGAAAATTGAGCCCGACAAAGACCATGCATTGGGCCATTTGGGCCATGTGGCCCATGTGAAAAGGCATGAGCAGGAGGAATCGCCACCGAAAAAATGCGTCGAGGATTTTCTGAAGATGGGACGCTACTGTGTCTTAATATTGCTCGTTTCTGAATTCATTTTACTGCTTGCGTCCGGAAATATGATATTTATGGTGTTTGCAGGTGCGTGAAAGTAAATAAAAGGAGATATTCGGAAACACTTCAGGAAGAAACATTTATTTTGTTTTCAAAATTTTTTGCGCTCTAAAACTTGATAGGTTAGTGCTACCATACTGCTCTTCAAAATAAACTGGCAGATGATTTTGTGGGACCTCGGCACCCAAAAATATATTTAAAAAAACAAGACTTCATGTTCAGGCAGCGCTCCACGAGTCTCATGCCGCGGTTCGAACTACACTATCGAGGATGTTTGCCGAGAGCACCCAGACGTTAGCAACCTCACCGATTGCGAACTAGACGTCAAATACGAATTTGAATCCCTGAATGTTGAGGTTTGTCGAAAAAATCGATTCGGATCAGTATTGATCAGAGTTGTAGTTGACTTCGAACTTATTTGGGTAGCAACAGTGCTTTTGTTCTTTCCATAGAGAGCGTCTTCTTTATTCCACTCATTTCTCTGTTCTGCTAAGATTCCCAAGAGTTTTCATTTCTGAGCTATTGGCTGTTATTTTCCCATTTAAATGTTTAGAAGTCTGCCGCTACGGTAATAATTTTGAAATAAAATCGATATTCAAGAAAAATCAAACAGGAACCGGTTCGACCCTCACCCATGGCATCGCGCAGTCGTTCATCGGCCGATCGATATATCGATCGCTTGCTATACAGTACTCCAGTACAGTATCATTGCTTCAGTATGGCTACCTGTGTGCTCGAGGACAAATAGTGAAAAGTAGCATATCCGTGCAAATGATCGGTGTTCTCATTGGCACTCTATTTTTCGGGACGATGAGCGATCGATACGGGAGAAAACTGGCAAGTTACCTTTAATTATTTATTTTTAATTATTTTTATTTTTATTTATTTCTTTATTCACTACATACCGTACTGTAGAGAACGCCAGAATCCAGTGGATAATAAATTTGGTACTTGTTTAGATCCCGCACGGTCGAGCGATCGATCCCGGCCCGGGCTAACCAAGCCTTCCATCCCTCCGGGGTCGGGTAAATTGGTACCAGACTTGTCTGGGAAGGTAAAGACACTGACCTGGTATAGCGGCTGGCCCCCGCAGGTCATTGTGTAGGCCAAACACGCATTCGCCAAGCCTCTACGACTCTGAATTGAATACGATTGCGGCGGCGCGTCCTTAGGGGACTGATCAACGCCGGCACCTTTACCTTTACCTTACTTGTTTAGAATCGGGGCTGCGCACACGTCTCAACAAGTCTCAACAAGACTGATAGACAAGCACGTGAGTAATACGTGAATGCGTGAGAGGATAAAAGACTGCATACACACTTTTGCCCAACCCTGCGTCTTGCAATGATATCAGCATGATGTTAAGCATTGATAATGTGATATTTATTCATCTTCAAATCCCTCACACTTATGAGAGGAAAACCTGAACTTACAAGGAAAAGAGAACACGATATAAAAAGAACATAAAGAAAACATAAGAGAACAAAACACTAAATTACACTAAATTACACTGTAATTGGCCATTTCATTTACATTGAAAATATATCGAACATCTAATTGTAAATTTATCCCTCGACGTGTTTCTTAATGACTTCGATCAACGCCTCGAATGGACTCTGTTCGCCGATCTATAACGATAAACCACTGCTTTTGCCTCATGCAAGTATAATCTGATGTCTTACCTCTTGACGCCATATGAATTCTATGAGATAAGAATCAAGATGATTTCTAGCTGTTCCTCTATGGCGTTTATTTCGCCACTTCAGCGATCCCCACATCCTTTCGATCATTTGCGTGTGTACTCCTGTTGAACGATCAACAAAATTCAGCCGATGGTTTACTTTGAAATGCTGAAACCCAGCAGCCTCCAATTCCGAAGTGTTGTATCCTCTCCAACAGTCTGTATATATGGTTGATCCTTCTGCCACGTTTTCTCTAATGAGCTTCAGAAGCGTGTCAGCACTTCTATCGGGTACCATTTTCAAGAAGCATTTTTTGGTTTCGCGACAAATTCCTCCAAAAATCCACTGCTGAGGTGAAACTCTACCAGCGCTATTTTTGCGATTGGAGAATAGTGTCTCGTCGATCTCCACTATTCGCCCTTCACCTCCGATTTTGATGCAATCGCGTTGACTAAGTTCTTGGGCAATTACTTCACGCACCCGCTGGTTCCATCTCACCGCTGCAGCATTGCTCATGCTTAACTCTTGTTCACACCACTTTATCGAAGTTAACTCCTGGCTCCATCCATAAAGAAACCGAATTGCTTTCACTAGAGGCAGCTTAGAGTAGCTGAACCACGTCTTGTCCGTGATAGACCTTTTTTTCCGCACATGCCTTCTTTTGACACCTCCAGAGATATCTTCTTTTACACAGCTTCATTTCGTGGTTATGCCGACATTTCTGATGTGTCGGGAATACTCCGCTGTACCTGTAGAAATCGCACTGCTTCTTCATCCATACGTGGAAGGGTGAACAAGGTCATGCAAGGCATGATTACTACTGAACTGTAACAGTCACTCATCGAACCGCTCTATTCTATCTTATCCACGTAGATTTAACCACGTAGACTTATCCACGTACATATTACTCACGTGCAGCGCAGTTCCCCGTCCATTGCAGCGGGAGACGTGGCGCGGTACTTGTTGAGACGCGTGCGCAGCCCCGATTGTAAACAAGTACCATAAATTTTATTATATACAGACTTTTACATACTATGTATTGCAATTTTGAAATGTTGGGTACATTAAAATGCTTTATTGATTATTTTTCAGATGCTCGTCATCACCTACGCGACTACGGCGATATTCAGCATAGCAACATCGTTTTCTGATTCTTTGCTGGTGTTCACCGCGCTCCGCACTATTCTTGGATTTTTCAGCGGAGGACTATTAGGGCACAGTTTGTCTAATAATAGGGTCCCAGCAAAAAGCGGAAATTTTTTGAAATTTTTCGACTAATAGCATTTCTGTGCAAGGAAAACGATGTTTCAATTTACAGTATGTTACAATTTAGCACCTACGGCGTCTACAAGATGGAGCACATTCCGAAGGAACATCGCTTCTGGGTGGCCGCAGTGATCGCTTGGGCGCCGAACTATATCCTTCTGAACGGAATCGCTTACCTATCCCAGGACTGGCGTACCCTACAACGAGCCCTGGTGTTCGTCACCATACCGGCGGCTCCGCTTCTCTAGTAAGTTAAGAATAGTTGACACTGGTGCAGTGGTAAGAGGCGCTACTTCTATCATCACGGTCGCGCGATCGATCCTAGGCAAGCTTTCCATCCTTCGGCGTCCGAAAAGTTCGACCGGGGGGGGTCCGGAAAGGCCCTCTGGGACGTGGTTGACAGACGCAAGTCATTGTAGCGACCCAATACGCATTCACTTCGCCTCTTCGCTTCTGAATTGAAGTCGAGTGAAGTCGTAAGAGTGAAGTCGTAAGGGATTTGGCGTGTCCTAAGGGACTTGTCGACGCCGACCCTTTCACTTTTACCTAGTGGAGCTACTCTAATCACCACAACAGAATAGGATGGGTAAATAATATGTGCACAAATAAGCTGCATTTTTTCTGACTTTAGCGACTAGAAGCGCTGCCGGGTGGGTAAGATACAGTAGTTTGAGAAGAGATATGTCTTGTTTTGTTTACCTTTTGGTTAACCTTATCGAGGTGGCTATGATAACCACAGACCGTTTCTATATTTATATGATATTCTAGTTTTATTACCGCGTCTCGCAGATTGTTGTTACTTGTAGATTTTGTTCCGATGATGCTAGACTCACCGCAAAAATCGTAGCTTTGGCAGGATTCGAATCCTTGCACGAGGTTCCATCTGGAGTATTGTGTTGCTAGACGTTTCCATATTCCCAATAACCAATCGGCAGAAAACCGATGCCAATAACCGGTTTATTTCGGTGACCTTCATGTTTCAACTGGTGTTTCAGCATCGTCAGTGAATCGCCTCGATGGTTGTTACAAACCGGTAAGACGGACGAAGCTCTGCGTGTCCTCAGAAGGATTCAGCATATCGACGGTGCTAAGAAAGAGAGAAGGGAGGAAATGGAAGAGACGATAAATGCAATCAATTCGGTTGGTCACTTGAACAGGATTTATAGTTGGCAGCAGAGCAGCTTTGTTGCTGCTAAAATTATGCTCTTATCAAGCCTGAGCCATTCAATTTTGCTGCGAATTTGCAATGGGAGCAACTCCGTCGGCAGAAAATTGAAAATTGTAGAAAAATCTCAAAAAAAAATTCAAGATCAGCTGCTACTATCGAGTTTCCTGTATATTAAGTGCAATTGATCATTACTGCGCTGCTTTGCTGCCGAGTATGAACGGCCCCTACCCTTTTAGAGCAATATGGAACCAAACATGTCGATTTTTTGCAGCAACTACTTAGCCGAAAGAAAGCCGCCAAATCTTACAACGTCCGACATCTGTTCTACACCAGACAGATGACTTTAGCAACGATTGTGCTCTGCGTCGGAGTGTAAGTGTTGATTAACGGAGTCGCTCATGTCTCTTCTTTGGAAGTTCGCGAATTCGCTGCGCCGCGTCCTCTGCGTCCCTGCCCTATGTCAGGCGGAGCTTATTTGTCGCCAATAAACCAAAGGGAACTATTTGAATGGCTTGTTGTTGTAGTTAATCCGCAAGCTGAGCTGAAGCTGACTGTGTTTTCTATTCTCTATTTTATTTTACTTATTATTTATTGTATTTTATTTTTCTGCTTTTTGTTGTAGGTTCTTCACTAGTGTGATTAATTATGGTCTCGTTTTCAATATCGACGCACTTCACGGCTCATTCTTTATCAATTCAGTATTGATGGGATCGATTCGATGGCTGATCAACATCTTATTCGCCGTTCTTGACTACAAGTGACTGGTTTTGTGGGCTTTCACCGTTTTAGTTTGTTGTGATTTGAAGTAGAAAAAAGTTGAATATGGCCAATTTTGGCAACTTATGACGGGACCATTCATTTATGAAAACGATTTAACTAATTTGAAATTTATTTACGATTTTCCGAAGTTCATCATCACTCTCAGAGTTCAAGCAGTTGGTCGCAAGACGGTTCATTTTATTTCGCAAGCCTCCATTGCCGCATCACTGGCGATAATCTCGGTTACCTTCATTTTAGGTGAGTGGAATAGAGATTTCGGAAGCAAAAATGGGCTTTCTAATTTTTTCCAATTTTTTGAGGTCTAGAAACTGTTTACCCAAGTGTGATTCGGGTCTTAGCACTTTATGCAGCTGCTACTGTTGCTCAGGTGGGTTATTCCATTTAAATAAGGTTTCTTGAAGCCAAGTTTTATCAATATAGACCCTAGGTTTACTATTAACAGGTTTGCTTTCGGTAGAAATAAAAAAGATGATTTGTTTGTGGAACAATTGATATCTTCAATCTAATGTATCGAGTAGAAACGCTTTCCCTTCCTGGGTGAAAGTCAACTGCTTGGTGCAAAACAGTTGGTGCATAGCTGCAGAAAATGAATGGTTTGTATGAAATTATTATTTGTTATTATTATTTACGAAATTACTATTTTATTATTTATTATTTATTTTTTTAAAGTTTTTCACGCTGGATATTGTAATGATGGTGCTAGAATTATCACAAAAATCCTGGCTCAGACGGAATCCGAAACCACGTCTCGGGCTTACGCGATGTACCGTGATGCTAGATCACTACATCACTTATTTTTTATGATACTTTATTTTCACTTTCCTATTATATATAAATTATACTATACTTTTTGCTTTACTTCTTATTTTTTCCTAACAAAAACGTTCAGATATACATCACTAAAAACATATCGACAGTAGAATTTTACCCAACGGTGATACGTAACTCGGCGATCGCGTTCAAATCGATGTGGGCTCGCCTTGGCACAGTGTGTGCACCTCAGCTTTTCGTCCTCGTAAGCTTCATACTTCTTGAATAATTTTATTTACAAAATATTTAATCTGTTCATTCAATTTCAGACCTTCTGGCCACCGCTGCCGTGGGTCGTGATTGCCATCTTGGCTACTCTGGACACGACCTTCTTTCAGATTGTGATTCCCGAAACGAAAGGAAAACCGATGCCGGAAAGTCTTCCGAAAAAGCACCACAAAATTAAACAACATCACACATCGTATTTTGATCGGATCGATAAACTTTGATCTTCACGCTAAAGAACACGGATTCTATTAAATGCTAAATTTTGGAACACATTCGAAGCTAGTCAATAACTTACTGATGATAAAGTTCATGTGGAAGTGCTTCCATAGAAGAAAAATATATGGAATAAATTATGGTGTGCTGAACTTTTCTATCGATCAATTGAATGAATAATGAATGACTTCAAATATTCCGTTCTAAAAACCTGTCCGATCCGTCGCACATCTCTATTAAATAGATGTCATTCCATCGTAGTTGTCTAAATTTCGCTTACTTACTGGAAAATTTACGTGCTCCTCCGATCATTAAAATTTCATTAAAAAAGGGCCAATTCATATCGGTGTTATTATCATGCTAACAAAGAATTTAGCTGCGTTCAGTTTCAAGAAAAATATTTATTAGATAGGTCTTGAACACTACAAGCGCATCTGAAAACAATTCCAGCATTGATTCTTAGAAAAGGGGAAAGAAAAATAGATTTCGAAAAATTTCATGCCACAGCCAATTTTTTGAAAAAAATCATATCACAGCATCTCTAGATCCTGAAACGTAATAGGAAAGCGCTGGGTCTGCCTCAGGGTAAGGTAAAGCGTCAAATGACGAAGAACTCTTTGTTGCGAGGAGTTACCTCACATGAGGCTGTTGCTTGTTCAACGTTTGAAATTTCATGTTATTCACGACTGTTACTCCTTCGCTTGGTATTCACATCGACAAGAGTTAATCACCTAGTGTATTTAGTTTATCTTATCAAAATCACTTGAATAAATTGGGCGGCTTTCTCCATGTATTGGCACTATCACATCTAACTGCCTAAATTAGGCTTTATCCATGATGCTTGAAACAAAAACCTCTTTCCCCACAATTTCAGTAACGCCCTGAGGCGAACGACCCTAGTTCAATGCTTCCTTGTAAAAATATCTGTCCCAAAAACACTGATTCAACGAAGACTTGGATAGATATCTCACCACAGTGATTGACCGCTCCATATTACGTGCATTAGAGCGGGATTTTGAAAGAGGCTATTTTGAGTCTGTGAAAAAATAAATGCCTAAATATTTTCTATCGTTTACGTCCGTTCTTCTTCTACGGCTGGTATTCATGCGGGCCGAATGCTGCTCCATTTTCTAATTTTTCGTGTAGTCCCTTATTAATTTTAATGTTCTCATTATTTCGCTCAATCCTACACGAAGATAACTATAAAAACTGAAATTTCGTTTTCCACTGTATCTTTATGATCTATCGCTGATTCATCGCTCGTATACTTTCTTGGTTTCTTTATCAATTTACAAGGATCGCAGAAGTTTCCAGGGTAATGGCAACTGATAAGGAATACAGTACCGTACCGGCAGATGATGGAAGAGACGACGCGAACGCTGTGGCTCCGATGAAATGCGTCGATGATTTTCTAAAAATGGGCAACTATTGCTACTTGATCCTTCTCATATCCGAGTTTTTCCTACTTGTCGCTGCAGGGAACATGATTTTTATGATGTTTGCAGGTTTGTTATTTCTGATTCATTATCAGAATGGGCAAAAAACGTCATTAACACATTCACGACGGCGTCCGCCCATATGGGTGGACAGCAAGGGGGGTGCGTAGGACGGTGTCCACCCGTATGTGTGGACAGGAGTGTTTCGCCCAGAACTTTCTTTGGCGACGACTTTTATTAATTGTTCTTTCAGAATCGTAGAATATATGGTAAAATCAATACTAGGTTTGCGTCGGCACGGAAATGATCGGTTTATTAAAACTAACTAGAAGACAATTCTTCGCATTGTTGGAACACAATAAACACAAAAACTTCTAGGACAGGAGTAAGTATCAGACATGGAATAAAACTTCAATGGAACAGTTAGACAAACCGAAATAGTAGAGTGAAATTATATCAGCGAGCAAAGATTCAGCAGGAACACTTCTTATCGTTAAAACACAGCAAACAAACATTTTTTCACAACTCGAACAGCGCGAATCGACCCTCCTAACCTTTTTCTTTGCAACATCTCTCCCCAAGCTATCGCTCAGCCTTTTTTAACATCCTGCACAGTGTTTTTGGACTCCTCGTTGAGAAAAATTCGATAAAAATTCCTCCGGCCAGCTGGCTATTTGGCACGTACACGCGTGCCAAAGAGCCAGCCGGCCGTCACGGCCATTACGTGCGAGAACCCCTTCGTCGTGAATGTGTTAAAAGCAAAATTAGACGAAATTCCATAAATATAAGGAATAATTTAGGCAGTGCTCCACGAGTCTCATGCCACGGATCAAATTTCACCATCGAGGATGTCTGCAAGAAACATCTTGATCCAACAAAATTGACGGATTGCGATTTGGAAGTGAAATACGAATTCAAGTCGCTGAACGTTGAGGTTCGTTCATATAATCGGGTTCATTAGCTGGTTACGAGCCTGAAAATCAGGGTAACTATTGAGGAAAGATGAACAGTAATGAACAGGAATTGCAGATTAGAGCTCATGTTTTCAGTTCGGTTATTTATGCGCCAGAGGTCGTTGGGTAAAGAGCAGCATTTCGGTTCAAATGGTTGGTGTCCTTCTCGGCACGCTGTTCTTCGGTTCGATGAGTGATCGCTATGGGCGTAAACTGGTATAAAATTTTGGAAAATTTTTCGAAGATTTATTAAATAAATTAAAACAATTCAATATTAATAATATTATATATCATCCTTGCAGATGCTCGTCATCGCTTACATTTGGACGTCGATATTCAGTATCGCGGCCTCCTTTTCCACCAGTCTTGCTATGTTCACCGCCCTTCGTACGATTCTCGGATTCTTCAGCGGAGGCCTGTTGGGGTACGGTGCCCTCCCAGGTTACTGTAATGTGGCGATTACTGTAGGTGACCCTATTACAGTACATATGGTGTCTACAAGATGGAACACATTCCAAAGAAGCATCGTTTCTGGGTGGCCACGGTGATCGCTTGGGCGCCGAACTACATTCTTCTTAACGGTATAGCCTACATATCGCACGATTGGAGAACATTCCAGCGAGTTCTCGTGGTCGTCAGTTCACCGGCTCTTCTGCTATTCTTGTGAGCTTGTTGATTTATTTATCTATTTATTTATTTAGTTATTTATTTATTTATTTATTCAAGAGTTTAATTGAATCGAAGCAATATTCAATCATCAAATCGTATGCTTTTTTCTACTTGACTCTGGCTTTCCTTCTAATTTGAAAAATTATCTTCTATTCTACAGTAGGACGTGCCACAACGATAAAACGGCGGATTGGCGCATTTTTACGAGGAAATGTGCCGTTTTTGGGGTTCACGTATGGCGACCCAGACAGAGTCTTCCTCAGTTCATTTACGCCGCTTGCCCAACGGGGGTCCCCGCGTGGCAGCCCTCGTTAAAAAGTTCCACGAGAATGGGAAATCTGTATATGAAAAGACAGAGTTCTCGCTGCTGAAATCGAAATCATTCTTATTTTTATCAATGAACCAATTTTAAAGAAAATGTAAAAAACGGCAGTTTCTGCGGAAGAAAGCGCCGTTTCATCGTTGCGGCATATCCGGTGAAGTAATTGTTTTCACTTCTAATGGTTCAGTGTTGTTCTCGAATCTCCACGATGGCTCATCCAGAAGGGTAAAATAAAGGAGGCGCGCCACGTGCTCCAGCGGATTCAGCACATCGACGGTCAGAAGACATCAAAACGAGAGGAAATGGAGAAAATGCTGGATATTGAGCACCAGGTTAGCATAACCAATGACTTATCAATTTTGTGAGACTTTCTTAGTCTCGGGCCACATACTCTTGCTCATTGTCTTGCTCATTACAGAAACAGATGGCTCGCCAGGAGAAGCTGAAATCGTACAACATACGACACCTGTTCTACACCAAAGAAATGACCCAGGCAACAATCGTGCTGTGCATCGGAGTGTGAGTAGATTTCTCACATGATTTTCGAAGAAACTGTACCCCTGAGATCTTCTGAGGTTTGATTTTTTTCTCAGATTCTTTTCGAGCATAATCAACTACGGTCTCGTCTTCAACATAGAAACCTTGGCCGGTTCGTTCTTCATCAACTCCATAATTATGGGATCCCTTCGATGGGGCATCAACATCGTGTTCAGCTTACTCGATTACAAGTATGTGCATTCGTTTTCTGATCTACACTAATTTTAATTTATATTGATTATCCATTTTCTACATCATCTATATTTAATAGCTGACTTTCAGGGTAACCGCAATCGGACGAAAGTTAATTCACCTCATATCGCAAACGTCCATCTCCATTGCTCTGGGAGCTATTGCAATTACATATATTTTAGGTAAGATTATACCCAAAACTACCCATTTAAAATTCATAAAATGCCACTCATAAACCAAAAAATGCTTAGAAATATCACGACAATGCCAGAAAAGTCCTTAATTTATTTCTACACAGATCTCGATGTCGCCTACAAAGGTGTGATCAGGGTGGCGACGATATTCGCCGCAGCCACTTCGGCCCAGGTTAGTTTCTAGTATAAAAGCGATAGGGTGCAATAGTAAAATACGGAGAGCAAAAAACTGGTATATGTTCAGATATTCATCACAAAGACGATCTCGGCCATAGAATTCTACCCGACAGTGGTACGAAATTCTGGACTCGCATTTAAGTCGACCTGCAGTCGTCTTGGTACCATTCTCGCTCCTCAGATTTTCATCCTTGTGAGTTTTCTTTGAACTTTCTGGTGGTGTACTTGATGTTGAGTTTTCGTGACTTACACGACTACTGTGTATTGGCTCAGCAGGATTGCTAATTCGGCACTCTCCCTAAGCTCAGAAAACCCGGTCACAGGGTTAGCACGCGCCGACATTGTACAAATGGGGGCAACAATATGTATAACGAATACCCAGACTAAGCGCCTCACAACCGCAGCACTGCAGCTGGCACGTAGCAAACTGCACCTGGGACACCAATCAGAAGAAGGTCTTGGTTCACCAAGTAACCCTCACCCGAGCTCAGTGGTAGGGTGGACCAGACTGTCGCCTCATCCCAGTTGAGGTGATGCCGAGGGGTGCCCTTTCTAGCATCCTTGTTCGCTGATCACTGAGGCGTTCCTTAGGCTAAAGTAGGAAAAGTGTAGGGCCCGGATTCAGGACGGGTACCGGCGTTATATACCCCAGAATATACCCGGAACGGCGCGCAAACCGGTATTCGTGAACGCGCGCCGCAGTTTAGACGGGGTTTAGGAGGGGTCTTCGACACCACACGATGAGGAAGGATTTCGGAGACCTCGACGCGAGACCTTTGTCTACTTATCCTAAACTTCCCATATTAAACGCTATCTCTCATCGACTCTGCCGTGTGGTTCTGGCCGAACCGCAACGCAGGAGCATTTCTTCTAGCTGCGCCGCGGTCCTGAGTTAGAGATCGCACTCACTGCGGGCATCTCTCCGTGAGATGCCCGCAGTGAGTGCGATTGCGGCAGTTGCGCCATAAGCCGTCGAGGTCTCCGAAACCACCTTCTCCACGAACGAGAAATGGCCGCAGGTTCGCGGTATCGAGTGGGTATTGCGCCGACGAAGTATCGGAGACCGCTCGTTGCGTTCATGAATCCTGGACCAGATTTCTCGGTCCGCATAAGAAAGTGGTTAAAGGTCGATTGAGACACGATGATAGTAGGCGTGGTGGACGTTGCACCAAAATGTGTTCGGCGGTGTTTGTGCTCTTGCTTCATGCCTCGGTGGAGAGAGACACGTACGCTTGTTAGGGGCATTTATTGAAGAGTGTCATGTCGGGGCACAGGTCACACCACGGCCCAGATTCATGACGGGTATCGGCGCTATGAGCCCCGAAGTATACCCCGAACGGCGCGCAAGCCGTTATTCGTGAATGCCAGCAGCGGTTTATGCGGGGTCTATCTCGGATCTCCGAAACCTCGCGACGAGGCGGGGTTCCGGAGACCTCGACGGCTTATGGCGCCATTCCGGCGCATATCGATCGCCCGAATTATGTGTCGACGGCGCTTGCCCGCAGTGAGTGCGATTACGCCAGTCGCGCCATAAGCCGTCGCGGTCTCCGAAACCCCGTCCTTCACGAATCAGAAATGGCCGCAGATCCGCGGTGTCGGGCGAGTATAGCTCCGACGAGGTATCAGAAACCGCTCGTTCCGTTAATGAATCTGAGCCCGGGCCTTCTCTTGGTCCCGCCCATTGCGGGTGAGCCAAGGGGTTCTGGTATATGCCGGAACAGCAGGACCCCATTTATACGCCCCTTCTGCGAACTATCTCCGCCTACCTTGCGCTGCGCGAACGCAAGCGCATTACATTGATTGCGAAAGACGTCCACATTTCTTCGAGATTCACAATTATTCATTGTAGTTCTAGCATCACACCCATCAATTCAATTTCTAACAAGAAGATTGCTAAAATCTTTCCAGAACTTCTGGGATGCTCTACCGTACGCCTTGGTGACGCTGATGGCCACGCTGGATACATTCCTCTACCAGATGGTCATACCGGAGACTAAAGGAAAACCGCTGCCGGAAAATCTGCCACCAAAGCATAAAAACGAAAAATCCAACAAATCTCAAACCACTGAAGTTTGATCTCAAAAGAGCTGCCGGCGACGAGTGAAAGAGGACATGATTAAATTAGAGACTATCAAAGTCAATTCTCAGTTGGTGCTTGAAGTATAGCTCCTTATGATGATAAATCAGAGATATTCAGTTGTCTATTTTTTCACTCGTCGGTGTCGCTCGCTTAAAGTAGCTCAACCGTGTTCACTTTAATGAAGTCCGGTATTTGTACGTTTTACTGTTCCTGTGAATAATGTTATTTTGAACATTCTGCTGTATTTTCCGGCGATCACCTGCTTGTTTTCGCCAAGCTTTTCCACCTGATTTGTACATTGTCGTAAGTCGGGAATACAATTCACTCACTGTGCTGAAAACACATGGATTTATGGAGAGATTTCTTTTATTAGAATGTCCACGCTAGGATCGCAGCGGTGTGTTCACCCACTCCAGACAACCATAGACCTAATACATTTAAAAATAAATTGTGTGAAGGTGTTCAGAGATTTGGCGACTCTTGAAGCAACGATTTATGGCGTCAATATCTCTTAGATTCATAACATTCCACAACATTTAAAGCACGAAAACGTACAAATGTAGTAATATATCACAGGGAAACGTGATTGTAGTCGTTAAAACTGAGACTGAAAGAGAGGTTAGAACTGACAAGAGTGAGTACAACATATGTACAACAGACTAGCGAGGTTTTTGTTATTTGAAAAATTTATTGCAAATTCATAAAATACGTCATAGCAGCCATGAGAGATGCGAGTGAGAGGTAGGAGCTTGAGTGATTGCAGAGGTCGACACTACAGCAACAGGTCTTGCCGCCGTTTTGATTGTCGTAGCAGTCATCGGACTGTAAAACTCAATTTTAAATTCAAAAATCAATAATTTTCGAAATGCCACGAAAAGGGGAAGTTTTTCTTCTACCCTTTTTTTCTTGGAAAAATTTCCGGTCCCCTACAAGCCACAATCCGTGGGCTCTTTGTGGCGTCACATTCCGGCTGCCTTAACGACGTACAGTACCGTCGGTATATTTCCACCAAAACGCGATATAAACGATATAAATCGTTTTGACCGTCCATTTGACATGAATCGCTTTGAAATCATTCGTATTCATTAAAAAATACATGGCTGGAATGAGAAGAGCGTGATCTACCCAACGGTTGAGAACGAGTAGCCAAAATTTTGAATTTTTGATTTTCATGTGTGCTTCCCTGACCTCATCAAGCGACTACCACACGAGAACAACGTCGTGAGGCCGTCCTCGCTAATTACCATACACCTTGTGGCTATTTCTAATTAAGCTACTTTAAAGATTTATATTGTAACACTTACGTAACTATGTACTATCAAAATCTATGTAATATGTATTATATCGCTTTTATCGCAATTTGGCGGGAATATACCGACGGTAATGTATTTGGTCGTAATTCCTCAACCAAAGTGCCAACGATTTCTGAAGTATAGGACGAAACTTAGCTAAATATTTATTTATACGTGAATCTATTTGGAGCACCTTCGAGAAGCTCTTCCGTGAAATATAGGGCTTCTACTGAATGAAAAATTAAAAAAACAATCACCACAAGTGAAGCCTATAAGTTATACGAAATTCCTCACCTTACATAAGGTTGCCGATTGATCGCAGCCATACGATGAAACAACGACGGGCATGACGGCTGTCATTCTAAAACAGGAAACAAATTTTAGTGTAAAACAACAATAAGCAGCAAAAATACTGAAAATCCATAAAAATGTGGAACTGAAAGCACTTACTTTGTGCAATATTTGATCACTGGACATTGCATTTGTTGTGTCGGCGCGGCTGAGTTGTTGTAGGTGGCGCCTAAAGTACTCAACGAAATTTCTAAAGCTACTGCTCTAAATATGGCTGCATTTCCAGTTTGATCTTAGTTTGTTTGGATAAGTTTATTTTGAATGCAAAATGCGGCAAAACAAAGAGATCGAGATTTCTACCTGAAAAGCAGGTGATAGCTATTGCAAGAGGGCTAGTCCATAATAATATCACTACCAGCCGGACATCCATAGGTATCTGAAAGAGAATACCTTGGAAACTGCATTTTTCGCTTTACGAGAACAAATTTCACAAGTACACAACGAATATTTTAGAAAAGATTAATATCCTACACGTTTATTCATACAGAACAGAACACTGCACATGAGTCAACCGATGTCTTCAAAGACTTTTGTCGTTACAGTTCTAATGATTATAAGTGAACGATTAGGTGAACTTGGAAGCACCAGAAAAGGACAGAAAACGCAGTTAGAGGCGAAAATAACCCGAGTATCCGAGTTAACCGGGGGAGAAAGTCATAAGCCAGATATACAGCACGAATTGTAGTTGGCAAAGCAACTAATTACATAGCAACGGTGGCAGTGGCAATGAAAACACAGTGACTTGCAGAGATCGCAAACAGACATTGTTGTCGGGCTTTCAGCGGCGGTTAAATCGTGAAACACGACAATACCCAGATTTATAGAGTTGACGCTGCACAGTTATAATTCAAATTTTACAAATGTAAAAGACAAAGGGTGAAGGTGTCGGCGTTGATCAGTCCCCTAAGGACATGCCGTGCACTCGTGTTCCATTCAGAATCGTGGAGGCATTGTGAGCGCGTATTTGGCCTATAGAATAACTTGCGGGGCCAGCTGCTATACCAGGTAAGTATCTTTGCCGGGATAACCGTACATGGCTTAGAGCAATGAAGGACCGGAACACAGAAGGATTCAATAGGACACACCTATGGGACGGCATCTAAACCCTAGCACAATGTATGACATCGCTCTAGAAAAGAGAATTGATCAGCAACTTTTTTCCGAAAAAATGAAAAGGTCAGACAAGATTTATCAATTATTTTAAAAACTTTCTATGGTCAAAAAATGGCTAAATTTTAGGATCTTGCTTCGGGTAAAAATCTCTGTGTTAGTAGAGGAACGACGAAATCGCAAAAAAAAACTTGAGAATTTCATAGAATAAGATTCCGTCATTCTAGGGCACCCTAGTGTTTTGCACTGGGCTCACAAGTTTTCGAGAAAATTGCCTATAGATTTGTGCTCACATAAACTTTCCTATTCAAAGAATTTGAGGAGGAATCGACTTCAACTTCTTCCAGTCCGTGGAGGACCTTCTACCTTTCTGAGAGTGTGTTAGAAAGAAAGTCAGTCCAACTTTTTTGTAGAAAAATCTCTTTAAATTTGCACACGTTTAAATTTGCACACAGTCATCAAATTCGTCGATCAATGCCACCCCCCCCCCTTTGGCAAATGTGAACGAATCAAAACGAATCCGGGAGGTATGTGTTTGGTCAAATGCACTCGACCGAGGCCTCGCTTGATAGTGCATGGGTTATATGAAACAGGTAATATCGCTACTATGAGTTACTTCTGATGCAGCAAACACCTCGACTTGCCGCAGATTTAGGTTAAGCACATCGAAACTCATCAAATTCGTCGTTGATCATTATGTCGAGTTTGTATGTTCGCCTGTGAACAAGAAAAGTGAAGAAAAAATAAGAAAGCCCAATGTTACAAGTTGTCAGAGAGTTGCTCGAGTTCTGAGATACCATTTATTGACAGGCGATTGCTTTTGAAAAATTATACACCTCATGGGGAATACGACTCCCTTTCTTGAGTCGTGAAACGAGAATAAGAGCTCTGCTCTCTCCCAAAGAATTGAATCCGTGAGATCGACAGGAAACACGGACGGTTATTTTTCGAAGTGAAATGGCAGCAAACTTCACCTGAGTCACTTACAACCACAATAACCGACGGCTAATTGCCTCCTGGAAGCTGGTCGTAATATGTAACGGCTGCAGACAAAGTCGCATGTCAACAACTTGTAGATTAGCTCAGAAGCCCTATGTCTACTAATCAGCCGAGGTAGGGGGAGGTTCAAGTCCTCCAGGCCAATGGAGGGCTTCGCTCTCAAGGCGAAGAGATCGACTGATTGTGAGATCAAAAACGTTGTAATGACTGCAGGCTCAAAGAATGGAAAGGAGGTTATGAAATTCCTTCCTTTAGAATCGGGCTTCTCTTTTTTCAGAAATGACAGCTCCTCTATCCTCTCAAGCAGTCAAGCAAGGAATCTAAAGGTAAACAAAGAGTCGAAATTAATAAGTCATCCGTAAACATTAGAAAAGGGTAGAGGCGAAGGTCAAGGTATGTATACGATTGAAGCAAAACTTATGTGGCAGAAGAGAGAGGCCGAGCCGAAATAAGGATAAAGATCAAATTTCAACTCTTAAAGGCAGTAACCCAGACGTGACAGTAAAGATTGTAGACGTAATGTTGCCTACGTAAATCCGTCCACCAAGGACGCACCACCCACCCATCCTCCATTCAGAATCGCAGAGGCATGGTTAGTGCGCATATAGCCTATACAATGGCCCTTAGGCGTCACCTACTCGATAAGTTAGTGTCTCCACTTCCACAAACAAGTTTTTTTTTACTTTATTTTAGTTTTTACTTGTAATTGAGCGCAGTACGATTGTTTAGGATTACCTCTGTCTGTTTCACTTGGCACACTTAACAGTGTAAAAAATAAGTAGATAATATAAGTCTGGTACCAATATGTTCGACTCCAAAGGTATGGAAGGCCTAGCTAGCAGGTGCGAGGACCGATCGCTCATCTATACTGGTGAGAGCACAGTCTCCTACCACTCCATCATGAGCGATCTTATTTAACTGCAGCAAGATTTCTGCTGCTTAAATGATAAACGAAGCAAAACAGATAAAGAAATAGAGAACCTATTCGTTTCGTTTCTGTCTTTAGATGGATATTATTAATAGTAAAGAGTAAGATCATCCCTGGAGCTACCCAAATTGTCTTCTATGTACACACAATCATCTATGAGTCAAATAAACACAATAAAAAAATCTGCCAAACTTTAAAAACGACGACGAGGAGGAAAATCGGAGCCGTTGAACTTCGCTCTCCATATCATCGATCCCGGCGCAGAGAGAGTGATATCAACGATCGACTGATCGGAACGGGGCAACACCTGGCTGGCTCGGAGCTCACACCAAATTTTGTCCTTCGACTGGACAGCAAACAATGATTGCATGGAAAGTGATGAACAATATGTGCACATGCAACGCTGTGACGCATCGATGTTAGCAGAAGGTGGCCAAACATAAAGCTCCAAGTACAAAGTCATTTATTTGCGTCTCCAGCCAGTTTTCAGAGCAAAAAAACGCCTTTTGTCCCATTCCTTTACACTGGATATTCACGGGAGAGCCGTGAATAAGGTAAAGGGAAAGGTGAAAGTGTCAGCGTTGATAAACTTCCTGAGAAAGCGCCACGCGTTGGTTTTCCATTCAGAAATCAAAGGGCGTGATAACTTTACTTTATTGAGACGTAGACATTCAGTTTCACGTAAAAAACAAACACATTGGCCAATTGAAGAAGACAACTCAAAACACGATTCCCCTGAGCAAGAGAGGTAAGTACAACGAAATGGTAATAAAGAAAAAGGAACAAAAAACAGAAACAGCAAATTTAGCAATAGGAGGAAAGAATGATGAATCAGAAGGGAGCTAACAGTTCGATGTAAGTGATTGTTGCAGTCGATTCGATGTATTTACCTTCCCAGACAACTCCAGAAGGTAAAAAGGTAAAAGGTAAAGGTACCGGCGTTGATCAGTTACCTAACGACGCGCCGCCGCATTCGTGTTGCATTCAAGTCGTAGAGGCATAGTGAATGCGTATTTGGCCTATACAATGACCTGCGAGAGCCAGGGGCTCTACCAAGTCAGTGTCTTTACCTTCCCAAACAGTTCTGATACCAAATTACCCGACCCTGAAATAATTGAACGCTTGGTTAGCCAGGCCGAGGATCGATCGCACGACCGTGCGGGGGTTAGCAACGCCTCTTACCACTGCACCACGCGCGCCCAGAGCAGTCACATTACAATGATAAATTGTGTTGGAGAGCGTTAGAAACTATAAACCTAAATTCAGAGGTAGATAAGTCCCGACAGAATGAAAATCAGAAGCTGGCTGCCAGGATGCAATAGTCGTTCTCTTCCGGGAAAACCTTTCGCCTCCCACGAACGGCTTTTCAAACGAGCTATTTTTTCAAGAAAAAGTCGCCAAAAAACATCAGTGTTCTCTGGAAGCTTCCGCATGCTCGGTTGAGCTATCAATCCTCGCCCGGGTTAACCACACTTTCCATCTAAATATTTTGGGATTGCTGGAAAAATCCAAATGGCGGATCCTTAGATTTCTGTCATCGTAGATCTATCGACTTGAATAGAACGAATATTTTATTTTTCATATCAATGAATAAATTCTGAGATTATAAATCAACAACAATGAAAAATTCCGAACACTATTTGTTCAAAATATTTGGAAACGAATCAATTCAAGCGCGAACAAAAAATAGTTTACAAAGTGCACGACGAATAAGCGACAATTCGGCGACGAGAATGTCAGCTGAAGCGTGCAGAATTCTAATCAAAAAAGTCTCACACGAACGAGACAACACGAATTCAGCCAGTCGAAATATGCCTGGGGCAATTGGAATAAAACAAGGAATAACAGACTAGTAACAATAAGTAACATGATAAGAATATGACTTCCTAGAAATCGTCGACGACACCAGCATCCGACTCGGCGGTCAAAACATAATTCAATCGCTGACCGATCTGACGACAGGTCTGGGTGTGAGTGTTTGCACTGATCAAAAGCCGGTTGATAACGGCTAGGCAATCACTGATAATCGGCCTATTTGAAGCAATAAATGCCACTATTCAGCTGTGATACTGGCCAATCAGTGATTAATTGCAGAGCGATCTCATCATGAACCGACATTTACGAGCATTTTTCGAAATCGGATCTGCATTTAATAATCATCCAACAAGTTCCTAATCAAAAGTTTTCCTTGCCGCTAGAACTGTTTTTAGCTTAGCCTGCAAAGACAAGGTAAAGGTAAAGGTGTCGTGGTTGACAAGATCCTCTGGGACGCGCCATGCACTTTTCTTCTATGCAAAATCGTAGAGGCATGATGAGTGCGTATTTGGCCTTTACAATGACCTGCGACGGTCAGTCGCCGCTATACCAAGTCGGTGTCGTTACCTTTCAAGAACAATTTGAAGATCGCTGAAGAGAAAGTGAAAGAGCTCGAGGCCGCAGCCCAAGCCAGCGGAGCACAGCCGGTAGGTGGTCAGACAAGTCTGGTACCAATTTAACTGACTACGGACTGACTACGGAGGGATGGAACACTTGGTTGACCCGGTCGAGGATCGATCACCTAATCATGCAGTTTTTTATTCCACAACGTTTTTATCCCGATCAGTTACGGGGTACGTCTTTCATGATAGTCGCTCCGTCTTCTTCTTTTTTCCTTGGTGCTGCTCCCGCATTTGTTGAGGTGCCACACTACTATCTTGTCTCAGTCTTGAACTCCTTGTGGGGTGGCCATATCGTCCTCGATCGCAGGTTCTTGAGCGCCACTTCCTTGCATGCGACCATCGATCCGTCTTGTGATCGTGAGGCCCTTGTTATACCAGCGCTCACCCCCCAGCGTAACTCGTCCATTCAGTATCAGACACCGTGGGGCCAGACACGTTTGTACGAGTTATCACGTTGACCCTCATCATCAAAATCGTCAGCCTGGGCTGCTAACCTCTCGGACATCCTGGTTTTTCTGGCGTGGTGACGCTCACGGGCTGTTATGCAGACGCTCGCGTACCTTCCACGCTCTAGTCGCTGCGCATTGCACTGCGATTGACCCTTTCGCTGGGGTCGGTCGATCAGCTCGCGCGTTGCTCTATATGCTTCGGGCGCGTGCGTGCGTGCGTCGCGTGCTCAGCGTCTGAGTTAGCGGCGCACGCGCTCACCGCTCGCAAGCAGCTGACGCTCACCACGAGCGATGGTATAACAAGGGCCTGACAGTTTTCCTCCATTAGCCGACCTGTCACACGGGCCTGACGCTGGTACCGACACCCTTTTCAGCTATTTCCAAGCTAGGCAAGAGTTTCTGCCTGGGACGGGATTGAGCCACCCATCGAAAATGGAAAGGTTATAAGTGATTCACTATTAATAATAACTTCACAATCAAAAAGCAAAATGAGCTCGAGCCAAAGCTCTTAACCTCTCGGCCAACCCGCCCCGATCACCCAATCATGCAGTGACGCCTCCTATCACTGCATCACCCCTCATACCTATCTATAGGTAACCGAACAACAGTTGGGTACAGGGTTTGTAAGAACAATCCCAAACGATGGCGTTTCGTCCACTAGAAAACGCTTACTGAATTGGTAACCGCTGAAGGGCGGTTATCAACAGTAAAAGCTGGTGATAAGCCACAAAAGAACGTGTTGTTCAGCGCGGTTTTGATTTAAACGGTCGACGTTTGTTCATTTCTACTCGATAGCTCAGCCCGGTTGGCCGTCGTCGTCCCCGCGGATGGGATATACTAACACTGCCGACGTCCTCGCACTCAGAATTGAAGACGACCGTGAGGTACACCATGTTCTTTACAGTCCTTGATAATCTCCATAGCTTATTTGAGCTCTTCGGAGTGCTTGAGTGTTATCAAAATTCTAGCAGAACCCGAAGTACAGTTATGGGACAGGCTACTGACACTCACAGGATTGAACGATCAATCCCTTCCCGCGCCAAACAGGAGCGCCATCTCTCTGGGGTCGAGTAAATTGGTACCAGACTCGTTTGGTAAGGTAGACAGTGACTTGATAGAGAAAGAGACACTGATGGCTGACCCCCGCAAGTCCTTCACTATCCCTGTGAAACGATATTTCCGGCCGATTACGGAATTCGCACAGGCGTAAAAAATCCGCGCGTTCTGTAGTCGCAGAGCATTGCCCACATTTGACGAGCAAATCCTCTGCATGCAGAAAAAATCCTAATGCATGAAAGACAACTCCGAATGAACGGTTCTTGGTGTGGGCGACTGCGAATCGTGCGATGGTTTTCTCCTCGAGGTCGCTTTTCCATTGCTGAATGGCAAGACACTTAGAGGACAAGGAAAGAAAAGCTCATCCAGGCCTTGTGCACCTCGAAATCTCTTTTGTTGTCAAATTTTATTTCTTCCATGACGTATTCCTCCGGCGAGTCCGTGTGGAAAAAGCCTACGTGCTCTACGAGAGCCATGTGATCCTGCAATTTCAGTTCCTGGAGTTTTAGGTAAGTATGGCGAAGCTGCATTCGAACAAACGTTAATCCTGCATTCACAAAGAGGACAGGTCATTGTGGGATAACGAGTGGATGAAAACACAACTCAGCGTGTCTATTCGCCATAACCCTGCCGGGCGAAGGGCGCTCATCGCCCGGCCGGGAGAGACGAGCATACGGCCCCTGTAGTTGTTCCCGTGATCCTTCTCGTTCTGGTGCTTAGCGAGGCAAACCGCGGTTGTAAATAACAACCCACATTCGCACTGCAGCAGCTGATCAGCGTTCCTCGAATAAGAGATCAAATTCTCACTTCGTTTTTCAATTTTCAGAGAATCAATTCTATCTTTCGTCCACGAGTGGACTTTCAAAAGGTGACGATAGATATCTTTCCCTCCTTCCAATCCGCATTACGGGCATGTTCCGGTTCCGTCGACCGCGCGAGATTCCATCAGATTACCGAAAAAGCGTAGTTATAAGAACTCCAGTAATAGTACTACGGATTCTTGTGTTCAAGTGAAGCGTATTTTTGCTGTATCTGGCGGAACAAACATGTGCCGTCACACACAGCGAACCCTCGACAACTGTTGTGCATCTGCGGCGCGCGCGGATTTTCGACGCCTGTGCCCGTAATCTACGAGTCTCTAAATGGAGCGCGAAAACCCTTATTGTTATAAACGGTAGTGAGCAGCCTAAGGCCCCGAGGTAGTGAAAGGGATCCTGCGGTGGCTGTGCCTCAGGTGACTGACCTTTCACAGGGATACATACCTCATGAAGATTCTGGCGCTATGTGGGTTGGGGGGTGCAGGGTGGTGGTCCGCAACTTTACGTCGACTTTAACGTGTTATCATTGTTATATCTGCCATTGTTTACGATCAGTTCGGTGAGTTCTGACATGTTTGACATGTAAACTCTTCAGAATTGCTCACACTTTAACATGTTAACCAGCATAGAGTCGACGTAAAGTTGCGGACAATCATCCTGCACCCCCCAACCCACATAGCACCAAGATTCTTTTGCTGAACGTCCACCGATCCCAACCGATATATGAGAGCATTACCGAAAATATCACCAAATACCACCCGTCGGATCACAAAATTCTATGAAATCAGATAAGAATACTACAGTGGAGCCCTAAGCCGCATAGCGGTCGTAGTCGGAATTGTATTTAAGTTATCCTCTCGGTGAACAAGTCATTGAAGTGATGAGTGGGTCCTTCCACAAATTGCTCTTGATTCAACTCAAAAGTAGGACGTGCATGACGAGCTGTCTGGATGAGCCATGCACTCGTCGCCCATTCAAAATTGTAAGCGAAAGGTAAAGGTGTTGGCGTTGATCAGTACCCTAAAGGTGCGCCACCGAATCCGCCATCTATTCGGAATTTAGAGGCATCCTGAACGCATATTCGGTCTAGACAATGATTTCCGGAGGCTAGCCGCTATTCCAAGTCAGTCGTTACCTCACCAGACAAGCCTAGTTCCAATTTACCCGACCCAGCAGAGATGAAAGGTTTAGTTAGCTCGGGCAGGGATCGATCTCTCGACCGTGCAGATGTCAATAGCACCTCTTACCACTGTTCCACGCGCGCCCTACTGCACAACAGAAAAGGGTAACTTCAAATGCCATGTCTCAGGTATCCCTCAAGCTATGGAATCTGCATTTGTTCTCCTCCGGGGCATTCAGTAATGTGTATCGTGGATTTGTTGAGTCAGACACTAATATACCGAAAGAAATCGTGATCAAAAAAACGTGGTCCGGATCTCGAGATGGTACGTAGAGAAAATGCATTTCATTTCAAAACTATTAATTATTCTATTCTATTCAGCGACAAATGCTCCGACAAAGATCGAGCCAGTTTCAGCCTCATCACTAACATGTTTTGAAATTCAAATTCTAAAGATGTTAAATCGTCTCAATCATCCAAATGTGATCAGACTGCTTTACAGCTACCGAACCCGATATTCAGACAATGTACGCTTGTTGCACATAAATTTCAGAATGGACCATCATTTTGATCTATACGCTTCCAGACCTGCTTTTCACTAATATTCGAGTTCTTTCCTCTTAATCTCTATCAGTATCTAAAAAAGCACAATCGTCGTATCGCCATCATCGAAACGAAAATGTTCGCATGGCAGCTGTTTCGTGGTCAATATCATTTGTATCGAGTTGGTCAAATTTTCATTTGACGTCTGCTAAGAGATCGGTGTCGTCCAGGTGTCCATTTCTAGGCAGGTATTTGTCATCGCGACATTAAACCGCAAAACCTGCTCATTGATGAAGAGACCGGTTTGCTGAAAATCGGCGACTTTGGATCCTCGACGTTCGAGCCGAGAAAAAGCCCACAGCCAAGCTATCATGTCACCAGGTGAGGTATCTTTTTAACAACTTTTGAAACTTTTCTAACAAACCAAAAAATGATGAAGGAGCCACTGGTGCATGGGACACGCCACGCTCTTTATTTGCATTCAGATTTGCCATGGGTTTGGATAGGAGTCTTAAGATCTACAATTGAGATCCTGAAATCCATCTGGGCCCAGATTCATGAACGGACGAGCGGTCTCCGAAACCGCGGCGCAGCCAGAACCTGAAGAGTCGATGAGAGGTTGCGTTTAACATAGGAAGTTTAGGATAAATAGACAAATGTGGGCGCCGTTCGGGCTATGTCTCGGGGTTTATCGGGGGTTTACCAATGATGAATCTGGGCCCTGGTGCACGAGCTCGTATTCTTCCACCTTCCCTGACAGATTGGCTACCCACTTAGGGGACCCGAGAATGACCGAGGTAGCCTCAGGCGTACTACGAACCGTGACCGTATAGATGTAAGCGACACCTCAAGCCATTTCACCATGCCTTGTCCTGGATATTGACTACTTTGTCTTTACTGGCAATGTCAAAGGTTGGAAAAGTTACCTGAGGGTATTTGACGGGTAATGGGCGAGGGGTGCTTCCTTGAGGCCAAGTAATCCTTTCTTACCCTTGGGATGAGGGTAAAGTGATGCTGAAACCGGTTGAAAAGGTATTGACAGTTGGTTCTCCATATTCAGAGTTTACTTCCTCTGAGCAGATACAAATGCATGGCGCATTCTGGGAGCACTGTTCAATGCTAATGCTTTATATTTTAATGTTTTTTAATTGTGTGCAATTTTAAGGTATTATCGACCGCCAGAGCTTCTACTGGGCGCAAGGGTTTATGGTTGTGAAGTAGGTAAGCCAATTTCGCCGGCTGGGTATCTTCATACCCTTGCCCATACTCACTCGATAATGATTGCAGACGTGTGGTCGACTGCTTGCGTGTTTGGTGAAATGCTTCGTGGATCTGTATTGTTTCCTGGGAAGAGTACTATGAACCAGATTGAAGTGACACATTCTAGCATTTTTTTATTTCTGTATTTTTATTTGTGTAAATTTATGGCTATGAATATTTATTGTAGAAAATTTCAGCTTCATATCGACAGTTTCGGGATGCCGACTGAGAACGACGTGCTGGCAATGAATGCGTCGAAGAGCAAATGGAAAGAAGTGAAAACGGCATGGATTTTTTAATCCCGTTTTTTTATATTTTTTTCCTATATAGAAATTGAACCACGCTAAGTCAGAACTAGTAATACCCCAGTTATACCAAAAAAGCGATCGAAAGCACGAAAACCTTTCCAATTTTTTTCATTTTCAGCGCTTCTCTGATAAACCCTCTGTAGGAAACTTTACCAAGGTGGGTTTTGACTCCCCTTTTGGGGAGAGTTTGCGTCATACTCTTCAATTTCTTAGTTCACACAGGACACAATTTTGCAGTAAAAGGATTGACAGGATACCCTTGACGTTTCCATTTCAGATGTTCTACGTGTCGAAGGATTGCCCAGCCGAAGCGATCGCAATCCTGAATCAGATGTTCCTATACCCACCGTACCATCGTCTTCACGGACAGCAGTTGTTGAATCATCAGTTTTTTAGAGAAATATTCGATAAAGACGCACGTCGACCATGTGGACGGCCGATTCGTTGTCTAAGCATTGCAGTAAGTTTCAATTTCACTTTAGGCTTATCGATTTTTCAGGGTCTGGAAGTGTTGGAGTTTTTGAAAATCCTAAAAGTCTCTATTGATCCTCCCTTACAGGATCTGGAGACTGTTATGACTGGAGACATTTCGATGACCGGATCCATACAATAAGAATGGACGGGACCACGACTAATTGATCAAATTGATGCATTAAAATAAAACCATTATTTTTTGAAAGAGGGCTTTTTTGTTTTGTTTCTTTTGTTTCAAATCATCGGAGTATCAGCATTTCTTCTCCGTTTAGCTAAAACTTTCGGCAGTATTCTACTTAACTTACTCTAGTCCTCGATTTTTTTCGAAATTCGCTGAAACTTTGCAGGGGGTGGGGGGTAATTGAGGGCGCTGAGCACGAATCTGCCGTCCGTTTTTTAAATGTATGGTCCCGGACCACTCAAATCGCCACTTGGTTGGTCCAATCAGGGTCATCGATTTCGCGGAACTTTCCTTATAGGGGTTGTTTGGTGTCCTGAACACGACGGTGGAGCTCTGTTTCCGAATGGCGGCCGAATATGGTATTTACAGTACCGTCGGTAAATTTCCGCCAAACTGCGATATGAACGATACAGAATGTTTTTTATCGTTCAGCCGCCATAAATCACTTCAGAATCAATTGTATTGAATAAAAAATGTATGGACGGAATCAGAAAAGCGTGATCTATCCAACAATCAAGAAAGCGTAGTGAGATTCTAAAAATTTTGTTTTCCATGTGCGTGTTCCTTGACCTCATTAAGGCGACGGCCACACAAGGTCAACCTCATTAGACCGTCCTCGCTAATTACACCCTGTGGATATTTCCAACCAAGTTACATCTGAAGTTATATCGTAACACTTAAGTAACTACGTAACATCAAAAAAGAATACCATACCTAAACAGAAGAAGCCGAGACGATCATTTTAATGTACAACAAGCCTGAGAAAAGTGTACGTTCGAAAATGGGCGGAAGTAAAATTTGAAATATGGCTACTTTCATGAAGCGTTGCACCGCGAGTTCCATAATTTCGTTCCAACGGACATTATTATCTCGAAAACCAGCAAGTGAGGTCTATGAATTTATAAATTCTGCAGATGTAGTCGACAAGTTTAAAGAGTTATTTACACCCGAAGTAGGCAACTCGTAATATCTCGGACAAGAAATCGTTCCATATCGGCACATTCATATACAAAAATCACGATCATGAGAAGACAGAAAGCGGTGAGCTTTTGTGAAACGATTACCAACATGTTTGTCATTCGTGATGTAGGAGCATATCATGTACATTAGGCTTGGCAGAATAGAAAAGATGGATTAAAAAAGCCGTTTTCGCGTTTTTCATGACATGTCAAAATGATCAGAAATTGCTGGGCTTTTGTAGATAAGCTCATAGCAGCATTAGTAGAATTGCTAGCAAGAAAAATGGTCCGTAGCAACTCAATGGCGCAAACGTGAAGCCTTCCTTGAAACAGTCAACGAAGGCTGTATTAATTAATGGGCCGTGCAGAGGCTCGCTGACGGAGTCCGCCAGAGGTCACCGGTCGCCGGCCGCGACCAGCGAAAGTAGCCCTGTGGCAAACATCTCACCTCAAACGGGTTATTCGAGTCCGGTGACTTTGTTTGGAATGCCACCCTGGGCCCATGTACAAAAACCCAGCAATTTCTGACCATTTTGAAATTTCATGAAAAATATCGAACGATTTCTTTTCCAAAATGTTACGAGTTGCCTACTTCAGATGTAAATAACTTTTTTAAATTTGTCGATTACATTTGCAGAATTTATAAATTCACAGACCACAATTGTTGGTTTTTGAGATAATAATGTCCATTAGAACGAAATTACGGAACCCGCGATGCAACGCTTCATGGAAAGTAACCATATTTCAAATTTTACTTCCGCTCATTTTTGAACGTGCTCTTTTCTTAGTCTTGTTGTATATCAAAATGATCGCGTCGGCTTCCTCTCTTCAGGTATGGTATTCTTTTTTGATGTTACATAGTTACTTAAGTGTTACGATATAACTTCAGATGTAACTTGATTGGAATTATCCACAGGCTGTAATTAGCGAGGACGGACCGACGGTACTGTATATGTAGGTGGGTACCTACCGACCTTTCCTGGTGAGACTCACCTACATATAACTACCGTATTCTGCCGTCATATAGAGAACGGACTTCACCATCGTGTTCAGGAACCCAAATAACCTCCACAGGGAAGGTTCCGCGAAATCGATGATCCTGAGTGGATCACCCAAGTAGGGAATCTGCTGTCCGTTTTTCACTTGGGTGGTCCGAGAGCACCCACGTGAAAAACAGACAGCAGATTCGTGATCAGCGTCCTCAATTACCCTCTGTGCAAAGCTTCAGCGAATTTCGACAACTGAAAAAAAATCGAGAACTGGGGTCCGTTAAGTTGAACGGTGTCAAGCTTTCTAACGAGCCAGGAATCTTGAGGAACTTTCAAAAACCTAATCGGTAAAATAGAATGGCCCTTCTCTTGTTTAAAAAGGAAAGCATGTCGATTGGTGTCCTGATTTTCAAATATGATGTCATCACGAAGGCTCTGGAGCCTTTGTTGAATCCTAATAGAAGTACGAAGCTCGTAGTCGTTTTCGATAGGGGCAGCGTTCAGGTCAGATAGGATTTCGGGTAAGTCACGGCTCTGGCAGGTGGTCGGGTAACCTTGTAAAATCCGCTGAGCTCCGTTGGAATTCAATTGAGAACAGGAGTATTACTTCAAGTATCCTTTGACAACATGAACTGATCTGGAATCTCCAAATTGTCGCTTTTTTAAATGAGATTAAATCAAATCACCAATTTCCGAATTGTTGAACCGTTAAATAAAGAAGTTCCGCATAACAACCTTGTTAGGTAGAATAGAATAAGATGAAAAATGCATAAATAAATATAAACAACTTTAAATACATGTAAAAGGGGCAGCTCGTTTTGTCCCTTTTGCTTAGACGAACAAAAGAATCATAAAAAAACTTCGGAAATTCAACACTCCAAATCAATTAAACTCCGAGGAATATGTGGTTCTACGGTTGAACAGCATTTTCCTTTCTCATCTTCCTTTCTTGACAGCGACAGTCGCAGTTTTACTCCTCCGTAGGTTGCCTAATTAGTGTCCATGTCCGCTGGTGGCTATTGACACTCAAAGATCTCTCGGCCTGTCATTTAATAGAACTGGCTGGAAACTCGTCATACTCGTCAACTTTCTCCAATCATCATCGACGTTTCCCCCTCACCACCTTCGCGATTCGTTCTTGTAAACTTCCTGTCTAGGAAATTCCACAGCTCCTCATTCCTATTGGAGAAGCTTTCGTGGTCAGCATATTAGGAACAGTTCAGAGATTACGGCAGACGTCTATCTGCTTCAGGAGATCTTGAGAAGTCGCGTCCTCGTTAGCAATATGTAGAGATTTGGCGATAATGAAACTCTAACCAGTCGTCCGTCTTTTCGGCTACTCGATTCGTTATTAGATTAATTTTTGCGATTCTGAAATCTTCCGGCTCTCGAGTCGTCTGGAAGTCTTTCTCGACACATATCAAATTCTTCAGCGAGAGACCGAATTAGTGCAAGAGCTTGGTGAAAAAAAAAACCGAAATCGAATTGTTGACTTTCTTTAGCAAATCGTGCGACTCTGATGAATGCGGGAATTTTTTGAGAATTAGAAAGTAGAATTATAAGAGTTCCTGTGCACTTCGAATGAAGTTTCTCTACTGTACAGATTTTTACAGATATGGGTTTTTGCCGCGAACTCGCATGTGGGTTTATGGATGTAGTATGGGGGTAATTCTGACCCATTAAGCGACGAAACAGGCAGTGGACCTGCAAACCCATACATTTTATGTGTGTCGTAATTATGGTGTCATTATAAACATACATATCTGACACGGAAACTGACAGAACAACCCTCTCGGCAGATACTTCTCTGTACTCCCTATTCTCTGTGTGTTCTCTGTGTGGTTTGATTTGAATGAAATCGACCGTTTTCGATCGTTTTCTCGAAATTCGCTTTTCTTTTCTTCATTTTTCCTCTCTTCGAATCTACTGTCCTGATTCCACTCTGTTGGTAAGCTGTGTAGTCTAAGTTGCGATTCAGCAAAGGTTACCCAAAGGCGGTAATTAACGGTAATTAAAGGGTCTACCATCGATTTCGACCTCGTTAGGTCACCACTTCCGCGTGATCAAGGAGCGATCGAGTCGATTAAAACATTTGCATCCTTTTTTAAACTTCAAATTTTCAAAGCGCAAAGACGACAAACTGAATTAGCAGAGGCTTCATAATAATAAGAAATGAAGAGAGGTTTATAATAACAAAAATTAATAAAAAATTTGTAATTCAGCGAAAGAAAACGAATATCAAAAATAAATTAATATGCACTTCTGTCTGCTCTTGAAGTAAAGTGGAATCCTCTGGTGAACCTAGAAATTGGGTTGGAACATTTCTCAAACATGGGTATTTTAACATTTCCTAAAATTTTCAAGCTTTAATATTTTTGCAAACTACAAACTACACGATGATCTTATTTTCCTTACAACCGTTTTTGCTGAATCAACTTAATCTAAAGAGAACCATGACAAGGCTGATTAATCTGCCATCTTCTGGGCTTTGGGGGTGAGGACACCGGTGGTACCCTTCGCGTTCTGCTTTCTGGAGAAATCAAAAATAACTTTGGAGAAATCAAAATTACCTAAGATAGAAAATAACTTCTGGTTTTTACGCTGTTTTCCTGAATACTTCCTTGAACAGATATTTCAATACTACAGCACTTTCAAGGCACAGAGTTCCTCAGGTTTCCATGCAATCAAACTACATACCTTAACGTTGAAGGGCAACTATAATTAACTACCGTGAAAAACGCTTTCGTGGAGAATAAAATTATTCCAGGGTCCAAGAACTGTTGTTCTACACAAAGACAAGGATTCAATGCCAATTTCTGCTGAGCGTTCGAGTCGTCTATGCTTCTGCTAATATTCCTGGCTGTTCGGTGGTCTACGGCTTTCGCCTGTATTGCGAGCCCTGTCGACGAAAACGAAGTGATAGCTGTTAGACCCCCGAAGTAATCGTTTTTGGCAGATATATGCAATATAATAGCTATTTTTAAATTCTTTCAATAATAAAATCATTTGGTTCCAGCGAGGACCAAGAGGGCACGCCACCCAGTGGCAACCTCGAACTGATCCAAAACCGACGAGGGCAACTCGTACTCGTATCTAGGAACGGTATGTGTTTTCTTTATTACGCAGAAATATTTAGTTATATAAGAATAGAATTGCTTTTTTCTTGTATTGTACCCTGTTTTGTTTGAGCAAATTGTGATCTCCACGCTTGTTTCCGTTTTCTTTGCCTGTAGATGTCGTAAAGTTTGATCTGTTTTTATCACCCGATAAGGAGGAATACAAGATAATTGTAATATTACCTTCAAATTACATAGGTTTAGGTGAACAAGTTTCAAGAGCCTTAGTGAACGCTCCACCTGGTTCGCAGCCTGTTCCTGCCATGGACGCTCCAGGAGGCAAAACATATCGTGAGTGTTTTTTTTTGCCGTTTGAACAATAAATTCAGAAAAAAATAAAGATAAGAAAGATATAGAAAAAGATAGAAAGAGAGTTTCAGTATCAAGTATATGACTTTTAATCCAAAGAATTTCCAGCGCCGGTGGTCTCTTTGCCGAACGGAATGACAGTAACGCTCCCCAGTTTGACACCGACTACTTACTCATCGACGGCAGCAAACCCAACTGGAATGGTTGGCATGACTCCTTTCGTGATACGCGGTGGCAAATGAATATTCTATTTTGCATTTGTTCTTTGAAAAAATGTAAAACAAATGCAAAAAACAAAAAATGCAAAGTGTTTGAGAAAAACTAAGGAGCAACAAATCCTACGGAGCCTTGAACAATGTGCGGGAGGGGCAGCATTCAACGATTAACAACTACAACTACAATATAGCTTATTCTTTAAAAAAGCATCGTTTCTTACTGAGGAAGGATGATTCCGGAGGCGAAGATCAAACACTTTCGCTAAAAACTTTTGAGCCTTCCTCTCTCGTCTGCTCTGCACCACTCCTGGGCCCAGATTCATGAACGGACGAGCGGTCTCCGAAACCCCGTCGGCGATAAATCCGCTCGATACCGACGAGATCTCCCAAACCCTGCCTCATCACGAGGTGTGATAGACCCGCGATAAACCTCGATTAAACCCCGGCGCGCGTTCACGAATCTCGGTGGAACATATCTGGGGTTTATCCGGGGGTTTACCAATGATGAATGTGGGCCATGGAGGCGATGTGGTCCTTATTAGAGTTCTTATTCTTATTAGAAAATAGGGGTAGTTCTTATTATACTTTCATTGTTGAGAAATTCCGCAATCGCACTATAATTTATTCCAATCAACAGAATTCAAACAAAAGAAACATCGATATAACATGTGACTATTGGACTTGGGTAATGATAACAATAGTAAAAGTAAAATATCAGATAAACTAAAAGGGTGACTCATAATAATTTGATCACTTCATGAGGTTACACTAGAATACTTAAAAAATAAAAAAGACTTGAGTAGAATAAGCCATGGATGTGTGAAAAAGAAGGTCAGTCTGATCCCTATAAATTCTAGTCATACTGCTAAATTATCTATTATATGCTATATTATTATGCTATATTATAATACTGCCAATTATTGGTGTTACTCTGTGTATTGCACTTGGTCGTTGCTTGTGTTTCGTTTCAGATATTTCAAATAATCAATAAATAAATATTTCTGTGAATGACGTTGAGTTGTGCATGTTATTCGAGTAATAAATTGCCATGGTTGACCTATGATTAGCTCTTGACACGGGAACATTGGCGCCGAACCACTTCTCTGCCCATCGCTCGAATCAGACGAAATTTCTGTTCATCGACATAGCAATTCTTTTGGAACGCGAGTTTTTTAGATACTCAAGGCTTAGATGCAGCCAGATTAAGCCGCTAAAGCTCCAGCTCCGCTCGAATTATGCTTGTCGACATCGTCCTACTGACCGTGAAGCTCCTAGCACTTATCGTCTCGCAATATTTGGTAGTATTCGCCTGTATCGTTACCCATAACGACGAGAACGAAATAATTTTGAGGTAAATTCTTGTGAATCGGTCTGAATTTTCCCTAACATTGCGAAGAATCCTTCAGACAAATCCCTGGAAGAAGCACGCCGTCATGGAGTCGGCGTCCGCCCACAGGGACTACACGAGTGGGAATGACAACAAGTGGTAGGTGACCTTTATTTTTGCTTCCTTGTCTGCTATATTTATATATTTTTTATTCTTTATCCTTTTTCCATCTTTTCCTGTTCAACTGCAGGTCCAATTACACCATGTTGTCCAAGAACAGTACCTCCAAGGATGTTCGACATGCCCAGACAAACAGAAGAACGTGAGTAAAGCTCGAATGAAATTTGTTCCTCCTCTTTATATTGTTAGTCCTCTTATTGTTAAAAATACTCCTCTTAATATTTATTATTAAAGCTGAATTGCTTTTACACATGTTTTGTGAATTCACTTCCAACAACCTTTAAAATGAAATTTCGAAAAATAAAAACGGTTTTGAAGTGTATTGTGGTACTAGGGCATATCGAACTATAACTGCAACCAAGTGTATGCAACACCGATACCTCTCCAGACAGTAGAGGTAGCCTCTCAAACAAAATTTACCTGAATAATTGATTTTTCAGCCTCATCAGCCTCAACAGCCAGCGAAGAAACACCAACCACGTCGGACGACTACAAGAGCACTACGGCTCCAATTGGCGGATTGACGGAAATTGGTGGTGTACCACCTCAAACGGAAATGGGTGGCGTTGCCAGTCCTACCGAAGGTACTGCAGCTCAGCAAGCAGCGGCAGGTGGTGTTACTGGACCCACTGGAGCTGGAGCAGTTCAACAAGCAGCTGGTGCTGCTGCAGTTGGTCCTACTGGAGACGGAGTAGGAGGAGCTGTTGGTCCCAACGGAGGTCCTGCAGCACAACAAGGAGCCGGAGGCGCAGTTGCTGGTCCTACTGGAGCAGGAGCAGCACTTCAACCGTGGGCAGGAGCGGTTGGTCCTACCGGAGGTGCTGCAGCTCAGCCAGCAGCGGCAGGTGGTGCTCCTGGTCCTACTGGAGGAGGAGGAGGGGTAGCCAAAAGACCTGACGGCTACTAGATTTTGACATCCTCAGTCAGTGAAGGAGCAAGTCTTTGAGTGACATAATTTTTCAGTTTCTTATTGTCCTAGTTATTATAAGTATTGTCATAATGTTAGCTGGAACCAGTCATTTTCGCCTCCCTTTGTCATCAAAAATCTACTCTCATTGGCATGCAGATATTACCCTTCTGAGAAGTATATTCACGAATTTGTGGCTTTGGCTCTCAACGTTTCACACTCTTGCGGAGCGTCATTGACTAATCCTACTAAGAATAAGCAAAACCACGATGTCTGTTTGTCAACTCTGAGGTCCCGACGCGATTGCCCGTTACCGTCCTCCCACTGACGTATGTCATCAGTTCCTCGCCGTCTTTTGCTGCATGTTTTTTGTTCGTTTTATTTCTTTTTATAAATTTTTTACCTATGGTTTCTACTTTTCATTAGTACATTTGCCGGCCTACAGGCCGCTGAGTGGTTGGTAAAGGTAAAAGGTAAAGGTGCCGGCGTTGATCAGTCCCCTGAGGACGCGCCGCCGCATTCGCGTTCCATTCAAATCGTAGAGGCATAGTGAATGCGTATTTGGCCTGTACAATGACCTGCGGGGGCCAGCCGCTATACCAGGTCAGTGTCTTTACCTTCCCAGACAAGTCTGGTACCAATTTACCCGACCCCGGAGGGATGGAAGGCTTGGTTAGCCCTAGTGGTTAGAGTGGTTGGTAGTGGAAATAAATGTAAACAGTTACTGTAATGAGGACAAACAATAGTTTTAGAACATGCATCAGCCCCTATTGATGAATAAAAATATTTTCGAAATAATTCTAAGAAACAGGGCGAAACTTCTAGCCCTATTAATATGTGTTGTAGAGAGACGAAGGTGAAGGTGATAAAGATCGTGAACACCGATTAGGAACACTTACGGCTCCATAAAACGGCTGTAAAAACCTCGGATAGGCGGATAGAATTCCGGGCTGAGCGATCAGCTGGTTCTGGCCTAATTTCTGGTCACTTCTCCTAGACAACTTTGTTGGTAATCTAACTTTGTTGTTGTTGGCTACTACTGTTTCAATTACTATCTGTTATACCTTGGCTCATGGGCTGGCGAAAAGCAACGTATAGAAGACCGTTAAGGTATATTCACACCGACAACCAGTTTCTGACTTTCATGTGGATCGGCGTGGGTTTTATGGTTGTGTAATGCAAGTAACGAATAGATGGTTGTTCGTCATGACCATTTTCCACAATACGAGATCTTCCATAACGGCGGCCTGTATTGCCATTCACAATGATGAGAATATGCTCGTAGACAGGTGGGCTATCGTTTCGAGAATCACATAAGATTCAGCTAGAATACAATGCTTTTCATACGAGAGATAATGCGAATCCGTCGACATTTCAGGAATCCGGAGAAGAAACCCGTAAAAGGCGGACTCTCGTCGGCGTCTGAGACCAGAGGTAAGTACTGTACCCAGTCATTTACGCTGCTATAGAAAATTGGGCACTATTCAATTGAATAGCCGAAATTTGCTGAAACTTTGCACAGAGGGGTAATTGAGGGCGCTGATCACGAATCTGTTGTCCGTTTTGAACGCGGGTGGTCTCGGACCACATAAATGGCTACTTGGGTGGTCCAGTCAAGACCACCGATTTCGCTGAAACTTTGTCTGCGGTGGTTTTCTGGTGTCCCAAACACGACTCTGAGGTCCGTTTTTCATCTTGTGCTCTTGGACCACCCATACCCATTTTGATCTACCGACCTTACCTGGTGAGACTCAACTATAACTACAGTATTTGGAAGCTATTTAGAAAACGGACTTCACCATGGTGTTCAGGACGCCAGAGAACCTCCATAGACGAAGTTTCAGCGAAATCGGTGGTTCTGACTGGACCATCAAGTAGTCGATATGGGTGATCCAAGACCACCGACAGACCTCAGGTTCGTGTTTTGGGACCAGATTCATCACTGGTAAACCTCCGATAAACCCCGAGATGTAGCCAGAACGGCGCCCACCTTTGTCTACTTATCCTAAACCTCCCTTGTTAAACGCAGTCTCTCATCGACTCTGCCGTCTGGTTCTGGCTGCGCCGCGGTTTCGGAGACCGCTCGTCCAATCATGAATCTGGCCCCTGGACCCTAAATAACAAAGTTTCAGCGAATTCCGACGACTGGAAAAAATCGAGTACTGGGCCGGGATTCATGAACGGTTCACCGGCCAGGTCACCGCTAATGTGACTCACCGCGTGTTGATGAATCACGTTTTGGCGAGTAACTGAGGTGAATATTACTGTAACCGGCCGGTGAACCGTTCATGGATCCCGGCCCTGGTGTTCATCAGGTTGATTAGTGCCGAAAACTGGAAATACACACTAATATCGTTCCGGAAGAGTATGTAGAGAATTTTCATGCATTTTCAATGAAATAGGTTTTCCACTGCCTTGTTACTGTTAAGTTGTCGCAATTCCAGGTCGAATCACAACAACGACAACAGCGACGTCCACGAATCCAGGTTCTAACGGAACATATCAAAACAGTCACCTCTCAAAATCGTCGTCGAAAAAATAATTCAGTTTGCTCGTCTTGTGCCGCGAATTCCGTTCAAGCAGTAGCGACCACGTCGGTGATTCCGCTTCCGGGTTTCCTCGCTCAAATGGCTACGATCAGGTCGGCAATGTAACAAATGCTTAGTTCCGATCATCCTTAGAGTTCAGTGAAATGTCATGAACAGATATGAACACACCGTGGTCATGATTAGCATTGGTGTCCGCTTACCGAAACCCGCAGATTGCAGTAAAACCAAAGTAGAACTGTAAGAAGGAGGGTGGGCGTATTTCCGCCAAAGTCCTTACATCCATCTATAACAAGGAGCGGGATATGGAAACATTTTCTACATTTTCCCAGACTTAAATCGACCATTAAAGCAAAGTTATTCACTTTTAGTCTTGCTCTCGTCTGGTCTTGCTTAACTTCAAATAGTAAAAACTGCTCCCATCCCCCACTCTGAGGCCTCTTTTAGACGCTTTACAGCAAACTCTATTCTCACTAATTAATTGTTCTAGGCACATTTATGCTTTGGGTGTTGATGCTGTTGTTTTACACTTTCCTACGTCTGTCCTAAACAGCGTACACAAATAAATAATTAGATAGTGGCGCCCTTGTGCCACCCGGACGGAAGGAAACGGTAATTTCGCGTTGGGACCAGCAACGACGTCCGTATCGGTGCCAAGCCGCTGAATGACGTGTTGGTAGCAGGGGTGTGCGGATTATCCGTTATCCGTTATCCGGTTTCCGGGTTTTTTTTGGCTTATCCGTTATCCGCACCGTTATCCGGTTTTTTTGGCCGGATAACGGATAAAAATCAATCAAGGCCTCTCACTCAGTGCAATTTCGCGCTCTATTGACAAAGAGAAAAATAGAGTTTCGAGGCTAAACACCTTATCAAACCCGACTATCATTTCGTATAACTCGATAAATGTTTATTTAACCCACAAAAATCACGCATTGAAATCCAAATTCATAATATACAGAGTTGACGACTCCTCTGACGAGCCGTGGTGACCATCACGCCAAAAATTCCATGAACACTGTCTCTGAAATACTTCTTTCAAGAATCTGATATTATGAAGAAACAATAGCAAAGTATTTTGCAATGAATTTGCTATCGTTCTTGGATCTTTTCAAAGAATCAGCCAAATACTTTGCTATTGTTCCTTTATAATATCAGATACCTGAAAAAAGTATTTCAGAGACAGTGTTCATGGAATTTTTGGCGTGATGGTCTCCAATTCACAGACGTATCCACAGCACCAAGTGTGACCCAGGTCATTACTTACTGCGGCACGCCACAGCACTGCCACCGATTTCTGCCTCTTTGCCGAAATAGCACTATGTGAATTTACTATAATTTATATTCTACCGTCCAGTTGAGAATGGGCTCAAGTGCCTGTGAAAGAAAGACCGAGAGCGACGAGCTAACGAGGTCGACCCCTTTATGTGTCCATCTCAGTGACAGTCTGTGGTACGCTTAACTAAATCGCCTCTAAAATTACATTTCCCTCATCAAATCAAAATCTGACTGTAAATTTGAACAGAAAAACCCCATCTGATTGGTGAGAAACACGATTTTGTCGTTTTCAGGCCTGAAGCTCCCAACACTGCCGGATGCATCGTCCTAACAATTGTATGTCCTCCAGGAGCAAATAATTTGATGTTGGTAAGTGAATCTTAGGTATTATTTAAGGATGGTAAAGGGTGGAGTTACATCGAAACTTACTTGCTCTCTTTTTTTCAGTGTTCTCGAGACTTTTAGACCAACATCTTTGAAGATTCTTGTACTCCTTCAGACTAAATCACCTTTTTTCAGGTAAACCTCGGCATCCCTGTTATAACCGTACCGATCGTTGGCGGTATCGCAGCTACGCTCACCTGTGCAACGGATGGAGCATGGCGAACATTAAACCTGCCCATGTTCCAAATTGGAATGTCAATTACCCGGGTATGGTGTCTGGTGCCGATGGCACCTGGGCGATAAACCCTGAATGGCGTTGAGCCTAAAACTGTAAACAACAATTTGATGACAATAATAAGCAACATTAGGTGATAAATTTTACACTCCCGAAATTTCAATCTTGCACAGCACAAGTGTAACACACCGTAAAGAGATTCTGAAAAAAATAAAAATAACCATTGATTCTTCGTGGTCCCGGAAGCCCATGAAATTCGACCTGAACATGGCAAGCACAAGGTACATAAAATATTTATACTAATATAGATTTGTAACTAAACATTTAAAAAGACATCGAGTCCACACCGCTGCAAATATTTGAAAAAGACTAGAATAATGGAATTTCAAATCGTCGTTGCAAACTTCTCTACGCCAAAATTCATCTCAATCCTAAAAAAAATACTCTATGTCACCACTCTAATATAGCAGATCTGAGGTCACTGTGAGCAAAGAAATATCGGAAAATGAAGAAAAAAGCGCGAATGTTCTGCTAATTCTTCTTGATACGTCTTCCGAGCACCATAGGTGGCGGAACTTCGTAGGTCTCCGGGAATCCCATTCGTTTCCGATGCTCGAAAGTCTGTGTGGCGGATGGATGCACGATTGGTTCTGAAGCATATAGAATTTTTTTAGAAAATTATAGAAAAAAATGCCTCTATGTGACATACCGTCACTCAGGACCACATCTCCTTCTAGACCATCGTCGGGAATTTTCGATCCAGAGACTCCTCGCGGTGGACAAGGACAGTACTCAGCATCCTGTCCTGGTTCGCCCAACGGCCCCGGCTGAATGCAGAGTTTTCAGTCAGGTTCAGATCAGATTCATCAATATTCATTATTACCGGCCCAGGTTTTCCCATAGCTCCCGGCATTCCCGGTCGACCGGGTTTACCTGCCGGACCAGGCAAACCATCCGGACCCTCCTCGGCGACACCGGGTGGACCGGGTGGTCCTGGTGGTCCCGGACGTCCAGGCATTCCAGGTCTCCCAGGTGATCCGGGAATGTACCGGACACCATCGCGTCCTGGTTGTCCAGGAATTCCGATCGGCCCTTCTCGACCTAAATGAACAGTGATTGGAAAAGGGATTAGAAGAAGAAATTAAGACGCTCTACCTTGCACACCACGATCTCCAGGTGGCCCTGGTGGTCCAGGTTTGCCGACACGATAGCTCGCCGAGCCTCGAGCTCCGTTCATACCCGGCACTCCGGGTGGTCCAGGTCTTCCAGGTGCTCCTCTTTGGCCGGAGGCTAAATTGTGGGTAAATGTGGACGCTCAGATCACTCCTGGGCCCACATTCATCATTGGTAAACCCCGATAAATCCCGAGATATAGCCCGTGAACGGCGCGCACCTTTCTCTACGTATCC
The DNA here is from genome assembly GCA_030553155.1 of Nippostrongylus brasiliensis. Taxonomy (NCBI): domain Eukaryota; kingdom Metazoa; phylum Nematoda; class Chromadorea; order Rhabditida; family Heligmosomidae; genus Nippostrongylus; species Nippostrongylus brasiliensis. The sequence goes on from CP130735.1 coordinate 48,353,490, forward strand.
TAAACTTCCTATGTTAAACGCAATCTCTCATTGACTCTGCCGTCTGGCCCTGGCTGCGCCGCGGTTTCGGAGACCGCTGGTCCGTTCGTGAATTTGGGCCCTGATTACCATCGAAAACGCCAGATGGGGTATATGTATGGTCGCATCACACTTGCCTAACAACCCGACCTTTTTTGACAACGCTGTTCGATACGGAACAAGGAAAAAAGCTGCCCAACTGGTGCGCAGACGATGATAAGGGATTCTGTTTGATATAGCCCTGAGGCGGTACACGTACAAAGACCGGAAACGATTCCAATGCGGTCAGTTATTGCCCTTATTAATGGCTAACGTATGAAGCTGACAAAAACTCACGACCAGCAGGACACTGAATACAACCGGTGTTTTGGTCATAGGAAGGACCAGCGTCGAGTCCATTAGGCCCAGGATAACCTCGTTCGCCGGGAACTGAAATCGTCGTTAATGGTTTCCGGGCGAAGTGCGACGTTTTCATGTTCAAGACGTCACTACAGTACCGTCGCTGAATGTACGCCTCTCTTCATCTCTGCTTATTTTAAATAACGGACATGTGGTTGAAATCCGAATAACATGGTCAATCTCCTGGCAGTTCACACAATCTCGTAGGTGAAGTTGACGGTCAGAAAAAATTTAATGAAAATCATTAAATGATCCTACTTCCGTCGTCTCCATCCAGACCCGGTGGTCCTGGTGGTCCAGGCGGGCACTGCGACTCCAGCATACATCCTGAAAACATCGCGGTGTTAATATATAGTAGGTAAAGTATGAAGGATAAACCAGTCGGCGTTAATCAGCCGACTCAAATGACGCGCCGCCGCATTCGTGTTCAATTCAGAATCGTAAAAATCTTTATGGTGGATGAAAAGTTTGGCCTATAGTACATTGTCCTGCGGTGCATTTGGTGTACGGTAACAGAATATCGTGGCGGGACCAATATGAGCTACCCATTACAAACATCGCGGTTTCGCTTATTATATAGTAGGATGGTTGAAATCCGAAGAGAAAGGAAACGAGGAGGAAATCTTTTTTTGTCTCTAATTCCTCGCATTTTCCGAATAGCGTGGTCTATCTTCTGGTCCGCAAAACACTTGGAAATTCTAAAATTTGATGTCGAGTTTGCACTTCTTGACGTCACCGGAGTAGCCAACTAATGAGGTCGACCTCATTATTCCACTCCTCGTAATTACAGCCTGTGGGTAACTGTGTGATTGAATCACCAAGAAAGCAGTGCGATTGTTTTATGAAATCAAATTCTGATAGTAAGTTCAGGAAGAGAATGCCGAGCCGATTATTTCAATACCAAAAAATCTCGGAAAATCTCATATGTAAAGTTGATGGTCATGAAAAATTAAATGAAAACTATTAAATGATCCTACTTCCGTCGTCTCCATGAGAACATGGGGTGGTCCAGCGTAACTGTGATATCCAGCATACATCCTCTAATCGATGTTATCCTCAATGGCAAGTTGGTACAATATGTGATTTACAATTATCCGAAGGTGACTTTCTATGAATATTTATAGAAATTTCTGCGATTTGCTCTACTTCTCCAACACTCCTCTTCTACCAATGGCATCGGTTCTTCCTTAAACAATGGAGGACCATACCAACGCTCGTGCAACATCCTTCAATAGGTATCGGAAGTTTGAGAATGGTGACGAATCGCTCGTGATAGCTCCTCGTACTGGATGACCATCTATCGACATAAAAATGATGATGTATTCTCGCTCACTTGTGATGAGCAATCGCACCTCTGGCGGGATTCGAACCCGCGTCTCGTGCCTAACCATTCCGCTGTGTATTAACCACTAATTTATTAACGAGACATCTCAATGTATCAATGCGACGGTCATTTGCGGTCAACCTAATACTTTTTCAAGTCCTATAATAGAAAAAAGACTCACTACATCGAGCTGGTAGGTCGGCTCTTTTCGTTCTGGCGAATATGCTCTCAAAACTCGCCATCCGTGACGGACGATCATCCATGCCAACCACTTCAGTCCATGCATCATCCGTCAGCGCCTTTAATGTGATTTTGTTCAGATGGACGTACACGATCATTTGGCGATTTAAATATAAATTTACTTTCCTTTTAGGACAATCCATTCAAAGGGCACATACAGTATGACAAAACAAACGTTATATGTATCATGTGTGTCATTCTCTCAAAAAAAACTCTACAGAATCTGAAAGCTGCTCTTAGGTAAATATTTAAACTGTCTTAAACTGTCGTCGTACACCACCACCGCCACGAGACATCTCCCCTTACTCCATTCATCCCGTTCTGCTGCCTAGAAGCTGGCTCACAGGCGCTCACCACGACACCCAGCATTTTCTACCCATTCAAGTAGCGGGTAACCCACGATAAGACTCTTTCCCAATTCCATACCTTGGTCTGCTCTTAGGGTTTTGTCCCTAACCCGCCCTCTGTTTGTACAGGGCTACCGCAGCCATAGGCCGTAAAGGCAGTCACTGTGTCAACTGAGAAACAGGATTCAAATCCATCATGTTGGGAATTCAAGTAATCACCTGATGCAGGTGAAGAAAGGAAAACCGTCTACAAAGAAATGGAAAGGCAAATAAAGATTGGAGGTTGCATGAGAAGGGGAACGAGGAGGAAATGTTATTTGCATCTCATTTCTCATACTTTTTTCTTCCTCACAAGCTTCAGAAAAAGTCACCTTTCGTGTGGCGCAGTGGTTCTAGTCGACTTTTTCTCTCAACAGAGGTTATGATCCTGAACCAATACGACCCACTGAATGTGGCATTCTTCAGCATGTGTGAACAGCTACTTGAATCACCTAGCAGATCGTGGATCGCAACTAGACTAACTAGAACCGCTCTAGCCGAGCTCTACGGTAACAAAACATGTCGATAATTTTTACCTTGAACGCCACCATTTCCTTCATGCTGTCGTTGTAGAAATCGTTGATGTCGTCGCAGATCAGGCACGCCACGATCCCACAGACAGCAATCATTCCTGCACTTATCGTTATCGATAAGAACACCGCTACCGTCGCTCCATCTCGCATCCTGAAAAAGCGGTCCGCTTCAAAGCGCTCCGTTTAGAGCCGTTTCCGTCCGAGGCGCGAGAAAAACGATAAACGACGCAAAATCGTCCGCAAATCGAAAGCGGGAACTCCTTTAGATCAAAAAAACGCCAACCGGGATGTGGCTCCTGTCGGCGAGCAAGCTAAGCGAAATGACGCGAAGAATGCAAAGAAGAGTTTTCCAAATAAAAACAATTTAAACAACGAGAAATAGATTTGTAAAAGGGTCAATCGGTTTAGCATACGAGCAGGTTGAAAATTCTGCCGCCAACGAGAAAGCGAGGCTGCCCACGAGAGCCCCCTCCCAGCCTTCCCTCTGGCAGTAGTACCTCTATCACGGTTTTATAGTTGATATATTTGATAGCATATCGATTTTTTCATTTATTTTTTCATTTTCTGTATCAAATACTCGTTGGAATGTCCTTAGAGGGTCATGTTACCATTGGCGCTCCTCTATGTATTGTCATAATTTATTGCACATTGCTTGTCTGTTATCATCTATTTCATTCCCTCAGTATTCAACGTTCCTTTATTAACGTCGAGCTGCTGTCTTTCTTCTTCAATACCTACCCTGACATTTTTGACTTCGATTTTCATAAATGTTAGATGCAAGAAATGACCTTCGAGGGAAATGACATGGAAGATGACAAGGAGCCCTCACTTTGACCAGCCCTAGACAATACATGACTGGCCTAGATACACACACTCTTGAAATTAGCACCTTTTAGAAGATTGCGGAAAACTGCTTTATTTTCTTTTCAGTCCTGGCGTCCTATTTGTCACTCTCAGCGGAGCGAAAACAAGCTCAAGGGTAAAATCGAAAGCGCTCGTAAAAACGAGCTAGTTGGATAGACGACGTAACGGAAGAAGCATAAGTCGAAGATCGAGTAGAGATAGGTACTTTGTTGAAAATATGAAATAAAAATAATTGATACGCCCAGTATCAAAACTTTGCTATTCTAGAATCAGAAAAAGAGGCTCGAAAAGTCAAGGCTAAGACCTAAAGGGGCTGTTGCATAACACCCTTGCTTTCATGACAACGATTGGAAAAGCGAAGACCCTCTCAGTCATCACCTGCCACAGTCATTAGGAGATAGATGAAATCTGTGGTCAGCTAGAAGAAGTCATTCGAAGGAAGTCTTTCTACAAGTTCTTCGTCGCTGACTTCAACGAAAGGATCGGAAAGGGCAGTGGTGAGGACCACAGGATCGGAAGATTTGGGATAGGCGATAGGAACGTGAATGGAAATCGTCAGGTTGACCTCATGTCCGATACTCGCCTCTGGCAATTCGCGGCTTGAGAAGAGAAATCTCGATGACTGGGTGTCATTTGGATTGTGCAGTTGCTGTATGTGGACCGCAATATCGCATCGACTCCAAGATCTAGTTGAACTACTTATATATTTGGAGCTGCTAGGTTATTCGCAAAACACTGACGTCGGACGTGAATTGAACCTGCGTTTTTCTGTTTCCGACACACTGCACTGACCACTGTGCTACCGATGCATGATGCGACCCACTAGCATCTTTCTTAAGCCCGGTCAGGCTCTTGCTATCACCACTCAATCAATCACGGGAATAAGCCGGTAAGCCGTTATCGGCAGTTCCCAGTTAGGCTGATAGAATTTTTGATGTAACACGAAACTGTTCTGTTAATTACCGGTTTTTGTTTTGCAAGTTGTAGTCGAGAGCTAGTTGAACCTAGCAACAGCCCGACTCCAAGATCGCTACGCATCGTTTGCAATCGTCTACACCATTGTACATATATTCCATCACAATGATACATTGAAAGATGTGATAATGACGAAAATGATAGTCAGAGTACAGTCGTATACAAGTAGTCTCCGTCGCAGTCCTCGCCCAAAATACGTTGGGTTATTTTTGCCGGCATTTCTACAAGTGCTCTACGGAGTTCTACGTGGAATAAATCAAGTCAGATCGTCTCAAACCACAGTGCAGTGCAAGAGCTGAAGCCTATACGTCTAGCTTCATACACAACAAAATTGTAAGGAATTGGCGTGTAGTAGTGGCCCTATGAGAGCCTCTGACAAGAAGGTGGAGAGGGCTAGACGAAACACTAAAAAGCCGAAAAAGACGTGATAGGAGAAGAAAGGGCGACGACGAGAACCGGCGGAGTGGATGGCGGTGATCGCCAAGCGGGCGAAACACGGGAGCCTCTGCACTGAACCTGTCCGACGGTTCTGGTGTGTGGGTGTGTGGAGGGATGATAGCGGCAAGCGGCATCACCGTGAAGCTGCACCGCCCTAACTGGTTCAGATCTCAGCTAAGAACACACGAACCCTTGTCAATCATGCGGCATTGAAGAAGGAGAGGAAAGCAGATGATGCTGGTAGTTTAGGGTAGCGACTATCAGGCAGTCCGGAACCCGCACAGCTGCGTCTAGTCGAGGTGTGTTCGTTTCGCAGTCTGATCCAGTGTCTCGACAAAGGTGAGAATTCGCTCACAAACTTAACGCCTGCCAATAATGGGGTCGTCAGGTTAGTGCGGGGGAGTGCGGTCGAGCGCTTGCACTTTTTCTGATACGTGGCGAATACACCCACAGCGAGTATGAAGGGGTGAGCTCAAAAGACGAGCTGGTTGAAGAGCAGGCGGTACAGGTTCTTTATTGATCAGAAGCATTGTAATTACTTGTTCACTGAGCGCATTAGATTACATAGTAGTGAATTTAGTGAAGAACACTCACTCTTCTTCTTCTCCTCAGCGTTTAATCCCGCGCCGTCGCAGGGTCCGCTGTTCTTGTCAACATTCGCCATCTAACACTATTCCGGGCGTCTTCTGATGTTGCTTTGACCTATTTAAGGTAGCTTCTGATGACGTCCCTCCATTTCTTCTTGTGTGCTCCTCTAGGACGCTTGCCGGTTGCCTCGAACTCCAATGCTCTTCTTATTGGGTGGTCCTCCGGTCTCCTGGAAATGTGCCCATACCGCCCAGAGATGAACAGGGGCTTCTCCCATGACCGAACAGCTACAGCTTCCCTTGAGGATCCTCGAGCATCTCTTGTCACAGAGAATTCCAGTTGCTTCTCTCCACTTCATCCACGCTGCATTTTTCCTTCCCCTCACTGCCTCATCTACTGCTCCGTTCCGTGATAGCTCGCTTCCGAGGTATCGGAATTGGTCCACCCTCTCGATAGTTCCCCGATAGCAGTCCAGTATCGGCTGAAGAACACTCAATCACTGAACACTAATCACTCTAAGCTACGATAAACATCTGATTAACATTGATAACGAGTCTTCCAGGAGAGCGTGCAGTCACAGAGAGCAGTCGACCTCACCAGCTGGCCGTTCCAAGATAGGAGGCCCAGTCCAATACGCAATTGCCGAGTGTGGACTGTATGGAAAGAACATCAGTAGGTCTTCTTCGCATTTGCACACTCAATGTAAGATCAATCTCAAGTGAGGTGTGTTTGACCGACTTTGAATCCACGGTGGAATCGCTACAGTTTGCTCTCGGAAAAGAGAAGCAAGGGGAGACCGAGAACACGGCGGCTAGACGATATTGCTTACTGTCGAAAACGAAAGGCAGAGGATATAATCGACTGGGAATGGATGGTGAAAGATGCGACTAAGAAATCTGCTGACCCCTTCGGAAGAAAGACTCGAGTATCAATATGTCGTTGCGATGCAAGAGTGTAAAGAATAAAGAATAACATTGATAACACCACGTTATGTTATGTTTATTATGACACTTGAGGTGACCGTAAGATAACGAACAGTAAACGGCAATAGAACAGAACATACAACATTCATGAAGAAATCCGGTCAAACGACATGGCTAAAAACGCATGTGATTCAGTACGGCCTTAGAAGTCTAGCGGCTATTCTACGTTTAAAGTAATTTAGGAATTTATTGAACCATTCACTCTTCATAGAATTTCTTCCTGTTCAAGTAGTCGGTAACCCACTACATATAAGGCTCTTTCCCATTTCCACAACTCTGTCCGCACTTTTTTTACGACTGATACCCCTGACTTCTCGCCCATTAAATTGTTCATCCGTGAATAACAGAATTTTTCAATTCATGTACGCCTATTTCGACATCAATGACTTTGCACCTTTTCTCTTTACAACGAAACAAACGATCAATCATCACTAACAAAGCGTGGCCCGCACTGGATATGAAGAGATAAGGAGTGCGCTGCGATCGAAGTTTCCGTGTGGATAAAAAGTGAAACATCGCTGACACAGGTCGATGACCTCCCTAGTGGTTGGATGACTTTTCTTCGTCGACGTTCAAATAGGAAGTCTATTTACCAGAGCAAGCAGTTTTTCTGACGATCAAAAGTATTTATTACTCCAGCTCTTATGCGTCTTGATGTTGATCAATGCAGCTGTAGAATAAGGAGAAGTAGATGTCAGACCTTCGCGCCAATAAAGGGTGAATATTCATTACAACTATATACACATATGCAAAGAAAAAACTGCTCAAAAGTAGGAAGACGGAGATCGTGAGCTTGTTCCAGCTGTACGGTGGCGAAGGAGCTAGTCGCAGATTCGGAAGACAATATCTGAAACGAAGCAGCTGCAGATGTTCACCCTGCATTGATCTTCAGCACTAATGGTATCCATTTTATTTTATTTTATTTTATTTTATTTTATTTACTGCAAATTAATCGGTTGTTTCTACCGACGAGCTAACGAGGTCGACCTCATTTTATCGCCTTCTTTAATTAAATACAGATACGGTGACTTCCATTCATTCATTTGTTACATGAATCATCATGTGGTATAAAAGAAAAGGAAACGCATGCGTAGGTAAAAAGGGAACACAACCGTAGATAAGTGACCAACAGGCACCAACGACTTTAAGGTAATTACCGCTGGATACGGACTTGGACGGGAAGAAAACGTATGGAGAGTGGTTCGTGTTATCAATTATCATCAGTTGTTTACTATTGTTAGCATGATTAGTGTTTATTGAGGATTCCTCACTCAACTCACTACTCTCCTAGTGTAGGGCCGCTTGGAAACATGGAACCACTGCGGACGTGTTCTCCTACAGTAATTCGGTATTCTTTACAGGTCTTGGCTGCTCGGTGCTTTCCAGGTGTTGCCGAAATCAAAGCAACTCTACAAAAGGTGAACTACTTACCTAAGGTTGAGGCGACACGTTGAATTCCGTGTGATGAAATCTTAATTTTCTTTGTTTTATTCCATGATCGACTGTCGTTAAATCTAGGCAAGTCGAATATAGTACGTGATAGACTGATTGAAGCCAAATAGCCAAGATGTTAGAAGCTTATTCCGGCTAACTTTTCGGCTAGTCCGCCTTCTTCAGAGCCTCAAACTTGGGCAACCAAACTACATATGCTAAGTCTTTCGGTTTTAGCCGAAATGGTGATCTTGGAAGGTGTTCTCGAAGTTAGGAAAATTCCATTTTTTGCATCGAGTGAAAAGTTTCAGTGGGGTTCCTGCTGAAACATGTTTGGTATCAAAGTGATGAAAATGACGTGCTGAAGTCAAATCTTGTGAGAGAATTTGCAATTTCCATAATTTGCAATCTAGTGCAGGCAGGGTGTTCCTAGGACACTGCGGTGGCAAGGTTCGGGTGGTCGTAAAACAATCAACAAAGAAATCCGTCCATAACTAGGTCACCTATTACAGCTGGAGTAAATGTAAAGGAATATTTGAGCTCATCATCAGAAGGCGAATCAAATGGTACTTTCAAATTTGCCCAAAGTTCACTGAGAACGATTTGCACGCTAACGCGCGTGCAGGCGCATGCAGCACGCGTTTTGGGACAGAAGTTGTGAGCGGTATTGTATGGGTTTAATTACCTATCGCTATATATTTTTGCTTCTATTTTACCAGCCACAGTAGAGGAGCATCTTGTCACTTGAACAATTTCGAATTCCATTAGTGACCCATCAGACAGTACCGGTGTTTCTTCTCTCGTTTCGTTTCTCAATAGATCCAAACATGACGTGAGCTGGTTTTCGGTGCAATTATGTGAAATACGGCGTGAACGACACCACACAATCGCTTGCATCAACATTGAGTGATAAATACGTCGAAATCTGGCGAAAACCCGGTACGTATCTGCGTCGCCTTCATCTCGGTGATATCTGTGAATCTATCGCGGTTAGTTTGCGTGCCGAAGGAAAAGTTCCGCAATTTCGATGCCACGCGGGAGTTTTCCTTCGACACACTTTACCACGAGTTTATTCCAAGCGCCTCAAACTTGGGTAGTTAAACCCGATGTAGAATAAGTATGCATAACAGGTGAGAGGACAAAAGTGATAGATCAAGACGGATGGGAGGTCTGCCCATGAGTGTTACGGCGGTTCTTATGAGGGCGACGTTCTCGGCTGTGTTTTGTCGCGTCTCAATCAGTAGCGTCGTCCGCACCATACAATTCGGGCCCTTACAGACCCGACGACAAAAATTGAGCGACGAATTCACAGTCTTCACCGCGGCGGTGACCGCAACAGCTATCGATTAGAGCAATGCGGCCGCCGCGAACGTCGCGTTGGACGAGAATGCTCGTCGTCGTGTGTTTCGCTCAATTTCATTTATAACGGCTAATTCGTCGCTCAAATTGTACGTCGTCGGGTCTGTAGGGGCCCTTTCTCAGCATGGATACGATGACAGTCTTCCATACTCAAACATCTCGGCGATGACTGTCCATCGCTCTCACGGTTCGGAATCGCGGAAACCGCAATGGAATCCCAGTAACATGACCGCGAAGGTTACTTTTCTATGGGTAGAGATTGTCGTATCACAACAGTGAAGATAGCGCATCGCTCACTTCCTGGTTACCAACAACTGCTGGAAGCTGCTGAAAACTGGGCTCACCTCTGCTTGCTTCCTAGGCGTGGCCCGTTTTACCCGCTTACGGGCTCGCTATCACCTGGCTTATCTAGTATTACCTTCCAGCGCAATCAGCACACACTTTCAGATTTGCAGCTGGTCTCGGAACTGAGTTATAGCGATGAAAAAAAGGTTCGTTTGAGTGAGGACAACGACTCAGTCACAGTCGAACCTTTTCCTAGATGTAGGAACCGGGAAAAAACGTTCTTGGGCACAGCTAGACATAAACATGAGAAATGGAAACGTTGGAGATCGTACAACAAATACGAAAAAAGGGTAAACCCAGCGGGTAAAAGATTTTCTTAAAGACTCCATTTTTTGGTGATGATAGTTTTATCAAATACGTATACGATGGCTCTCGCATTGGGCTCGGCCAAGGTTTTATTTATTCATTTATTCACTTATTCAAACGTCAATATGGCGCATCTGTGCACTAAAAGTAAAAGAAACAACAACAAAATTTAAGTTAACCAGGGCCCAGATTCATCATTGGTAAACCCTCGATAAACCCATAGCCCGAACGGGGCCCACCTTTGTCTACTTATCCTAAACTCCCTATGTTAAACGCAATCTCTCATCGACTCTGCCGTCTGATTCTGGCTGCGCCGCGGCTTCAGAGACCGCTCGTACGTTCATGAATCTCGGCACAGGATACATCTGCACTGTGAACATATGTAGCATCAAGGTATGGAAATCGGTAAGCTCGCAAGTATGTTAGGAGGGATAACCTTCCCCCGGCAATTATCCGGTAATTAAAGAGCCTGTTTTAAAGATATCATTGCACAAAAAATTAAATAAAGTAAAAAATAAATCCAAACTAAAATTCAATTAAGCATATTAACCAAGAGAAGAGGAAAGTGATAACAGCAAGAGCAGAATGGAAATAAATTTGAATTTATCAGGAAATAAAATAAATAAGGTGCAAGAGCCCGAAAACGACTCACCGTATCCCATCGCTCTCGCTGTTAGCTTCACAACAACGACGAACTGTACTGCGATCATTATAAGGGATGCATAGTCGATTGAAAGCAGCATCGTTATGAAAATCTCCAGTAAGATGTCAACGATATCGGATCGGTATCCGAATAGCGGTGACAGTAAAGCGACATTAGGCGCCAACGGGGCCAATAGAGAATACCAGAGAACAGACACAGCCATCATTAAAGACGTTGCCTTGTTATCGGCGCTGTTTCCTTTATAGAGCCGATTTTGTTCTATGATCTTCAATGAGCAAATTTACACTTTAAGAGACAACTACCAGACGGCAAACACGTGAGATCGGCCGAGATAGCGGTAAACAACGACGTCTCACCCCGAAAACGAAGCACAAACTACGTCACTGCCGGTGCTAAAACGGTAAACAGCCTTTAAATAGTTCCATGCATCTACAGATTTGATTAGAAGTGACGGTTATTGAAAGAAGGAAAGTACAGAGAAAATGTTATTCTGGTTCCATGTTCTCTCGTCAGTGAAACTGCCTACAAATTGACGGCGATTTGTTAAAATTAATTCCTACGCACTAGATGGATGAACATCTGAATAAAGCCGTTTAATTTAGTTCATCCACCTAGCAACCTCCTGTGGCAGAAGTAATCAATTTTAACAAATCATTATTTTGTTTATTATTTGTTATTGATTATTATTCATTAGCTATTGTTAGTATGTTTATTTTTGTCTTTACTATTTATTATTTCAGTGTGGAAGGTACTGGTACTTGAAGCCAAGATTCATCGAGAGCCGCACGTGCAACATTTATTATTTATTATAATATTTGGCACATAATGGCGCAACTTACTACAAAATAGTCATCTACGACTCTGCTCGCACTCGACAGTGACGGCATCTACCGATTTATGTCCAGGGACGGTATCCCTTGGTCAAGTCATTTGATATGAATCAATGGGTAGCAAAGAGCCGGCCAAAGTGTGAAGCCGCTAAAGACGACGCGCGTCGAAAATGCAAAATCGAGGATCACATAAATTAGTGGCTACAGTCCGGTTGCGCCTCATATAGGCAAACTTACTGACCTTTTTTCGTTTAATTTCTTTCCTATGTGATTATATGCTTGCAAGAAATTTCAACTTGTTCAAAATAATTAGATATGATCTAATAAAGCACACGTGTTAGCAAACAGGAATCTCTGCCATGCGAATTAGTTTCAGGATGATGTGAACGCTTCAGATCCATTTTGGATAAGCGCTACTGGTAGCGACGAGCTCTCGATCCTGATAACATCGCCGCTCAGAAAACATTTAAATAGCCGTGATCTCAGAAGAATGACAGCAACTGAAGCTTTCCAGCCTTCAGCTTCTCAAGCCAACTCCCACACAATGTTCACTCGTACCTTGTTCGTTCTTCTCGTCAGCTGCGTTCTGCTCGCTGATTGCTGCAATGGAGGAGGAAAGAGTGAGTCCATCTTGTTGTTATCTGAAAATGATATCTTGAAAAATGTAGTGCTTACTACAAACCAATTTTGCCGAAAGAATAATTTGTTCTTTCAGGGAAGAGAAGAATTATTGTTGTGAACGGCGGTGGAGGTGGAAGTGGTTCTAGTGGATCTATGACTTCAATGATGGCGGCCAGTGGACGACGAAGACGTGCCATCTTCGGTGGAAGAGAAGCTGTCGTTGAGGACGATCTTGCTGATCAACCTAGAGATGCTTAGCCTATTCGGCAACTTATAACATTTCTATTTATGTGTGTCGTATTTATGTTTTCTGGCAAAAAGTAAACTATTCGAATATTCGATGTCAACACGAACCTACTCGTTTCAACTAACTCCAGGATATTCACATTGAATCCAACTCGAAAAGGAGATGCTAATGATGTCGAGTAGAAATTCGAGAGAATCGTAAATGGGGCTGAAGAGAGAAAGAGCAAGCTTTTCCGTGTGAACAATTTATAGTAGAATAGTTCGTTATTCTTCTCAGGTGGATGGAGCTATGTAGTAGAAGGATACAGCTAACTTTGAAGCAAACGTGCTAGGAAAGGGAAGATACCAAATTGAACAACCTGTGACTTCCATGTTACAAACATATGCACCCCGTACTTGTAATATTTCGAAAGTAATAGGTTTCTAGATAATAAAACCAGGAAAAATGTGTTCAAGATATTTTTTCAAAAGGCTGACCCATTCAACACAGAAAGTGTTTACTTCGATAAGTACTTCGAAAAGAAAAAACTTCCGAGCGTTCCTGTGCAGGTTTGTTTCATTGGTATCTCTGTATTGCAATCCTCTCCCAGCAACGGCATGAGTGGTGCAGTGCCATAAAGTGCTATTGACACCGGCATGGTCGCTCGAACGATTTCCGCCCGGGCCGACCAGGCCTTCCATTGCTCCAGGGCAGGGTAAATTGGTAACAGACATGCCTGCGAAGGTAAAGACATTGACTTTGTAGAGAGACAGACACTGATGGCTGGCCCCGCTCCTCAAGTCATTGTATAGGCTTAATACGCACTCGCCAGCCTCTCCTATTTTGCATTGAACACGAATGCTGCAAAGCGTCCTCAAGGTACGGATCAACGCCGACACCTTCACCTTTACCTTTACCTTTATATGACCCGCACAACTATGCTTGGCTTTCAATGTGTATTCGAAGGGTCTTGCAAACGGGCCATCGGTCTTGCAACATGGGGAACTGCGCTGTACCGGTTGGTGTCAGGATAGCCCGAAGAAGCACAGAAGACACATCTATCATATATCTATCTCAAAAGCTCTCTGTGACTTACAAGGACCGTGCCGACCGTGTCTGTCCACGTCTCAGCCGCGTAACACATAGCAGGAAGAAAAGTCGAGTCGAACAAATGAGCACGAAATAATATTTACGACATATCGAATATCAGGACCTCGACAGTCAATACTCACGACATCGTACATATCGTGGGTTTTGAAAGGCTTCTCGTAATCGCTGCCTTTACCCGAAACCGAAGATCCCCTTCTTCTGATGAATGCTTTTTCATGTGTTAGTGTTTTGTGGGTGTTTGCACCCTTACAGACCAGACGACAAAAAATTGAGCGACGAATTCGCAGTCTTTGCCGCTGTGAGTTCGCTGCGTCCGTCATCGCACCAGGGGATCCTTGTGATCTTGTCTTTTCTGCTTCATCAGCAATTCTATCTTCTTTCCAGCTTCAACTAGCTATCAGAGGATCACCTCTGCTTCAATTATCCTGATAAAGAAGCTGTAAATTCCAAATCTATGTCAGCTTATAATCCTTATAAATTTGAAACTGTTATGAAGCGCCACCTTATCGGATTTAATCGTAGCTAAATGTGTGTTTCTTTCAATTATGGTCACATTTTTCGGAAGCAACATCACTTACCTGAGGTAGCTGCACCCCTACGCTTTCACTGTGTATTAAGCGGAGGGATCGTTTTCCGATTACTTATCAACACATTCATCTGCATTAGGAAGAGGGGCTGTTATTCTGTGACAATATGAAAACTAGTTTATGTGTTCATTCCTGAAATCGTCCGCAATCTCGACAACATCGCCTGCAAATAGCTTACGGAAGATCTCTTATAAGTCCAAGCAAGTTGGGATCTATCCTATTTCGGATTGGGAGCGTCTCCTATTGACACCCTACGAATCCACAGCTCCATGGGATATAGTGCTTTCTTTGTACTCTTGTTAGTATGCAGCTCTGTGCTGTTATCCGACTGTTGTACGGGTGGTTCTTCAAGTAAGCTCTTTAATCGATATGATGCTGTGATAAGCATTTCTAATATGCTCTATAGTTCCAGAAAAATCACGTAACTCTAATTTGCATTGCAGAAAGGAGAACAGGAGAATCTGGTTCTGGTGGTAGTTCTAGTGGCGGCGGTGGCGATAGTGGTGAAAGCAGTGAAGGCAGCAGGATGATGACCCCTGGTGAGTACAATTTCGCTGTTTTTTTTCAGCTGCCTCATTCGAATAGTACGTGGTGTCACTTTCACCAGCACGTTAAAGTGATCGATCCTTTCACAAGCTCAGGCAGCTCTTCTTGTTGGTCCGAAGTCGGGCGAGTTGTCATCGTATACTTTCGGGAAAATCGGCCGACCACTTAAGGCCGACCACTTTTCGACACTTTTTGATTTTTCATTGTTATTTTGGCATAGTTATGTATTTCTCCGTGCAGGTATGATGATGATGCCCACCGTCGTCGTTGCGGCAGCGCCTGGCACTGGATAAAGAATCTAAGAATCATGCTCAAGATGTTCTAACATTCCTCATCTGTGGAATCGCCTGATATTGCCACTTCGCGATACGGCAACAATGATAGAGATTTTATCATGCCTGATCGTTGTTAATGTTAATCAAGAAGTGTACGTAAAGTTCGTTGTTAATGTTATTTAGAAGGTGTATGTAAAGTTCACCATAGATCAAAGCAATCCTATAGAGACGCTAAATGATAAATAAGTGATAAATCCGTTGATAAGGTTTTTATTCAGTGAGTAGTAGACCAAGGTTAGTAACGCTAACGTGGTCACCGCAGCCACAAGTAACGTGGTGTTACTTGTGGCTGCGGTGCCATTGTGGAGCAACGATTGAGGTGACTGTGACTATATTGTCACGGGAATCCGAAATCTCAGCGAGAAAACTGTTGAAGCGCTGGATCACCGCTAGAAACCCGATTATTAACAGGAAAGAAGAACATATAGTGGTGACACAAGACCTGACTCCGTTCATTGACTTGTGCGGGCTCGATTCAAACAACAGCCACGGGCAGTGACACGCCAGTAAAAAAAAGCGGCCCAAGGTTGACATCGCCTCCATCCAATCTCCATAGAAAACGGTATCGAGCGGATCACCTATTCACCGGTAGTGTCGTGCTGCTACTCTGCTGTGGCTGGGCTCTCTATCCCCTCAACTTTTGACTCATCGCTGTTTCTTGAAATAGTTTTTGGACGCGTGATTTCACGAGTCAACTTTGATTTCTTCCAGGCTCTGACGAAGCCGGTTACGGCGAAACGTAAGCCAAATAACGGTGCGTTACTAACCTTGGTCTATTACTCACTGAATAAAAACCTTATCAACGGATCTATGCCAAGGTTCAAGGATAGTCGAACTTGGAGTATTCTAAGTGATAAATATTTGGGACTACTAGTCTCTCAGTCTATGATTCGATTTTGCGTTCCCGTATCCAAAGAGAGTTTGGAAAAGAATCTTCTTTTATGCAGTACATCCTCAAAGCCGAAATCAGAACCGAATGTATGATTCCGACCCTCCTTAATCACCCCAGAGGTAATGAACCGACGTCTAAGGTAGCCGGCTGACCGTCTACTAATAACACTGATCGTCCAGCCGTGGAGAGGTAGAGACAGCTGGAGACACCTGAATATACGTCCGTTTCGTCATTTATGACATGAATCACCATGTGGTATGAAAAGAAAAAGAAATGCGTGTGTAGATAAAAAGGAACACAACCGGAGATAACTGACCAACAGGCAGTGAAAATTAAAAGTGGTTAGTTAACGCGTGATTAAGAAAAATAAGAGCGAGCATAGTGATAAGGAGGTAATAGAAATATTAAAAACTTCCAAAAACAAAAAAAAACGTAATAGACGGGACAACAGCGAAGATTATGTAAAGCAAGGGTATAGAGCGAATATGGAATATCATCATGGTTTCAGGAATTTATCGACTATTTTCTTGAAAGCAATGATCTCGTCGGAACTTATTCTCTTCTAACAGACCATAGGTATAGCGGAACGACACTGTAGGTGGAGAAGTGTAACCAGCAAATTTTCTAGCCCTTGGGAGGTCAATTTTCGACGTTCCTCCTCTAGTGATAGATGCCCTCCTACGACCCAGTTGACTAATATCCAGCCTAGCTCGAGCATTTCGTGTTATGCTATAAAAATCAGATCAAACTTCTTCCTTCTTTACTTGGAACGATTTATTAATTTTGTTTCATCCGTTGATCATCGATTTGCCCGCCCGAGCAAATCGATGATCAACGGGGCGACAGGTGATACAGATGATTTTTATCCATAGATGAATTGGTGCTCCTTCGATCAGGTGAATCTCTTATAAAAATCGCTCTCACGGCTTGCATCATACAGACCGCATCAACTGTAGTCGACACCGTCCTTTCAATGAAATTCATTGTAACGGAGTCCTCAAGGTGAGATCAGCATAGGAGTGTAGATTAACGGGTGCAGTCTCGTTTTGGATTTGCAAAACTGACTTATAAGCCTAAAAGTGATTCATTCTATTTAATGGTTTGGTTTGATGTCCAACACGCCATACTTCTTTAAGTCTCGAAAACGCTAACACAGCGAGTACGTACGTTACCAACTCTTTTTTCTTGCAGGAGCTGCTACTGATTCAGTGTTTTCGTTCCCGTCTATTTCCGTACTCGAGATCGGTTTTCAGACGACCACCAGTGACACGCGTGCGGCACATTATGTACAGGCAACGCTCGACATAAGGTGAGACGGCAGGAGATACTAGAAAAGAGCTAAAAAAGCGACCTGTGAGTAAGCTAAAGTCGAAACTTGTAATGGTTTATAATATAAGTATTCTCATGGTCAGATCATTCACGTCTGAGTTTGGTTAAAGCCTGACTTTTGAAATTTCGTACGCGGCCACGTGATTTTATGCTGCTTCTGAAAAGTTTCTGACGTATCGTTTCCTCCCAACGTTACACTAGCCCGGAAGCCTAGAACAGCCTGGGAGAAAATTCAACGACTGAGACCATCTCAGAGATTGCGAAACATAGCAGAAGGGAGTTCCAATTGCTTATCTAAGTATATCTGTGTATTAGGTAAATAAATGCGGGATTATCATGAACTGGATGTCAACGAATTGTCGGTGCTCAGCTTTATTTCCATAATAAAAGTATGCAGATTTATATTAGTATTCAGCGTGCTCATAGATGCCAACACTAGTGATTAGGCCTTAAATAGCATAAGTTAGTGGTATAATAATGAAAATGTTTCAAGGTTGGTCAGCAACATCGTCCTCAACGACAGCTTCTCTTCCACCGAAGATGGCACGTCTTCGTCGTCCACTGGCCGCCATCATTGAAGTCATAGATCCACTAGAACCACTTCCACCTCCACCGCCGTTCACAACAATAATTCTTCTCTTCCCTGAAAGAGCAAATTATTCTTTCTGCAAAATTGGTTTGTAGTAAGCACTACATTTTTCAAGATATCATTTTCAGATAACAACAAGATGGACTCACTCTTTCCTCCTCCATTGCAGCAATCAGCGAGCAGAACGCAGCTGACGAGAAGAACGAACAAGGTACGAGTGAACATTGTGCAGGAGCTGGCTTGAGAAGCTGAAGGCCGGAAAGTTGCTGTCATTCTCCTGAGATCACGGCTATTTAAATGTTTTCTGAGCGGCGATGTTATCAGAATCGAGAGCTCGCCGCTACCAGTAGGGCTTATCCGAAATGGATCTGAAGCGTTCACATCATCCTGAAACTAATATGCATTACGCCGATTCCTGTTTGCTAACGCGTACTATTTATTAGCTCAGCTCATGCAAATGGTAACGGTTCTGAACAATGCAGATGAGAGTTTTCTAGCAAAGATATTATACAGTTTATTCGACTGCGCTCACTTTTGACTTAACCTGGAAAACCAATACGTGCGAAGTTATTCCACTATAGACTCCAATTGCAAAGCAACTGCAGTGCACTGTAGTAGGCGAGGAGAGAAATCATCAAGACTGTATTCACTTTGAAGCTAGAAGAACAGTTCGCGGGGTCGCCCTTAAGGTAGGAGGTAAGTGAATCAGACGTGAGCACGCTGGTAATGATCAAGCCTTGATCTGTTTAATCTGTGACTTTTTGTGCGACAGCACAGCGTTTCGGGGGTCTCCTGACCACTCCAGTGATCTGTGTATTTGTGTTGAAAAAGTTAAAAGATCTTGTAAAAAGACCGTCGAGTTCCGCTGGATGATCTCCTGCCATCAGCAGCCTCATACTGTGGTTGACACTTTGCTGCCCAGCCAGCGGTCGCTATCTGTCGATTCAACTTAACCCTGGATCAGTGGTTGGGCAGCAAACTGTAGACCAAAGTGTGATGCCGCTGATGATATCTACCGAGTTCTGCATCGTCGACCAAAATTGAAGCTGCCGATTTCGGGAGATCATCCAACGGACCACGACGGTCTTCCTTTATTCCCTATTATTTATACTCTTACATCGCAGCGACATGATGATAGAGCCCAGAAGGCGCTCGTGTTCAATGATAGTTTGTGGGCGGTTTCATATTGAAAAACCGCTCCGCATGTCTATTTGGTCAAAGCCTGATATCCTCGTTTCAGGTAGACCCACTACATCAAACTTTTGTGATTCTATCGTAGATTCATAGTAGGTTAAACGCACCTTATTTGAAATTGATCTAATGTTGAGTATGCAGATGCGGAGCAAATCTGCCGATGGTATTGCCATACAGTCCAGGCTCGGCAACTGCGTATTGGACTGGGTCTTCTTATCTTGGAACGGCCAGCTTTCGAGGTCGAAGGAGGGTGGTGAGGTCAACCGCTCTCTGTGACTGCACGAGGAAGACTCCTACACTGTCTTCTTGAAAGATATTTCCGTTTCTCCAAAACAGTTCGCATTTGCACGGAATGATCTAATGAAGAAAAACAAACAGGATGCGACGATGTTCATGCTGCGTTAACCCTTTCCGGCATCGAAGAATGCGTATTCGCCGAAACCATAGCCAATAAATCGTTTATCAGCCTTGCGTCTAGCTGTACTACGGAAGAGGACATAACCGTAGCAGGCCATGGTTTATTGAGAGTCATTCTTAACACATTCACGACGAAGGGGTTTCCGCGCGCAATGGGCGCGACGGCCGGCTGGCTCTTTGGCACGCGCGCGTGTGTCCACGAATAAGTGTTCAGGAAGAGTCCAAAAAACTGTGCAGGATGTTATAAAAGTCTGAGCGATAGCTTGGGGAGAGTTGTTGCAAAGAAAAATATTAGGAGGGTCGATACGCGCTGTTCGAGTTGTGAAAAATATGTTGTTTATTGTGTTTTAACGATAAGAAGTGTTCTTGGTTGAATCTTTGTTCGCTGATATAATTGCACTCTACTAATTCGCTTTGTCTAACTGTTCATTGAAGCTTTATTCCATGTCTGACACTCACTCCTGTCCTAAAAGTTTTTGCGTTTATTGTGTTCCAACAATGCGAAGAATTGTTCTTTAGTTAGTTTTAATAAACCCGATCATTTTCGTGCCGACGCAAACCTAGCATTGATTCTACCTTATAGTCTACGATTCCGAAAGAACAATCAATAAAAGTCGTCACCAAAGAACGTTCTGCGAAACTCTTCTGTCCACACATATGTGTGGACATCGTCCCACGCGCCTACCTTGCTGTCCACACATATGAGAATGCGTTAATATTGGTAAATAGAGTGTGGGATTGATACCAGACTTTTCTGGGAAGGCTTAGACACTGACATGGTGTAGAGGCTACCCCATGTACGATTCTGATTGTGAGTGGAACAAGAGTGAGGCGGCGCGTCCTAGGGGACTGATCAACACCAACATCTTTACCTTTCACTAAAAGTAAGTTAAAACATGAAACAAAGCTTACGTGAGAACAAAGGAGCTCATAAATTAATAATCCCAAGGTGAGCAGGTGGCCGGAGACTTCTATTAGGTTGTAAACAAAGTTCTGTCCTTTTCCGCACTTCCCTGATGTCACTGAACATCAAATTCGAAGGGCAAGACGAGGTCAACGAGTTGTGCTTTTTAGGTTGATAAGTAGTTCTTCTTCTCATAAAAGCACTTCTTTGACAATTACTCATGATTCCTGACTTATTATAAAGCTTCAAACACAGCAAAGCTGAGATGGGTTTTCGAAAGGATTCACTTAACCAGTCCAAACTTTGCTGAGTGGTGGAGTTGAGCGCTGTAGGTCTGAACATTGTACGCTTAGGGAATACACTCTCACATGGTGCGATGCTTGTATGATTTAGTATGTTTCTTGAAGAAAGCGAGTCAATTGAAGTGTGTGCACCATTTGACGGACCTTTGTTCGTTAATCCTTGTATCCAAAAGGAAGTGGGGAAAAAGAAGCTGCCACTACTCCATGTGAAAACAGGAAATCTAGGCTTCCTCCACACCGATGTCCTTGCCCACCTTAAGCCGCCTTAGAGAGTGAAAAAAAAGCTCGGCAATTAATGGCTCACAATTTCACCGAAGCGTGCAGCTGGAGCGAGTGACGGTTGCAAATTCATCCAATCAGGGCGACTTTTACGAAGCGATTTTTGATACATTTCTAACACGGAGATGAAGAATGTATACTATACTATGAGAAAAAACACTTTGCGCTGTTTTTTCTCGTCGATTGGCCCTCCAAGATCTTTCTGAAGACGGATTCCACTGTAAGAAGGTAGTGGTCTCTATCCTGTCAACTACAACTTGATTAGACTTACCCTAAAGTCTGGTAGATAAGCACGCCGCGCGCGAACCGTAGCGCGGCGTATCGATCGACGACACTTCACAGATATGCTACACCTCATTGTGATGAATAGAATTTTCTCTCTAAATTTTAATGCCTTCATGATGCTATTGCTTTGCTATTCCCATATAGTGATTAGGTAACTGTTTAGGACAAAAACAAACAAATAATGAACAACAAATAAAGAACAATAATTGTGTCTGAATAATAAAGTGAGGCGGCTCATCCTTATGAAGTGATACCTTTACCTTTAGCTTGAGTCTACTGATTGAAGTCAATGGGAAATCTTCCCTAAAAGTTCCCAAACAATCTTCAAGTAAGGGAGTACCACAGGAGAGTTCTATTGAAGTGAATGCACAGCGCACAGTGCGGTATTATTAGAGCTTCTGTCTTGGTTTATGAGTATTTCTTGAGATTTCCTAGACAACGATTTTTGATTCTAACCGTGAATTTTTGAGAGATTTCCCGCGGAACTCACGAAAAGCGATTTCTATAGCAAGCGGCCGAAACACTCGCTCGCCGTAGTGCGGCGCGCGCGACGTGCGCGCGCGGCGTGCTTATCTGCCAGACTTTAGGGTACTTTTCCTTCCTTCCTCCTAGCCAAACGATGAAGAAAGAGGTGTACGTGATTAGACTTACTTTTTCTTCCTTCCTCCTAGCCAAACGATGAAGAAAGAGGTGTACGTCGGAAATACATGTGACATTGAAAACGTGACAGCCTAATCTACGAACCAACATGCCCAGTTACTTCTCCGGAACACTGCGCACCTAAGTGTTTCAGAGTTGGCCCTCAAGAACTCAAGCGAACTGCGTATCGCAACTTCTTCTACATCCACCACATTCACCGACCCTCATTCTAACTTGCTGCCACTTTTTAGACATCCACATTGCATTCGAAGGAAGAGAGGATTAGGAAACCGACATGATGTCGAAATCGCCTTCATGGATTTTACTCGATGCAGATCTTCAGATTTGTTAGATAGTGGCACGAGTGACTAACATCCCTCTAGAGAAAGACATGCTCTTTAAAACGGTGTTTAGATTAGGAAAAACGGTTAGCCCTGAGCTGAGTTATGACGTTTCAAATTAAAATGCAAAAAAGGACAACTTTGTTTACAACCTAATAATATTTGAAATGACTATTAATAGCAATTCGTTTGAAGCTTCTGAAATTTTCAGCTACCTACCTCAGCGGAAACGTACGAAATCTATTTCTGAGTCAAAGTGCAGTCCTTGTGGCCCTCACGCCGAACGCTACTTGTGTTTTCTTATTAGAGTTTCTGAAGCCTTTCTTCGATAAAACGGCGAATCCGTACACTCACTCTCTTTGGATTTTATTGTTGCTATTGGTCACTCCTCAATACCTACTTAATATAGGACCCAATTCAAAAAATTCGGTTGAGAGTGCACGTTGACGAGGTAAATACTCTTTTTATTCAATAAACGTATTTACTTATAAATAATGTTCTGGTGTTGAATATGGATCAGGGTCGATCAGCAAGATCTGCCTCAACGACAGCTTCTCTTCCTCCGAAGATGGCACGTCGTCGTCGTCCACTGGCTGCCATCATTGAGGTCATAGATCCACTAGAACCACTTCCACCTCCACCGCCGCTCATCACAATAATTCTTCTCTTCTCTGAAAGAGCAAATTATTCTATAATTCTTTTGGCAAAATTGGCTTGTGGTAAGCAGAGCACGTTGCTTTAAAATATCACTTTCAGTCAACAACGGAATGGACCCACTCTTTCCTCCTCCTTGGCAGCAATCAGCGAGCAGAATGCAGCTGACGAGAAGAACGAACAAGGTACGAGTGAACATTTCGTAAGGGACAGAAGGCTGTCAAAGGTAACTGCTGTATCAGAGGCGTGCGAGCATGCTATTTAAGGCCTTGCTGGTCAACGCCCAATTAGCAGTTTGAAATCTCGAACTGGTAGCAGAAACAACTTTCGAGCTAGTTTTACAGCTAGCAAGGAATTTCTGATGCACCGCGCGTGGAAGATCCTTCCGATTGTGGAGGATCTGCGCAGCTCTACAAGAACTGCGTATAACGCTCCAAGAGTGGACGGATTATGTTGCATTTTGGCGTGATTTCTTAGGGTATTCATATTCAAATATGTAAAAACCAGCCATTCAGCGGTAGCAAAAGACGGCGAGCTGAACTGATGAAATGCGTCCCTGGGAGTGCGGTAACCGGCAATCGCGGCGGGAGCCATTTGAGCCACCCATGACAGACATCGCTTGGGTTTCGCTTATCATGTAGTAGGATTGTACAAGCAGTACACTCCAGAATCGACTTTCTATGAACCTCATTATGTCTTTATCTTCAATATTCAAATTTCATAGGCGACACCTGAAGTTGTTAAACAGACTTCTTATCCGGCTAGCGTTTCTTAATGAAAGACTAATAGCAACAGTTCTTTCGTTCACCACGACTCTGTAGGCTCTCAATAGTAACACTTTATTATATTCGCCTATCATTTCGATCTAGCAGTCGTCTTCCGAGTCCAAAACATAGTTTGAAGTAAGTGATTCACGAAGACACTCCACTAGGAACCTAGAATTTTGTGAGAAATTCCAAGGAGTTGCAACAAAATTTCACTCGAGAAGTGTTGGTCAATTATAGTTGTGCTCGAATGAATATTCGAACGTTCGAATTCGAATAATTCTATTCGAAATCGAATATTCGAATTCGAACATTCGAAAAACGCGATTTTCGAATGTATTCGAATTCGAATGCTCGAAAAATTGCGATTTTCGAATGTATTCGAATTCGAATGCTCGAAAAGTCGCGATTTTCGAATGTATTCGAATTCGAATGCTCGAAAAATCGCGATTTTCGTATGTACTCGAATTCGAATGCTCGAAACATTCGTGTTCGAATGCTCAAATTCGAATGCTCGAAACATTCGCATTCGAACTATAGTTGTGCTCGAATGAATATTCGAACGTTCGAATTCGAATAATTCTATTCGAAATCGAATATTCGAATTCGAACATTTGAAAAAACGCGATTTTCGAATGTATTCGAATTCGAATGCTCGAAAAATCGCGATTTTCGAATGTATTCGAATTCGAATGCTCGAAAAATCGCGATTTTCGAATGTATTCGAATTCGAATGCTCGAAAAATCGCGATTTTCGTATGTACTCGAATTTGAATGCTCGAAACATTCGTGTTCGAATGCTCAAATTCGAATGCTCGAAACATTCGCATTCGAACTATAGTTGTGCTCGAATGATTATTCGAACGTTCGAATTCGAA
Source organism: Nippostrongylus brasiliensis (assembly GCA_030553155.1). Taxonomy (NCBI): domain Eukaryota; kingdom Metazoa; phylum Nematoda; class Chromadorea; order Rhabditida; family Heligmosomidae; genus Nippostrongylus; species Nippostrongylus brasiliensis. The sequence continues at coordinate 48,378,065 of CP130735.1, forward strand.
TAATTCTATTCGAAATCGAATATTCGAATTCGAACATTCGAAAAAACGCGATTTTCGAATGTATTCGAATTCGAATGCTCGAAAAATCGCGATTTTCGAATGTATTCGAATTCGAATGCTCGAAAAATCGCGATTTTCGTATGTACTCGAATTCGAATGCTCGAAACATTCGTGTTCGAATGCTCAAATTCGAATGCTCGAAACATTCGCATTCGAACTATAGTTGTGCTCGAATGAATATTCGAACGTTCGAATTCGAATAATTCTATTCGAAATCGAATATTCGAATTCGAACATGCGAAAAAACGCCATTTTCGAATGTATTCGAATTCGAATGCTCGAAAAATCGCGATTTTCGTATGTACTCGAATTTGAATGCTCGAAACATTCGTGTTCGAATGCTCAAATTCGAATGCTCGAAGCATTCGCATTCGAACTATAGTTGTGCTCGAATGAATATTCGAACGTTCGAATTCGAATAATTCTATTCGAAATCGAATATTCGAATTCGAACATTCGAAAAAACGCGATTTTCGAATGTATTCGAATTCGAATGCTCGAAAAATCGCGATTTTCGAATGTATTCGAATTCAAATGCTCGAAAAATCGCGATTTTCGAAAGTACTCGAATTCGAATGCTCGAAAAATCGCGATTTTCGAATGACATTCGAATTCGAACGTTCGAAAATCGTCGATATTCGAATATATTCGATTATTCGAAATTTTTGGGAGAGCACAACTATATGGTCAATCTCCTGACTCTACCACTGGAGCGTAGTGACCTTGGAGAGTTATACAACTTCGCAGAAATTTTAACAAAGCTAGAACTTGGAAAAAAACAGTGGTACCGGGTGTAGAACAAGTGAGATCACTAGATAAATGACAGACCACTAGGTAGATCTCGATAAATCTTGCCATACCGGTTGTCAGTGAACAGCGTCAGATTTGTTCAACTATACTGTGATGACTATAATCATTCTAATCGGGCATACGTCACGGCACCCTCGCTTCCTGAGAGTCTAGAACACGGCGAGCTCAAGCCAAACAACGGTTCAAACTCTCTGGAAAGGTAAGAGACGAATGAATGGTCATCGAACAGGTATACACCGCGATGCAAAATTATAGGTTCACCCCGCGGTTTGTCCATAAGTCGCGGGCATACCAAAGCATCTCCAGTTATTAGATGGTACATTCCGATGAGAAAAGTGGAATCTTAATGAGCCCGACGGCTACAAGCACTACTGGAGAGATTTAAAAAAGTAGAAAAGAGCATTCTCTAGGCGCAACCTTGCTGGTGGAAGTGTTATGGTCTGTGCTGCATTTTCCGGCTATAGACTTGTCGCTTTGGAGTCTGTCTCGTGTAATACAGTGCTTATCAAAAGTATAAGACCACCCCCCAAAATTGTAGATTTGGCTTTTTGACGGCATTTCGCGATGTGGGGTTATTTTTACTGAATTCCTCATGGTCGAAAACCATACCAAGAAATTGTTCACAGACATCTGCAAAGTAAGAAATTTTTAAGAAAAATCTTTGATTTCCCACCTTATCAAAAGTATAAGACCACTAGCGATGGTCGTTTGTTATAATTGCGGTTTCACAACTTGGATAAACCCAGTCCGTACACATTGACTCTACTATTATCTACTGTCATATTGACAACATGTCCCGTGGTACCCGGCTATCTTTCGAGGAGCAGGCACAAGTTCGAGCTCTACACCAGGCAGGACATTCCATTCGCCAAATTGCTGCCCAAATTCGTCGCTCTAAGTGCGCTGTGATCAACTACTTGAAAGATCCTGCCAAGTATGGAAAAAGAGCAGTGCCTGGAAGACCTTCAGTGCTCTCTGAGCTGGACGTTCGACATATTCAGCGACTGCTATCAAACTCGACATCATCAATCAGTCGTGTTAAGACCGACTTATCGTTGAATGTCTCGCTGATGACTGTGTGGAGAGCAGCTACAAGAAGCGGAAACATCGTCCGCGAGAGGATGAAAAAAGCTCCGAGGTTAACTGACCGCCACAGGGCCGAACGTCTCCAATTCGCACGCAGAAACATGGCGACTGATTGGAACAAGGTAGACCATTTTTTTCATCTCGAAATTCTTCCCAGTAAAGGAGGTTTGTTGCTTCCAGGTGATCTTCTCCGACGAGAAAAAATTCAGTTTGGATGGCCCTGACGGATATCACTGCTACTGGCGCGATTTGAGGAAGGACCCGATGGTCTTCAGCAGACGTAACTTCGGTGGTGGTTCACAGATGGTCTGGGGGGCATTCTGTAGCTCTGGTGTTCTTCGGCTAGCTTTTACTACTTGTCGAATGAAGTCGGAAGACTATCAGAAAATTCTTCAAGATCATCTGATACCATTTCTTCGCCAGCATCGTACCCAGGAATTCACCTTCATGCAGGACAATGCGTCGGTTCATGCGAGTAGGTCGACTATTCAGTGGCTGGAGTCCAAGAATATCCCCCTGCTAAACTGGCCAGCTTGTTCACCGGACTTGAATCCGATTGAGAACGTCTGGGGAATACTTGTACGCCAGATATATAGAGAAGGAAGACAGTTCAACAACGTCGAAGAACTGCGAAATGCGATCGAGATGGCATGGAACAATTTGGATCCTGGCATCATGAAGAACTTGGTAGAAAGTATTCCAAACAGAATTTTTGAGCTCATTTCTAATCGTGGTGGGCATGTTAAGTATTAATTTGTATTTATTTGTTGTGTGTTGTAATAAAATGGAAGCGTCTCTGTAGTGGTCTTATACTTTTGTTAACACGTTGACGACAGCGCCTTTTTCGCGTGTCTGGCGCGTGGGACCAACCGATTTTCTAGCGCCGAGGCTGTGGCATGATGCCGGCATACGGCGAATTTCTTTCGAAAAGAAAGATAATAGTAAATCTCGAAGACTACATATACAGTCCTGTAATATCGGGGATTGTGACTATTCCATTTTTTGCAATGAAAATAGAAAAATAACAGCTGGAGGCTTTCAGAATGTCCTTTTCCTTATCCAGGTTAAAAGTAAATTGTTATTTCATTATTTGTTTATTCTAATAATCAATATTTGTTTGTATTTATGTGTTTGTTTCAGTAACCAGTATTTGTTTGCAATTATTTGTTTCTTGCAACAACCATTATTTGTTTTTACTTGTAAAGAAAACTAGTGCACAATCAAAAATTCCACTAAATCAGAAGCTAAGAATCATTTTCATAGACCATGCTTCCTATAACAATGTGCAAAGATCTACTAAAAACTGGCACAAAAACATCCTTCGAAATTCTGAAATGTATCGAGAAAAATACGATACAAAACTGTGGCGCAGTGTTGCGCCACACAGTCCCACGCGGCCGCTTGAGCGTGGCGCAGCATTGCGCCACACTGTCGTTAACGTGTTAAAGTAGAAAACCAATCATTTTTTCCTAGAAAGTTTCATACTTTGCAGATGTCTGTGAACAGATTCTTGGTTAGGTTTTCGACCATGGGGAATTCAGTAAAAATAACCCCACATCACGAAATTCCGTCAAAAAGCCAAATCTACAATTTTGGGGGGTGGTCTTATACTTTTGATAAGCACTGTATGGACAGCGAAGATTATCAGGATGTGCTAAAAGAACACCTTCTCCCTTATTTGAGAGGATTTCGTAGACACAATCTTATCTTCCAGCAAGACAATGCTCCCATACACATGACGAGGTCAACTACGAGTTGGTTCAATTCCAACAGAATCCAACATTTAGCGTAGCTCAGTTGTTCTCCAGATCTGAACCCGATGGAAAATATGTGGGGCATTCTTGTTTACAATGTTTACAAGAACGAAACCACTTACACCTCGGTTTCTGATTCGAAGATCGCCATTCTTGATGCTTGGTCTTATATAGAGCAAACTGTTCTTGATAATCTTATTCGAAGTATGCCACATAGATATTTGATGTTGCTTATAACAAAGGTGATGTAACAAAGTACTAAACTTAACTTGAATGTTCATATTTTGAAAACAAACAGTTTTAATAAAGTGAACCTATAATTTCGCACCGGTTATTATTTCTGATTTTTCAATAAAAAATTGTAGTACCTTACAATGATAAGGCATCCCAACCAGAATTTTTATATCTAGGTTTTCGATGGTGATGAATATGACAGTGATGTTACCAGATCCCCTCAATAGGTTCTTTGAACACTTATGGACAAATCGCGAGGTGAACCTATAATTTTGCACCGGGGTGTACCTAATGTAGATCAGCCTCTCTTAAACAAGTCTGAATTGCACAGCTAGCGACTGTAGAGATATACAGATATTTCTCAGGAGTATTGTATATTGGAATGATCGCTTCGACTTCCTCTCTTCAAATGTGGTATAATTTTTTCGATATTAAACAGTCACGTATGTCTTACAATACAAATGTTAGATGTAACATAATTGCAAATATCCACGGGGTATAATTATCGAGGACGGCCTAACGATGTTGACCTTGTTTGGTGGCCGCCTCGATGAGATCAAGAAAGACACAAATGCAAATCAAAAATTTCATAATTCCAATACATCTTCTTTACCAATGGAAAGATCACGCTCTTCTGGTTACATCCATGTGCTTTTTATTCAGTACAAATAACTCTTGGGTGATTTATGGTAAGTGAAGCGTAAAACGATCTAGATCGTTTAAATTACGTTTTGGCGGAAAAATACCGACGGTACTGTATGAATAGCTCAGAAATGTTGCAACGTCTTGGAATCTGTGAGAAATGCTAGGTCGGATAAGTCGAAAATTTAGATGAACAAAATAAGGCGCTCTCATTGTGAACCTAGAGTGGCAAAGCAAATGAAACAACTCTTGGTATTAGTCTTTGATTCTTAATCCTGCCTTGTCATAGCGGACTGGAAGAAGTATTGCCCTAATGAAGAGCTTTTTGATTGTTCCAATAAGCTACATATTTACACATTCCCAATCCCAATGTTGCTTGTGCAATTTTTACGTATTTGAATATGAATACCCTGAAAAATCACGCCAAAATGCAACATAATCTGTCCATTCATGGAGCGTTATTCGCAGTTCTTGTAGAGCTGCGCAGATCTTCCACAATCGGAAGGATCTTCCACGCGCGGTGCATTAGAAATCCCTTGCTAACTGTAAAACTAGCTCGAAAGTTGTTTCTGCTACCAGTTCGAGATTTCAAACTGCTAATTGGGCGTAGGCTAACAAGGCCTTAAATAGCATGCTCGCACGCTTTTGATACAGCAGTCACCTCAGGCAGCCTTCTGTCCCTCACAAAATGTTCACTCGCACCTTGTTCGTCCTTCTCGTCAGCTGCGTTCTGCTCGCTGATTGCTGCCAAGGAGGAGGAAAGAGTGAGTCCATTCCGTTATTGACTGAAAATATTTTGAAACAACGTGCTCTGCTTACCATAAGTCAATTTTGCCGAAAGAATTATAGAATAATTTGCTCTTTCAGAGAAGAGAAGAATTATTGTGATGAGCGGTGGTGGAGGTGGAAGTGGTTCCAGTGGATCTATGACCTCAATGATGGCAGCCAGTGGACGACGAAGACGTGCCATCTTCGGAGGAAGAGAAGCTGTCGTTGAAGACGATCTTGCTGACCAACCTAAAGATGTTTAGCTTATTTGGCAATTTATAACATATCTATTTATGTGTGTCGTACTTATGTTTCCTGGCGAACAAGTAAACTATTCGAATATTCGATGTCAACACGAATCTACTCGTTTGAACTAACTCCAGGGTATTCACATTAAATCCTACTCGAAAAGGAGATGCTAATAATGTCGAGCAGAAATCTGAGAAAAAAAGAAAAATAACCAACTATTCTAGTATAAATTGTTCACATGGAAAACTCGCTCTCTTCTCTCTAAGAGAGAAAGAGCGAGCTTTTCCATGTGAACAATTTATACTAGAATAGTTGGTTATTTTGCTCAGGTGAACGGAGCTAATAGTAAGCTACAGCTAATTTTGCCAGTGGACGACGACGACGTGCCATCTTTGGAGGAAGAAAAGCTGTCGTTGAGGCAGATCTTGCTGATCAACCCTGATCCCTATTCAACGCCAGAGCACTATTTTTAAACAAATGCGTTTATTGGATAAAATAAGTGTTTACCTCGTCAACGTGCTCTCTCGAACGATGTTCTCTGCATTGTCTCCTATATGAATACTAGGAACTAGGGAATGACAAGTAGTTCTAAAATTGAAAAGAGAAACGAGCACAAATATCCAAATACCGTTTAAATATTGCTTGCGGTGCAAAAGGAACATGTCGAATAAAAGTTTATAGCATAACACAACGACAAAACAAAGACACTAACACCTTTCTCCTTTATGCATAGGACGCGTTCATTACTCTATTCTACAGTTACTTAATCAATTAGATCCTGTTGCAGCATCCATCTAAAATCTAAAGAAAATCACCCGTAATTACGCCTATTGAAAAATAAGGACACAAATTCAAAAATAAGACGTACCATCAAACGCCGGTCAATTCTCAGGCATGTGTTCCTTCAGGAGAATCTTCGCCGCCGCCAGTTCGTTCCTGCGCTCCTGTATGGCTCTGAGCGCTCCTTCGTACTGATCTGAAAAGAAAAGATACTCCGTAGGCAGTGAAAAATGCTGTTGAATCGTAGGGTAATGGTAATGATAATAGAGATAAAATGATCTTCGTTGAGCAGTCCTCTGTGGACACGCCATGCACTCGTCTTCTTTTCAGCGTTGTATTATATAAGCATGGGAATGCATAATTGGTCTGTATAGTGACAGTCGCTGTCGAGTTAGTGTAATTGCTTTCTTAGGCAAGGCTGGTACCAATTTACCCAACTGTGAAGAGTTGAAAGGTTTGGTTAGCCTAGGCGAGTAGCGATCGTTTGACCGTGTGGATGTCAGCAACGCCTCTTGGTACTGCGCCTAGCGCAACGAAATATACGAAAAATAAACAATAAAATATACTGTTAAGAATACATAAATCGAACTTGGAGTACTTTTCAGTATATGGAGCTTTACCGCATAGTTAACGACCCGTTGCACGCCAGATTCCGGTGCGGATTTTCACCTACCGGGAGGTAAACTCATAGAATAGCAGGTGTTTCGGATAAAGAACTTCTATTCCCATCCATTCACCACTACATGAAACTTTTCCTTCCTGAATTCACAAAAATAATAAATCATTTATTCAAGCTGATCTTCTTCCCCAGGAAGAGTTCTTCAAAGCGAGGCTCCTACAACCGCAAGGCGAGTATGGTTCCGCGATGTTTTATTTTTTTCTGTTTAGAATATTTTCCTTCAGAGAGAGGCTGTTGAAGGCTTGCAGATTTCCAACCGATCCTGTTGGTCAGGCAACTACACCGTACTACCATCTCTTTAGACTTCCCGATCCAAACCAGCGCGAGGAGACGCTGCACAGCACCACTGGGCATTATCCTCGATCTACAAATCTTCGTATCGGGTAGCGATCTTATTCCTGGTACGCCCAATCGAGACACTACGATCGCCATGGAGGTCTAATGAGTGCGCTTCCTGTTAGCGAAGAAAGCTATATAAATCAAATAAAAGGAGCATGGCAGCTTCCTCTAAATGTTAAACTTATCGACTGCGACTCGTAACATCGTTAATGTGTAAGTCTTGTCCAAAGGCAAAATAAAGCGCAAGATAAAACTTGGTCTGGCATAAACCATGCGTAGTAGTATGTCGCTTACACTGGCTCGGGAAATGCGGTAAATCCAACAAAATTTGACTGTAGATATAATATAAGACATTGGGAAGCATCTACAGTACCGTCGGTAAATTTCCGCCAAACTGCGATATGAACGATATAGATTGTTCTTTATCGTTCAGCCGCCATAAATCACTTCAGAATCAATTATATTGAATAAAAAATACATGGCCGGAATCAGAAAAGCGTGATCTATCCAACAGTGAAAAAAGCGAAGTGAAATTCCAAAAATTTTGATTTCCATGTGCGTGTTCCTTGACCTCATCAAGGCGACGGCCACACAAGGTCAACCTCATTAAGCCGTCCTCGCTAATTCAAAAGCCCAGCAATTTCTGACCATTTTGAAATTTCATGAAAAACGCGAAAACGGCTTTTTTAATGCATCTTTTCTATTCTGTCAAGCCTGCTCTACATGATATTCGCCTACATCACGAATGACAAACATGTTGGTAATCGTTTCACAAAAGCTCACCACTTCCTGTCTTCTCATGATCGTGATTTTCGTTTATGAATGTGCCGATATTTAACGATTTCTTGTCCGAAATGTTGCGAGTTGCCTACTTCGGATGTAAATAACTCTTTGAATTTGCCGACTACATCTGCAGAATTCATAAATTCATAGACCTCACTTGTTGGTTTTTGAGACAATAATGTCCATTGGAACGAAATTACGGAACTAGCGGTGCAACGCTTCATGAAAAGTAGCCAAATTTCCAATTTTACTTCCGCCCATTTTTGAACGTACACTTTTCTCAGGTTTGTTGTATATTAAAATGATCGCCTCGGCTTCTTCTGTTCAGGTATGGCATTCTTTTTTGATGTTACGTAGTTACTTAAGTGTTACGATATAACTTTCAGATGTAACTTGATTGGAATTATCCACAGGGTGTAATTAGCGAGGACGGCTTAATGAGGTTGACCTTGTGTGGCCGTCGCCTTGATGAGGTCAAGGAACACGCACATGGAAATCAAAATTTTTGGAATTTCACTTCGCTTTCTTCACTGTTGGATAGATCACGCTTTTCTGATTCCGGCCATGTATTTTTTATTCAATATAATTGATTCTGAAGTGATTTATGGCGGCTGAACGATAAAAAACATTCTGTATCGTTCATATCGCAGTTTGGCGGAAATTTACCGACGGTACTGTATGTCTATCACGATACTAATATGATCTCAAAGAAAAAGAACGAAGGGGTCTGGAGAGGAAATGATAAATCACTGTCGACAAACTGACATGGGTTAAAACTCTGAAGACTCAAGAAAAGCCACCAGGCGGTACAACTCGGCTGAATTTTCAAAGCAATACTTTGAGAGGGATGTCAACACCAAGAAAAAAAAACAAAAAGAAAACATGAAAATTTGCAAAGACTCACTTTGCACATTAGCTTTGGCTCGCTCGATGTCTCTTTTGTACACTCTGAAAGTACAAGTTTTATGTTGTTCAGACATTCTAGTAGAACAACACAATATGCATAGATCTCAGAACACATAAAAATTCAAAGCATTCATTTCCTATTACTACCAAGTTATAAAAACCACAATCGTGGTCGAATTCCCGCCACTCACCTCTTACTTGGCTCGTAGCATTTCAGGTTGTCCCGCACCACCGTGGTTGTTGCGGCGAGCAGAGCATTCTAAATAGGTGAAGAAAACAGCTAAGTGCCATTTTTGTGCATTTGACTGCCCTTCGTAGGACAAAATTATGCGAAAAAATTAAATGTCGCTGCAACAAAATCAAATTAACACGCGGACTGCTTCAATTTTATCGCTCGGGGCAGTCGCCATTCTCAGACTTGAGGTAAGGGTCGGTAACTAAATAGTTACCATTTACTGCACAAAAATAACCAAGACACGACTCCAGAGTCTTCTCCCTGCACAATAACATATTTTTTCATTACACATCACCCTATTCGTCCCTCAATCTTGGTTCTGTCCCGTCCAAAATCAAATGAAAACAGCTAAGTGCCATTTTTGTGCATTTGACTGCCCTTCGTAGGACAAAATTATGCGAAAAAATTAAATGTCGCTGCAACAAAATCAAATTAACACGCGGACTGCTTCAATTTTATCGCTCGGGGCAGTCGCCATTCTCAGACTTTATACCCAGCAAATGAGGTAAGGGTCGGTAACTGGCTGGTAACAGCTGTAGTTAATTCAAGCCTCTCTGCTTCTACTGTTTCACTAGCACAGCGAATCTACAAATATGAAAACGGAGAACATGTGGAACGGCACAGTTGATAATCAGGGTTTTCGCATTCGAGCAATGGTATCCCCTGGGTATCCCTACCTATAAACTCCTAGTTACCATTTACTGCACAAAAATAACCAAGACACGACTCCAGAGTCTTCTCCCTGCACAATAACATATTTTTTCATTACACATCACCCTATTCGTCCCTCAATCTTGGTTCTGTCCCGTCCAAGAAGAGCTAAATTTGAGCTAATGCTACCCAGGAGGAACTAACACTGACTTCTACCAAGACTGATCCCGCAAGTTATTTTTCCAAGCCAGATATGCAAATAAGTTGTCCTTACGAATCGCAATGGAAGTCGAGGGCATGGCGCAGCCTAATGGAACTGGTTAACCGCTGACATTTTGTTTGCGTTGTGCTTTTCACAGAAATACGATTGGACACGACTTCTTACTGTTAGGATAGGAAATTCATTAACACAAGTAAATGGTTGGTGTGTTGGATACGGAAAATCTGAAATAAACATCACATAGAAAATAATAATAAATAATAAATACCTCACTAGGCACCGGAGCGGCAGCGATTCCGTAACGCATACAAAGCGCATTCATCTGGAATTCACTGATTTCTCCATCGCTGTCCAATAGTGGCGGTTGAGATGGCATGGGCGTAGCCCTGGAACCCATTGAATTACTCACAAGGTATGAATTAAAACAAAAGTAACAATTTTCCGATTTTCAGGAACGATAATTAGAAATCAATAACGAAAGAGCAAAATCTATTTGAAGATGGCGCGTTTTGCAGTGTTTGTACGCAATTACACATTTGCCTCACGGCTGCAGCTTATCACTTTGTGCAATCGAATCTGTTATCTAATACCGAATACGGCCAAAAATAGGGTTCTGCCTACTTACGTACCAGCCGTTCATCGACCTATCGGCCGTCGCTAGTTGGTCATGCACAATGTCGAATTGGATTATCAGGCCAGAATCAAAGATCGACTAACCCTTCGTTTAGGTAGGTTATTTTGAATGCTGGTCACGAATCGAAGGTCTTGCTGCTATCATCCTTCTCGTCTCAACCCAAATAGCATATAGAATCGTGATCAGCACCCAAAATAGCCTACCTGGACGAAGGTTGAGTTAGGTCTGAATTTTTGACCTGCCCACACTTATGGACGACTTGGGTGGTCCTCTGCGAAAAATCAGATGATTAAAATGAGCATCAGATTCGTGATAGGCACTGTAAATAACCCCTTAGCATAACGTTTGAAGGAGATCTGTTCAGGAAATTCTTATCTGAAGTGCATTAAGCGGAATAGCTCCGAGATTTTCACTTTATTTTGGATAGACTGATAGACCTCTGAACGGCTGGCAAATGAAGTGTGGAGGTATTCTTGTATATTGAATGTGATGGTCAAAATAGGTTTATTGGTAAACAACCATACGACCACCTCCAACCGCTCCTATTTAGAAAATAAAACTGACATCCATCCAAACATCCATCCATCCGAATAAACAACTGGGTTTCGCTCATTAAACAGCAACGATTCCTCTCATTCCACGTCTCGGCCGCCAGAGTGGGAAGAACCGCCAAGTCGAACAAATGAGCGCGACGGTCAGCATCTATAATAGGAGTTGGTCGGTAGTCTCCTTGATAGCTAACCACGCAGCTCTCTTTCTACTCATGAGTTCTCCCTTCATGCCATTCTACATGTTCATGGAGCTCCCAGGTGAACATAGGACTTCGTTTCGGCGATGGGAGATCCGTCGAGTTCGATGTGCCCATCATTGCACCAAGAGTTCTTTATGAACCGTGTCTTCTTTCAATTGATGCGCAGTCCAATCTTCTTTCCAGCTTCATCTGGGCCCGAATTCATCATTGGTGAACCCCAGATGAACCCCGAGATATATACCCGAACGGCGCCCGCCTTTGTCTACTTATCCTATTCCTATGTTAAACGTAATCTCTTATCGACTCTGCCGTCTGGTTCTTGCCCGCGGTTTCGGAGACCGCTTGTCCGTTCATGAATCTGGGACCTGGCTATCGAAGCATCTGCTGTTTTTCAATGGCACTAATTGAGAACATCGAAAGTATAAGAGGAGGCTTCTGTACACGATCAAGCCCTTTTATTCCAGTCTAGCGACTTCATCACCAACCCAGGGATCAGCTCTCACGAGACGGGGTGGCTCTGCCTGAAGGCCCCTTCACACTTTACTGCTGCAGCAACGCAGTAATGATGAAGGATAGGGAGTCGCGGCACGCGCTGCAGCAGCGCAGCAGCAGCGTATATCATTCCAAAATCGGATCTGATCTCGATCAAATTATTTTTTGCTGAGAATTCGCGTAGTGAGGTTATCGAGGGTGCTGATTACGAATCGGACATCCGTTTTCACCAGGGGTGTGTGGAACTTCCGTTTCTGTGTTCCGAATTCCGGTTTCCGGCCGTTTTTGACTCTTCCGTTCCGTTTCGTGTTCCGCTTTGTTTTTAGGCGGAACACGGAAAAGGAAGAAAAAAGTCGAAGATCTGCAGTGGTCAGGCTAACACAAGGAAGACTGAAGTTATTGTGCTGACGTCGATATTATCCAGTCGAATTTTGGAAGAGTGAAACCAACGCAGCGAAGTACACCATCCTAAGAAAACTTGCAATGAAGTATTTGACAGCACGTGCCACATCGTCGAGGCGCAATAGATTGCTTTCTACTTCTGCTTTCATTGTAAACGATCTGAGAAGAAACTACTGAAGAAACTGGAAACTCCACCATAACATGCTCGTGTTAGGCTTTTAGTTCTATATTTTGAGACATTCTTGTCTATCACGCCAAAAAAGTCTATCTTTCGCTACAAACTTGTCTTCGGTTTATATTGAAGTCTATAAAGATGAATGAAACTGGTATCTTTTTTGTGAGGAATTGTCACTGTTTACTTTGACGCTATCACCAAATGTTGAACGCTTTCATCGAAATAGTAGGTACATTCTAGTGGAAACGAAACGAGCATTCTATGGGTACCTTTAGAAACAGAAAATGAAACGTTTCGTAGACCAGTTTTGTCTCAATTCCAGTAACTTAGTTATTTTTGTACTATTTCCGTGTTCCGCGTTCCGTATTCCGGTTTCCGGCCATTTTTGACCATTTCCGTTCCGCCTTCCGCTTTTTTGAAAAAAATTTCCGCACACCCCTGGTATTCACGTTTGTGGGCAAAAACCATACATGTTCTCAACAAAGTCCTAAATATCTGGGTTGCTGCCATAGTAGAGCCTGAAGGGGCCCTGACTCTCTTCTAAGTGTGGATGCTGAGTGGGCACCGAAAAAACTGAAGTGTCCCAGTCAGTGGCAGCATAACTTGGCGTTGTTCTAGTGTGCATGTCCGTCCTCTTCCCTCATGTTATATTCCTTCTGTACGACATCTGCATAACACCTATCCTTGCAGAGTTTGCTTCGCATGATGTGAATTCGTAAATGATACTTCGTTTTGGAGATACGGTTTCACTATTGTACAGGTTAGTTCATTTTCTTTTGATTATATTTTCTTTTACTCGTTCTCTTATAAAGCCACTCGTCCCATGCTGATGAGTCCCGGGAGTGACTATATATTAAGATCAATTAGCTCGTACAATAAGGAGACGAAACGAGCTACTCATTTCAGTTTTCGCTCGCAGCTTCTTCTTTTGTTCCTTTGGGTCTTGTTTTGTTTTAATTTTGAGCAGTATCCTGATGCAGCGCCACTCTATCACTTGAACGATTGCCGCATGCAGGGTAGCTGTTTTGTTGTCGATGAAGGCCTTCTAGTAGTCAACCATAGTCAAGACAAGATGAAGTTGTTATGTCGACGGACCATCTCTATGACCATCGTGTCACCACGGGTGGACCCAAAATTTCTCCATCTGCCTGGCAGAGACTCATCAACCATTTGTCACTGCGATTTCCGTCTTTGAGTCATTTCAGCACTTGTTTCTCTCTTATCGTTAGATTGAACACATAGAAACGACCATTTCTCTTTATGCATCGCTGTATAATGATTAATCGTTTCTATTTTGCTTTTGCTTTAGGCGGTAATTTGACTTGTACTTCTTTACTGAACACTTCACTTGATGGTGGTAGCGGTAGTAGAGTGTCGTAGTTGTATGACCATGGATTCGCCACGGCTTTCTGAAATCAATCCGTTTCTTTTCACAAGCATTTTCAAACTAAATGATGACCAAACCGTGTCTGTAGGTGGTCGTATTGCTGTTCTAATCATTCTTTTGCTCTCGTCGTTCCTGTCGTGCCGACTAGATTTGTTTGCCGCTGGTACTGGAGGTGGAGCCTGTAAAAATGCATGCTACGGTTCGTGCTATACACTGGCAAACAGTGGAATTGTAAATCGGCGACTTCACAACGCTCCCAGCCTTGTTGATGAGTGGGCTTCCGAACAGTAGTTCTGCTCAGGAGGAACTTTCCCTTTCAATATTTCCACTGCTTACCGTTTCGAGACCCGCGTGGTACAGCGGTATGAGGCGCTGCTGACATCCGCACGGTCGAGCGATCGATCCCGGCCCGGGCTAACCAAGCCTTCCATCCCTCCGGGGTCGGGTAAATTGGTACCAGACTTGTCTGGGAAGGTAAAGACACTGACCTGGTATAGCGGCTGGCCCCCGCAGGTCATTGTATAGGCCAAATACGCATTCACCAAGCCTCTACGACTTGAATGGAACACAAATGCGGCGGCGCGTCCTTAGGGGACTGATCAACGCCGAAACCTTTACCTTTACCAAATAGCCACGATGTTATAAATTTATTTCGGCTGACGTTTCGGCAAGTCCGCCTTCTTCAGAGTCTCAAACTTGGGTAATTAAACCACCAATACAAGGCCTAATTACCCAAGTATGAGGGTTCTGAAGAAGGCGGACTCGCTGAAACGTCAGCCGAAATAAACTTGTAACATCTAGGCTATTTGGCTACAGTCATTCAATCAGCTACTATTATATTCACCATGCCAAGATTCAACGACAGTCGATCACGGAATATTCTTTACCGTTACCTTTTTTACTTACCGTTTCTAATTCCCACCCGTATCATTTCAGTGGCAGGAGTCGTAAGGGACTGAAACTAGCCGAGAAGAGCTGGATGGGTCGCCTATGCTTGTCGATGCCGGTGGACCACCATGGCAGCTGGACAGTTCCAAAACAGAACCACCGACTTTTAGGAGGGATTCCACACACCACAGATTACTATCGTGTATTGCCTTCAGTTTTCATAGAATAAATCGTCACTTCTCAGTATTTATCAGGCACCGTTACTATGGTGGTTAAGGTTGCAGGGTGCTGAACTCAAATATCGCGTGGTCCCCACGTCTGCGACACATTTGACACACAAATTAAATAATTGTTCACACCACAATGAAACAATGGTAGATTTGGTAACGGTATCAATATCAGTAAACATGGAGGGGCGGGTTGGTCGAGAGGTTAAGAACCTAGGCTCACGATCTCGATGATCAGGGTTCAATCCCGTCCCAGGCAGAAACGCTTGCTTAGCTTAGAAATAGCCGAAAAGGGTGTCGGTACCAGCGTCAGGCCCGGGTGACAGGTCAGCTGATGGAGGAGAACTGTCACGATCACAAGACGGATCGATGGTCGCATGCAAGGAAGTGGCGCTCAAGAACCTGCGATCGAGGACGATATGACCACCCCACAAGGAGCACAAGACTGAGACAAGATGGCAGTGTGGCACCTCAACAAACGCAGAAGCAGCACCAAGAGAGAGAAGACGAGGCGACTATCATGAAAGGCGTACCCCGTAACTGATCGGGATAAAAACGTTGCGGAATAAAAAAACATGGATTCACGCAATATTGTGGTCTCCCACTCTTCACCGTCCAACCAATTTAGAGCTTTTTCCCAGCTCTGTTTTAGTGCTGTTACGTAGACGGACCAGAGGCACCAGCTAGTCTTTGATTTTTCACGATTTTTTCTCCTGTGGGTATCAATTACCCCAACTGACGGCACACAAATACGTGGCATACCTGAATATCATCGCCATTAAGAGATCTCTGTGGAAGCGGTGTAGTAAACCACGCCCCCATTGTGTAAGGTAGAAATGAAACACACTCACCGCACCGATAACCCATGGGTATATTTCGTAAATAATCAAAATTTTTGCCAAATATAAGCACCCTAGACCATTATCCTTTCTCTACTAGGCAACAGAAAGCAACAGCGAAAAGCCAAAGGCTGCCTTAACGCTACCCTAGCCTTTACCGCACGGCAGACGACGTTTTATTCTATCTCTGTGACAAGGCAGATATCAACACCACAAGAAGGAATAGGAAAGGAAAGAAATAAGGAAAAGAAAAGAAGACAAAGAAAAAAACACGAACAAAAAGACAGTCACTTCGTTGGAGATAGAAGTAACTTGAAGTAAATAAAGGGAACTTCCCTCGGAATGGGAAACATCTGAACGCAAGAAGCACTGCTGATAAGACAAAATCAGTAACACCTGTGGGTTTTCCGTGTAACCCTGGAGTTACCCGCATAGGATTGGTAAAAGGCTGTAGATTCGGAATGTCTAAACCTTTCCGAAGCTTTTCAAGGGGATAACTTTCTTTTCAAGGAAAACGGAAAAACCGCAAACCGGACGTCTTCCGCTGTTGTTTCATTGACAATTTTTATAGTGATGTTATAGTGTTTATGAACCTGAGTGACTGATAAGACTGATTAAGGCATATAATCGCCACTGGGTGTCATTTCCCTGTTGGGTATAATTCAGCGTCGCCACGAGTTCAGCACCCCATTTGAATTTTAATGTGATGTCCGCACCGAACGTACTCAGCGATGCCACTTTCTGCTCGTTCAGTTCGTTCCGATTCCTGTACCTCTATACCCAGCATGGGTTTCAGTTTGTCCTCCAGCTTATTCCGATAGCAACAAATGACCATTTCATCTTGGGTAATCTCTATCGTAGAAGAAGTTCTGATTGCCTGTCTGAGTTGAAAAATCTCGATGTGGAATAAAATCTCGATTCCTTTCTTCTGAAAGAGTTCATGAATCAACGTCAATGTTAATGAAAATCAAATATCTTAGCTTTTCTGAGAAAAGTAAAATCTTTTAAAAATTATCCAACATATGAGAACCAAGTGGCTTCGTCTCCAAAGTGTGAAGTCAATGCCTTGTTTTTTCTATATTGAAAAATTCCAGATCGATTACTTATGGGTATAATGTCTACCTCGTCGAATACACTTGAAATGATTTGTATAGTCCTGCTTGGACTAGGTCAAATGTGCATCTTCGTCGGATATGACACCCAGGTACCTTGAGATAGATGGAGTCTTCCATAAAAATTTAAAAAAATCAAAACAAAATCATGCTTCCAAAGGAACTATGTAGGAGAAGGTATTGGTATTGGTATCGGGGAAGATATATAAATGTAGATAGGGCTGAATGGGTGGATTTGTATGTATAGTTAGCAAAGTTTTTCCGCATAACTGAATAGAGGAGGGCCTAGTGTCTCGGATAGGAAAACTGATTAATTGATTAGCGAAAAAGAGGTAACGGAGGAAGAGTAGAAAGAACAAACTTTCTGCAACTGAGCAGATAAGTTGAAAATGGAAGCACATACATATTAAGGAGTAGTGCTGTGATTTTTGTGATTATCGATCGAAAACAAAAGACTCGAAAATTGGAAGAATTCATGTGAAATCAGAGGAAAATCCGTACTATTTCTGGAGCTTGGTTTTCCAGTCTTTCGTGGCCGAGTCGGTGCTGCACTCGGTGAACGGGCGCGAACCGTCAAGAATCGATGCGTACGCTGGATACTTTGGGTAAAATCAAACCATTCAGGAAGATTCCATCTAAAAATAGCTTGATTTTCAGACAAGCAACCTGCTATGCAGCATTCATGACTACCTGTCTCTTTGCACCGTCAGTGCTGTCAGTGTTGTCACCGAAATGGACGTTATTTTTGGGCTCACTCTGCTATACCGTATACCATATTGGCTTTATCTATTTGAACAACTATTACTATTATACTTCGTGTGCAGTGATGGGTGCTGGATTTGCGTGTGAGTTCCATGGATCTAATCTGTTCTTATCATAATCTCTAAATCTTGCACGGTAACAACACAGTGGTAAGAGGCGCAACTGACATCTGCACGGTCGAG
This sequence comes from Nippostrongylus brasiliensis, assembly GCA_030553155.1. Classification (NCBI taxonomy): domain Eukaryota; kingdom Metazoa; phylum Nematoda; class Chromadorea; order Rhabditida; family Heligmosomidae; genus Nippostrongylus; species Nippostrongylus brasiliensis. Next base: position 48,396,112 of record CP130735.1, read on the forward strand.
CGATTGATCCTCGCCCGGATTATCCATGCCTACTCTCCCTTCATAGCCTGATAAACTAGTTCCAGACTCGTCTGGAAAAGTAAAGACACCGACTTGGTATAGCGACTGCAAGCCAATGTGTAGTCCAAATACGCATTCACTAAGCCTCTACGATTCTGAATTGAACACGAATGCGTAGCGCGGCCTTTGGGGACTGATCAAGGCCAACATCTGTACCTTCACGATTACCTTTACCCTCGTCCATGTAACGCAGTTTAGGTTGCTTACCTATGATTTGGCTCAACAGGATTTGAAAACTTTGACGGAGCAGATCCTAAAAGATGCTGATGGAAAACAAAGAAGGAAAGGAAACAGGAAGGAACGAACAACAGAGCGATGAGATTGGAGGCGTTTATACTAATGCCGCGCAGCTGATCGCCCGCGACGTCGCACATGTCGCTTGTCAGTTCTAGCGGCAATAATCGATTTCAGCTCTCGCAATGAATCCTTTGAACTACGAATACCCTCCTAATGTTCTATTTTTCTTACAATTAATTAATTTCTTAATTTCTGTCATTTGATTTATTTAGTGTATTACACTGGTCACGGTGCCTATCTGATGTCTCACTCAACGAGGACGACAATCGAGCAAAATTCTGCCATAGCGTGGTCGATTGCATGTATGTGGTACGTTCGGAACACTTTTATACGTGACTTGCATGCCCCTGATAAATGAACGGTCACAAGCAAAAACAAAGTAAATAACGCCATTTCAAAGTGCCTTATCGCATTGAAGCAACATTCGACTGATAAGCAATTGAGTAAACACGTATAATATATAGCTACCAGCCATTCAGCGGCCTGCAGGTCGTCAAATGAACTAATGAATAGTAAGAGACATATTTAAAACATTGATAGTAACAAATAAAACGAAAAGCGAAAAGCATCAGCAAAAGACGGCGACGAACTGATGAAATACGCCACTGGGAGTATGTAACAGGCAATCGCGGCGGGACCCTAGAGTTGACAAACAGACAGCGTGGTTTCGCCTATTTATTAGTAGGATAGTACATAGCTGTAGTATGATATATATATAGCTATGTGCTGACCTTGTCCGATGACCAAACAAAAAAGAGAATTAAATTACTAATTCAGCATGATCGTTGGCGGTGGAATTCTGTCGGCGATCTTCACAGTGAGTGGCTCGGAGAGCATCGATGCTGAGTTGCTCAACAACCTGACGACGACGAGCCGAACTAGCGACTATAGACAGTTCTCGGATCTTGAGATCAGGCTCATGTACGGGGCGTTTGCAGTCGTCACATTCTGTGCAAATCTCATCTTTGCCTTGGCCCCGTCTCGTGAGATACCGGATTGTATCGAAGGCAAACACAACAGAGTCAAGAGGACATTCGGTCAAGAAATGAGTGAGCTGTTTACTTTGTAAATCTTAGAAAGGAAATCAGGAGCGTCGGAACAAGACAATTACTACACAATTATAAATGACAATTATAAATGCCGAAATAGTCGCCTTGATTTGCTCCAGCGGCACTACATATTCAACTTAACGGACACCAGTATTCGATTTTTTGTCGTCGAAATTCGCTACAACCTTGCACAGGAGGGTAATTGAGGGCGCGGATCCCGAATCTGCTGTCTGTTTTCCACCTGGTGGTTTTGTACCACCCATAATCATTTTGATCTACCTATTATACCTATTATACCCCTATTATACACCTGTACCTGATGGCACTCACCAGTAACTACCGTAATAAGCCGCCATTTGGGAAACGGACTTCACCATCGTGTTCAGGACACCAGAGAACTTCCATAGACAAAGTTCCAGCGAAATCGGTGACCGTGACTGGACCACCCAAGTAGTCGGTATGGGTGATCCGAGATCACCAGGTGACAAACGGCATCAGATTCTTGTTCAGGACACAAGAGAACCCCAATAGGCAATGCTTCAGCGAATTTCGACGACTGAAAAAAAAATCGAGCACTAGTGTCCGTCAAGTTGAATGGTGCCGTACCTGCGGATAAATAAAGATTACCCAGAATCAGTAATTAGAGCCGCTATATAGTGGTCAACCTTGTTACCTCACCGCTACGGGAATGGCAAGGAATGTTTATCTCTTACTCGAAAGCTTCAAAATTTCGCTCTTTAAATCCAAGAGCACACCGTGTCATCCCGACTCTAACCATGTGTTTATAGCTAAAATTAATTAACTTCAAAGGGAGTTGTGGAGAAGTGACAGAAACGTCGGATTAATTTGTCGCAGACAGCGCCTCGGGGTAGAGTCTTGAAAATGTTTTTTCGGATTTTTCCCATCTCCATCAGTAAATTCCTACCTTTAGAGTTGATACGCGATATTTTCGGCGATAAACGAATGATCACCTTGGCGCCGTTGTTCCTGCATCTTGGCTGTTACACATCGTTCTGGGTATGCGTTTACCCGACGACCTTGGTGTTCACTCAACACCTGTCTAATTATATCTACCTGCCAGCCTACTACAGTATTGCTGTTGGCATCGGAGAGGTCGTAAGTGAGTTAGATGTTCAAGTGCAACTTCAACCGGGTCACTACTACATAGAGTTATCTGCTCTCAATGAAAATGTACCGTTTTTCCAGTTACCGCTCTTCTCTTTAACTGATTTACCCTATGTTCCTATTCTAGTGGGCGTGATCATCACCACAATGTCGAAGCGTGTGAAGAACTTCGGCCTGGAGCCGACGATGTTCACCGGTTTCGGCCTCACCACCGTTGTTCTGGGATTGATTCTTTGTAGCGTACCACAGTGGGCAACAGTGCGTCACACCGATGAACCGGCCTGGTTCATCCAACCGAGGTACGCGAGTTACAAGATTTGGACTTAATCTACAGGTAAAGGTAAAAGGAAAAGTGTCGCTTTCGATCAGTCTCTTGAAGACATCTTAGGGGACTGATCAAAGCCGCCCTCGTCTTCCATTGAGAATCGTAGATGCATGGTGAACGCGTATTTGGCCTACATAATGACATGCGAGGGCCATTCTCTCTACCAAATCGGTGTCTTTATGATGTTGTAATGGTGGTGTTAGGTTCATCGCAAAAATCACATCTCAGGCGGGATTTGAACCCGGGTCTCGTGTCTAACCGGTGCCGAGCATTAGCCACTATGCTACTAAAACGACCGTTCTCCCAAATAACGACGGTCATTTGCGCTTCCCTAACACCTTCCTTAAGCCCGAAGGCTTTTACTTCCAGGCCTCAGCTGTAATGACCACCTGAGCCGGCGAGCCGGATTGGTTTTTACATTCCCAGACTGGTCTGCTAGCAATTTACCCAGCTCTGAAAGGAGGGAAGGCATGGACAGCCCGAGCGTGGATCGATCGCTCAACCGCGCGGATGTCAGTAGCTCCCTTAACAACAGCACCATGCCCGCCTCTGTTTTTTGGCTCGTCATATTTCAAAGCACTTAGGGTACAAGTATCAACAAAAACAAAGGCGAGTGTCTTCACTTTAGCGCTGTGTTATCAACCTCGATCGCCTTCCTCATCGGTATGGCTGATTCTTGCATAAACAATGTGAGAAACGTGATCTGTGCGTTGGCGTTGCCGGACAAACGGTCTCAGGCCTTCGCCATATCCAAGTTCTATCAGGTATGTTTTATTTTTCCTATTTAATCAACAATTTCACTTGTATCTGCTCCTTTTCAGGCGTTGTCTGGTGCAATTCTGATGTTCATCAGTCCGTATTTGTCCATCGCTCACTACACAAGCATAATATTCTGCACATTATGTGTGTCCACAGTGTGTTTTGTTGTTATAGCGGCAAAAACGAAGAGAAGTGAATCTCAGGCGAAAGAAAAAGCGGAACGACGAAACAATATCGTCACAGATAGTTCTGTCGACAAGCTTTGATAATAAACGTTACCGCTACCGAGCAGTTTTCATGAAATTGGGGTCCAGTAAAGAAGTTCCTAAGAGTGAGGCTAACTTCCAAGTCTGAATATTTATTTGATAGCAATGCTTGGGGAAATGTGGAGTTCAAGGGAAACTCCGCTCAGCGTTTCCCTCAGGACTTGTCGGAGTAGCGACCTGTGCTCTTTTTTCTTTTGAAAAAAATGAAAAACTTCTATAGGAACTTTCAGCTGTTTGGGTCGCCTTAGACAGCCTGGGTAGTCAGTTTGTTCTATAAGTTGTCCGTTGATTTCTCTGTTTTCGTTGGAGGTTCCGATGTGGACGCTGCATCTTTCGGCGAACTTGCTTCCCCTGGAATATTTTTTAGTAGTTGTTTATCCTATTTTTGAATCAAAAAGGTTTACTTTCGTCATTTCCGTTCTGCTTTCGCTCATCGACGCGTCTCCTTTTCGAGCTAATCTCCTCGGCGTATCGGTTGATGATGCAGATCGCCAGGTCGAAACCGTGCAAACCTTCGCAGCTTTGAAGATTATCGATGGCAACACGATTGCGATTTCTGAAATTAGGAATAATCTTGGAATTAGAGGCATTGGAAAATTTTCGGAAAAAAATCATCAACCTATGACAGTGGAAAGATTGGAAGTGGAAAAAAGGACTCGTCACTGGCGCTCGAAGTTAGTTCCGGAAAACAACCCATTTAAACAAAAACATTCCTGACAGTCACTGACATGGACAAACCAGAAGATATTGTACTTATTTGTGATGCTAGACTCTCAGCAAAAATCACGATTTATGCGGGAATCGAACCAGGTCTGCTAGCACAGCAACCCGTATTTAGACATAATCCTGCATTCGAATCTATGTAGCTTGGGTAGCACTTACAATCATCTGAACAAAACCTGTTTCTACCCTACAGGACATGTCTTTTGATCACTCCCGATCCGGATTAGCCGCTTAGGAGCGTTCCAAAGCGGATTTTTTGAATAACTCCCTCAAACGTCAACTATTCGTGAAGGGAGACAAATTGTGAAGTGCAGCTGCCCGAGCTCTATCGTTTGGTATATATGAAAATTATCCACGCCTGATTTTTTCTGAAATATCATCCCCTCAAATCTCGCATGGTCGGGTTACAAATTTGCCAAACCCCTGGTACCAATTTACGTTTCTTTATTATTTACGTTTAAGGTTTCTTATAGATTTACGGTTGTACCGATCTTTAAATACCATTCGATAGAGCTCGGGCTCCTGAGCTCAAATACATGTATATTCTTGTATATGTATGTCTTCCTTTATATGTATATTCTTACAAATAATTGAGTTCAAACAACAGTTATCGAAAAAAGCCGCTTTGGAACGCTCCAGAGCGTCTTTTTCGAGAAGTGATCAAAAGATATGTTCTATGCACACCAGAAGCCCGCAAATATCTCAGCTATTCATTCGCCTTCGATAAGTCCGTAAGGTGCTCACCTTCCAGACAAGGATGCGATTTGCTCACTGGAACCAGTAAGGTCGCCGAGGACGGCGAGGGGTATAAATGCTGAAATAAACAGCAACTGCAACCAAAAGATTATTGTATATTTTGGAAAAAATATTGAAATTGAACTCACCAACGAAGAGTCGACACACCTTCGTGTTCATTGGATCGTTGACACCTTTCCGTACCTGTACCTCAGTTTTATATCCAACGAGCATATTGAGGTCAGGAAGCGACATTAACGCTGCATTAGTGGGCTGAGGTCATTGGTCTCGTTATGAATTTGAATTTAGCTCAGTCACAGGAGCGATTCGTTGACCAAAAATCAGAAATCAATAGTTAAAAGAACTATGGTAGGGTATCCATAAGTAGTAGAAACCTTAACGTGCTCTGCCGTAGTTCCTCATCTCTCAAAACCTTTGCAATCCATTCAGGTAAGGCATTGTACTGGAGTGAAGGCTTGCTTCCGTTTTCCACTCCATTCCTCTATTTCTCATTGATCTACACGCTGGTTTTATATTTTCCTGTTTTTGTTTTTGGTTTTTTTTTCGTTTTTTTCTATTTCTGAACATTTTTTGCACATCCCTCCATCTCTCCTTGCAGAAAGGACATTAGTTTCTCGAAGAAAGAATGATGGAGTCTTGAAGTCGTGCTCTTCTAGGAAGCAAGCTGAAGGCAGCAGTTGTAGGACCTCCTCTCCTTTGACTAAATCCGTGATGTATTTGCATAGTTTATTGTATAAAAAATATACATATATAGGCTACGAGATGAAATCGTCAACTGGAAATCCACAGTGAACTTGCAAAACGATTTTCTCCTTGGCACAAGCGCCCTTCCTCCAGATTTGCCATCCATTACCTTGACGCTCGGTGTTGTATGTGTAGAATCTTAGAGAAAACAAGGAAATTTTGTCGAAAAATTCAAAAAATTAGAAAATAAAGAACACCTTATACAGCGTCGATTCGTCGTTGGGCTCTTCGAAATTACGGAATCACGATCGGCACCTTCGCATTTAATGTCGCAAGTGTGTTGGGCGTCCACTAGAAGCATTATTCTAACAAAATTTTTTTTTAGAAAAACAACCGAAGTTCCAGCAGTGGCAATAATTTCTAGAAACGAAAAAAAGGCTAACCGTTCAAAATGCAATTTGCCTTTTTGAAGGTGTCATTTCGGACGGCAAGTTGGCAGTCGTCAATGTCACACTTCAGCGTTCGTTCTTCTAAAGAATGGTCAAATTCAGAAAAAAAATCAGAAAGGAACAAGAGAAAGTGGAAAAATGGACGTAAAATGTATAACTAGAAATATGTTATCTCACGGATAAATGGTAAAATATTGAAACAAAATAAAAATGGGGTTGTATGTTTCTAGTTACAGGGCTAAACTTACCCCATCGAACTACGCAGTAGACGGCAACAAGGTTTACAAGAAGAAGAAGAGCTACTGGTCGCAACATCGCCAACACACAGCACTAGATCAGCGAAACGACCAATGACCCATATAGATTAGTGCCTTTTTAGGACACGAAAGAGGACACGCTTGGTTGATATAAATAGAACTAGCGAACCATCAGAACTAGCGAACTCTTGCTGCGGAGAGCAGCATCAAGGTAAAAGGTAAAGGTAAAGATGTTGATGAGTCTCCTAAGGACGCGCTGCCGCATTCGCGTTCCATTCTGATTTGTACGGACTTAGAAACAAAAAATAAAGCCTAATACAGTAGGTAAGATCGATATTAATGTGTAGAAAATTGTTTTCTATCCTTTCTCACATTTTAGCACTATACAGGATAAGAAATAACTAAGCCCATAGCTATGATTTATAGATGAATATTAATTGAAAAGTTAATGTCGAAGCATGGTAACACAACCCTAGGATCATCAGTAGGGCTAGGAGTGTATCTTTGATGAATGCGTATTTGACCTGTACAACGCTTAGCGGGGGTTAGTCGCTATACCAAATCAGTGTTTTTACCTTCCCATACAGGTCTGGTTGCAATTAACCCAACCCGAAAGGGATTAAGGGCTTGAGTAGCCTTAGGCAAGAGCGACCACTCGCCGCTGCAGCGTGTGCACCCAAGATGTACAACTGCTTGAGGGGGTTAGCCGCTATACCAAGTCAGTGTTTTTACCTTCCCATACAGGTCTGTTACCAATTAACCCAACCCGTAAGCGATTGACGACTTGATTAGCCTTGAGAGCTCGTTTAGACGCTGTGCAGCGAAAATGCAAAATTGACGCGCAATCAATAATAAGCGTCCTTGATCGAATTTGCTCCTGTGCATTAGTGGCACAGTCCGGTGGCGCCTGGGCAACCTACTGGTCGTTCGGGTTTTTTTTTAGAGGGATGCTATTCCGCAATAAAGGACATTTCGACGGACTTCACTTTGTTTCGTGTAATTTTTTCCCTATGTGATTATATGCCTAATTTTTTTGCTTAGACGCGGCGCCACCGGACTGCGCCACTAACGCAAAGGAGCAAATTTGATTAATGACGTTACTTATTGATTGCGCTTCGATTTCGCATTTTCGCCGCGCGGCGTCTAAACGAGCCCATAGGCAAGATCGATCACTCGACCGTGCAGGTGTCACTAGCGCCTATTGCCACTGCAGCATGTGCACCCAGGATGTGACATAATAAAAGCAAGTGGATGTTGAGTTTTCATCCCGCCGTAGGAAACGGATGTAGCTCTCTTGCTGGGGAACATCTGTAGCCCTCAGCTTTAACATGAAAAAACGTAAAACACGTAAGACCTTGCGTTTGACATGCGAACACGTTAACACGGTAATACGTTGAAAAAAGTGCTACTCATTCGGCTGATATGATGTTCATTGCTCGGCGGTGGATCTCACGCCAAAAACGTAAGTGATTACTCATTAGTTGCTAGTTAATTGCTAATGTGGAATGCCTAGTAAAATATAAATGACGGTGTACGGTAAAGTGGCCGAAAGTGCAACTTTTACCCATACAGTCGAAGGATTAATCCTCGACCGCGGCCATTCATGACCCGGGTAAAGTAAGTTTTTTGCGAGACTTTTCTGAGAAGGTAAGAAGTGAGCACGCCGACTTGAAAAGCGGGTTCCCTCGAGCCACTGTACAGGCTGAGTATGTACATAGGTACCCACTCACCGTGCCTCAACGATTTTGATCAGAAGATGAGCACACGGCGCATCCATGAGGGGCTTATCTGCACTTGGCCTCGTATTTACTTATTTATTTATATTAATTTATTTATTTTGCTATTCTGTTCTGGAAACCAGTAAGATACAGTTTTCCGAGCCTCCTATCTTTTTGAAACTTTAGTGTCCGGAAGTGCACAAATCGCAATCTTTTTGAATCTTTACTGTCCGAAAGTCGTCGCCGTTATAAATTGATTGAACGCGCTAGTGATTTCAGATCAATTTCTGAAGAAGAATACTAGAAACAGAGCTCGACTGAAAATACTAGGTTGGTTTCAATCCAGAAAACCAACTTATCTTCTAGGAAAATGTCAACAGGAAGCTCTGGACCATAGACCTTGTCCCAGACCCCCTTTATTCAATTTTGACCACAATAATTCCCCATTGAAATCAAAAGCGTTGAAGCTTCGCATATGCAAAATTGACTATGTCTATTAAGTTGGAAAGGATTTCGTTTCAGAAATTATCGTACTCGTATTCTTATCAACATTATGGCTTCTAATGTGGAGCTCTCCGAGGTGAGAAATTTCAACTTCAAAGATTTGGGAAATGACCATAGAAGAACTGACAGCCCTGTTTCAGCTTGTTTTATGGACTTATTCAAGCCTTGAGGATCGAAAATGCAGTACCTCTTATCATTGTCATTACGCCTACGTACATGAGACCCGAAAGGCTCGGCGATTTAACAAGGTTCTGGAGAAGAGTTAAACCTTCTCGAATTATTTTAGAAACGATTTTTAAATGAACTCAGACTATCGAACACACTCCGACTGGTTCCTCATGTGTATTGGATAGTAGTCGAAGATGGTAATTCAACAAACCCACTCGTCGAAGGAATACTGAATCGCACCAATCACAGGTTCACGTACTTGTCAGGAATCACGCCGAAGGGCTATAATCGTAAGCACTCGTTGTGATACCTCTTCATGATGTTCTGATAGAGGTATTTTGTAACCAGGGCCTAAATTTATGACGGGTATCGGCACAATATACTTGAGAATAGACCCCGGTCGGCGCGATTATTCGCATTCATGAACGCGCCGCGGCGTTTATTTGGGGGGATATCGCGGGTCTATTCCACTCTGCGGCGCGTTCATGAATGCGAATAATAGTGCCGACCGGGGTTTATTCTCGGGTATATTGTGCCGATACCCGTCATGAATTTGGGCCCAGAATAATTTTGGCAAAATGGTCCTAGCCCTAGTAGGAAGAAGGCCAACGTTGCCTCGAGCGATGAACGTAGTCCAGGATTTTGTGTCGAGAGAGTGCGATTTAGGCACATGCGCCATAGACCGTCAAAGCCTTCCAAACCCTGCCTCGTCGCGAGGTGTGTTAGACCCGCGATAAGCCCCGATTAAACCCCGACGCGCATTCACGAATCTCGGTTTGATCGCGCCGTTCGGGGTACATCTTGGGGCTTATCGGGGGTTTACCAATGATGAACCTTGACCCCTGGAGTGCGTAAATCACGTCTGTGAGTCATACCGTAACCATATTTCATTCAGTGGCCCTGCAACAATTGAAAGTTTGCTGGTCCCACCGCGACAACTACCGCTTCCCAGTTGCACTGCAACGAAGGGGCGGCTATTGTGGAAATACCCTCGACCTGTGTACCTGTTACTGCCCTTAGTGACTTCAGTAGGCCTATTGTAGACGGTCACAGATACTTTTCGGAAGCTTCCAGATCGTGGATGGTACCAGCGCAGCTTAGCGATCACCTATCTTCGCAAAAATGCGGAACGGATCACGAGGTACTATCGTACCGCAGTTGTTTATTTCGCCGACGATGACAACTCGTACGATACGAGGGTGTTCACCGACTACATAAGAAATGTGAGAAAGCTTGGAATGTGGGCAGTAGGTTAGTCGTGAAGAATATTCTTCCCACATAGTTACATGAATTTTTCATATGAGCTCCTTCATGAGGGGCTAATAGCATGGAATTTTTTTGGCGCCTCGTGCACTGAGATGGATCTCATTGTCAGTTCCCCTTTCAGGTTTGTCAGGCGGTCGGTATGTAGAATATCCGGTAGCCGTAAACGGAACAGTTATTTTTAATGCTTGGACACCTAAACGCACCTTCGCCATCGACATGGCTGGTTTTGCCATAAATTTAGAGTATATTCTGGCGTGAGTTGCCCTTCTCTGCAAATTATTTTATTTTTCATTAATTGAAAAAGCACAACTCTCTTTACTTCGTTCTCCTTGAAGAACGGCGACCATCTATGAGCTAAATGAACTCATAAAATAAATGCTCTGTGAGGATCAAGATGAATCACTTCAGCTCCAGCGCTGTTTTTGGAAAACATTGCCCAAGGGGATACGAAGCTCCGGAAACATGTTTTCTTGAGGATCTGGGCTTCAAAAGAACAGATATTGAAGTGTTTGGCGACAAAAACGAGGTACAGTTCTGTTCATAGCTTCTGTCCGAAAGATGTTCAGGACGTTGCCGAATGTTTTTTTTACTTTTTTTTCTGAATGATCTCTTTTGAACAGAGCAATCAACTCGAGTTTCTGTGCTTAGTTCAAAAATTTATTACAATGTTTGATTAGTTCAAGGAGAGCTAGTTACGAAACAATTCCCTACTATAATAGCAGCGCTAATTGTTTTACGACCCTTCGAACGTTGCCATTGAAATCTCTCAAAGCAATCTCGTCAGTGAGCAAGAAGCAGGTCGTTACCAGAGGTGTGCGGATAAAAAAACTTCCGCGACCCGGATAACGGTGCGGATAACGGAACAGCCAAAATCGACCGGATAACGGATGAAAAATTTTGAGGCTAAACCCCTTATCAAACTCGACTATCACTTTGTATAACTCGATAAATGTTTATTTGACCCACAAAATTCACGCATTGAAATCCAAATTCATAATATACAGAGTTGACGACTCCTCTGACAAGCCGTTTTTCTATCATGGTGGTTGTTATCTTTCCTATAGCTATTCTAGCAGTCGGATCATTAGCAATGATACGTCATGATGACATGATATGATTAATTCAGTGAGTCATTTCTATCATTGGACATGGCAATGATTCGTCTGCTTGAATAGCTTCAAGGGATGTGACAACGTTCTAGAGAGGATCATTCAACAGTCATCATGATCGGAGCGATTTACGCATAGCATATTATGCAAGTGGCCAATAATTTGTCATTCGGGAAAATCGTTGACACTATCATTGATACTATACCGTGCTATCATATTGATACTATATCGTACCATGATACTATCACTGATACTAATACAATAGCATAACAGTGCCGCTTTGTCAATAGAGCGCGAAATTGCATTGAGTGAGAGGCCTTGATCGATTTCTATCCGTTATCCGGCCGAAAAAAACCGGATAGCAATGCGGATAACGGATAAGCCAAAAAACCAACGGAAACCGGATAACGGATAATTCGCACACCCCTGGTCGGTACTGATAATGTTAAATAAGGGACCTAGAAATTTTAGTCACTAAGAATCTCGATTTTGATAAACAGTGTGATGCAATTGCAAATAAAGGTAATATGATGATGTCTAAATTCTTCTGAGAACTATCAACTAGAAAACATGAGGTCCTCATTTATGCCTACATATCCTACGCTATTAGAATATGGAACCGCCCGTATTTTCGCCTTACACTAGTATGGATAAGCTGGAGACAGTTTAAAACAACTTCACGACGAAACTAATGATCAGAATGCTCAGTTTCCTTTATAATCAAATCCCCTCCAGTTCTCAGAGAAATACCAATCATGGTTTAGAAAAACTATCTCCTAGAAGGAAAGCCGATGACATGATTCTTTTCCACAAAATTTCTCGAGGACTTCTCAGTGAAAGAGTCTTCAACGAGGGGAGGGGACAGGAAAGTTCGGGTCAGCACCGCAAGAGCCAAGTGTCGTCGGTATTTTTCGTCAATAGGACGCTGCCCTTGTTTGAAAAGCTGCTTAGGAAGTCTTCTCTAAATGTCAGCATCAATTGCCTCAGGATACATCCCTTTTCTCCCCGAATAATACCTCTTGCATTCAATCCATCATTTCTGTTTTATCAATTTTGCCTCATTGCGATTTTTTATGCTCGTGTCTGCTCCCTTGAAGTAACTCCTTCCAACATGAGTGTACGCTTATGCAATAAATATATAATATATAATGTTCTCTATTGTTTGTAGGAAGGACCGAACGATGTGCTGGTCTGGCACACGAAGACCATATTGGGATCGTATAAGATGCCGCCGAACGAGACCGTTCCTTACGCCTATGAGACGCCCAGGACTAATACGAAAAAATGAGCAGATTTTTCTCATTGCTGCTAGTTTACCTAAGTTCAATTCGACAATTGAGTACCGTTTAATATTGTTTGTTTATAAACATTAATTTGTTAATAAACAGAATTAAAGGAGGTGCTCAGCTTCAGTGTCTGAGGGCTCATCGCTACGCTTTTTACTCGCTTGGAGCCACACACCTATTGGGTCCAACTTTGAGTTATGCCAGTCCGAGCTCTTCAATCATTCCAGGATCTTCTGCTTTCTGTTCCTTCATAAAACGAAGACGAAGGTCTATTAAACGGACGAGAGGCGTTACCCAATAAAGATCGTCATCGTACTGGATCGAATTGTCATGGGTGACCATCGTCGCTTTCCGACTTGCAAAGAGCAAAAACTGTCAGACCACGGCCCCGAAACAGGCTGGTATTCCGTAGCTCACCTCTGGCGGAGAAACAGACACGGGACGGTAATAAGGCAGCGAGCCAACCGCTCGTTAGTTTTCATAAACCAGAAATAGCAAAACTTTCGCTGTAAGCAATCTATTATCGACGACTATGATCCCCAACTCCCAGCTGTACATGGACGGATGGGTCAATCGGGTCCAGTGGATGATATTTAGAGGAGAGAGAAGGTTTATTTGTCTCCACGATATGCCAGTCAAGTCCTAAGCGCTCGCCCGCCGGTTAGAACGGCCCGCCCATTCACAGCTGTGAGTATAGGATCTTCGTCGCCGGTGATACAATCCTAGTTCGATGTCGTCTTGGTGGCCTCTTTTGTCTACAGATGTTCATTGGCCCATAAAGCAAAAGCCACACCCCTTTTAGGGCCGGGGCATACTAATGGCGGACGGCAGCGGACGGCAGCGGACGGCAGCGGACGGCGACGGACGGGGATTAGCGATTCAAGGGAACTGGAACATTTTTTTTTGAGAGAACATATGTACATATATAACATATAACATATAACATATATAACAACATAACAATTGTCATTATAATTGTTTCCGGATATAATGACGGCACTGGCCTGATTGCAAGTGTTCCTTCGGTCTGTTGTTCTTACGTTATCCTAAAGCTACAATAATGTTTGTTTGTTTATTGTTCTTAGTTTTTTTTCATTTACAAGACTAGTTATATTTGTTATTGTAATGACAAGTTGTCTGGAATACGTTGTTGTTGACGGGCGGCGACGGGCGGCGGCGGGCGATGAAGTATAACCCGGGCCTTAGAGAGTGACTGAGAACGATCGCATTCGAAACATTCATCAAAAGAAGAAACGCACATAGAGGTCCATATGAAAACAACTATGTCGTAAAACCACGATTTATCGCTTCAGCTGTAAAGCGCTCTCGAAGAATACTCCTCCGTCCAGAGCACAGTACTTCGGACAGACACCCTTTTCGCCTCTTCGACCTCGTGGTCCTGGCGGTCCTCTAAGGCCCGGCTTTCCCGGCGGTCCCGGTGGTCCTTCCATTCCTTGACGTCCTCGACGACCAGCATCTCCTTGAACAAATTTACAATTAGGTGGTCCGCTGCACTTTTTAGGTGAAATTTGTATCTTCAGATATGAACCAGTTGAGATCCAACATCGCCTCACGGCCCTTAAAAGTTGCGGGACGGAGATGAGTAGTGAGTTCTTGTTATTTATTTAATTATTAGCTCATTTATTTATTTACTTGACGTGGACCAACACCATGTAAAATTATCACCCGCCATAAAATATTGCAGTATAAAAACACTAGAAAACACAATAAGCAGAGCACTTGTGCTCGGCTATCGTTCAGTGGTAGACGTTTATTTCTTCAGACGATATATGAAACTTAGATTCCTGCGCTTAAATAGCGCCAAACGGCCTCATAAACATTACACATCTCTCAGAACACCACAAGAATTCGCAAAACGCAAGTTCTTGTGACAGTACTCTAATGGCATGTTTAAGCTGACGACTAGAGTGAAATCTTTGTAACCAACCTCTTGAAAGAAAGCATTTTCGCAGAAATCGGGTTTGCTTTAAAAAATATATTAAATTGAATTGTTCATCTACAAGTAAACGCGTTTTCGCACTTCCGGTCGAAATCTTGGCAAAACCAATTTTGGTGCACCGCCGCGAGTTACCGAATTTCAGAGGGATACAGTACCGTCGCTAATTTTCCGCCAAAACGAGGTCGGCGACGAATGAAGCCGCCCAAGTGTCGCTTCGCATCAACTCCTTTCAAACCCAAAAATTTCAGATAAAATAAAGAATCAGAATAGCACGATCTAGTTTGTGATCCACAAGACACTTGGAAATTTTGAAAATTTTGAAATTGGACGTTCCTTGACCTCTCTGTGGCGACTAGTTAATGAGGTCGACCACATTATCCCCTAGACAACCATACCGGTTACGCGTAATCTAAGCTGAATCGCAACAAAATCTTTCAACCCTTCCAATGAATCAAATTTGGACAGCATATTTGAAGAGTGGTGCTGAAGACGATCATTTCAACACTGGACACGATAAGAATATGTGCAAAGATAGAACCACACGGTTACTGAGGTGTTATTGAGCAGTAAAATTTTACCTATATTCCCATCGATACCAGGCCGTCCAGGTGGCCCACGTTCACCCTTAGGACCAGGCTCTCCGATTGGTCCAGGCTCGCCGTACTCAATCACACCGATCTCGCAGGAAGCTCCTAAAATTGCGTTTCTCTCGTAGCTAATCTAAAAACAGCTCAGCATAAGCGCAATCAAAAAATTCGCGCACCGGCCACGCCAGGTATTCCTGGCACTCCTGGCAATCCTGGAGCACCCACAGTCCCTCTTCTGCCCTTTACACCATTCTTGCCCGGTATTCCAGATCGGCCTTGCTTTCCTGGTATCCCCGGCTCTCCTGGTGGTCCAGGTGTGCCCTTGAATGAGTACAGATCGCACATAGCTCTGTGTAGAACTAGGAAGAACCCACAAACCTTGGGACCTGGTGGGCCGGCACTGCATTTCCTACAAAACTCCGACATCAGTACTAGAAACGGCGGTAGAAACACTCGACCGGGATCTCCATTCAGACCATTGTAACCGGGTTTACCCGGTTTGCCAGGCCTGCCAGCCGGACCCGGTGGACCAGGTGGTCCCTGTGAGCAGCAGCCATTGCATTGGACCATTGTTGGGAAGGCATTCAATCCAACAAGACTGGAATTGCGCGGAAATCTTGGACCTTGAAAGATTGCATCAAAGCGGTGCAATGGAAAAATTGCTCAAATTGGAACTCACTCTCTAATGATGATCTCAATTCTACGGTGCCGTCGAAAATCTTCTTCGCCGTTGTTTTACAACTTATGAGCTCTCGTGATAAATAACTTTGTATATGATTCACATAGAGAAACGCTAACGGCAGACTGATACATGCAGAAATAGTGGTGCATATGGAACTGATTGTAACTGCGAGTGCTAAAATTCTATACGCGTTACGTCGTCGATGCAAAGGCATTCCTAAATGAAAGCGATTTGTGCGCCGTGTCTGTGTGAATAAGGTTGTCCTAGTTAATGGAGAGAACACAAAGTCTATTTGGTCCGAGAATGTGAAAAAACTTCAATACGAAGCAGAGCCGTGTGTGCTTTCAACACGTCAGCCAACTAGCAAATCCTTCTTTTTTAGCGATACAAATGATTTCCATTATTCATTTATTTATTTTATTTATTTATTGAATACACCATCAGGCGTGCCAAGTGAGGTTTAAAGTGAATTGGTGGAAGGCGAGAGGTGCTCATAATCATTGACGACACTGTAGTTCAGTTGCATACTATTTGCGCAGTGTAGGGCTTGAATATTCAGTTTGGAAATTAACACTAGATAAGAGTCAAATAAAGAGAAACTAAAGAAGAAAAAAAGGAAACAAATATAACTGCAAGCGAATAATAGAATATTGGCGGAAGTAGAACGTTACACAGCCTATCCCAATAGCAACTACCACGGTAGAGCACAACGAAGCTTCATGCCCTGGAGGGTCCTGAGAGGGCTGAACATCGAGGGGGTAGACTAGCAATCTAAGCGAACTGTATTGAAATGACATGAAGCCTGTGAACCCTGCAGTTACCGTGGGTAAGAAGTGCGCCCAGCCTCAATCCAAGACGAACATGAGCCAATAGTGTCAAAGGGCGAGTTAGTGCATTAAGGAAAAGGCCTATGGACTCCAATGTGAATATAATCTGGTAAGAAATAAGCGTACTAAACAATGCGTCCAAATTTAAACAGTAAATATAAAAGAAAGAACAACTAAGACACGACTCTGTGTGTATTAATAACTTCGGAGTGTGTAATGCCCATAAGATACTAGATAGATACTATTTATATACTTATTTAGTAGTATACTACTACTATTTATATACTTATTCAAGATACTTATTTATTTATTTCACTACGCACATGGGAGCGCTAAAAATTGGAAATGATTAGTAGAACAGATGACCATGAACATACTCTTACATTAGATACAAATTGTGCCTATTCGCCTTGGGCAGCTCGCTGTTTCCGCTACTTTTTTTTCTTTTTTCCAATCACGATCATACTTTGATAAAGTGAGGCCTGTCATCTTTGCGGAGGATGCTCTTGCAAGAAATTATTCCAAAAAATGAAATAACAAACAAACAAAACATAAACAACAGAACAGTAAATGTGCTATGCCGCCCGAGGCATCGAATGAGTGCAGTGGCGGTGATCGCTCTGGACTCATGTCTATGAGTAGGTCCAATACACCGGACATCTTCAAGCGCTTTCAGGATCCGATCTGGGCGATCAGGTCTCATTCCGTAATCGAATAAACATTGAAGAGCTCTCATTCTATGGAGACGGGCCGACTAATTGCGTAGAAATGGGATCTTGCAATATGTCGGAAACTCGAAAGTGACCATCATTCACAGAAACAACTAGGTCGGCACCTGTTTGGCGTCTGTAAACAGAATTTCTCTAAATATGTGATTCGAGGACTGCTCAGAGTTCAGGTATAATGGGGAGAGGCGCAGAAAACGTGGTATGTCGCCTTAGGTGGAATTTCGCGAACTTTTTCAAAAAGAAAACAATTGATTGCGTCTTCTCTTAGGGGAATGAACAAAGGAAGGTGCCGAAGACAAAACCCTGAGACCAGTCTCCGAGTTTGTCAGCAAGCCTTGGTGCTGTGAACAGTGATAATTTTTAGCTTTTTCCAGTTGTTCTGATGCGAAACATAATCTTGACAGAAATAAACGTTGTTGAATCAATGCGCACACCAATAAATGTGTCATTCGCAGAGAATTTCATTTCTGCGATCAAACGTCAATTAGCAAGTATGTTGTCGTTGCCCTAATCGAAATAAGGACTATTTGCTAGGCGTGTTTCTGACCGAGTCCAGCGGTCATGAGCCTGCGAAGAGCGACCATTTGGTCGATCCAGCAGCGCAGCTCTGCTCACAGTCCTTTGTTTGTTTAGCTGAGTTCGGTAATTTATGATACTGACACTGTTCATCTATTGGACCCAATCGTACCTAGAACTGTTTCGGTTTCATTTATAGTAAATAGAGGTTAGGAATTGTCATCGACGTAGTTAACGTACGATTTTTAAACTACTCTCATATCGCTCAC
The DNA here is from genome assembly GCA_030553155.1 of Nippostrongylus brasiliensis. NCBI lineage: Eukaryota > Metazoa > Nematoda > Chromadorea > Rhabditida > Heligmosomidae > Nippostrongylus > Nippostrongylus brasiliensis. The sequence continues at coordinate 48,414,482 of CP130735.1, forward strand.
TTGTAGCACGTTTCAGAGGTTTCGATAATTGTTGTCTGCAGCACATTACGCAAGACATCGCTTTAGCAAGTTTTCTGCCAAGCTGTTCTTTATTTCTGAACTCAACTCTCATTTCTGAACTTTCTAATCTAGGCAACAGCACAATATGTTATCAATACTTAGCACGCTCTCATCATACCATATTTCACGTAAGTGGCTGACTTGTCTCCTACCCAAAATCATCAGATGGCAACATGGTAACAAATTCATAGCAGCATTAATGTATTTTTTATACCTTTAAGGTTACGTAAATTAGAGTCAATCCATTATTCCAGTTCAATGCGCTCCTTCTCTAATTTTTTTTCGCTGTACGGAACAGGTATAGTTCACCTGAAATCGTACAGCCTCCTTCGTCTGTGGCATCTACAACATTTCCACTATTTGTATTCCTTTGGAAGTTGAAATATACAGGACCGTTCGACAATATTCAACTTAACGGACACCAGTACTCGATTTTTGTTTCGGTTGTCGAAATTCGCTGAAACTTTAGTTATTTGGAGTGCAGAACACGAATCTGTTGTCCGTTCTCCGCGTAGGTGGTCCCGGACCACCCATATCGACTACTTGGGTAATCCAGTCAGGATCACCGAATTTCCTGAAACTTTGTCTGTGGGGGTTGTCTGGTGTCGTGAACACGATGGTGAAGTCCGTTCTCCGAATGGCGGCCGAATACGGTAGTTATAGTTGAGTCTCGTAAGGTCGATAGGTACTCACTTATTACAACTGCATTCGGCCCCCGTTTGCAAAACCCAAGTAGCAATTTGGGTGATCCGAGACCACGCACGTGAAAAACGGACAGCAGATTCGTGATCAGCGCCCTTAATTACCACCCTGTGCCAAATTTCAGCAAATTTCGATGACTGAAAAAAATCGAGTGCTGAAGTCCGTTAAGCTGAATAGTGCCGAACTTCCCATCAAATCCACCGTCATCAATGATTGTAGCCCAATCTTGATTAGCTTTCGCTCTCCATCCACATGTGCATGGAGCGCTAAGCGTGCAAAAAAAACCTTACAAAATGGCAAAATGTGGAATTTGTCGACAGCAGTGCTTTTTTCGCAATAAAAACGCGCATGAATTGCTAACCTTTCTGACGTTATGGACAGTCGCTCCAGTAATTTAGTGAACACTGATAAGCCAGCTAAGCCGAGCTGTTCGCGTCTCCTCGTGTCCTTTCAAAACGATCTCTTTCCAGGTTATTGGCATTGATTAGTAGGCCCTTATCTTTATCAATCAATTTAGGTGATGGTAAGACCAACATGCGTCTTTGCACTCGTGGCCGCCGTCTGTTTTATCGCTTTGGTGTTCTACAACATTAAAATTGTGAACCATTCGCAATCTATATTTGCACCTCTATCACGTAGAAGCGGAGATCAACCACCAGATTACGATGATGATTACGAAACAAGTTGGTTTATCTTTTCTTACAATATTCTGTCAAAAATTTCCCAACTTCTCTCCTCTTGAGACATCGGCATGCTCGGTGTGCTCCGACGACGACAAAACGTCGAAACTTTTGGCCAAATAAAGTTTGATCCGCCTTACTATCCTCTTTCGGCACAGCAGCATTCGAAAAATTCTGTCAAAATTTTCTCAGTTGCCTTGGTACCAGCCGACATACAATGTCAAGGTTAGAAATGCTTGGGAAGCATCATTAGTCACCCGAACTGGCAGGAATTGATTGATTCATTTCGTTTTACACTCTTTCACCACTCTTTTCTTCACTTACCATAACTAATTTGGAAATAGAAAACACAGTAGTTAACATGAACACCAAGAAGGGGATATGACATACATACAGGGTAGCCAAAAGTATGAGCCGCTTGAAACGGAGTCGTACGATTTCTAGAACACAACCTCATCTTGTTCAAATTCATTGTAAAGATTACTAACAACATTTCCAATGCAGAGAAGTTCAAATAGTTCAACCTAGCCTCTTATCCTTCGAATATAGGTTCGAAGACGCTTGGGGAACGCATCGACGGTCTGGCAGTCGCTACCTAGTCCGTCCCAGGCCTTCACGAGAGCTGCTTTTAGAGAGTTCAAACTGCTGTGCCTGGTTGAACAGGCATTCTCCGAAACCGCCCATATGGAATAGCCAAGGGGTTAGGGTAGGAAAATTTGAGGGCGATTCTTTCGCCGCTATGAAATCTGTCGGATTATTCCGGCACAACTCCTGTACAAGCTTTTTGTTTGGTTCATGTTATATTTAGGTCTCAATTGTTCTATATTTTATGCACGCATTTGTGTGTGCGTTATAAATAAAATGAATAAATAAGCTTGACCTTGTGACTCGGTGCTCCGTCTTGTTGAAACACTTACGGCTTCATTCCAAAGTGGGAAGTAAGCCGAAAACGAAAGCCGAAACCAAGTCTGTGATCCCACATCAAGTGGCTAGCGAGTACAAGGTTTGACATATCATTAGGCCCTTGTTATACATTCGCTCGCGGTGAGCGTCTGCGACTTGCGAGCGATGATCGCGTGCGCCGCTAATTCAGACGCTGAGGGCGCGACGCACGCACGCACGCGCCCGAAGCATACAGAGCGATGCGCGAGGTGATCGACTCCCAGCGAAAGGGTCAATCGCAGTGCAATGCGCAGCGACGAGAGCGTGGAAGGTTCGCTAGCGTGTGTATAATAACCCGTGAGCGTCACCACGCCAGCATCAACGGAATAACTCGTACAAACGTGTCTGGCCCCACGGTGTCTGATACTGAATGGACGAGTTACGCTGGGGTGTGAGCGAACGTATAACAAGGGCCTTAGGGTATGTCAAAAGTTGTGAGAAAATTCGAGTTTACCATTTCAAAAAGACGTTGCACGCCAAAGTGACAAATTGACATGGTAGGTCAAACACTATAAAAAGTAGGAAAACATTCGATAGTCATAGTGATGTCTAGCGTGTAGTTGACCACTGGATCTCGCCAGGACCCTTTGGTAAGGATAGAATCGCTGCTCTGCCTGTTCGTTGGAGAAAGGTTGTGGCTAAAGATGGGAACTGCTGCGTATAGATCTCCTTCGTTTCCTTTGTGGTTATTTACTCTTGAACGAAACCGTCGGAATTTTGCGAAACACTAACCTAATGAAATTTCCACAGATCCATAGAAAACCGTGCACTGAGCCTTCCCACGGTGTCGTAGAAGGCCTCCCAGATACCCTGCACTTTCAGCGAACACCACACGGCGCGTTCTCGATTCCATCGACGATGTGAAGAATTGCGTACCTTTTTACGGTTGGATGGAGAAACACATGAAGGAAGGCCGAGGAAAACGAGACCAACCAAAACGGTCCATATCACTCATAGGATCATACGCGTTTCCTGATCACATTGTGGTTACAACAGAAACTGACGGTCGTTACGGGTACGCTTTGCAACAGAGTTTTCCAGTGGTGTCAAAAAATCGTTTTTGTTTCAGAAACACTATTTATTGCCGATATTTGGACAAACACAGGAAGGAAATCAAACCTGCAGTAAAATCCGTCATTTTTCCGGAGTTCACTGTGTACTGCTGTCAGCGTAGCCGAGCTGAGCACATGAGCATCACCCTCACCGAAGCGGAGCAGATTCGTGAAACTGTGCCGATAAGGGATCGGAAAACAGACAGTGAGTAATGAACGTTTTCCCATAGTTAAAAAAGATAATTTGATAGGATTCAGTTGAACGACCTTTATCGAAGTCCATTGAAATGCGTTCTACGTACTGCACTACACCAACAGGTGGCGAGCTCAATGCTCGGTTGGGATCGGACCCTTTGAGCCAACCATCAAACGGAAATTTATTTCATTTATTTATTCAAAATATCGGTTACGTAACGTAGCAATCCACAGAACCAAAATGAAAATATATGAGTAACCTAAACCTATAATTTGGTTTCAAGATCCGAGGTTCACGTTGTCCATGTGCGTGAAGCCTATGTATGGAATGGAGCCTAAATTTGTTCTATTAGCCGAATTTTTTGAACATTACAAGCTGCAAGGAGTGCAGCATTTCTATGTCTACGTGAAGGACGTTGACAATTACACGAACAAGGTACGTGTGTTTCTCGAAACCTCATTGTAGAGCTAAAGGTTAATAAAACGCCTTACTTAATCTCAAAGGAGTCGCTAAACCTTAAGGGAGTCTTCTTAAGTACTTCCACTAGATTCAATAGGCTCTTCCAGACGGCGCGTCGATAAAGTGACGCGTGACGCGTGTGTGATGAAGGATAGGTAGGTCAGCGTCATCGGTTGATCGGGTTATCACGCGTCATTACGAGTAACTCGTCCGATCGACGTCGCGTTGGTCATGGTGTACTTGCACCATGGCCGGCGCGGCGAACCGAGCGGCGAAACCCCAGCGCACGACGCTTGACGGATGACGTCTGCCTTGAAAGAGCCTAATGCGTCTCCCCTAACAGTTGGTCATGAGGTTGCTCAATACTGGTCATTCGTGTCTGTTGCGCAATCTGATCAGGTCTGTGGCCAGTTGGAGGAATGTGCAAACTTAAGCACTTTGAAGGCATTCCAAAAATTCGCAGTTCCACATTCACATTTCCCATTTCTAAGTGTGTTTTTAGATTTTCTCGAGATGCATAAATTTCAGCTGATTACGCACTACGTGAAAAGTGGTGAAGCAGAAGTCGTATACTTCAGAAAGGAACAGGACAGACCTAGCATAGAATGGCATCTTGTAGGCACTCAGGTGAATATTTATGATTTTGCTATGGTATTAGTACGACAGCTGTACCGCCTCGGTAGGGAATTTCAGCGGTCATCTGTTGTTGCTGCAGAAAAATGACGTGAAGTGTGGGGTAGTGTACTCTGTTGTGCACGCTAAGGCCTATGGTATACTCCGGGAACGGGCCCGTCGCAGCGGAGTTAAAAATGCATAGCTCCCCTATGAACGGGTTTTTTATATGCTGCTATGTGCGTGAACTCGGATAGTTTACCGCCAGGGCAAAATAGAATGGTGCAAATCCTCTCAGGACAGTACTGTGGCAGGAGTCGCAGTTAGCTGCGATCGTCGGGCAGCACTGCTCCGAGTCCCGCACACAGCAGCATACAAAAAACCCAGCAGCAGTGCTAAAGTTGCCGGAGTATACCATACGCCTGAGGCCCTTGTTATACCATCGCTCGTGGTGAGCGTCAGCTGCTTGCGAGCGGTGAGCGCCCAGCCGCTAACCTCAGACGCTGAGCACGCGACGCACGCACGCGCCCGAAGCATACAGAGCAATGCGCGAGGTGATCGACCCACCCCCAGCGAATGGGTCAATCGCAGTGCAATGCGCAGCGACTAGAGCGTGGAATGTACGCGAGCGTGTGCATAACAGCCCGTGAGCGTCACCACGCCAGCGTACCAACGTGAGAACTCGTACAAACGTGTCTTGCCCCACGGTGTCTAATACTGAATGGACGAGTTACGCTGGGGGGTGAGCGTTGGTATAACAAGGGCCTGACACCTCAGTCCGCGACGGTCGCATCTTGATTCGCTGGCTAGTGGTCTCAGCACGAAAAATACCGTTTCTCCAGCGACCAATGCGTCATAAAAACAATACAGCAGCCGCAGGAATACGTCCACTGCTTAAATTGGTCCTCGTCCTTAGCTTTGATGTAACAACAGGGTGTGGCTGAAACCTTTTACGCGTTTTGGACCTGATTGGTTGAATTTTCTGGCAACCAAACGAATAAGCAAACTGATAAAAATGACCTGCTTGACGCCACCCTTGTCATCCCTAGCTAACGAAAGTCGGCGAGGGTACCATTACGATACTCTAATAGAAGATGATTGCGTAGGCATATTTTGTCTGATTGTGCAGTATTTATTTGTGCAGGATTGCACGTATAGAAGCCGGCACGACTCCGAATATACTATATATGCTGATCTGGACGAAAGAATTCTTCCTGCTGATAACACGAACCTAATTTCATATGTTCAGTAAGTTGAGCTTCTGTAATAGGCGAACTCAGTACCATTAGAAATTCAGGAAAACGATGCCTAAAGAGGGCAACATAGGCATGATTCGCTTCTTGCAAAGATGGGTGCTCAAGAACAGCACAGATCCGCAAGTGTACGAGGTTAGCTCATCAGTTTGTTGTTGGCAGAAACTTTTGAAGTACCGAAGGGATACGAATGACAACTGCTCTTAAGGGAAATAAAACGTTGTTGAATCATCTACCAACGCTAGTTTTTCACAACACGTCGGCAGTCGCACCTATCGGTCATACAGCAAAGTGTATTACTGATCCCAAAAAGGTTAGTTATCGTCGTAGAGATTTGCTTTGAATGTGTCTACGTCTACAGCTCCTCGCTCATAGAATCTCGCAGGTTCTAGGTTTTCTTGATGTGGGTTCACTGGGTAGAAATTTACTTCGACGGCTACAAAGGCTATGAGGTTCCATTAAGCGAAGGTATAATAAGGTTAGTTAGAGTGCTATAGGTGGTTATTGAAGGAGAAAATTTTATCTAGATCATTTAGGCACTATCGTGACATCCGTGCCGGGGATTGGTATCGACATTACCTGCCAGGAGTTGAGAAGTTCGGTGCATTCACCATGACGGACTATCCTAAGCATCTTATGATGCCACTGTTCGAAAATGTAAAACGAAAACTGGACGTTGTCTACGGCAAATGACAAAAGGAGAAGATTAGATTCATAATCGCTAACATTATTTGTACAGCAGCGACGATATTGAGAATTGATGACGAATTATTAGTAATTATAATTAAAAGTTTCTGTAGCAAAGTTCACCACAAGACAAGAAAGACTAGAAGATGAATCAAATCAACAAAAACAACGCGCAGATAGCGAAACGAGTTCAAAATACAAGCGATGAAAAATACGAATCACAGGTGATAGTTGAACTGACTGATTAGCCAACGGTCGCTGGACTTGGAACCTTTTTTATTCCCCTATAACAGTAAGGAGAAGATGACGATAAAGAAGAAGGTAGCATTTCTCATAATAAAGGTAAAGGTAAAGGTGCCGGCGTTGATCAGTCCCCTGAGGACGCGCCGCCGCATTCGTGTTCCATTCAAGTCGTAGAGGCATAGTGAATGCGTATTTGGCCTATACAATGACCTGCGGGGGCCAGCCGCTACACCAGGTCAGTGTCTCTACCTTCCCAGACAAGTCTGGTACCAATTTACCCGACCCCGGAGGGATGGAAGGCTTGGTTAGCCCGGGCCGGGGTCGATCGCTCGACCGTGCGGGTGACAGCGGCGCCTCTTACCACTGCACCACGCGGGCCCTTTTCTCATAATATTTATTGTTAAAAGACTAATTATTGTTGTTTACACGTTCTCCCATTTGTGTGTTTTCTCATGCTGGTCTCGCGTTGAGCGGTCGACCCGCCGTACTCCTGAAACGGACTACTTCTGAACTGAAGATGTTTTCCCTTTTACCTCCTACGTTAGTGATCTGACCTTAACACAATCGACGAGTGCCCATCCGGCCGGATCGTAGTTACATCGGGATTGTTTACTGAAAGCCACCCGTCCTTTTGGTGGTGGGTGCGTTCGCGCATCCGCCCAAGACCTATCAAACCGACTGCTCAATACACGTCTCTTCGACTCCACAGTTCTTCCTGGGACGGTGCGAGCGGTCTCCGATACCTCGTCGGGCTATACCCGTTCGATGCCGCGAATCTGCGGCCATTTCTGATTCGTGAAGGACGGGTTTCAGGCACCTCGACGGCTTATGGCGCGTTACTGCCGTAATCGCACTTTCTGCGGGCAAGCGCTGTCGACACATAATTCGGGCGAACGGTATGCGCAGGAGTGGCGCCATAAGTCGTTGAGGTCTCCGAAACCCGCTTCATCGCGACGTTTTGGAGACCCGAGATAAACCCCGCCTAAATCGCGGCGCGCATTCCCGAATACCGGTCTGCGCGCCGTTATAGGTATATTTCAGGGTTTATGGCGCCGATATCCGTCATGAACCTGGGCCCTGGATTAATATAAGGGTCCTTTCACACTCTACTGCGGCAGTAAACCAATGTGGAGTAGTTGAAAAGGGAGTATGGGTAATTCCGCAATAGCTGCGGGTTTTAGCTGACGTCCAGTGGACTGTCGTTGGTCAAAAAACTATTTAGTGCATAGTTGGCGATATGAGTGGTTTTCGCAAAAAAATTAGAAACCTGATACTGCGCTACTACGCAGCTGCCGGTCCCTCGGCAGCAACGCAGTAAAGTCTGAGAGCACCTTAAGTCAAATAGTCCTGTACGTTACACAACCAGAATGAACAAGCGAACAAAGTACAGAGAAAGGGGTTTTCGGCGTGACTCGTTTTACTCAGGCGAGAGACGGTATCTGAAGTTCTCCATCAGTTTTCCACCTCGGCAGGCGACATAGACGAATGGAGGCGTTCCAAACGTTTCGTCTGAGCAAGCGAGTAGATGATCAACTGACGCATGATTGAGGTGGAGCGCCTGAATTTGACGGTAGCTGACGTGCAGCCTCTCAAAGGCTCTCTTTGTTACGTCAGATAGATTACCATGAATCCTTGGCAAGCAGGCAGCAGGATTCCAACGCAGCGTTCGCGTGCTAGCATTCTGTTGGTCAATAGGTCTATAACCGCTGTTGAAAGCGAAATCGAAGCGGAGGTTTTTGAAATTTAGGTACACAAAAAGCGTTATTCAAATACAGCAGTGTGAAGCAGCAATCGGATTTTTGCCGATAATACGGTTTCGAGATGCGAAGCCACATTGGTGTGGTTGTGGAGCGTCCAGCAGTGTGCATCATAATTAAGGCCCTTGGTATACTCCCGTTGGCCGTCGCCGACGATGGCCGTCGGAAAAATGCGCGCGGCGGCCAGCGACGGCGATCGACGGCGATGGCCGACGGGAGTATACCAAGAGTTGGCGATGGCCAGCGATGTCCGGCGATCCTTCACATTGGGGCGCGTTTTTGCGCATCAAACCGTTGTCAGGAGGATATAGGTGATCCTTGGACGAAACTCGAAAAACCACCTTCAAAACTCCGAAACTTTGAAATTTCGTACGCGAAGTGACTTTAGCGTTGAGCTATGTAGGTAAACTTTTGGGGATACTTTTGCACTTTTCCCTATCCAGTGAGACGCGTTGCAGCAATGGTTTATGAGCGCTGTAACTCCTCTACGAAGTAGTGAGTGGTGCTTGATGGTTTCACTTTTGTGGCGGCTTTCAACCTATCCTGATCAGCGCTAGGTGTGCTTGACGGAGCAGTTTATTCTCGAACCCATCATAGGCTACCTTGACTTCCTGGGACAAACCTGTTCCTTGGGAATATACAGAACACCTTACTCCACTATACAGCAAATTTTCAGGATTGGACATTGCAGCAGAACGCCCTAGTCAAATCCTATAGAAGTCATGTAGTTGGGGCCCTATGTTTAAGGCCTCGAAATTCAAAGGAATTCTAAAAATCGAATGGGCAATAAATAGTTCAGAAGAGCTTTAGCTACCCTACTGAAATGTCATCGAAAAAGAAATGCAGAAGCTTCAGCAGAAGTTTTACTATGCGATGAAAAAATATTCAATCGGAAGGTTTACAACATAATACGCACGACTTTCCAATCAAACCAACCATAATCAGTGATTGTAGCTCAGGCCTGCTTTCGCTTTCCACGCACATTTGCGTAGAGCGCTAAGCATGCAAAAAAAGTCCACAGAATGGAAAAAAGTGGCGTCAGCTAAATTTGTCGACAACAGTGCCTTTTTCGCAGTAAAAAAATGCATGAAATGCTCACCTTTCTGACGTTACGGACAGTCGCTTCAGCAGTTTAGTCAACACTGGTAAGCCATATGCCGGCGGGTTTCTTCTTCTCGTGTCCGTTCGAAACGATCTCATCCCAGGTTATTTGCATTGATTAGTAGCATTTTGTCTTCACCAATCGATTTAGATGATTGCAAAACCAAAAAGGGTCTCTGCACTCGTGGCATCCGTCTGCCTTTTCGCTTTGGTGCTCTACAACATAAAAATAGTGAGCAATTCGCAGTCTATACTTGAATCTCTATCGCGGAGCAGAGGAGACCACCCACCATATTATGACGATGATTACGGAACAAGTTGGTTTTCGTTGTCATTTTTTATAATATTCTGTCATCAATTTCTTTCAATTGCCCCGACACATCATCGTGCTCAAATTTAATGGAAGATTACTGTGAGCATGCAATGGAACTAAAATTATACAACCCAACCTCCTTTCTTTCGAATACAGTTTCGAAGACGCTTGAAGAACGCATCGACTGTACAGCAGTCGTTATCTAGTTCATACCAGGCCTTCACGAGAGCTGCTTTGGAGAGTTCAAACTGCTGTGCCTGGTTGAACAGGCGTTTTCCAAAACCGCCAATATGGAGTAATCTAACGGCTTAAGGTCAGGAGAATTTGAAGGCCAGTCTTTCGTTGCAATCAAATCCGTCAGATGGTTTCGGCACCGTTCTTGAACAAGCTTAGGCCCTTGTTATACATTCGCTCGCGGTGAGCGTCAGCGGCTTGCGAGCGGTGATCGCGTGCGCCGCTAACTCAGACGCTGAGCGCGCGACGCACGCACGCACGCGCCCCAAGCATACAAGAGCATACGAGAGCAATGCGCGAGGTGATCGACCGACCCCCAACGAAAGGGTCAATCGCAGTGCAATGCGCAGCGACGAGAGCGTGGAAGGTTCGCGAGCGTCTGCATAACAGCCCGTGAGCGTCACCACGCCAGCGTCCACGTGATAACTCGTACAAATGTGTCTGGCCCCACGGTGTCTGATACTGAATGGACGAGTTACGCTGGGAGGGGGGGGGGTGAGCGAAGGTATAACAAGGGCCTTAACCTTGCGAGTGTTGACGAAACACATACCCCTTTTTTCAAAGTGGTAATTAAGCCGAAAGGATAGCCGAAACCAAGTCTGTGATCTCATATCGAGTGGCTAGCGAGTACACGGTCTAAAATGCTAAAACTTCCACAGATCGGTACAAAACCCTGAGTCCTAGTGCCTGCGTGTCGAAGAACCTCTCCCATATCCCCTGTACTTTCAGCGAACACCACTCAGCGGGTTCTCGATTCCATCGACAATGTGAAAAATTGCGTACCTTTCTACGGTTGGATGGAGAAGCACATGAAAGAAGGTCGAGGAAAACGAAACCAACCAAAACGGCCTATATCACTCGTAGGATCTTACGCGTTTCCTGATCACATTGTGGTTACAACAGACGCTGACGGTCGCTACGGGTACGATTTGCAATAGTTTTTGGTGGTGTCAAAAATTTGTTTTCGCTTCAGAAACACTATTTACTGCCGATATTTGGACAAGCACATGAAAGAAATCAAGCCAGCAGTAAAATCCGTCTTTTTTCCGGAGTTCACTGTGTACTGCTGTCAGCGTAGCCGAGCTGAGCATATGAGTATCACCCTCACCGAAGCGGAGGAGATTCGTAAAACAGTGCCGATAAGCGATCGGAAGACAGACAGTGAGTGATAAATGTTTTTCTAATGGTAAAAAAGTAAATTGCGGATTGGATTCAGTTGAACGACCTTTTTTCACTTCATTAACCTTCATCGAAGTCCACTGAGATGCTGTCCCCATAGCGCTTTATCCATTCCGACAGGTGACGAGCTCAGTTGGGATCGGAACCTTAGAACTGACATTCGAATTTGAATGACCTAAATCTATGTTTTCAAGATCCGAGGTTCACGTTGTCCATGTGCGTGAGGCATATGTATGGTATGGAACCTAAATTTGTTCTATTTGCCGAGTTTGTTGAACATTACAAGCTTCAAGGAGTGCAGCATTTCTATATTTACGTAAAGGACGTTGACGATTACACGAACAAGGTAGGTGTGTTGTTCCGAACCTCGTTATAGAGCTCAAGTTTAAGAAACGAATGGCTTGTTCTTAGGGAGACGCTAGACTTTAAGGAAGTCTTCTTAAGTATTAGGTGACCACGTCACAGTGACAACATCCACTTTTTTCATTTCTAATTATGTTCTGAGATTTTTTCGAGATGCAGTGTGTGCGAGTGGTTCAGTGGAGTTTGGAAGAAAGAGAGGGAGAGAAACCTTTTTGTCCATACGGTACGACGGTAAAGAGCTAAGTGAGGTCGGGTTGACCGGCCCGCCCGGGAGTTGTGGAGCATCGTCCCCGAGGATATGCAGATATTTCAGCTGATTACGCACTACGTGGAAAGTGGTGAAGCAGAAGTCGTATATTTCAAAAAAGAACAGGACAGACCTAGCGTGGAATGGCATCTTGCCGGCACTCAGGTGAATATTTGGTGTTTTGCTATGGTTGTACGACAACTGCACCGCCTCGGTTGAGAACTTCAGTGGTCACTTGTAACTTATGCAAAAAAAGTGACACGGAGTGTGGGGCGGGTACATTGTTGTGTAGACCCACACTTCATCCCGCGACGGTCACATCTGGAGTGGCTAGTTAGTGGTCTCAGCGCGAAGAATGCCGTTTCTAAGCAAGCACTACATCATAAAAAGGATACAGCTGCTCTACGAATACACCCACTGTTTAAGTTGGTACTTGTCCCTAGCCTTGATGTGACAGCAGGACGTGGATGAAACCTCTTTACGACGTTTTGCACCCAGTTGGTTGGATTTTCTGGAGAGGAGTAATAAATACTGCCCAATCAAACAGTTGGTTGGTTGGATAACCAAACGAATGACAGCCAGATAAAATGACTTCCCTGACTCCAATCTTGTCATCCCTACCAACGAAGACCGGCGAATACCTGTACGATCCTACTATATAATAAGCGATACAGCAGATATGTTTGTAATGGGAGGCTCATATGGGTCCCGCAGCGATTGCCCGTTACCGTACTCCCAGGGATGCATTTCATCACTTCAGCTAGCCGTCTTTTGCTATTTGTTCATCGTTATATTTTAAAACTTTCCCTTTATTTAAAATCTTTATTTCAGTCTATTAGTGGTTAGTTTCTGTTTTTATTTATTATGCATTTAGCAGCCGTTTGTCGGCCGGCAGGCCGCTGAATGGCTGGTATTCTAATAGAAGATGATTGCATAGGCATATTTTGTCTGATTGCGCAGTATTTATTTCTGCAGGATTGCACATATAGAAGCCGGCACGACTCCGAATATACCATATATGCTGATCTGGACGAAAGAATTCTCCCTGCTGATAACACGAAACTAATTTCATATGTTCGGTAAGTTGAGCTTTTGTAATAGGCGACCTTTGTATCATCGGAAATTCAGGAAAACGATGCCTAAAGAAGGCAACATAGGCATGATTCGTTTCTTGCAACGATGGGTGCTGAGAAACAGCACAGATCCGCAAGTATACGAGGTTAGTATCTCGTATCTGGTCTAACGCAAGTGCAGTTGTTAGGTACTATGGACTTGAGTTTTGAGCAGAGTAGTTATTGTGTATAGGTAGTTCTGTTCAAAGAATAACTTTATTTGTCTTATCAGTTTGTTTTTGGCAGAAACTCTTACACTACCGAAGGAATATGAATGACAATAGCTCTTAAGGGGAATAAAACGTTGTTGAATCATCTTCCAACGCTCGTTTTTCACAACACGTCGGCAGTTGCACCTATCGGTCATACAGCGAAGTGTATTACTGATCCCAAAAAGGTTAGTTATCGTCGTAGAGATTTGCTTTGAATGTGTCTACGTCTGCAGCTCCTCGCTCATAGAATCTCGCAGGTTCTAGGTTTTCTTGATGTGGGTTCACTGGGTAGAAATTTACTTCGACGGCTACAAAGGCTATGAGGTTCCATTAAGCGAAGGTATAATAAGGTCAGTTGAAGTGCTATAGGCAGTAGGTTACTGAAGGAGAAAAGATTATCTGGATGATTCAGGCACTATCGTGACATCCGCGCCGGAGATTGGTATCGACACTACCTGCCAGGAGTCGAGAAGTTCGGTGCATTCACCATGACGGACTATCCCAAGCATCTTATGATGCCACTGTTCGAAAATGTGAAACGAAAACTGGACATTGTCTACGGAAAATGACAAGAGTAGAAGATTAGACTGGTAATCGCTAGTATTAGTTGTACAGTAGTGACGATATTGAGAATTGATGACGGAGTATTAGCAATTATAGTTAAACGTTTCTGTAGCAAAGTTCTCACAAGACAAGAAAGATTAGAAGATAAATCAAATCAAATTGAATCTGTTTAGT